>CM076674.1:142272859-143485359 GCA_038501925.1 Xenopus petersii
ATTTTTAGAGATTAATTATATCCCAAAGCTGGAAATAGCTCAAATCCAAAAATACTCCAGCTAAAACCTGTTGAGGTCATGTAGAAGTCAATGGCAGAGGTCCCTTGAAGTACACTGATTCGAGTTCTTTATATTCGCATTTTTTCATAAATCAGAAACCATTCAAGTTGTGAGTTTATTTGACTCGACCTTTGATAAATAACCCCCTAAATCAATAGTATTGAAGTAATCTTGCCAATTTCCTTACTGGGAATCCACAGTGCAAGGTTATATACTAATTCAACATCCCTAAGGCCCTAATGCATTATTTTACATGCTGTTCTATGGCATTAAAGTGGCAATGTCGGTATGTTTTTTAAAAAAAAAAAAAACATTTTAAATAGATTTTTGTAAGCAGTCAAATGCTTACCAAATGGCACCCAAAGGCCTAGCAGTATTTGCTGTGATTGGCGCAAGCACAATTCATGGCTGGATTAATGCGTCTTATAGCCTGCCTGAAATGTCATGTGACAACCAGGGATGGGCGAATTTTTTCGCCTCGTTTCGCCGAAAAAATGACGGCCATATACTTGTATGGCGGCGTGCGTCAAAAAAAAAAGACGCGCGTCAAAACAGTTTCGCCGTGCGACAAAATCTTTTTGACGCCCATAGACTTTAATGGGCGTCTGCGACATTTTGCCGGCGGCTAATTTTTGGCGAATCGAAACGGGTCAAATTCGCCCATCCCTAGTGACAACATAAAAAAGCTGGCAGTGTGGCTCGCTGAAGAATCAAACCATATTCTGCATCTTTTTGGCTTACAGAAGTGCCTATCAAGAACTCACTAGTCACTAGTCTTTTTACAGAAGATCAAAGGGCAACACTGCAAGTTGGCACAAGGATGATCACTGAGACTACCCAGCTGTAACCACCACAGGTTATCCTACGTGCTTCATTGACCAGCAGTAGCAGTTACCAACTCTAGTATGTTGCACAGGCCGAACCATTGGCTACCATAGTATTTCCTAAGAAAAATTCTTAAATGTGGGCTACAATGCTGCAATACAGAGCCTTATTCCTAAGGAAGGAATTGTGTATAAGTCCTTCCCTATGTTCTTTCCTATGTTAGTCCCATTAAATCTGTAGGGACCTATAGGATTAAATTGCCCCTTTAGCTTTAAATCCCTACCCTTCCTCCTTTTTCTGTAGTTGCTGAGCAAAAGCCCATGTATCATAGTGTTAAGTATTTACATTCCAGTGTTATTGGCATAGAGGTGTAATGACCACTTCCTACCACACTTCAATATAGTGTTTGGAAAGGGATTGATCTTCCTCTTTGGCTGCTGGTGTCCTGATCGACTGGTTGTTCCCATTGAGCCTGGGTACACCAAGGCCCAGTAAAGCCATTGCCCTAGAGGGACCAGTACCTCTAGTGTCTGAGTCAGGGACCAGGGAACCCCGTGAACGAGGTTAGCTAGAAACAGGTTATATCTGTCATAGACTCTCCAGGAGAGTGAGATAGAGGGTTCAGATAGTAAGAGCAGCTTTGTGCTCCATCAAGGATCTTTAGCAGGGAGTAGCTTCCCAAGGCTCTTGATTGCCTTTAGTGAAGGGACCACAGTTGGAGGGTGCATCAGGCTTAGGCTGCTTCTCTCTGACAATTCCACTGGGTGGGATCTGGACCACTTAAAGGTATATCTGCCTGGTGACTACAATGCCTATGGGATAGGCATTAAAATATAAAGTGCAGAATATGTGAACATTATAAAAACAAAGAAAAATAATAACCAGGAGACCCATAGATAGAGTAAACAAATTAAGCAATAAGGATTAACATTTTACTGTTAATCCTGTTTTTTAATTCACAAGTAAACACATATGGGTCATATGTGTTTAGTCGTGCATACTCATAGTAGATTTAAAAATATTATCATACAGCACATTACAGATTGTTTAGTGTGAATTAATTAATCCCTAATGTGATTAGGTAATACAAAAGAACCCATAAATACAGGGGAAATGCCAGAGCAATGTGAAATGATCTTGCCAGGGTGACTGCATTCAGTAGGTATGTTTCATGTGTCCAGCTTTCTATAGATATTCAGTCAGTTTCATTCTTGTAATCTTAGCTACACTATTTCAGAGATTTTTTTAGTGAAGGTGTTTGAGAAATTAATGTCTGTATTTGGAGAGGTTTTGGCATGTACTTTACAGCCCGTTCATTTATTTGCTTACTAACTTTAAAACTGGTGATATTACAGTCCACCACACAAATTTACTATTAACATATTCTATGCAATTTTAAGATCTCATTAAAGACTATAATTATTATAAAATATGTAATTAAATATACATCAGTGTGTCTGATGTTTTACAGTGTAATGCAATATAACATGGATTAAATTGTGCTTCAGGCACATTGTAATATAAATTGTGCTTCAGGCACATTGTAATATACTCACCTCCTTAGGTAACATTTTCTCTACTCTGTTCTTTATATACTCTGATATATTCTATAGATAGATATATACTGTACTTTGAAGAGATGAAGAAAAAAACATATCAGCATGCCAATTTGTACGAGTGAATTCAAACAATCAAAAGTAGTTATAACTTGTATAGGTCTGACATTCAAAGTACATATATATGCTCTACTAGAAAATTTGAGCATTAAATGAATCCAATAGACAGGGTTTGCTTCCAATAAGGGTTCACAATATCTTAATTTGGATCAAGTACAAGGTACTGTTTTATTATTACAGAGAAAAAGAAAATCATTTTCAAATATCTGGATTATTTGGATAATATGGAGTCAATGGGGATGGCTTTTCCGTAATTCAGAGTATTCTGGATAACAGGATAATGGATCCTATACTTGTAGTATATACGACGTTTTTTGACAATTATTTGTATCCTGCAATACAAGGTGGAAATAACTGTGAACCAATACCAATACATCTCTGATTAATATTTCATAATTGGCCTGAACTAACAGCCTTGCTTTCCTGTAGTTAATAAAATAGTCTGCTTTACAACACTTCAAATAATTTTCTCACCTTCTCCGTGCCTAGCATGCACCATCCTTCTGTGCCAATAGCTCTAATAGTTGGGGTTGTTTTCTCTGCAGAAAAAGTGCTTGCAAGGGGACATGAGATATGAGAGGACATTATAGACAGATCACAGGGGATCTTTTTTCTCATATAAAAGATCAATGCACCACCCTTTTTGACTAGAGGAACAGAACTTTGATGGAAAGAGATTCTGTTAATGCCTGTAGCTTCGATGATTTCTTGAACAAGCTTAATATCCAAGGCTACTGTGATTGTAAGATCTACATTTAGTTAGTATATGTATAGTATATATATTTTATATAGTATACTGTATGTGAGTTTATGGATATATAGGTTGGTAATAGTGATGGGCGAATTTGCCCCGTTTCACTTTGCCACTAATTTCGTGAATTTCCAGCGAAATTCGCAAAACAGGCGAAAAATTTGCAAAACGCAGATTTTGACACTGGCGACAAATAGCGGCTTCAAAATGGGTGCCAGCATCAAAGTTGACTGGGGCGCCCATTAAAGTCAATTGGTGTCTGTTCGTTCGTCGCAAATTTGCGCCTGGTGATTAAATTCGCCCATCACTAGTTGGTATAAGTATGTGTATATATCTGCGCTGGGGTTCATTTGGAGGGGTTGAACTTGATAAATTTTAGGCTTTTTTCAAAGCAACGTAACTCTGTATGCAAAAATATCACAATACATTATGGACACCACTTGAATTTCTTTAAGTGTAAGTGTGGCTGAATACATTGGTAAAAGGTATACAAAATATATATTTAGTCAAGAATGAGAACAAAATCAAGTTTGTGCACAGCAGGACATTATACAATCTCATAGTTACAGTAACTACAGTCTGTAAATGTAAGCATGAATACTATGTGGGTTATAAAAACACATGTAACAAAACCAGTGATTGAATTATGTAAAAGAAAAAAAAAACTTGAACATGTTAAATCTTAAAAAAGGCTAGCATATGCCAAACTACACAATTAATACATAACTTGCATTTAAATAACAAAATAGATTTTTATCGATTTTACACTATTTTGCACATTTGTGTGCAAATATTCAGGCAATTGTTAACTGGAGTCCATTTACTGGCCTTTCTTCCCACATGCTGCATTGCCAGTCCATGTTAGCAGCTTGACCCAACTGGCAATACAGGGCAGTAACAGTACATAATTTTTTATGGCTTTATATGCCAGCACTTCTTATCTCCCTAGTTCCAGGGCAGATGCCCATGTATCTAGTTACTTAATTTACATATTTCTATTAAGAGGGATTCAGGCATGAGATCCGGACCACATTTGGCATTTACAACTTAGAGGTGTACCTTAAACTTCCCTAGCTGCTTTCACATGGTGTCACAGTTTGCTTCCTCTGCTTGAATGTCCTGGCATTTTTACCAACTGATTCTACCTTGCCTCATGTGATGTGAGTATAAATCTTTGGATCCTTGTTTTGTTAATAAACTTTCTTCTGTGTGATTACTGTTTGGTTACTGCAGAACTTCCCGGCATCCTTTTATTTTTAAGCACAGTAGCCTATTGTAGTTCAACTACCTCTATCCTTCCAGATAACGAAGTTCCCGCCTTGTGTAAGTGTAACTCTTGTTCATCTGTTAGGCTGGACATAGCCTATTTTAGACCAAAATAGTGTTACATACTATAAAAATAAGAGTACCGTAATGCTGTACTAATCTAAGCAATGTCACAATCATTTCCATTATTTATTTTAGATATTGGTCTTCCTCCTCTGGTCTCTTACTACTAAACATCAAACACTATGTTGCCTATATAAAAATAGGACCCCAAATTAAAATTTTCAAGATTTATGAATGGAAAAAATCTTGAAAATATGAATGAAAATATTCAGCAACTTTTTTTGTCATGATTTTTCTTTATGATAATTTTTTTGCAAATCAAGGGAGATTTTTTCCAATTTTTCACTATGAATTTTGAAAAAAGTCCCCTTAAATGGTAGAGCAAGTAGCCCAAAGGATCACATGGGTAATTTAACAAGATACCTTCCTTCTGTGCCCATCTTCTACTTCCCTTTCAGAATCAACAGGGTGGCAGATAGGACTTAGCAGACGGGAGCCAAATAAACCTATAGTAAAGCATATCCACTGGTGGGTCCTTGGCTGGTGCTCCTCTTCATAAGTTAAGTAGTGATGAGCAAAATTTTTCTCCAAGTTTCACTGCTAAAATGACTCCCATACACTCTAATGGGTGAAAAAAAACTCAATGCCTTTTGGAAAATCTTTGCCGCTTCAGATTTGTCCATAACCAAGTAATTATATTCATTGAAGTAAGCAATTATATTCACTAGGGATGGGGAAACCCAAAAAAATTGGCAAGTGAATATAACTATTTTCTATAAGTATCTCTGTCTGGTTATCTCTCTCTTGTCTTCACAGGCATATTTGATATACATTTGCATAAAGGAACAACTTAAGATAGTCTTGATGAATATCCTTCTTTGTGTCAAAGCTGTTGGCTTCATCCTTTTGGCAATAATTGGAATCCCGGGCAATGTGTATATTTTGTTCAAGTTTGCCATTATCAAAGTTACAGAAAAGAAGCTCTTGCCAACAAACACAATCCTGATGGTTCTGGCATTCACAAATCTGCTTATTGTTTTTTCCCGCATTTTCCTCCAATTTCTCAATGCTATTGGAGTAGAAAATTTCATGGATGACTCAAAGTGCAAATTCTTTGTCTACACCTTTAGAGTGAGCAGAGCAATGTCCATTTGCACCACCAGTTTGCTCAGCTGTTATCAGTGTATCATCATTGCACCACAAACTAGACTCTGGGCATATCTGAAGCAAAAGGTGATGCAGAACGTATTCTTGATAACTACAGCTGTCCTACTAATTAACCTCATAATATACCATAGTACCATTTTGTATGCTATAGTGAGAAGAAATTCTACAACTTCACCATATACACTACATTTAGTTTACTGTGACATGGACTATCTGACATATGAGATTTACATAACAAAGGGGGCAATTTTTGCTTCTAGAGATTTCCTGTTTGTTGGGCTTATGACTGCTGCAAGCATTTATATTGTTTATGTTTTGCTTTGCCATGAAAAATCTATAAAAGGCAAAAGGAGCACAGACCGAGCTCCTGGAAAATCAATTGAATACAAAGCTTCTAGAGCTGTTATTATGTTAGTTTTGCTCTATGTACTTTTGTTTGGATTTGACAACTCCATGTGGATCTATACATTGACACTCTCCAAAGTGACCCCTGATATGAATGATGCCAGGATTGTGCTGGCCTGCTCCTACTCTGCACTGAGTCCTATAGTAATAATTGCCACCAACCCGAAATTACAGCAACTGTTTACATTTTTAAAGAGGAGAATGTTATACTTCTGTTATAGAAGTGCTGAAGAAAAAGACATTCAAGTAAATTATATTGACAAATAGGAGTTATTTGATTTAAGGTTGTACAGTATACTAAACTCTATACTTTATTTCACTGAATATTGTGTAAATCTTAGAAAATGGTAAAAGACATTTTTAAACCCAGCGTACCTATGAACATGGATACTGCCAGATTTTTCAGAAAGAAGGGGGCTTCATCTGCTTAGTACACTGGGCTCTGGGCTTTTATTGCATATATCACACTTTTCTGTACATAAATGTATCACAACAATATGATAAATGGAAGGGCATATTGTCACCAAGGGCTCTAAAAAAATAACAATAACATACATACAGTTAGGTCCATTGTGTTCAAAAAAAGACTTTAGTTCCTCACATTTTTATGCAATCTTTTTGTTCAACCCACTGATGTAAAGCTGAAAGTCTGCAGTTCAACTGCATCTGAGTTGTTTCAAAATTTATTGTGGTAATGTAAAGAACCAAGATTAGAAAAAAAGTTGTCTCTGTCCAAAGATTTATGGACCTTCTGTACATATATTTGAATACGTGTTACAGATGCATCTGGTCTGATACGTATGGACTAAATGATCCATAATGATATTGAGATTTATAATTCCAAATTACAAACACATTAGATCAATTTGGATTTGTGGATTCCTATCAATCTTAATAGTCCCAGAAGCCTGCAACCAATCAATATTTATTGAATTATCAATAAAGAATTATAATATTATAATAAAGGGTAAAAGCAGGCATAAATCTATCTTTGCTAGTGTATGCAAAATAATGCATAATAATGTTATGTAGTGTTCTCTGATCTAGACTTAACAAATACAAAAATATCGATAGATATAAGGATATTACTGTTTTTCAGTTTATCACTGGTTTGTACAGCTGAACTAAAATACATCTGAAGCAAAACCCCTATGTTTTTGCAAAATGCAAAAAGGGGCAAGACACCATGTTTTTCATATGTTGCACCCTGCCACATTACCGAGGGCTCCCCACAATTAAGTTCAAGGACATGCAATTTCAAGATTAATACAGTATATTCAGCAGCAATGTATTCATGAAGGGAATGCTATGGGAGAACTATGTTTCCCCCATCTTGGACCCAATACACCCCATGCAAGCAGGAAGTGCTGGCAAACGCAAGGTGCAAAGGAGACCTGTTTTTACCACCTTACCAGGCAGGTAGTATTAACAGAACTGCCATGCAACCCTGTGCCCCTATATTCAGCACTTTAGGATACATTTTTATTGCCCCTGAGTAGTAATGGGCGAATCTATCCTGAATCTATCCCTGGCGAATAAATTCGCCCATCACTATCCCTGAGTGCTGGTGTTTAGTGCTGGGTAAATATCCTCATTTATGCTCATATCTAAAGGTGGCCCTACACGGGCAGATTTTTTACTTCCAAACGACCGATTCCGATTATATCGATAACCTATCGGATGGTTGATGGTATACGAACGATCGCATCGATATTATCGTTCGCAAAATCGATCGGATGAGTTTAAAAATTTTATTCATTCAGTGATAAAATACCTCTTTGCGCATGTCAAGATTGTAGCACAAGCCAACAAACATATACGGAACAGCGAACATATGCGGAAGGACCCTAACGTTCACTGCTGAAAGCTTTATTTGTAACTATATGAACTATGTAAAGAAATAAATTGGTGCAGGAATATCACCCTATCATCTCATATGTGAATGAAGTTTATTATGCCATAGCAAGACATAAATCCATATGTCTGCATGGAGCAGAGAAGGAGAAACTGACTATATATTACAGACAGTGACACAATGCTAGCACCACTCCTCGTTTTTTACACAACGTTCGTCAGTACAAGAAGCTAATGATACGCTTACATCTGTTTATATAATCGTTCTCCGTAGAACGATTATATTGCAGAGCGATAAAAGCATGCCAGTGTATGGTCACCTTTAGGGTGTAATATTGCAACCCCTTAGCACTTGCATCAGGAAAATTTGTAAACTGGCATAAATGTTTGTGTAAGATTAAAGAGTAAATAGCAAATAAAACTTTGCAGTTACCCTTACACATCAATGGAAACCATGCATCAATAACAAGTAACAAGTGTCATTTGCTGGGAGTACAAAGGTATTATGTTAGTAAATTCACTTTCCAACAATGGTTCCATGAGATCCCTGAATTAACAAAGGAATTTGCAATTCCTAACTTACATCATTTATTTCTAGTGACTACCTACTTTTATTGAAACTATTTATATGGAAAACCCCATCAGCTCACAATTAATAGCAATGCTTTATAAATGACTTATTTCCCATATCTATCAATCAAAAAATAAATAAATGGTCAAATGGGAAACTGAACTTCATCAGTCCAATGTGTTGGATGACTGGTCAACAAGCTTCGAAGGAATCATAAAATCAACTAGATGTTGAAACCATAATATAAACTATAGTAAAATATTGCTCAGATGGTATATGACTCCGCAGGAATTGGCTTACATTCGCACAGTTAATCCCTCAATGCTGGATGATGTGTGGGCAGGTAGGAACTTTTTTTTCTCAAATACTAGCTTATTTTGCCTACTGCCTTTTTTAGTGGGAAAAAAGTTGCAAGCCAGTGAGAATCTCATTGCCCCATTCATATTCAATGAGGCTGAAAATCTTGAATGTTTTAATAAACTGGGAAAATAAATAAATAAAGTTGTCAGAGAAAATTCCCACTGACTTCTATACAACCTTGCCAGCTTTTACATCATGAGTTTTTTCTGTTGACTTTTCATGGTTTTATTCTTTAATAAATGGCAAATATTTGAGGTTGCAAAGAATACTTGTACTTGTGTTTTTTCACTGCAATTGTGAAAGAAACTCAAACTAATTTTTTTATGCTGCTTAAACATATTTTCTTGAACTAAGATACAGATTATTGTGGTTGGAAGTTTTTCATTTGCTACAAAAAGAACTAAACTTAACAGCAACACAACCCAATGGTGGTTCTCTTCCAAATATCTCCTACTAACTAAGAGACTGATAAAATGACAATAGCTAAAATGTGGAGTTCAATCTCTGCTCCGTCACTTCTTCTAATCCTTAAAAAGCTGAAAAATACCATGTTGTATGAAAAAGCTCTTGACACAAAGTTCTCAAGTTCAAGGCAAAAGAGAGGGTTGTGGCCTGAATGAAGAATAGATTTGCATGGAAATTACTAGAATTGATTAATTATATGTTTATCAGACTTTTGAGCTGCTCAGTTATAATGTAAGATAAACACATGTCTATATTACTATGTAGATATACAATGAATTGAGTGTGATACTTCAGCTTTGAGCAGGTGGTATCTTCATAGTGACACTTCCACATCCCATTTTCCAAGAGGTTCCCCTAAATACACTCCCCCTTACTCCTCCATAGCCCTCTATTTACTTTTCATGAAATTGTTCTCCTAGTGTTGCAATTTATTCTACTAATTCTGTCCTGTTACAACCATTGTAAAGCTCAATAAAAAGTGTTGGGTTTTCTGTTCTTGTTCTGTTTAGTTTTCTTTAGATCACACTATTACAATAAAATTATGACATTATTTTAGAATTAGTGTAACTACTTGAAGTCAATAGTGCAGATTCAGGTAGCAAAACTTTTTTAGCACTGGTATCTATAGACCTTTTTTCACGGTAACATCACTTTTTAGTTTTTTATATACATAAATTTACATGGTGTACTATGGCATTAAAGTGGGAATGTTGGTACATATTAACCACTTCTTTTTTATACTGTTTTATAACTATGTGAAAAAAATGTTACTTTTCCATTCCCAACTTGCGTGATAAATGGCTGTTCTGTTATATATACTCTAGTCGTAAAACACAGGATCAGGAGTTATTTAGTGAGCAGCCAGAGGCTTCAACGAGGAGACCAGGAGGGTTAGTACCCTGATGTGACAGGGCCGCCAGGTTAGGGACTCAATCGGTTAGGCTCAAGGATAGAGAGATCCTTGTATGGAATGTGGGGCCCCTGAGAGATTCACCTTCAATGGGGAATGTGCACCAAATGCAGGCAATACTACCACTGGGGTGCTGGGAACACTAAACCTGAGAGTTGTAAGCATATATATACTGGATGACTATTTGTTGAAAAGAATTGCTATTCATTTGTGTAACTACAAACAGCAACCACCTAAAAAACATTATAAAGAGACCCACATGTCTGCAAGTTACGGTGTTCTGCAAATAAATCTCTATCCCTGTGTTTGTGTGATTATGGATCAGAGAGAGGTTTCCCAGGGAGGGGTATTACAGTTCAGTCTGTCCTGACCCTGGGTAGAGGCACACAATTTTATAGTGTATGTGCTCTCCCATAAAGCGGAGGCACAGGGCTCCTGTAGCGCCACACACAAGGAAACTAATGCTAGATCTTGTGCAGTAGCAGAAGAGGGCTATATAGATAATATATCTCAGGTCAGACTCTACAAATGTTAATGTTGCCATGAAGTCACTGTGGGTCATGTAGCTATAAGGCAAACAAGCTTCACATAAAAAATTATCAGATCAGACAGTAATGCACCTAGTAGAATGCAGATAAACAAGACAGTAAGTATGCTTTAATATATGTAACAATTTTAAAAACACAAATGTTTGCTTCCCATATCATAATGTCTAAGGAATAGACATTTTCTGTAGAGATAAGGCTGCACAATGTACCAGCATTATATAATCAAAGAAAAGAAGTAACAGGGAGACCCATAGATGCAAAGCTAACCAATGAAGCAAGGAAAAATAAATCAGGAAAGCAGAATACATGTACTGTATAGCGACATTGAAAAACTGATATCTTTTTGAAAAGTATTTAGTTATTTTTGTAAGTAAAATGCAACATACAGGAAATGCAACTGCTGGTTATTCCACAGCCTGCAATAGCAGTACCCAGTGGTCTAACTAGAGTTTGTGGGGCCCCCCTGCAGAGGAACTTTCAGATGCCCCCTCGATTTATCTTAGTCAATGGCAATGGCGATATTAAATATAATTTTTTTCTTTTTGAATTAAGAATAACATATAAATGGAATATATGTATATAAGTCAATTAGATGAAAACCACATTAAACAAGGCTGAAGAATTTGATCATTCATATTAATCCCCTGAAGAAACATGAAAATATACATGATCATTATAGAATTAGCCTATTGTCTGTTGGGACTCCATACTAATAGTAGGCCTTTTATCTAGATAACTAGGGTTCAACTTATCCTATCCATGTGCAGTTCTATTTGATATAATTAAAGGGGATCGCTGCCAGAGGGAAAAGGGAGGAAGCAGAAGGGAAAGGAATGAAATGGAACAGCAAAAACAAAGAGAAGGTAGGAGAATACAAAAGACAAGCATAAAATAGGGAAGCTGAAGAAGAAATGGAAAATGATAATAATATGGGGCAAGGGAAGAAGGAATTAGCAAAAAAGAAGAGTGAACGCATAAAATTAAAGTGGTGGAAGCATGCTGAAAGCAAGAAAGCCAATAAATTGGGCAAAGTATTCATGGAGTATTAGAAAAAAGGAAGAGCAAAAAATGAAAGGTAGAACTAAGCAAAAATTAGAACAGGTGAGTAGGATGTAAAAAGGGGGATAAGTGGGTATGAATAGAAGGAAAGGTGATAATGTGAATTAAGAGAACTAATGACATTCTAGCAGAGGGCTAAAATGGGAGGGCATTGAGACAAAGGGTGAATAATGTGAAAGGACAAAATAGAAAATAATGAAGAAGCAGTGAGCAAATAGAAACAGAAAGCAGGATAGATAACATTTAGAATGGAATAATGAATAGAAGATAAAAGGCAATTACAAGTATATTACCCCCCAGAATTCATAGCAGGATGGCACAGAGCTAATTCCATGTATAATACCCATCAGAATACATAGCAAGATGGCACAGTGGCAAGTATACTAGTTACATAGTTAAATTGGGTTGAAAAAAGACAAAGTCCATCAAGTTCAACCCCTCCAAATGAAAACCCAGCATCCATACACACACCTTTCCATACCTTCACATAAATTATATATACCCATATCTATACTAACTATAGAGTTTAGTATCACAATTTGATATTATGTCTGTCCAAGAAATCATCCAAATTCCATCCCTCTAACCAGTTTAGTTGCACGTCTTTGCACTCACTTATATCCCTCCAGATTTCATAGTAGGATAGCACAGTGGTAATTACATCAGATCCCTCCCATAATTCATAGCAGGATGGCACAGAGTCAATTTCATGTATAATACACCCTAGAATTCATAGTAGGATGGCATAGTGGTGATTGCATGTATAATACCCCCCATAATTTATAATAGGATGGCACAGTGGCAAGTACATGTCAGATACTACCCAGAATTCATAGCAGGATGGCACAGAGGCAATTCCATGTATAATAATACCCCGCAGAATTCATAACAGGATGGCACAGAGTCAATTCCATGTATAATATACACCAGAATTCACAGCAGGATGGCACAGAGGCAATTCAATGTATAATACCCCCAGAATACATAGCAGGATTGCATAGTGGCAAGTATAATATCCCCCAGAATTCATAGTAGGATGGCACAGAGGCAATTACAAGTCAGATACCCTTAGAATTGATATCAGGATGGCACAGAGGAAATTCCATGTATAATACCTTCCAGAATTCATAGCAGGATGGCGCAGAGGCAATTATATGTAAGATACCCCCCAGCATTCATAGTATGATGGCAAAGAGTTAATTCCATATATAACACCCCCCCAGAATACATAGTAGGATGGCACAGGGGTAGTTCACAAACAATACCCACTGAACAGTTGTTTTTATGTACAACAGCCTCAGCACATTTATAAAAATAAATAAACATTACATTTTCAGAAGTGATGGCAGACAACAAGAAAAGAGTTAAGGCTGGAGTTCTTAAAGGTCTTCTCCTGTAGGGATGTAGCGAACTGTTCGCCGGCGAACTAGTTCGCGCGAACTTCGACTGTTCGCGTCCGCCGAATGTTCGCGAACGTCGCGCGACGTTCGCCAATTGGTGTTCGCGTTCGATTCGAAGTAAAATTTCGTTCGACCATTCGACCATTCGACCATTCGATCGCTAAAATCGAACGATTTCCATTCGTTCGAACGATTATAAGCATTCGATTGAATTAAAATCATTCGATCGAATAGCTTCGATCGTTCGATTCGAACGAAAATCCTTCGATCGTACGAATAAAATCCTTCGATCGTTCGATCGAACGATTTTATCGAGCGTTCGAAGTTCGCGAACTGTTCGCGAACTGTTCGCTTTTTTGCCGGTGTTCGCGAACGGTGTTCGCGAACACATTAACGGCAGTTCGCTACATCCCTATTCTCCTGCCTGAGGTGGGGAGAGAATCTGGAAATCCATACATTTCTGCAAAGACCAGCATGTAAATTTTTCCTGCGAATCAGTAATGCTAACAACTTTAAATTTTTAACAGCAGAATTTTATCTTTCTCTGCAGGAATTCAGTGAATATTTTAGTAGGTATTATAATAGTGGGATGTGTTCTCAACTACAAGACACATTGTATAGTCTAGGGAAAAGAGAAGGGGTTAAAAACTGCACCAGATATTGTATGATGAGGAACAAACAGCAAATATCATATCTATCATCAGTCACAAACCCAGCAGCCAAAAGATGCTTACCATTATCTCTCAATTATTTAAAGGGGAACTCCACAAAAATGCAACTTAAGCTTTTTTGTAAACATAATTTGAAGCAACTTTGCTATATACATCAATTAAAAAATATGCAAACTTTTCATGATTTTTAATGGTTTCTGATAGTCCCTAAGCCTAGCCCTCTGCTCTCCTACTGATCTGTCTGACTACTTTGCTGAGCTGGCTGACTACTGCTACTTTGTTTCAGCAGCCAGCTTTCCTCTGCCTGAATCCTCCAAACCCCACAGTTACCTGCACACGTAATTCCAATAAGGAAAGGAACATCACAGTGCAATGCATTGTGGGTTATGTAGTTCCTGCATGCTGTCTGTAAGCTGTGGAGAAGGTGTTACAATTTGTAACATCAGTGTTTAGTCCCTTCTTCCCTGCCAGGATTTCAAATGATGCAGAATGAGAAGAACTGTTAAACAGCTGGATTTCAGCATAGAAAATGGCATTTATTTATACTTTTTGAAGAAACAGGTAACTGTGATGGGTATATTAGGGGTTTCTGTTTTATGTGAGCCTCTTTATCAAATTTTGGTTTGCAACCCAGAGTTCGCGTTTAATTAGAGTTTAACACATGACTGCCTATGAGTAAATGAATGGTAAAAAGTTCTAAAAAAATAAGGTAGCAATGATTGACAAATTCAGGACCCGGGACCCCCCGCACTGTGGGGGCCTTAGTTACACCACTGGCAGTACTAAAAGCTTAAAATGCACAATATTATTCCTGAGTCAAAGTAAATAGTAATATATAAGGGTAAAACAAAACAAACTGAAATATGTGGTACTGTCATTACTGGTCCTGTCTCCTAGGAGCATAGGAGAAAAGTGAAAGAGCATGGATACACAGGGATATTCAATTTTTAAGTGTCCTACACCAAGAATAAGGTTCTCCATGGTCTTGCTATAATTTGTTTTGCAGCAGAAAATATTTGCTAGCATTTTCTGAGGATACTTATTCCTTCCAGAAATGTATTTATTTAAAAGAAGAACAGAGAACGCCCAGTAACATTGGTAAATATCCTTATCCAGAACCTGACTGCCTTTGGGCATTCCCACCATATATGAAGAAAGGGTCTGGGTTGACCACAGTTCCTAAAACAAAGTGGTAAAGAGCATGGGTACCATTTTGCTAATTCAGCTGGGACTAATAACAATTGATGGAACACCTTTTGTGAAATTTATGGAACATTATATTGAATCTCTGAAAATGTCCACTCATGTATTATCATCACAAATGTCTTTTTCTTTAGTGGGGTCAGATGGGTTATGTGGTCACACAAAATTGAGATTTCCATTCTTTGGGAAAGTATTTGAAGGCACATAGGTTAATTTGCTGTAGGATTGGAAAGTTTTTTCCACGTCATAGTGACCTTGTGTTTTTATCTAAATACAACATATCATGTTGAGAAATATGGTACATATCTCAGAACTGTTGTAGAGAGACCATAGTATGCAGGTCAGTTAGAGAATATACAGAAGTCAGATTAGTTTGTTCCCACTACTGCCAGGCCCCTCTGGAGTTCCCTGGAGGGAAGGCTGGGTTAATTAGAAAACTAGCAACTAGCTTATGTGGAGGACAAAGTTTAAAAGCAGGTCAATCTGCCCTGTATGTAAAGGGAGTGTAAAATTATTGGGTTCAACGCCATGTCCCAGTGACACAAAACGCATTAGGCGAGAGATGTTTGTATAAATATATTTTCTTTATTTTTATCTACCAACTTTTGGTTAGATCTATATGTGGCCTACCAGAGTGTCTTGCACCAACATTTGTTTGTTTACATACAGATTGTCTGCTGCCTTGAGTTGAGGGCCTGGGGCAGGAGCAACTGGGCCACGTGTCTACTTTGGTGAGTTATTCTACAAAGATTTGTTATGTTTTGTACTTAAATGTTTTTGGTTTGGACAAATACACTAAGGGGGCCGTTTACTAACAATTGAATTTCAATTTTTTTCCCACAAATCTCAAAAAAAAATTGTGGTTTTCACATTTTTTTTAAAAGCTCTAAAAGTCCAGATTTATTAAGTATAAAAAACACAAAAACCTCTAATACAAAACTTCGCCAGGTAGTCAAGGTCCTATAGAAGTCAATGGGAGCTTTGTTGATCCTATTGAACCATTTTAAGTCAATTTGGACATTTAGAGATTTTATGATTTTTTCGCTAGGAATTGTCTGAAAAACTTGAATTTTTAGATGTATGTGTATTTTTTGTTCAGCGAAATTTTCCGTTTGTACATTTTTTTTTATCCAGGTCTTTTAATAAATATCATGACATTTAGGGGCAGATGTATTAAGGGTCGAATATCGAGGGTTAATTAACCCTCGATATTCGACTAGGAATTGAAATCCTTCGACTTCGAATATCGAAGTCGAAGGATTTAGCGCAAATTCTGCGATCGTACGATCGAAGGATTATTCATTCGATCGAACGATTAAATCCTTCGAATCGAACGATTCGAAGGATTTTAATCCAACGATCGAAGGAATATCCTTCGATCAAAAAAACTTAGGTAAGCCTATGGGGACCTTCCCCATAGGCTAACATTGACTTCGGTAGCTTTTAGCTGCCGAACTAGGGGGTCGAAGTTTTTTTTAAAGAGACAGTACTTCGACTATAGAATGGTCGAACGATTTTTAGTTCGAATACTTCGATTCGAAGTCGTAGTCGAAGGTCGAAGTAGCCCATTCGATGGTCGAAGTAGCCCAAAAAATACTTCGAAATTCGAAGTTTTTTTACTTCGAATCCTTCACTCGAATTTAGTGAATCGGCCCCTTATAGTTATAGAGAATGTGAGTGAAGCCGTGGTTTCAAAAACCTCTAAAACCACTAAACTTCGATTGGACTGCTATGAAATATTTTAAATTACTTACTTTAATAGGTATGCAAAGACTACAAGATCTTCTAGGATAAACTTTAGGGGTCCATTTATTAAACCTCAATTTTTTATGGTCGAAGTTTTTAGGGAAAAAAGTAAAATTTTTCATGGGAAAAAAAACTACAAATTTTAGATATTTATCATAACCCAAAGCTGCTAAAAATCCAAATCCGAAAATATGCCATCTCAAACCTGTCATTTAGAAGGTCAATGGCAAATGTCACTGAAGGTCAATGGCAAATGTCCCTGAAGTTGTTTCTTGACATCGTGATCTGTACTCGATAATCCAAACAATTTGGGGGTTTTGTCTGATAATCCAAAAAATTTAGTTTTTGC
The DNA here is from genome assembly GCA_038501925.1 of Xenopus petersii. Lineage (NCBI taxonomy): Eukaryota > Metazoa > Chordata > Amphibia > Anura > Pipidae > Xenopus > Xenopus petersii. Next base: position 142,290,209 of record CM076674.1, read on the forward strand.
AGCCAAAACTCAAAAAAAAGAGTTTTCTGACTGACAATCATATTAATCAAATTGGCGCTCGATTTTGTTGTAACTTTTTTTGTCGCTAAGATTTTTTCAAGAAAAATGCTTGATGAGTTAAAATCGTGGAAGTGGGTTTGGTTGGATTTGTTTTCATAAAACAATAAGATTAATTCTAGTTTTAGTAAATGTGCCCCTTAGGAAAGTGTCTGTGACACACATGCTTAGTGGGCTCTGAGCAGCTGTTGAGACACTAAGCTTAGGGGTTGTCGCAAGTTTTCAAGCGGAGCATGAGGTTGGCCTGTAATATAAGCTAATGCTACAGGGCTGATTATTTGATTCTGATGCTAATTGCTCTGGTTTATGAGCTGACAATTAGTAACTATATGTATTAATTAGTAATCAGACTTATACTGTGCAAACCCCCCCACCCCCCCTCCCGTTTGTTGCCCACCCTCCCTCCTCCCCCCTGGCCTACCCGTCCCGCTGGGCAAATGCCCCTAACTTGTTACTTACCTGGTCCAGTCCAGGGAGTTCACAGACGACATCTTCTTCCACGCAATCTTCTTCCTGCTTTGAATGGCGCATGCACAGTAGTATCATTTTGCCGGTACGATCTGCTGCGCATGCGCGTGACTTTTGGCGCATGCGCAGTAGATCCGTACCGGCGAAATGATCCTACTGTTGAGAGGTTAGTGAAAAAAAAAGTTGAGAGGTTAGTGAACGATCTTTGGTTATAATTTGAGTAAAAGGGGATTGCCATAATTTACTAGGAAAACTGACATTTTACTTTTGATCCTCATTCTTTAATTTGCAAGTAAACTGAAAGGAATTTACTTCCAGACTCATATGTGTTCAGTCACATATTCTTATAATAGATTAAAAAAGATTATTATACATCACATTACAGATTGCTAGGGTGAATTAATTAATCCCTAATGGGATTAGGTAATAAAAATAACAAAACAAATTGGCAATATACATCACACTAAATATTGTTAGTGTGAATTAATTAGTCCCTAATGGGATTAGGTAATAAGAAATAACCCATAAATACAGGGGAAATGCCAGAGCAATATTATCTTGCCAGGGCGACTGAATACAGTAGGTATGTTTCACGTGGCAAGCTTTCTATAAAGATATTCAGTCACTTAAATTTTTTACATTATTAAATAATAAATTTAAGGACAAGAAACCCAAAGGACCGCATAAGTACTATTACAACATACTTTTTGGGGGAGTTCTCTTAAAATCACTTGCCTTGCTTCTGTTCTACGTCCCTTGCAGAATGCTAACAACTGTCTAGCAGGTAAGACTTTGTAGGAGAGAGACAGAAAAACCTACAGTGTTTTGGTACTTTCCACAACATACTTTAAGGACAAGAAAAATCACATCCATTGTGGGGTCCCTGGCTGCTGCTCGTCTTCACTGGAAAACACACTAACCCAAGTTTGGTGAATTATATGAACTCCTGCACTCATCTTTAAACCATTTCCCAGGGTTCCCTTGTAAAGAAAACTGATTGCTGGTTGTCTATTTCATGTTCACAAGCATCTGATGCAAGTTTTCATACAGGTACCATATAAGAAATTCTTGATGAATATCCTTCTTTACATCAAAGCTGTTGGTTTCTTTCTTTTAGCAGTAATTGGAATTCCAGGCAATGTGTATATTTTGTTCAAGTTTGCCATTATCAAAATTACAGAAAAGAAGCTCTTGCCAACCAACTCTATCCTGATGGTTCTGGCATTCATGAATCTGCTTATTGTTTTTTCCCGCATTATCCTCCAATTTCTCAATGCCATTGGAATAGAAAACTTCATGGATGACTCAAAGTGCAAATTCTTTGTCTACATCTATAGAGTGAGCAGAGCAATGTCCATTTGCACCACCAGTTTGCTCAGCTGTTATCAGTGTATCATCATTGCTCCACAAACTAGACTCTGGGCATATCTGAAGCAAACTGCGATGCAGAATGTATTGCTAATAACTACAGCCATCTTACTGGCCAACCTCATACTCTACCCAGGTAGCATTTTGTATGCTATAGTGAAAAAAAATTCTACAACTTCACCATATACACTGCATTTAGTTTACTGTGACATGGACTATCTGACTTACGAGGCATACATAATTAATGGGGTAATGTTTGCCTGTAGGGATTTCCTGTTTGTTGGGCTTATGACTGCTGCAAGTATTTATATTGTTTATGTTTTGCTTTGCCATGAAAAATCTATAAAAGGCAAAAGGAGCACAGACCGAGCTCCTGGAAAATCAGTTGAATACAAAGCTTCTAGAGCTGTTATTATGTTAGTTTTTCTCTATGTACTTTTGTTTGGATTTGACAACTCCATGTGGATCTATACACTGACGCTCTCCAATGTGACCCCTGATATGAATGATGCCAGGATTGTGCTGGCCTGCTCCTACTCTGCATTGAGCCCTATAGTTATAATTGCCACCAATCCCAAATTGCAGCAATTGTTAAATTTTTTAAAGAGGAGGAAGTTTTTCTATTGTGATAGCAAGGCTGAAGAAAGAGACAATGAAATAAACTGTATTGGCATATAAAAGTTCTTTGGATTGAGGCAGTACATTTGAATGCTGTATTAAGGATTATAAATACTAGACTGAAAAAAATAATCATTACTCATGATGTTATCTAATTTTATGCATTTGCAAAAGCGTTGTTATGTTGGCTATATCATGAATCCTGAAAGTTTGGATGACAGAACAGGCCTACCATATAAGTGAAATAAAACATTCAGCCCATATAGAATAATTGAATCAGCCCTATGTGCACACACAATATTATTTAAGACAAACACGGTATAGAATATAGTATTCAAAATGACACATTTCTAACACTGTCTCCACAGTCTTGAAAGAATCTGCATTGATTTATTAAAAACCTATTTTGGCATAATGTATATTATAAGAATAGATAGGGAGTCAATTATTATTATGTAGAATTCTATTTAAATCCGTTGACTAAACACCCCCCAAGAAGAAAAAGACCATGACCTATGGACTGCTGCTGTGTTTTTGTGCTGAAATCTGCTCAGTGTAAAAGGCACACAGTCCAATACCATGCCTGTCAGTTCAGATACACAAAGGAGTGAATGGGAACATATTGGCTTCTCTCCCCTGTAGAAAGAACCCAGGCTGAGAAATGCTAAGGCAGAGCTCCACAAGTGCCAGACTTCATAGGGTGGTATAGAAAACTCAAAAGTAAAATAAATATCCATAGGACATTTGCCTCCCCATTACTGGCCCCTATCCGACACACTGTTTTGTTTATTATTCAGGTATGTAAGTTGTGGAGAGAATGGATGGTGGGCACAGGGTTCAAAGGAGCCCTGCCTATGCCAGGTCCTCTGCTTATGGTAAGGACTGGGCTGGCTTTTGACTGTCAGTAGTGATGGGCAAATTTGGGGTGTTTTGCTTAGCCGAAAAATTCGCGAATTTCCCGTGAAATTTGTGAAACGCCGGAACATTCACAAAATGGCGCCAGCGTCAAAAAACGGACAAACAAATTTTTGCAGCTGTTTCGCGAATCTATTCGCCGGTGGTATTTTCCGCTAATTTGCGCCTGCCGAATAACTTCATCCATCACTAACTGTCAGCATTGCACTTGTGTGGGGGGTAATGGGTATTACTAAATAACCCTAATCTGCAAACTTTAGGCACTTTAGGCATATCACAAGATTCTTATTGCTTTTAACTACAAATTGAAAGGGGAAATAATCCTAAATAACTGAAGGCAAAGCATTAAAACATAGCTTTGTTTACAACCAAAATGCTATTAATTGTGGTATTTAGAGTGGTGATAGAATTTATGGGGAACATTTATAAAATATATATAAAATAATACAAAAATGTATTTTTTGTTTTGTTACTGTATACCAAAATAATTTATGATGCCACAAATTTAACACTAGTATTTACAAATCTTCTTTTTCATAGCAACATCTTTTATTAGGTCTGGAATTTGCACTCAGCTACACAAGCACACAAATAATTAAATACATAGTTTCATACAGAGATTTATTTTGCATAGTGTATCATGGCAATGTTCAAACTGGGCTCCCGCAAGGTAATCAGCTGCCAGTCTACAATAGATAGTAAATAGTAAAATTCTAGTATTAGGATAACTCCATCTTTCATAGAGTCCATTTTACACAAATTATATATTTTTAAATTTTTTAATGTACATTTTTCTCTGTAAAACTACAATAGTATTAACATAAGAGTTAAAGCCAAGACATTCGTTCTCCTCGCTTCTCTATACGGATAGTCCACACTGCTTCCTCTTTAGAGGGCACATAGGAATTGTTTTAAGGGAACCAGGCATGTATGCTTTGTCTTAGCAGCCATCACATATACTAATAATGGTGATACCTTAGGTGCCTGAAGGGTTGGCACAAGGCCATTATTTTATCAGCCTAGTCATCAAAACACCTGCCAAGATCTGTCCCTGCATTTTCTAGCAAATGTAGTTGCTAGTAAATTTGTAATACCTTGAGCCTCTGGCCCTCCCCAATCTTCCCCGCCCCCAATCATCTCCATAACCTGCTATCATCCAGGTCCACAAGTCATTGCTATGCCTCTTCGCGGGAATTTACGGTGAATTCTAATATCAACATCACTGATAAAATGGATGGACTATTATTTTTTAAATACCCCCAAACCTAGTCTAGCTACATGTACAAAACTCTTGCATATGTGCACATGTTGCTGGTTCTATCAGTTCTATCAGTAACATTAAGCTAGGTATGGAGAAATCCTTGTATAGGATGGATTACGGTTTATATTTTTACTCCATCCAGTAGTGGTATTGTGCTTCCTTAGTCCAGCATTACTTACATAATGCTATAAGTGCACTGGTAAGTTAAGCAACAGGTCATGTCACAGGTGTCACTAGGAGTGGAGTGGAATTTATATTTTAAAAAAATAGTGCGTCCTTTCTGGAACAGTGATACTGAGAGTGACATACAGTATCTATAATAGGAAAAGGTCAGTATAACTTTAAATCTTTCCCTAAATGGAAACCCATTTTTTTTAAACCCATTAACCCCACTCAAAGTCTTAGGCTAGGGCAAGACAGGACAGAAATCAGCTGAGAACCCTTAATACACATTTCCATAATTTAGGGCCACATTTACTAAAACTCAAATTAATGTCATTGTTTTATGAAAACAAATCCGACCAAACTCAACCAAACATGACCTAGACGGGTTTGAGATGGATTATTTTCGGATTTGGATTTTTAGCAGCTTTCAGGTTTAATAAATCTCTAAAAATTAGACTTTTTTTCCAAGAAAAATCAAAGCTTAATAAACGGGCCCCATAGCTAAGGAAAGCTGCGAGGGAGTTTTGTCAATTTTTTCCCAATGAATTAAATTGAGAACTCTGCAAATATTATCTGTTACTTGTCACCTTGAAATAAAGACTCATTGATCCTTATGTTTCAGAGTGCCTACAAATTTATTTAACCTAGAAGACAACTTTTTATCTAATTATATATCCAAATACATACATCAATAGAGACACTTTCAGACTACTGTGGTGCCTGGGGCCAACCAGGAAACCTAATTTCAAGGGCCCACCCAGCACAAAATAGCGCCCACAAATAAGTGTCAAAATTAACATTTTTATTTAAAAGAAACTGGAATGGCCGTAACAATATTAAATTAAAATATCTTGTTCAACACTCCAGTTTGGAATTTCAGTGCTGATCTGGTTTCTAGGGTCTAAATTATCCTAGTGACCAGACAGTGGTCAGAAGAAGAAGGCAAATAATTTGAAAAATATACAAAATAAAAAATTAAGACCAATTGAAAAGTTGCTAAGAATTTGGCAACACTTTATTAAAGTTCAATGGAACCATTGTGCTTGGATGTCTGTGACTGTACTCTCATGGGTTTAAATGCCAGGGAAGTCCCTACTACTCAGTTGAACTGAAGCAGCCACTAAAAGTTCAGTTGCCGTTGACTTAAGGAAGAACTAAACAATAAATATGAATATGTCTAAAAATGCAATATTTTATATACTGAATGTACTGAACCAGCCTAAAGTTTCAGCTTCTCAATAGCAGCAATGATCCAGGACTTCAAACTTGTCACAGGGGTCACCATCTTGGAAAGTGTCTGTGACACTCACATGCTCAGTGGGTTCTGAGCAGCTGTTGAGAAGCTAAACTTAGGGGTCGGAACAAATTATCAAGCAGAAAATGAGGTTGGCCTGTAATAAGCTGATGCTACAAGGCTGATTATTTAATTCTGATGCTTATTGTATTGGTTTCTGTGTTGACATTTAGTCATTATCTGTATTAATTACTAATCAGCCTTATATTGTGTCATTTCTATTCTATATATTCATTATATTTTGAGTTGCTCCCTAACTGTGACAGCAGCACAGAGCTTGTGCAGTGAGTCAGCAGAAAAGAAGATGAGGAGCTACTGGGGCATCTTTGGAGACACAGATCTTCCTTGCTAAAGGGCTGTGGTTGCCTTGGGCTGGTACAGAAGCCCAAAACATAATGTACAACATTTCTAGCTTCTTCTTTAGTTATGTTTTAGTTCTCCTTTAATTCTACTAGATACTGGCACACCCAACAACACACCTGTGTGGCCCAAAAGCATTTCATGACAGACACAGCATGGCCCCTTGGTATTTCATGACAGAAACGGCTGGTGTGAGCAGTAGTAGCTCTGGAAGCAGAGTTGAGGTAGGGATTGTATATGATCCAAAATTATATTATACAGCAACATTCCAGCATTTGCAGCACATAATGTAGTCAAAGGTACTCAATTCAGGGACAACAAAACAGTGAGAGGCAGTGACACTTGCACTTTAAGAATAGTGAGAGGCAGTGGGTTCTGGCACCCTAGACAATTTATACAGTCGGGCATTGAAAAATGCTGGTTAGGATGCACACAAAGTAAATACATTACAAATTGAATTTATAATCCTCCCTGAACATTTGGTAGACTAAAAGCCATGAAAGTGTTATGTATCAATCCCCCAGAAAAGAAAATAGGATAAACACAGAGCTCCATTCACCAAACACAAGGCAGGATATTTGCAAGTCCAACACAAACTGCAGCAGAGGCCCACAACCAAAAACAGTATAGATGTAAATGCTCACTTTACTCACGTACTCCCATTTTATTATTTTGCCTTCCCCTCACTATCCATTTGCATTTTTTTTCTTGCCATATTTCTGCTCTTCATATTTTCCTCTCTTCCTGTGATTACCCACCTTACCACCCTCTGCTCTTCTCTCCTCCATGTTCTTGTGCCCTCTACTTTGATTTTTTTCTCCCTTTCTGTACAAACTCTCTACCTGTTTAATCTCTGTTCCTTTGTTCCTTTCCTCTTTACCAATAATATCTCCTTAGCACTTTTTTATATTGCTCATCTTGCCCACGTTTGTTTTTTTCCTGAGTGATGCCCTGCCCCCCATGTCCTGTGATAGAAAATGTCACTACAGCTGAGATTGTGTGCTAAGCCAAATGCATGGTTAAACAGTGTGCCTGGATATTAAAGTTGGAATTTACACCTCCCACACAACTCAGCCCAGAACACAGTCCCAGCTGTGGTGAAGTTTGCTATTACAGGGCACCAAAGCAAGCAACCAATCACTCAGAAATATCTAATGTGCATCAGGTCTGGACTGAGAGTCAAAATAGGCCCTGGCATTTCAGGTAGATAGAGGCCCAATCAGCCCACACAGAGGCCCAAACAGCCCCCACCAGCCCACTAAATAGTGACTTTCTATGGCACCTTATAGCAGCCCCTCTGGCATTTGCCAGAACCCACAGATTTCCAGTCCGGGCCTGATGTGCATCCTGCTTTTCCCACCCCCTCCTCTTTAATATCTTTGTATTGTGAAGAAATCCTTATCTTTCTTTCCCACTGTTAGTGACAATGACTTTACAGGACGTGACGGGAGTGCAAGAAGGTGTCAGGTGGAAGTTGTGGTTGTCAGCTGTTCCACTTCAACCAGTGAGGCTGGGGCGCACCGGGTTTTTTCCCGGGGCCTGGCAGGCCAGTCTGACTGTGGGCTTGAGCTCTATAGCTATTTAGTGCTATTAACATTTCCCGAACAAATTTGCAGTTACCTTGCATAACATCATTGTACAAACCTTGCTGCATGTAAATGTAGGGATGTGTAAAATAGCCACCCCTAGTATTTTGTGCAGGCAGTCCCTCCATGTTATGGACACCTAACTGGGTCCTAAAATACAGTTGGGAGGGGTACTGTTTGCTCTTTCTGCTCTAAACTAGGCCCCTGCTGCTTCTCACAGTGACCAGCAGATGGCATTGTGCTGGGATATAAAATGCTCTGAAGCTATGCTTACAGTGTCCATTTTGTGTTAGCTCTGACCTGAACAGGAAGGCACAGCTCTGTGGAACCTAGACAGGTCAGGTCTAGTAAGAATAGGCTACTCACCATTATAGGTCACGCTAGGAGTGACAGACAGACAGGTTATTTAGCTGAGCAGCTCAAGGCTCCGACGAGGAGAGTCAGAGTGATTAGGATCCCGGGTACTAATAGCCCAGAAGTAGGGACTAAGTGTATAGGAACAGGGTAGATAGATTCCCCTCAGGTTCCACTTAGGGAAAATGCTGAAAGCTGGGTGTACCTTTATTGCTGCTGAGCTGGTCCTCTTGCCTGTGGGGACTATTACTGACCATATGGTGCTGTGAGTATTGCCTATTCAATGTGATGCTAAATATCCTGTCATGCTCTATTGTATACTCCACGGAGGATTGTGTATGTTCAATAAACCAGTTCATGTTTAAGTTACAAGAACCACTGGCGCCCAATTATTATACCCTGAATCCAGTTATAGTTGCTCTGCACCCTGCCTCCACACCATTGCGAGGGCTCATTACCTAAGATTACAGGTCTCATCCGGTGCACATTTAGTGGGAGTGGAGCTCAATAGTGGTGTAATAATACACAATTTACTATAGCGCTACATAATAAATAAAAAACTAGTAAAAAAGTAATACTTTTGGTGCAAAGGCTTTGTAATATTTACTAGCCAGACCAGCAGGGCCTTAGGACTTTCAATTTGAGATACTTTATCAACTGCTGAATCTCTTGAAATTCCATGGGATTATATAATATTGTTACATATTGGGGAGAAATAGATGGTAAGAAACCATTCAAGGTCTATCTGTTAATTGCATAAAGTCTAAATGTAAGAAGCAAACTCTTTGACTCGTTAGTCTGGGTTTGAGATCAGTGAACACTCTTTGGTTCTAATTTGAGTAAAAAGGGATTGCCATAATTTATTAGGAAAACTGACATTTTACTGTTGATCCTCATTCTTTAATTTGCAAGTAGACTAAAATGAATTTTTATCCAGACTCATATGTGTTCAGTCATATATTCTTGTAATAGATTAAAAAGTTTGTCAGTATACATCACATTGCAGATTGTTAGTGTGAATTAATTAATCCCTAATGGGATTAGGTAATAAAAATGTAAAAAACAATTGTCAATATATATCACATTACAGATATATAGTGTGAATTAAGTAATCCCTAATGGGATTAGGTAATAAAAAATAACCCATAAATACAGGGGAAATGCCAGAGCAATATGAAATGATCTTGCCAGGGCGACTGAATACAGTAGGTATGTTTCATTCATCTATATTCATCAGATATTCAGTCAGTTTAATTTTTTACATTATTAAATAATACATTTAAATACAAGTAACCCAAAGGACCACATAAGTACTATTACAACATACCTTTTGGGGAACTTCTCTTTCAATCACTTGCCTCACTTCTGTTCTACTTCCCTTGCAGAATGCTAACAACTGTTTGGCAGATAGGACTTTGCAGGAGAGAGACAGAAAAACCTACAGTGTTTTGGTACTTTCCACAATATACTTTAAGGACAAGAAAATCATATCCATTGGGGGAGCTGCTGCTCGTCTGCACTAAAAAAACATACTAACCCAAGTTTAGTGAATTATGTGAACTCCTGCACTGTCATGTTTGACCCATTTCCAAGGGTTTCCTTTGAAAGAAAACTGATTGCTGGTTGTCTATCTCATGCTCATAAGCATATCTGAAACAAGTTTTCATACAGGTACCACATAAGAAATTCTTGATGAATATCCTTCTTTACTTCAAAGCTGTTGGTTTCTTTCTTTTGGCACTGATTGGAATTCCAGGCAATGTGTATATTTTGTTCAAGTTTTCCATTATCAAAGTTACAGAAAAGAAGCTCTTGCCATCAAACACAATCCTGATGGTTCTGGCATTCATGAATCTGCTTATTGTTTTTTCCCGCATTATCCTCCAATTTCTCAATGCCATTGGAATAGAAAATTTCATGGATGACTCAAAGTGCAAATTCTTTATCTACACCTATAGAGTGAGCAGAGCAATGTCCATTTGCAGCACCAGTTTGCTCAGCTGTTATCAGTGTATCATCATTGCTCCACAAACTAGACTCTGGGCATATCTGAAGCAAAAGGCGACACAGAATGTATTGCTAATAACTACAGCCATTCTTCTAGTCAACCTCATATATCGCACTAGCCTTATGTATGCTATAGTGAAAAAGAATTCTACAACTTCACCATATACACTGCATTTAGTTTACTGTGACATGGACTTTCTGACATACGAGGCATACATAATTAATGGGGCAATTTCTGCCTGTATGGATTTCCTGTTTGTTGGGCTTATGACTGCTGCAAGTATTTATATAGTTTATGTTTTGCTTTGCCACGAAAAATCTATAAAAGGCAAAAGGAGCACAGACCGAGCTCCTGGAAAATCAGTTGAATACAAAGCTTCTAGAGCTGTTATTATGTTAGTTTTGCTCTATGTACTTTTGTTTGGATTTGACAACTTCATGTGGATGTATACACTGACGCTCTCCAATGTGACCCCTGATATGAATGATGCCAGGATTGTGCTGGCCTGCTCCTACTCTGCATTAAGTCCTATAGTAATAATTGCCACCAACCCCAAATTGCAGCAGCTGTTAACATTTTTAAAGAGGTGGACGTTTTTCTTCTGTAATAGCAAGGCTAAATAAACTGTATTGGCATATAACAGTTCTTTGGATTGAGGCAGTACATCTGAATGCAAATACTGTATTGTTGATTATAAATACTAGACTAAAAAAAATTACCCATGGCCTTATGTAAATTTTATGCATTTGCAGACACGTTATTATGTTGGTTAGCTTTCTATAATGAATCCTGATGGCTTGGATGATATTGACCAATATTAATAGAGTCAACAGGCCAACCACATCAGTCAAATAAAACATCCAGCCCATATAGAATGTCTGGAAATCTGCATGATCAATAATTGAAAAATCAGCCCTATGTGCACACACAATATCATTTAGAATAAAGTATTCAAAATGATACATACACTAACACTATCACCTGAGTCTTTAAAAGACCTGCATAAAAGTATCAAATACGTATGTTGGCATAATTTATTCTATAAGTTGTAATTAGGGGGTCATTTATTATTATGTAGAGTTCTATTTAAATTTGTTGACTGACTAAACCCTACAACCCATAGGGGTAGATTCAGTAGCGGACATATTTTTGCCAGTGTCAGCTTCACATGGCTCACACCAGTTCACCAGGCGCAAATGCGATACGACTTTTTAGGAAGATCTGGCTGCTTTTTTAGCACTTTGCCTGGTCTGAGGTGGGAAAGTCAACTCTGGTGAAAGGTAATATTCAGTAAAATCCGCACTTTACTGAATATGTGGAGTAACGACCTTTCGCCAGAGCGAAAAGTAAGCTGGCAATAGAGTACAAACAAACAATAGTGACGGTCTCTTTCACTAGCGAATTGGCGCCTGCGCCTGTTAGTGAACTGCCAATGTCCCTGCTGGTGGCAATGCTGGTGAATTGTCGCTAGCGTTAGCCACTTCGTCCTTTAGTGAATCTACCCCATAGACTGCTGCTGTGGTTTTGTACTGAAATCTGCTCAGTGTAAAAGGCACACAGTCCAATGCCATGCCTGTCAGTGCAGATACACAAAAGAGTGGAGAGGAACACATTGGCTTCTCTCCCCCTGCAGAGAAAACCCAGGCAGAGAAATGCTGAGGCACAGCTCCACATGTCCTTAGCCTAAAACTGCCAGACTTCATAGCGTGTTATAGAAAAACTCAAAAGTAAAATAAATATCCATAGGACATACCCCATCCTGTGGAGAGACTGGACTGTGGCACAGGGTTCAAAGGAGCCCTGCCAGGTTCTCTGTTTATGCTTAACTTGCCCCCCCGGACTTGTACTAGCTAATAAAGGATATTCTCTTGCCATATGTATACATATGCTGTTTTGTTCTCTTTTATATTAACATTTCTTAAAATTACCATTAAGAAACTGCAATAAGCTTGTAAAAGGCTTACATCTTGTCGTCAGCACCCCTTCAAATAATGGACCATCCCAATGCCTATTATAATGCTCAGTGTAGCAGTCCGGATTTAACTCTGCCCCTTCCCTTTGTGAGACGCTTCCTGCTCCTCAACTGTGTGTGGAATGAGAAAATCAGAGGAGAAAATCAGAATCTTCTCTGGATGAAGCAGCTTCTTTCCCAGGGCAGATTATTATTATTATTATTATTATTATTAACATTTATTTATATAGCGCCAGCATATTTCAAAGCGATGTGTGAATCTGTCAGTGTATGTGCGTGTATCTATGTCTGTGTGTAAAATTAACTGTTAGTATTAATGTGTGTAAGGGCAACTGTATGTAAGAAGGACAAACTGTGCGTGTGTGTTAAAGAGACTATAAATGAACCTGTGTATATCTGTGTAACTACATTCATTATTGAATCTTATAGGTACAGGTTGGCTGTAGGTTTTTCCTATAACCATTCTCTCTACAGTTCCTTGCCCTGTTGCTCCATTGAATCCCCCTCCTATCCATGGCCTCACTTTATTCATTGTCCTCTTTTACCCTTTTCCGTCTCATTCTGCTGAGTTACCCCGACACTCACGTCTCCGTCTCTAATAACCTTCTGCCTTACTCTACATATCTGTATAGATAGAAGTATCTATAATATTATAATATATATTTTTGCACCTCACCCCCTCTCCTGCTCCTGTCCTGTATCCACCTCATTGTTTCTTTTTTTATATGGCTCATCTTTTAACCTGTCTGCCACTCTGGGAACAAAGCAGCTTTCCCCATAGACTGAAATATAATGTTTGAACATAGATTCTATGCTTGTGAAATTTTGTTGTGCACAACATCTTCCTGCTGTTGTTTCTCCACTTTATGTACAGTAGAACCCCCATTTTACATTTTTCAGGGGACTAGAAAAAATAATGTGAAGTCAGGGAAATTCTTTATGCATAATATATTGGTGGGACCACAAAAATGGTATGACATATGGAAAAACTAAAATTAGAGGATGTAAAATGGAGGCTTCATTGTATGTATGAGAGAATCCAACAGGTACCAAAAAGGAGGAACCAACACTAATATTTACACATCTTCTTCTTCTTCATAGCAACATTTCTTTTTAGGTCAGAACTTTACACTCAGCTACACAATCACACAAATAATTAAATAGTTTCATACAAAGATTTATTTTACATAGTTTATTGTATGTTCAAGCTGGGCTCCCACGGGGAATCATCTGCCAGTCTCCAATAGATAGTAATGATAATTCTAGTATTAGGGGAACTCCATCTTTCATAGAGTCCATTTTACACAAATTATTATTTTTTTAATATATATTTTTTCTCTGTAAAAATACAATAGTAAAGTAAAGCCAAGACATTTTTTCTCCGCCATTCTCTATACATAGTGCTCCATACTTGGCATGACCAGATAGTTCACACTGCTTCCTCTTTAAAGTGTACATAGGGAATTGTTTTAAGGGAACCAGACATGTATCCTTTGTCATTGCAGCCATCACATATACTAATAACAGTGATAACTTAGATGCCTAAAGGGTTGGCACAAGGCCGTTATTTTATCAGCCTAGTCATTAAAACACCTGCCAAGATCGGGCCCTGCATTTTCTAGCAAATGTAGTTGCTAGTAAATTTGTAATATCTTGAGCCTTTGGCCCTCCCCAATCTTCCCCGTCCCCAATCATCTCCATAACCTGCTATCATCTGTCCACAAATCATTGCTATGCCTCTTTTGCATTACCCTATTACTTGTGCCCATCCCCCACCAGCCGGTAAGAATGTTAGAAAGGTGGCCACTCTAGGTGCATATCATTGAAAGTATCATATCAACATCACTAATAATAAAATGGATTAACTATTATTTTTTAAATACACCCAAACCCAAATCCCGCATATGTGCACATGTTGCTGGTTCTATCAGTAACATTAAGCTAGGTAGGGATAACTTCTTATATAGGATGGATTAATGTTTACATTTTTACTTCATCCAGTAGTGGTATTGTGCCCCCCAGTCCAGCATTACTTAAAGGGATACTGTCTTGGGGAAAAAAAAATTCTAAATTAATCAGTTAATAGTGCTGCTCTAGTAGAATTCTGCACTGAAATTAGTTTCTCAAAAGAGCAAACAGATTTTATTAAATTCAATTTTGAAATCTGACATGGGGCTAGACATTTTGTCAATTTCCCAGCTGCCCCTGGTCATGTGACTTGTACTGGTCACGTGCCTGTACTTTAGGAGAGAAATGCTTTCTGGCAGGCTGCTGTTTTTCCTTCTCAATGTAACTGAATGTGTCTCAGTGAGACATGGGTTTTTACTATTGAGTATTGTTCTCAGATCTACCAGGCAGCTGTTATCTTGTGTTAGGGAGCTGTTATCTGGTTACCTTCCCATTGTTCTTTTGTTTGGCTGCTGGGGGGGAAAAGGGAGGGGTTGATATCACTCCAACTTGCAGTACAGCAGTAAAGAGTGATTGAAGTTTATCAGAACACAAGTCACATGACTTGGGGCAGCTGGAAAATTTACAATATGTCTAGCCCCATGTCAGATTTCAAAATTGAATATAAAAAAATCTGTTTGCTCTTTTGAGAAATGGATTTCAGTGCAGAATTCTGCTGGAGCAGCACTATTAACTGATTCATTTTGGAAAAAAAAATTCTCCCATGACAGTATACCTTTAAATAATGCTATATGTGCACTGGTAAGTTAAGAAACAGGTCATGGCACAGGTGTCACTAGGGATGGAGTGGTATTTAATTTAAAAAAATAGTGTGTCCTCAAGTGTGTAGACCAGGCCCAGTCTCAAGAAGAAAGTTTTATTCATAATTGTAATAACATGTTTGCTTTGTTATGTATGTTGGGTATTATGGTGCAAATAAAAACATTTAAAAAAATAGTGTGTCCTTTCTGCAAAAGTTATACTGGGACAAATCAATTATAGGAAAAGGCCACTATCATGTTAAATCTCTCCCTATATAGAAACACATTATCCAGAAAGCTCCAATTACAGGAAGGCCATCTCCCAGTCACGTTCAGCATTCTACATCCAGAACCCAAGCTAAGCTCCATGGTCTTGGCTCTCACTTCTGCCTCTAACGCCGCCTTTCACCTCGGGAGGAGCCCTCGGCTAATCGGATGCCGCCAGGTCTTATTTGAGAGAGGAGCTAAGTTAACAGTTCTGGATGAGCAAAGGGGTACGATTGTCTCGCCAGGATACTGGAAGGAAAAACACTACCAGGAACAGGCAGGCCAGGCCAGCACAAGCAGAGAATCGTCAGACAGGCCGGAATCGGGATTGGAGAGCGTAGAATAGTCGGAGGACAGGCAAAGGTCAGATTGGAGAGTAGGCAGGATCAGGATTGGAGAGGTCGGAGTAATCAGGCAGGCAAAGGTCAGGATTGGAGAGAATTAGAATAGTCACAGGCAAAGCAAGGGTCAAAACCAGTAATAACAGACAGGATTATACAAGGCAAGGCACCTAGGAACTTTCAAATAGAACCTAACAATGGGCAATGAATTGAATACTGAATTCCCCTTTTATGCTATTTGAATTTCATGCCCTTGTGCGTGACGTCATCACGCCGGCACATAAACATGGAAACGTGCAGGTGAGCGTGCCATGTTGAAACCAGACACAGAAGAGGAAAGACGCATGCGGCAGGCGTCCCCACCGGAGGCATGGCGGGTGCCCCTGCATGCCCAGAATGAAGCCACTGGACCACCAGGGTAAGCGTTAACCACTAGACCACCAGGGTAACCGTTCCTTACACTCCCATATGTTTTTTTAGCAGTGTTAGGCTAGCTATAGAGTGCGAATGGCCGCTAGCGGCTGTCTCTTTCGCTAGCGCGTGCCTCTGTTTGTAAACTGGCAATATCCCTGCGTGCGGTAACGCTAGCGAATTGACGCTGGCATTAGCCACTTTGCCCTTGAGTAAATCTGCCCCTTTGTGATTATTCATGTGTGACACAGGCCAGTTAGCAGAACTTAATATGTGAAGATTTCAAACTGCTTCATAATTGTTTGCATTTGAGAAAAGAGCCTACATTTTAAGTATACATTTTATTCTTGTCATGCAATTGAGTGAGGGATCTTTGAACTTGCAAAAAAAAAAAACTAACATCTTTTTTATAACTCAAGATAATTACAAGTCGACCAAATTCCCATTCACAAAGATAACTCATTTATCAATAATTCTTCTACAAAAAGCCAGAGCGAAAAAACGTAGCAACAAAATTGAGTGTTGTACGGATTGTACAATTCATGCTCAGAAAACCAGACTTTATTGAATTGTCGTCTGAAAAACTTGTATTTATCGGATTATCGGACGAAAAACAGCTAGGTCACAATGTCAAGAGACATCTTCAGCGACATCTGCCATTGACTTCTACATGACCTTAAAATGTTTGAGATGGAATATTTTCAGATTTAGAGTTTTAGCAATTTGGAGATGTAATAAATATCTAAGAATTCAAGATTTTTTTCCCCTTAAAAATTCAAGTTTTCCCCTTTAGAGGAGAACTAAAGCGTAGGCTAGAAATCCTATACGTCTGTATCAGCCCAAGACAACCACAACCCTTTAGCAGTAAAGATCTGGGACTCTAAAGATGCCAGAGTAGCTCCCCATCTTCTTTTCTGCTGATTCCCTGCACATGCTGCTGTCACTTACTGAGCTTAGGGACCCATTCACAATATACAGTATACATACAATAGTAATGTCACAATATAAGGCTGATGTTAATAATTAGTAATTAATATATATAATTACTACGTTCAGTTCAGAAATAAGTGCAATTAGTATCTGAATTTAATAAGCATCAGCTTATATTACAGGCCAACCTCATTTTCTACTTGAAAATTTGTGAAAAAACCTCTAAGTTTAGCTTCTCAACAGCTGCTCAGAGCCCACTGGGCATGTGAGACACTTTCTACGATGGTGACCCCCTGTGACAAGTTAGAAGCCCTTAATCATTGATGCAAATGAGAAGCTGTAAAGGCTGGTGCAGTAAATTCAATAAATATAATATGCCAGTTTTAGCCATATACATTTTTAGGGTTTAATAAATAAAGCCATAAAGTGCTCAAATAATTCTTTAAAAGTATGTGCACATAATGCCTACATCTGAACTGATTAAAATTCAGTAAAGAGGAAACCTTAACATACATAAAATGAATAACAACGTTCTTATTATAATTACTTGTTTATAACAATGTGAAGTTTAATTACCTCTCCATTTTAATTAATCCTCTGTGTCATGATGTCAGAGACACATACTAAATACAGATATGAGTATGTATAAATATATGTGGTTTCACTTAAACAGGGATAACTGGAGCAAAGGACACTTTAGAAAAGGTATGAACAGGTGAGTTTTGGGAGATTAATATCAAGTGTAACAATAAAGGTGGTACGTTTTTAGTTAGGCAGAAGCAAAAGGCCAACTGCTAAAGGCAGGTATAATTCAATTAATTTTATTTAGAATGTAACTTTACCAGAAGCACGTTTTTGATAAAAATTAAAAGCTCGCCAGGCTTAAGATGGCAAGCTTTTAATTTTTCCCAAAGACCTGCTGGTAGGAAACAAAATCACAAATTTTTTCATGTCATTCGCCAGCGATTTAGAGTCATGGGGGGAAATGTATTTAAATCCGAAAATCGGGCAGTGTTGCCTTCGCCGCACTTCGCCGCACTTCGCCGCACTTCGCCGCACTTCGCCGCACTTCGCCGCACTCCCCCAGGGCTGCGTATATTCACGAAGATCCGAAGTTGCACACAGGTTTCTGAACGCTTACGAAGTTGCGCAAGTGATAGTACGATCAGCCGTTCGAAGTTATGCTAGCGAACGCTAATTTGCATACGGCGCCAAATTTAAAAATGAATGGACGTGTATGCTGCAGCGCATGTTTCACTACACAAGCCCAGGGAAAGTTAATAAAAGTATATAGGGGTGTTCTAATGCCCTACACATGTGCCCACATATAGTTAAGGTGCCATATTCAATGGCAAATTTTCCCCAGGGCCACTATTAGTAAATTGGCGAAGTGGCAAAATGACGTCACGCTGGCGAATTTTCACCAGCGTTAGCCACTTTGCCATTTAGTAAATTTCCCCATGAAGAGAGATTAAGAAAATCACTTGGTTCTTCTGCAATCAAAAGACACCACCACAAACAGGTACATTTCATAAATCTGCCTCCATGGGACGGCGTTTGTGTGTGAAATATGCTGTTTACAGAAGTATTTAGTCCACACATACAGTACAGATGAAGCCACTTGGATTTGTGAGTTAAATGCGTCATGACTCAGGGTTAATTGAAGAAACTGTGTTATCTTAAGTCATCTTAACTCATTTAATGCATTTAACCTTTTCATTAGCATACCAAAGCTCCATTGTTCACAATGGTGAATGCTTTAATTAAATGGGATGTTGTGACACAGTTTTCTGTGTTAAATGAGATAAATGGGATATCTGTGTTTAGTTATTCTGTGTTAAACAGACAAACCAAAGTGGCTGCATCTGTATATGAGGCACATAATAGTTTTCAGGTAAGCTTTGCATGCCATTTGGAAGTTATTTTAGCTGTCTTTCTTCTGGTAGATTTTTTCAATTGCATTCAGGTTAGTTGGAAGACTCTTGTATACACCTCAATTTTCCAACAGTGCTACAGATTCTCACTTGGATTGAAATTTTGAGTGGACCATTTCGGGATATTCCTCTTTTTGTTCCTTGAGCCTTTTTTTAACAATATGCCCAGGTACTGCTAACGTAAAGCAGCCCAACAGCATGATGCTACCACTACTTGAGTTCTATGAAGATATTGTAGTTCAGTAGTGGTAGATTAGTGTTACACATATTACTTTAAAGCTCTGTCTTTGTTTGAACAAATAATGTTTTTCCATATTGCAGTTACTCTCAGACAACTCAAGACAGGCTTTGATGTAGTTCCTTTAAGTTATGACTTTGTGTTCCACCCGACCTTATAGGCCCCTGTTCTACACAAAACTTGATATAAATGAGCCATAGCTACAGAGAAGAAAAGTGGTGGCACCATCATGTTCTTGGGCTGATTGTGCTTAGGCATATTGCTAAAATAGAAGGAAAAATTGACAGTGTAAAATACAAATAAAACACTGTGAATTAACTGCTAAAAATTCAGGCCCCCAAGGATCCTTGATAAAGGCCCTAATGGGGGCCAAAACGTTGGAAATGCATCTAAGAATAAAGTAACACTGTTTTATTCACTGAAAATGGTGTGTGAGTCCTTCTATCTTTATATATATATATATATATATATATATATATATATATATATATATATATATATATATATATATATATATATATATATCCCATACAACTGGTGCACTCTAAACTGTCCTCAAATGCCTGGGTGCCGGTCAACACATTAGTATAGCAGAAAACAAACAAACCACACTCCAAGGACTTTGTGTCTCAAAAGCCAAGTGAAAGTTTATTCTTGCTCAACGTTTATATATATATATATATATATATATATATATATATATATATATAAATATATATATATATATATATATATAGTGAGTCTAATGAAATTCTTATAAGACCACTCACAATTCTACTTACAGTCTATATCCTTATGATAAACCTATGCATATGTTCTCATATTTTTAATTATATAGTACTGCTTGTGTAGACGTTCATTTCTTAAAATACATTAACCCAGTCTTTGATCTTGCAAAACAAATCAGACACACAAAACTGATTCCTGCCCTGTAGAGCTTACATTCTAAATTCTTGACTAAAGCAATGTTTCAGGCACTGTTTACTTATAGGTAACTCCAGATGCGCATGGAAGCATACAAAAATATTATTGAAATGGTAAAAGTAAATATTTTACTAAGGCTACTAAATGTTTTTAAACATAAATTGTACAAATTTCAGTCCACAGTCTCTGAACCCCAAGCACATTGAACATCATGGTATACATTTTGAGAAAAGCTAAGCTTATATAAGACACTCTGAGATGCTCTAAAAGAGTAATGTAATAATTTGGATTCTCAGATTCAGCAAAAATGATTATAGTAGATGCAATGCAGAGTGTATATACATTTCTGAAAAATATCTAATCTCATATAAAAAAATTTTTTAATGCATGATGAAATTAACACTATTATATATATATAGATAGATAGATAGATAGATAGATAGATAGACACTCAATCAAAGTCCAAGATTGCCTGGGTGCTGTCCTTAGCAAAAAATAGATAGAAGTGGATAGAAGAAGTAGCACAGTTATATATATATATATATATATATATATATATATATATATATATATATATATATATATATACAGTACAGTATATATATACACACACATACAGACTCTTGAACAGTCTTTAAATTTTTAAAGTACTTCTGCCTACTTCCAAATACCGTGGTCAACCAAAAAACACAGATCAATAGCAAAAATGTAATTTTATTGAAATTCTTAACAGCTCAACATCAGAGTTTTAAATAATATGAAAAAAATCTTTTACAAATGAAGGCATTGTAAAATGTTGTAGAACAGCGATCTCTACATCTTGATAAAAGTTAATTTTAAGGTGTATTACTTCTTTAAAAAGTTGTCCTATTTTTATATTTTCATAAATATGTAATTTCTATTTGTACTTCTTTTAGGAGTCTCTTCCATTAAAATTGATGAATATCCAGCTTCTTAGCAAAGCCGTCTTTTTCTTCTTACTGGTGATAATTGGGATTCCTGCAAATTCCTACATTATATTAAAGTTCATTTTCGTCAAAATGGTGGAGAAGAAATTTCTACCTACAAATATCATTTTGACAGCTTTGGCCTTCATGAATCTTTTAATTGTCTTTTCTCGAGTCATCCTGCAGTATCTCAACGCCATAGGAGTGGAAAATTTGCTGGATGACCCTCAATGCAAACTTTCTGTGTATACATACAGAGTGAGCAGGTCTATGTCTATTTGTACCACCACTTTTCTAAGCTGTTACCAGTGTATCCTCATTGTTCCATCAAGTGGAATCTGGTCTTATCTGAAGCAAAAGTTGACCCCAAATGTACTGGCTATCACAATATGCCTCTTAATTATAAATATCATCCTTGATCCAAGCAGTGGCTTGTATGCCCAGGCCAAAAAGAATTCTACAGCCTCCCCTTACACACTGAACCTGGTTTATTGCTAATGGCTCGATGTTTGCTGCAAGGGATTTCCTTCTTGTTGGGCTAATGGCTCTGGCAAGTACATACATTGTTTGCATTTTAATAAATCATAAAAGATCAGTAAAGGACACAAGAAGTTCATCTAGAGCACAAGGGAAATCAGCTGAAGACAAGGCCTCTAGAGCTGTCATTATGTTGGTTATTTTGTATGTGTTATTATTTGGATTTGATAACTGCATGTGGATCTATACACTGACCATAACCAGAGTCACAAATGATATGAATGATGCCAGGATAGCACTGGCTTGTTCCTACTCTGCACTTAGTCCAATAGTAATTATCATTAACAACCCAAAGTTACAGCCACACTTGAAATGTTTATTACAAAGAAATGAATAATTCAATGAAAGAATTGTGAAAGAAAGCTCAGCCAGTGAATAGTTTTGCTTAAAAAAAGAATGTACATTACTCAATGAATAAGTCAAATTGATAAAGTGTTCTAAAAAAATATCAATTGTCTATTCATTTCTTCTTTCAGTTTGTCTGTAATTACTCTTTTAGTAACTTGTATAGCTTTGAAAGAAAGAAAATCACAGTGCAATTATGTGAAACCCATTATATCTAGCAGTTTCACCAGGCAGTTGTGCATTACACATTTCATAATATCACTTGTTTCCAAGTGCAGCACATATTTGTATTGGGTAGTGGGGATGTGACAGACAATGCAAAAGATAGAATAAAAGCAAGGTATTGCATCACGTTGTCCCTTTTCTTACAATATAAAGGATTTTTATCTACACGAAACAAGAATTGCTGGGGTCCTGGAAATGTAGTTCAGCAACAGTTGGAGTGTTGCAGGGAGAAAACATATTAAAAAATTTCTTTGAGAGCAAGCAACACCCTGTTAATTATTATGGATTATGTGTGACTTGAACACAAAATATGCCTAGATCTCACCAGCAAAACCCTTCATACCTTCTGTGTTCTTCTGCCATAGCCCTCCAGTTCTGTGCATAGGCATACACAGTGTTTGACACTAGGAGGAAAAGGTGTGTGGCATGGAGGAACAGCAGATTCGGAGGATAAGACATAGGGCTACTGAGATTGAGAAGCAGCAGAGCAGAAGGCATTACTTGTAGTGATGAGTGAATCTGTTCCGCTTTGCTTCAAAGTGATATCCGAAACGGCGAGAAAATTTGCCAAACTTTGAAAAATCAGCATTGAAGTCAATGGGCGTCGCTGCAAATCCATGGCTACTGAAAAAATGTGCTCATCCAAATGCTAATGGCTCGAAAAATTACTAGAAAATACGATTTTTTTTTGTAGGAAATTTTTTTTCCGAGATTTATTATACCCCGAGGCCATTTCAGACCTGCCAGGTTGTATATAAGTCGATGAGAGAGGTCCCTATCCTATTAGGAAGTTTCTGTGGTCTTTGCTGGAATAAGCCTGAAAATCCAACTATTTGGGGCCTCTCGGGCAAAAATCTGATATCGGGCTTTTCTGGAAAAAGCCCAAAAAATTGAGCGATTTTGGAAAAAAAATTAAAAAAATAGTAGGTTCAGGTTTTCGCTCGATTTTATTGAGTTTTTGCCGATCTAAATCATGCTTTTTTTAAAATAATAAATATGGTTGGACTTTTTTATTTTAAAACATCAGATAAATTATGATTTTGATAAATAACCCCTAAATGATAGAATATTGTGGGGCTTCTTGATTGAGAAGGATTTGGGGATTGTTGTGGATAATATGATGAGTAACTTTAGGCAGTATCATTCAGTGACTACTAAAGCATTAATTTGATGCATAATAACATATTGTTGCCTTTTTATAGATCCCTTGTAACGTCTCACCTTTAATTTTCAAAGCAGTTTTGGGTCCCAGCCAGAAAGTACTAATACAATTAAACTATGTAAAAAACTATTTAAATTGAGGTTGTTTTCTCTGGAACAATAGTACTTCCCTAAAGCAGGGAATATTTGGGTCTCCAAAGATGCCCCAGTAGCTCTCCATTTTCTTTTCTGATGATTCACTGCACATGCTCTGTGCTGCTGTCAGTAACTGAGCTTAGGGACCAACTCACATTATACTTTATAAACAGAAAATATATGTCACAATACAAGGCTGATTATATAATGATTAAATACATATTATTGGTACATTTCAGCTCAATAAACAGTGTGTAGGGACCCGTAGAGTTAATCCATGGTTTAAAGGGTTAAGGGCCCCTCCCCTGAGCCTCATGGCTTGAGATATGGGTTTTCTGCCTGAATATTCCAGGGGCAGAGCCTTTGGATTGGTGCACATGGCTGATCCCAAAAGGAACCACAAGGTGGTGCTGTGCAACCTTATAAAAGATGATGCCATGTGCTCTGTCAGCCATTACAGTTCAGATTACAGTACAGATTACAGTTCAGGTTACAGTGACTGCTTTTCAAATTCTTTTCATTGAGTTTGCAATAAAATATGAATAATTTACATAGCTTTTTGATAATCACAAGCGTATAGCTATGCAGAAACATGTATATGTATTTCAAAAAGAATTTGTACAATATCTACCATACACATTGGAACAAAAAAAGTTAAAACAAATACAAATATAAATATATAAATATAAATAGACCTGTACTTACCATATAGCTCAAGCTTTACAAAATAAAATTAAAGACTCAATCAAGAAGATTTAGATAAGATAAACAATGCATTTTTGTGAAAGGGCTTAGTCTTTAAATAAAATAACTAGTTTTCCTCATCTTACCCCATAAGTTTGTGAATGAATTTTCTTTTAGCATCATCAAGAGTTGCAATATAAAAAGACCATCTACGTTCAATCCTATTCCTCTGAGATAATTCATCAACTCTAATGACCTCTTGGATACATAAATTGTATAAATATGAAAATACATCTTTCAACTGTGGGGAATCATCTCTAATCCAACATAAGAAAATAGATTTCCGGGAAGCTGCCAGGACTAACCAGCAATAGTCAAATATTTCGGTTGAAAAATTTGTTAATGAAATTTTATTTGCCTCCAGAAAGGAGTCCTTCAGACCCAATAAAGCAAAATGTGGATTTAATACAATATCTGACTTTTTAATAAAGCAGGTAACATATTCCCAAAACTGTTTAATAAATGGGCACGACCATATATAATGAAAAAAATCAACATTTTGCTCTCTACACTTAGGACAATAGGAAACCTTCTGAGAGTCCATAGAGTTCTGGAATAATATTCCATATCCAAGAAGAGTAAATCGATAATGTTGATCTCTCCAACCCTCAGAATTTACATATTTCCTGAAATTTTGGAAGGATCTCAAAAGGTCATTAGATGTTACACTAGTTTCCAAAAAGGAAGTCCATTTAGCTGATGAATTGACAAATGGATCTTTAACCTTGGAAAGTTTACTAAGTAAATGCGATGATATCAAAGGAATACTATTAAGACTAGGGTCATCCGATAATTGCAATATTGAATCGTAGAACTGATTATTTCTCAATTGCGACCTAGTTCTGCTTCCAATTAATGAAAACCCTTGTCTAATTTGTGAATAGATTAGTCTGTCTCTTTCTGAAAGGTTATATAACCTTTTAACTATTTCCCAAGGAAAAGGATTACCTGTATCTGGATCTACAATATGTCTAATTTGGGATATACCAAATTTTCTCCATTTATAAGAAAACTGATTACTTTGTTTTTTAGGAAAGCCTTTTAAAAAAAAAAAGGGGGAAAGAAAAGGCGAAATGTTATAGTTTAAGTTATTCTGTTTACACAAAATCTTCCATGTAATAACCGTATCTCTATAGATAGGATTTTTTTTAATATCAATATGTTGGTCAGACCATATTTTATGAAGACAGGATGTAATATGTTCTTTGGAATCTAGGAATAATTCAAGATAAAGATTAGTCAATTTCTCCTTACCAGATAACCATTCCAAAATGTATCTAGTATTTGATGCTAAATTAAATTTCCTAAAATTAGGAACATTAAGTCCTCCTGAAAATTTAGAATTTCTCAATCTCATTAAAGAAATTTTTGGTTTTTTATCCTGCCAAAGAAATTTGCTCAAAATACGGTCTAACTTTTGAATATCAGAATGTTTTAACAATAAGGGTAAGTTAAGGATGGGATATATAATCTTTGGAAAAATTAGCATTTTAAATAATGCCACTCTTCCCATTAAATTCAGTGGACTATTTATCCATTTTTTGCAAAGGACATTCATATTCTGAATTAAAGGAGTGTAATTTAAAGAATATAATTTACAAAGATCCGTAGAGATAAAAATACCAAGGTATTTTATTTTACCAGAAGGTGATGTAAGATGAAGATCTATAAGTAATTGACGTGGAATCACACTACAAAAGTTCAAAATCTCAGTTTTACTATAGTTAATAATATATTCTGAAAATTTTTTGTACAGTGACTGCTGCAGATATTTGTTTCACTTGGGATAGAGTGACAACACCGGCAAAATGTAGGCCTTTAATGGAGTATGATAGGCCTGCCAAAGGCTGGGCAGGATCCTCCAGTGCCTGGATAACTCAACTGAGATGGTTTGGAGTTTGGATGCCGGATTTCTGTATTCAGCTTTTGGAGATGGGTGAGAGATGCAGTTCAGCAATTATGTCAGTTTGTGCTTGCGCTAGAGACAGTGCTGGGAGCTATGAATGGAGTATCAAACAAGCTGCATGTGTTTCATGGAATGGATTCATCGCTGTGGATGCCTGCTCCAGCTCTGGATGAGCCTACCCATCTGTGTGAATCCCCAGGGTAAGGTGTGCCATGGGGAGGGTAGAAAAAGAGAGGATCCAGGATAGTTTCTGTTTATGAACCAGGCTGTTGTTGATGCCTGCCACGAGGGAGCCAGTACTTAACCGGAGGGAAAGGTATTTTGGGCTGTAGCACTACCTGGGACCAAGTGTATTCTTTTGGGGACAAGGGATGGAACTCTTGGGCTGCCAAAAGGAGTAGTGCGGGACTTTGCCTGGCAAGGAGGTGTCAGGATTGGACTTGCACAGGTTCCCATGGGAGTGGGTCATTTTATATGATGTGAATGTGTTTTACTTCCCCTTTAATAGTACACTTGTTTTATATAAAGTTATATTGTTATATAATAAAGTGTGTGGGTGATTTGTTTCCTAATGGGAATATCCTCAGGAGTATTCCAGGACCCCATTAGGTGGAGGCACTGCCAGAGAAGACTTTTCCCAGTACCTTTCAATTTGCAAAGGGAACTCAGGACCCGAGTTGGTAAGATGGTACAACCTTTGCACCAGGGGGGTCGCCAAGAGGGTGTTACAAATGTAATTAGCATCATAATGTAATAATAAGCATTGTAGCAACAGCTTATATGACAGAAAAATCCAATTTTCTGCTTTGTGACAAACCCTAACTTTAGCTTCTCAACAGCTGCTCAGAGCCCACTGAGCATGTGAGTGTCACAGACACTTTCCAAGGTGGTGACCCCCTGTGACAAGTTTGAAGTCCTGGATCATTGCTGCTATTGAGAAGCTGAAACTTTAGGCTTGTGCAATAAGTTCAGTATGTAAAATATGGAATTTTTAAATATTTTAATTTTAAAATATTAATATGTCCACATCCATGACTGTGAAAGGCCGGGAGTGGAGGGGATATTATGACCATACTTACCAATCCACTCTTTCCCTTGCTGTAACCACTCACCCCAAAACTCACCAATAAAACAGACAACACCAATTTTTTGTTGGATAATGATGGCCGCAGCTTATTTATTAATCTTTTCCAAGTTCAAACATTTTCAACCACCAATAACTGTAATAAAATGAACTGTTTATAAAACAATTAACATTTTTATTATACATAACATTCCATAACAGCATTTTTGTTATCCTAATTATTTATGACCTATTCTGATTCCCTTGGTCCAGGGATTACCATCCTGTGCATTGTACCTCCGTACTGCTGCACCCTTCATGAATTTTGTTTACCCATCAGCCGCAATACATCGACTCGATGGTACTCTCAATTTTTGTGCCACCATGGGTCCCCATGCCCGAGCTGACTAGTTATATATAATGTTCCTCCTTCTCTCCGGAACCCCTTACAGTTCCTCCTTTTAACTCCCTTCTTTCCCAGGACCACCGCCACAGCAAAGGGGTACTGACACCGTAGTAACCTTTGCTCCCCCACACTGCTGAGGCCCTTTCCAAACCATCCTGCAAAGACATGTTTAAAATGTCTAAACCAATCTTATTCAAGTGTACCCCGTCACTTCTGTACACTACCATTTTCTTAGCTTCCAACTCCATATGTCTTAGGGCCAAACCACCTGTTCTCA
This sequence comes from Xenopus petersii, assembly GCA_038501925.1. Taxonomy (NCBI): domain Eukaryota; kingdom Metazoa; phylum Chordata; class Amphibia; order Anura; family Pipidae; genus Xenopus; species Xenopus petersii. The sequence continues at coordinate 142,318,134 of CM076674.1, forward strand.
CTGCAAACTTCCCCACTTACCTGTTTACCTTCACTCTGGCTTTGCTTACTGCCTCGTTGGATCTCGCCCCTCTCCATGTGAATCTGTCCACTATGTCCGACCACACTATTAAGGTTCTAGGGAAGCAGTGGAGCAATCGCCACCAATCACATTTTATATCCTGTATTAGTAACCTCATGGGGACTGAGCTAAGGTCATTCCCTCCAGCATGCAAAACCAGAATTTGCGGGGACCCGTATTTGTCTGCATAACGTGACAGTAACGGCAACAACCTACCCCAACATAAACCACGGAACCCCAGCCACCTCACCGTCGCCTTGTGCCGATCAAATCCCAACTGCCATTTGTAAACACTGGCATCGGCAATCAGAGCAGCCCAGTAAACATGGACCTGCAATCCAAATCGACACTGGACCTGTGAGTCAAAATAATAAAAGTTTGCACTGTGAGCGAACATAAAGCTTGTATCTCCCAGACCTCCCCCTCCCAATGCCCTTGATGGTCTCTACCGGTAACCCCAGTGCAGCTGCCTCGGTGGCGGCCCCTATGCGGAACGAATGTGGTTTAAAGCACTCAGACTGTCTCCCATCCTAAGCTCTGCAGCCTGGAATTGGAACCTGGTTAAGAATGTTCCGTCCTGGTGCATCAATAGGGGACTTGGCAAGTTCGGTCGAACCTCCAGGTAGCTCTGGTACATTACTAGAGGGCAGCAACCCGTGCCCGCCGCCCTCCCCAGCTGAATTACCTGCCCCTTACCTACTTGGTCAGTCTTGGACATTCGCAAATGCAATACCAATTGTTCACTCTCAACTTTACAATCTGTCAACATCAGGCCTTCCGGTTCTGTTTGGTTTTTTCCACAATTTGGATCATCATATCTTATGTATAAGATATGTATATGCATTCTGTATAAAAAAAAAATAAAGTTATACTGTTATGGGAAAACTTGTTATTATCATTTAATAATGCTGCTCCTTCAGACTTTTGTGCTGAAACCCGTTTTTCAAAAGAGCAAATTGATTTTTTATATTTAATTTTGAAATCTGACATAATTTGGATCATCATATCTTATGTATAAGATATGTATATGTATTCTGTATAAAAAATAAATAAAGTTATACTGTTATGGGAAAACTTGTTATTATCAGTTAATAATGCTGCTCCTTCAGAAACCCATTTTTCAAAAGAGCAAATTGATTTTTTATATTTAATTTTGAAATCTGACATTGGGCTAGACATATTGTCAGTTTGCCAGGGGTCCCCAGTCATGTGACTTGTGCTCTGATGAACTTCAGTCACTCTTTACTCATGTACTGCAAGTAGCACCCCCCTCCCTCCCCCCTCAAAAGTTACATCTGCCATTGACTTCTACATGAACAGGCTTTAGCTTGAGTATTTTCCAATTTTTAGCAGCTTTGGGGCATAATAAATCTCTAAAAATTCGACAACAAAGTTGACAAGAAAAAAATCAAGGCTTCATAAATAGGCCCATTGAAGTCAACTCAAGAGTTCAATGACCTTGTGCTTTTATATAGTCATTGAACTCCTCAGTGGCTTATAATTTCCTTATATTTTACAAAATAGGTGTAACAGTTGGCACCCTGAATCTAGAACCGATGCCAAGCATCCTGGTCTCGGCTCGTGCTTCTGCCTGTAGCAGCCGCCTTTGGCCTTGGGAGGAGCCCTCAGCTACTCAGATGCCACCAGGTCTTAAAATGAGAGGTGCAAGGCGAAGGGTTCTAAAGAAGCAGAGGGGCACAACAGTAAGGCAGAGTCTTTGGGCTGAAGGTCACAGTACAAGGCATGAGACAAAATCAAAGTCAGATCAGGCCAGGTCGGGTCAGGCAGAGAATAAGCGTAGTCAGGCAGGCAAGGGTCAAACCGGGTAATCAATCAGCAAGGATTTAGAAGAAGAGGTAGTCGTATAACAGGCAATGGTCAGGAATCAGAAGTTCAGGATAGTCAATAGCCAGGCAGGGGTCACAACAGGAATCAAAATACAGATTAATCAGAAGCTCTAAAGCACAGAAGCACCAGGAACAAGATCCTATCACAGGCAAGGTGCTGTGGCTTTAATATGCCTTTTATACTTTTCAAATCTGGTGCCTTTGTGCGCTGGCATCATCACGCCAGCGCGCCTGTGCCTTTAAATAGCGAGGAGGCGCGTGCGCCCCCTTAGGAATCCAAGATGGCGTCTGAAACGGAGCAGAGTGGCGGGCGTCCCCGCCGATGGCGCATCGGGCGTCCCCGCCGCACGACTGGACCACCAGGGTAAGATAAATTTACTACAATAGGGTTTTTTTCACTATGTAATAATCAATGAACATTTATGCAAGTCCCTAAAGCCTAATGCACTTTGTTTTACACTGGGTTACTATTCAGAATTGTTTTGGAAATCTTCATACTTGTCTGACCATGAAGATTTTTATTCATCCAGGTCATGCTATATCTACATAGTCATCCTATATGTAGCTAGAGTTTAGGAGAAACTCAGGAGGATTTTCAACAAACACCACGTCCCTGTGTTTTTCAAACCTAGCAACACACAAAAACTGGTACACCCAAAGGATCCAACACTTAATGAAAAACAAAGCAATGTGGTATATGCAGTCCATTGTTGCGAGGAGTACACTGACTAACACATTGGGGAGACAGAACAATTGCTCACGAAGCGAATGGGTTAGCATAGGAAGATGAACTCTACAGGCCAAATTTCCATTCATGCAACTCTCACAAGTAGCACCTGTTTCTAGGAGTTGCATGATACTTTGGTAATCCTATCACAGAATTACAGCTCTGTGGAGTTCAGATGTCACCTCTCTGAAGAGCTACGATGTTCCATTGTGATTGGATTAGTGGAAGAGTTTATATGCCGAGGACTTCCCACACCAGTCATTTCATTTGAACTGAAGAAGCTGCTCGGATGAGTAGTGAAATGTCTTCAATGATTGCTTAGCAAGTCCAGTTGTTTTAGAGCTTCATACTTTCATTGTCTGGCCTTTTGATAGAAATGGGGAATGGTCATGGTATAGGCACACAAGGCAAATGACCTTAGCAGAGGGCCTTCTAACACCTGGGCCCATCTGGAGTTTTCCTGGTATCCCAGTGGGCAATCCAACACTGAAGTTGTTTTCACAATTTTGCTGTGACCTAGCACCAACTTTCTTCTAGCACTTACACTCCATGAGATCTGAGTGTATATTTGCCCCAGTGCTCTAACTAGTCATACAATATGTCAGCTCCTACTTGTGTCCACATAATATACAGTATATGCACAGAACACAGAAGGAGCAATTTGTGTAGACAACACACTATACTATGACGAACGTCTATTCAAATGATATAAAACAAATATACTCAGCATAACTTCCCTTTAAGGTATTAGTTACTGCCTTGGGAAAATTAGCAGAGAAGTAGTTATGTCCCAAACGATATGATCCCTAATGTTTTAATTACTTTATTAAGCAGTTGGCTATGCATTAGAACAATGTAATTATTCCCTTGCACATTACTCTGAGGGACTCAGCATCTATAAAACTCACAAATATCCATTGTATTGTAGCCCAGATGCATTATTTTAGTCAAGACCAGGTAAGCATGTCAGTTATTCTATAGTTTTTCAATATATATGGCAGCATTTCAGCAGATATGCCTCCAAATATAAGGCAATACTACAATTATGGGGAGAGGTCATACATTTACTACAGCTACCTACAGCAATGTTTACTTTCAAATAGTAAATTCCTTCTAAATCAGCGCATATATATTATAGGTTTACCTAAGGGGGCTGTTTATTAGGAAGATAATCTAAATAACCATATAGATTTTCTTCCCTAGTTCCAAATAGAAACATCATAGTTAAATTTAGAATGGAAAACAGATGTTCTGCGGTCTTAAACTATTCCTATATACATGTATACAGATATATCTGTTATGAGTAATTATACCGTATATTTTCATGCATCATACACATTTCTTTACACATTACTGAGTACTGTACACCATTGGGGAAGGGAGGGTTGTTAGTAAGGATAAGGATCCGGGTCAAAATATTGTGCTATATTTTTAATATAGCACAAAATAGGGGGTCAATCTCTTTCTTTAAAATTCTAGCAGGTGCTATAAATCAATTTAAAAACATTTAACATGTCACATTCACTTTTGTGTCTATCCTCCCTGGAACTTATATAAATGTCCAAAAACGTCCAGTATTTGGGATATATGAGAGAGTTTACTTAGAAGACTGGTCACCCACTATTCAATATAAATTTGATACTTAATAAATAATTTATATTGAGAGTCTATTTTGGATAGTTTAGAAGCAGGGCTGACAAACAGAAACAAAGCTGGCAGTCAATGGGCAGAGGTGTCAGTCAATGGGGGGAACTTAAAAATGAACATAAGGGACTTTACGGTAATATACACACAATAAATCATACTTTCCCGAAAAAGTATAAATACAGATGAGCTCAGACTGGGATTTGGTGGGTTCCCTTGGTGTAGCAGCACAGGTAGCTATACTCCACCACTTACTGCACAACAATACACACACACAAACCACTTGACTCAGTCTCTCTTGCACACCATCCAATACACATAAGCAGACTAAGGCTCTCCTCCAAACTGAATCAGAAACATACAGCATCATGTGACTGGGCTGAGGCTCAGAGATGATACATGTAGCAAGTAATGTTTTCAGCAGAGAAAAATCCTTTTATCCCAGTTTGATATTCAATAAATCACCTAATATTTTTGATGCAGCTTTCTCATGATTTTGTGCAAAGTGGTCCGTTTCCTATAATTATGACCTGCCCTTTGGTTTTAGATATATCTTGTGGGTATTTGCCATAGAGAAGTTTAGAGGCATCACAAGCACATGCAGTATGTATGATCAAAGATCCTTATTGCAAGTAGTGATATACACCTTTTCTATTTATTTCTAAGGTATGGTTCTTAGCGGGAAAACAGCATTTCATGAATGGACAGACAAAAATGTGGTCTCGCCAAGCTACAGAGTAAATGATGAATTTGTTTCCTGTATGTGTATTATTACTGGATTCTGAGGCAAAAACATTTCGACAATACCATTCCAGCTCTAAAGCATAAAATCCTTGAGGACTGCATTCAGTTGGATACCACAAGGTTAAAGAGTTTCAGGAATCCATGGGCAAATAATATTCACTGTAGTGAAGAAAAAAATTGGTTTTGGAAATATATGCAACAGTTCAAATCATGTAAATGCATCAAACTATAAAAGCAAACATCTGCAGTGCCGGGGGCACCTTTTCAACTTAAAGCTTTTGGATTTGTTATTAATATTGTTGTTGTTGTTATTAGAATTCCTACCAACGATCACTTTTTCTGAATTGTTCACACATTTTGGTGTTTAGAGTAAAAGCTGTGACCAGCCAATATAAAAAGAACAGCATTATCATTTGCTAAATATATGGTTATGACATTAAACCTATTTAAGAGGGAGTAAAGTTCCGTGGTCCATGGCAGTAAATTTTCAACTTAAAGCTGTTGGTTTTGTTTCCCTGGTCATAATTGGCATTCCTGCCAATGTTTTACTTTTTTTGAGATTTGTGCAAATTGGGTGTGTCGAGAAAACTCTCTTACCAACCAACATAGTAAGGATGGCACTATCATTAGCGAATCTCTTAGTTCTACTTTCCCGTGTGCTACTACAAGCTTTGTACTCCATAGGGTTAAAACATTTACTCAATGACCAACAGTGCAAATTATTTATTTTTGTCTTCAGAGTAAGCAGAGCCATGTCCATTTGTATAACCAGTTTCCTTAGCTGTCACCAGTGTATAATTATTGCTCCGGCCACAGGAAAATGGAAATGCCTCAAACAAATTATGAGTCGTCATGTATCACTAATAATTGCATTGTTTTTGGCAATGAATATGGCTCTTTATCCTTCTGCAGTTCTGTTTGGAAGGGCGACAACCAATGAAACACTATCACCGTACTCACTGCATTTAGTATATTGTGATATGGACTTTATGAGTTATGCATCTTACATAATAAATGGTTTGGTATCTGTAATACGAGAAATTATATTTGTTGGACTTATGACTCTTTCCAGTATGTACATTCTGTATATTCTGTACCGCCATGGGAAATCAATGAAAGGCAAGCGCAGTTCTGACAAGGGCCAACGGAAGACAGTTGAATACAAGGCCTCGCAATCTGTTGTCTTATTGGTTGTAATGTATATGGCCTTGTTTGGCATGGATAACGCTGTTTGGATCTACACTCTGACAATGGCCAATGTGAATGCGGATGTGAGTGACACTAGATTGTTCCTTGCTGCGTCCTTCGCTGTCATGAGTCCTATTCATATCTTTGCAACCACACCTAAGTTGCACTTGTTATTAAAAAATCCTTGGAGAAAGAAAACTGTAGAGATGCAACTTAGCATTTCACTTGAGAAAGGAAATACTGTATACAGTTTACAATAGTGCTAAAATACACAGTCATTTAATACTTATCTAGTGAACAAGATTGTGGTGGTAAAGGGGTGGTTCACCTTTCAGTTAACATTTTGTATGTTATAGAATGGTCAATTCTAAGCAACATTTAAATTGGTTTTCATTATTTTATTTTTTTATAGTTTTTAAATGATTTGCCTTCTTCTTCTGAATCTTTCAAAAAGAGTCACGGACCCTATCTAAAAATCAAATGCTCTGTAAGGTTACAAATGTATTGTTATTATTACTTTTTAGTACTCATCTTATTATTGGGGCCTTCTCCCATTCCTATTGCAGTCTCTTATTTATGACTGGAAACATTTCATTCTTCTTTTAAATCAGGGAATGTTTGAATAAAAAATACCCACATAGAAATTTAATCTGCTCAAATTCATGTAAGTGATTCATTAAGATTATGCTCTTTTCATCATAATTTCTATATATTTATATTTTTACTAGTACAAGCCACTTGTGTGTCCACAATTTTTACATTTTATCAACAGTTTAGACAGGAGAATGATATAAGTATATCAATAAAACAGACAAAGGTATATACAAATAATGATATGGGTATGGGATCCATTATCCAGAAACCCGTTATCCAGAAAGCTCCGAATTATGAAAAGTCTCCCATAGACTCCATTTTAACCAAATAATCCACATTTTTAAAAATGTTTCATTTTCTCTGTAATAATAAAACAGTTCCTTGTACTTGATTCCAACTAAGATGTAATTAAAACTTATTGGAAGCCAAACCAGCCTATAGGGGTTATATAGGGGGTTATTTTTTTATGCCTCGACATGACCTTGACAGGTTTTAGATGGTGTATTTTCCGATTAGAGCTATTTCCAGGGTCAGGGTTTATTAAATCTCAAAAAATTTGAAAGTTAATTTACCCGACAATGTGATTTTTGACCAAAGAAATTACCTTGAAAACTCGATGAAACTCCTCTGATGAAGTGCCCAATGGCACGAAATGCGTCAGGATGGAGTGGCTGACACAAGTTATGCAGACTGGGGGGAGACACTTCCATGTGGTTTGTTATGCATGAACACTTTTACATGGATTGTGTAATTTTGAGAATGCTGATTTAATTATCTTTGGTGAATTTGCCCAAATAAATCTTTGAAGTGAGATATTGTGCATGCTTCTAATTTTGAGTGTTGAAGCAATTTTTGGACCCTTGCACAGTGCTCACCCAATGATAGTAATAACCCATATTATCATTAATACATTATGCATTATAATCTACAGTTGTGTCCAGTGTCATACTTCCTTTGCTATATGTATATGCAGTGTTTTGGCTTTGCTCTATCTTTTACGGCTGACACTTTTAAGGCTGTTTTGCTTTTGCCTCCCCCCCCCCCTTACTGATTAAATATTTTCCCTTTAGTTCCTTTTTTGGGGCAAGCACTCTCTCTAGCTTATAAACAGCTCATACTGACTTGGGAACATGCTGTTTATAAGGATATTACTTAAGTTTGGTATAATACCTCTGAAGGAACAGGTGGATGTGGCTACCCCGTGACATGCACCAAATCCTTCTATTTTGTGGATAAGTGTTTTTAATATAGCACGATAAATAAGTAAAAAAACTAATAATTCAAGGAAAACAAAAAAAAAATACAAAAAAATACATTTTTTTTTACAGAATATCAATGTCTGTGTAATAATAAAAGTTAAGTTGTAGACGTGATAGTAATGGTAGCAGTACTGGTGTAGCTGTAGGTATTTTTTCATTCGCAGGGTAGAGAAGTGCTCTGAAGCATAATTCTCAACAGTACCTGTAGAAAAATATATGGGATTTGAAAGGGCTTATAGCATCCAGGAGTTTGTAAAAGATAGGATGGGAAGGCTTAGATGCTTTGAATAGGATGTGTTCATTTTATTCATGACACTTATTCAAAAAGTAACTTATACAATATGGGCAACACTCATTCCCACACAGCATTTATTCTTGACATAAGCACTAATCAGCAGACTATTGTCCCAGTCTACACCCTTCCAATATACCCAGAGGACGTTCCTTTCTGCAAGAAACTTTATTAATTATATACAAGCAAAAACACAGGAAAGAAAGACCAATACAATACATGCTTATATTAATCTACCCCTTTACATGGTAACAAAGTAATTGAAAAAAGATGCAAGTCCATCAAGTTCAACCCTTTATCTCTATATGTCTATATATAACCTGCTTAACTGCTAGTTTATCCAGTGGAAGGCAAAAAAAAAAAAAACCCTAAAATCTTTCTAAAACACCTTCCTGACTCCAAGATGACAATCAGACCAGTCCTTGGATCAACTTTGTACTAAGCTATTTTCAATAACTCTGTATGGTCTCACTTGCTAAAAAGTGATCCAGCCCTTTCATAAAGCTATCTCATGTTTTTGCTAGTGATGGGCGAATTTGGGGCATTTCGATTTGCTGAAAAATATACGAATTTCCAGCAAAACTGGAAAATTTGCTGACAAAATGTGCTGGCATTCAAAAAAACAGACGCCAGTGTCCATTTTTTTTACGCCGGTGAATTTTCGCTGCAGTTTTGCGAATTTATTTGCCGACGGCAAATCGCAGGAATTCGCGCCTGGCGAATAAATTCGCCCATCACTAGTTTTTGCCAGTACGACTGATTCAGGGAGATAATTCAATAAATTCACAGCTCTCACTGTAAAAAACCCTTTCCGAGCATAAGTACTCTCTTCTAATCAGAATGGATGCCCTTGTGTCTGCTGGAAGGATCTACTGGTAAATAAAGCATTAGAGAGACTGAAGTGTTTTAAATCAATGAGAATATAATATACTGTTGTCCTGCACTGGTAAAACTGATCTGTTTGCTTCAGAAAGACTACTGTAGTTTATATAAACAAGCCTGCTGTGTAGCCATGGGGGCAGCCATTTAAAGCTGAAAAACGTATATTCTGTGCTTCAATGGCAGCCCCCATGGCTACACGACAGCTTGTTTATATAAACTATAGTTGTATTTCGACAGCAAACCCACCAGTTTTACCAGTGAAGTGCAATAGTACATTACATGCTTTGATTGTTTGGTGCTACAGTTCCTTTAAAGTATGTTTGAGCCTTTTATCTGCTGGACAGGTTGGAGCCTCATTTGATTTATTTCACTGCTAAGCGAGTGCCATGTAGATCCATTTTTGTCATACTAAGAACATTCATATGGCATGTTACCTGATAGAGACAGTGACATACACACATCAGGTCACTGGGAGTTTTAGGGGTTGTCCTAAAGTCTTTGTAGACTTTCCTATATCTTGAGTTTCCACCTGGAGTCATTTGATATACAGTATTCACTTATAGAAGTTGCAGGATTGTGGCCTTTCCTTGTTCCTGGTAGAGCCTATTGCCCTCCCATTGAGAAAATAATAACTTGCTATTTTGCAGAAAGTACTGACATGGAGTTCATCAAGGGAAAGCAAAGGTTGCTTTTTACTTAACATAATATTCTTTTCATGGACGAACTGCATATTGATACGGCCCATCCTTTTCCTGTCGTTTTAGGAGCTTTTTATAAGGACAACTGAAAATGGAGACAAACTTTGATGGAGTTAAGTAGAAAAATGTTCACCCTTACATTAATATGCCCCCAATGCGCTGTTCCATTGTATAGCATGTTTTCTAAAGGAGCAAGTATCATAACAATATATTAACAAATTCTAAGAAATGTTTGTGTAAAGTTCTCTTTCTCTCCTCCTAGTGATACAATACTTTGGCGTGACTCTGGCTTATTTGTTTATATAAATGATGTACCCTGAGGCAGAAATACTTAAAAAAAACTCACATTCAATTTTCAAAGCAATAGATGTCATAAATCATAGGAAGACTCCGTCTATACTCAGTGCAGTAAGTGTGCCTAAAGTGCCATGGCAATAAATGTGCAACTTAAAGCTGCTGGATTTCTTTGTTTAATCATAATTGGGATTCCTGACAATATTTCACTTATCCTGAGATTTGCTCACATTGGTTTCCTAGAGAAAAAGCTCTTACCAGACAAAATAATAAGGAAGTCACTTTCATTCGCTAATCTCTTTGTTCTGATTTCTAGTATAGTTCCACAAGCCTTAAGCAAAACAGTTGAATACAAGGCATCACGGGCCTTTCAACTTGTTGGTTACAATGTACATGGCCTTGTTTGGCATGGATAGCTCAATGTGGCTTTACATACTAACCATGATCAATGTGGATCCAGATGTAAATGATACTAGACTGTTTCTTGTTGCCTCCTTCACTGCCCTGAGTCGTATTCATATCTTTGCAACTACTCCTAAATTACACTTTTTCTTTCAAGGGCCATATAAAAAGAGAACTACTGATATACAGAATATAATTACAAATGAGAACAGAAATACTGCACATAACTCACATGGAGTATAAAATCTGCGCAAGGATGGTGCTTATCAAATATGATTTAAGATAGGAAGAACCAGATTATCACAACAAATTTTAGTGGTTTGAACAACATTTCTTAAACAACATTTAGGAGCTCATTTATTAAGGATCATTGGCCAAGATCAGGAGTTGTTAAATTAAAATTAGATATCAGAACAGTCTAGACATATTCTCTGAACATTCTCTCTATAGGAAGCACAATAGCAAGCACTTATTATTTGCTCTGAACTTCCAATATCCATCAGGATTTAAGGACTTCCGGAATGGTTTGGTATTACAAACCTATGGCTTCTACCACCCCATGTTAATAGTCTTGTGTTGTTTTATATTTAGGAGATATTTTATATAACATTCATATTCAGATACTTTATATTACTCATCATTCCTCAAAACATGTAATGATGCAGAAATAAAAACTTTTGAAAGCATTTTACCTCCTAAAACTGTCATTAAAGCTGCAGAGAGATCTTTACAGGTTAGCAGATAGGCTGAGTGGGAGTGTCTGTTCTCTTACAGGAAGTGATCACATCACTGACTGAGAGGCTGAACTCTACAGGGAAAACCCTGACCTCCCACCCTCTGTCCTGTGTGTTTCCATTCTGCACATAACTGTCTTATGTTGCTGCCTGATCATTCACTTATAACAATATACCTTAAATGTTCAACATAAATCAATAGATGTGAAGGTTAATACAAACTGTAATAGTAATGTAATAGGAATATTTTCTTTTATTTAAAGTACAACAGTATGCTCTTGTGTTCCACAGCAAATAGGAATCAGTCACAAATGTACCTGCCTAGCTGGACATAATCTATAGTCCATAATGCATTGCTATACACTGTAAAACTCTCTACCTCTATTATATTATAAAAGTTATACAAACGGTATACATTAGTATTTACTGTTATAATATTCCAAAACAGCAGCTGTAGGTTTGTTTTCCTTCATATTCAGGGTCGGACTGGGCCGGCGGAATGCTGGGAAAAAACCCGGTGGGCCCCGCCAGCCCAGATCCGCCACCTGGATCTGTTCCCGGGGCTTCAGCCTCAGGGCTCCCCTCCAGACCCTGAGGGCTACTGCCTCAGGGCCTCCTGTCCGGCAACCGCGCCACCACTCGTGTGCACAAGTGCACACTTGCACATGCGCTTCAGCACATCTTGTTGCCACGACCAAACAGTCCATTAGTTGAAATGCATACGCGAGTGCGCACACGTAGGGGGACGGACAGGCAGGAAGTGAGGTAGCAGCCCTCGGATTCCCGACGGGGGCCCTGAGACAGAAGCCCTGGTGGACTCCGAACCCCCCGTCCGACCTTGTTCATATTGATATATGATCAGGTGCAGGGAGTTGCAAGGGAATAAATGCAGCACTATAGGACAATTTATGTTTAATTGCAGGGAATTGCAAGGGAATAAATGCAGCTGTTCTGGGACAATTTATGACCAGGTGCTGGGAGTTGCAAGGGAATAAATGCAGCTGTTCTGGGACAATTTATGACCAGGTGCTGGAAGTTGCAATGGGAAAATGCAGCTGTTGTGGAACAGATTATGGTCAGGCACAGGGAGTTGCAAGGAATACATGCAGATGTTCTGGAGAAATTTATAATCAGGTGCAAGGAGTTGCAAGTCAAATACAGCTGTTCTGGAATAATTTATGATCAGATGCAGGGAGTTGCAAGGGGAAATGCAGCTGTTGTAGAACAGTTTGTGGTCAGGTGCAGGGAGTTGCAAGGGAATAAATGCAGTTGTTTTGGGACAATTTATGATCAGGTGCACAGAGTTACAAGGTAAAAATGCAGCTGTTATGGAACAATTTATGTTTAGGTGCAGGGAGTTGCAAGGGAATAAATGCAGCTGATGTTCTGGAATTGTATAACATAATAACAGATGCAGGGAATTACAAAGGAAAACTGAAACAAGTTGATTTCTTTTGGTATACAACATAATACTGTGTAGAAAATGACTATGGTATTTACACTAACTGGTAATACACATTGCCCCCAGAAAAGAATAAAATATTTTTATTAGCAGATTATGCATTATTTATATAGAAGTTTGCTTTTCTTCCCCCCCCAATTATTGCAGGGCAAGGGAAAGGAACAAGCAGTGAAGGAAGGGGGGATGAAAACTAGCAGGGCAGAGAGGGGTTAAATGTACAGGGCAGAGAAATGTTAAATGTACAGGGCAGAGAGGGAGAGAAACAAACACTACAGTGAGGGGTTAATTGAACAGGGCAGAGAGGGAGAGAAATGAACAATGCAGGGAGGAGAGGGGAGGGGAGGGGGAAAGGAACAGGACAGAGTGGGATGGAAAGGAGCAATTCAGGGAAGGGAAAACAAGAAGAAATTATTAACAAAAGCCTGCAGGGAAGGACTGAGTGTGACATCACAAACATGCCCACTCCTCCCTCACTGGCTGCTGCTGTATAGCTTAGGCAGAAAGAGCCGGTGGCTGCAAAGTCTGATACTGGAAAGTCAAGGACAGGACGTTTTTGATCCAAAAGGTATTAAAATAAAAACTATTTATTCTATTTTACATTATTTTACATGGTTTGATGCACTGTGAAAATGTAAGCTATATGTCCCCTTCAACAAGCATCACATTTCATATTTTTACAGTATGTATTTAGAATGTTCAGTGAATTTGCTTGCTCTATCTCAAATACATTTTTAACATTCTGCAAAAAGGGTTTATTTGCTTCCAAAGATATTATCAAACTATATGTATATGTAGCGCTATAATAAATTGAGTGGCACCATCTCTATTGTAAGCTTACTTTCATATATTTGTGCCACAGATGAGACCTTTCCTTCAGGGAGTAAGCCCTCGCAACGGTGTGGAGGCAGGGTGTACAACTGTAACAGTGTGCCAATGCACAAGAATTGGGTTCTTTATGCTTAAGCAAGGAACTTATTTATTTACAAGGTCAATCCATGAATGAGCATATAGAGAACATATAGTACAAAGGGTAGCATTATACTCACAGCACCAGAGAACACTTGATTGATCCCTGCAGGCCAAGGAACAGTTACAGCAGTAGATAAGCAGCAATTTCGAAGATACCCCCAGCTTTCAACCTTTTCCCTAAGTGGAACCCAGGAGACCTACTAGATCCCTGGTGTCTGTACACTTAGGGGCAAATTCACTAAAGGACGAAGCGCCTAACGCTAGCGTTAATTCACTAGCGTAGCGCATTTTCGTTAATTTGCCGATTCACTAATGGACGCTGGCGTAAATTCTCTAGTGTTACTTCACACCCTTACACCTGGCGAATTTGCACAATGGACATAACTACGCAAATTCACTGATGAGCAAATTTTTCTGAACGCTACCTTTTACGCCAGACTTGCTTCGCCACCTCAGACCAGGCGAAGTGCAATAGAGTACATAGTTACATAGTTACATAGTTACATAGTTAAATTGGGTTGAAAAAAGACAAAGTCCATCAAGTTCAACCCCTCCAAATGGAAACCCAGCATCCATACATACACTCCTCTCTACTTTTAATTAAATTCTATATACCCATACTAACTATAGAGCTTAGTATCACAATAGCCTTTGATATTATGTCTGTCCAAAAAAACATCCAAGCCATTCTTAAAGGCATTAACTGAATCAGCCATCACAACATCACCCGGCAGTGCATTCCACAACCTCACTGTCCTGATTGTGAAGAACCCCCTACGTTGCTTCAAATGAAAGTTCTTTTCTTCTAGTCTAAAGGGGTGGCCTCTGGTACGGTGATCCACTTTATGGGTAAAAAGGTCCCCTGCCATTTGTCTATAATGTCCTCTAATGTACTTGTAAAGTGTAATCATGTCCCCTCGCAAGCGCCTTTTTTCCAGAGAAAACAACCCAACCTTGAGAGTCTACCCTCATAATTTAAGTCTTCCGTCCCTCTAACCAATTTAGTTGCACGTCTCTGCACTCTCTCCAGCTCATTTATATCCCTCTTAAGGACTGGAGTCCAAAACTGCACTGCATACTCCAGATGAGGCCTTACCAGGGACCTATAAAGAGGCATAATTATGTTTTCATCCCTTGAGTTAATGCCCTTTTTTATGCAAGACATAACTTTATTTGCTTTAGTAGCCACAGAATGACACTGCCCAGAATTAAACAACGTGTTATCTACAAAGACCCCTAGATCCTTCTCATTTAAGGAAACTCCCAACACACTGCCATTTAGTGTATAACTTGCATTTATATTATTTTTGCCAAAGTGCATAACCTTGCATTTATCAACATTGAACCTCATTTTCCAGTTTTCTGCCCAGTTTTCCAGTTTAGACAAATCACTCTGCAAAGTGGCAGCATCCTGCATGGAACCTATAGTTCTGCACAATTTAGTATCATCTGCAAAAATAGAAACAGTACTTTCAATGCCCACCTCCAGGTCATTAATAAACAAGTTGAAAAGCAAGGGACCTAGTACAGAGCCCTGCGGTACTCCACTAACAACACTGGTCCAATTAGAAAATGTTCCATTTACCACCACTCTTTGTAGTCTATCTTTTAGCCAGTTCTCTATCCAGGTACAAATACTATGTTCCAGGCCAACATTCCTTAATTTAACCAGTAACCTTTTGTGTGGCACTGTATCAAATGCTTTAGCAAAATCTAAGTAAATCACATCCACTGCCATCCCAGAATCGAGGTCTCTACTTACATTCTCATAAAAAGAAATTAAGTTAGTCTGGCAAGATCTATTACGCATAAAACCATGCTGGCACAAACTCATAGTATTATGATTTGCTATGAAGTCCAGTATCTTATCCTTTATTAACCCTTCGAAAAGCTTTCCTACCACTGACGTCAGACTAACTGGCCTATAGTTTTGAGGCTGAGAACGGGATCCTTTTTTGAATAGAGGCACCACATTAGCAATTCGCCAGTCTCTCGGCACTATGCCAGATCTCAATGAATCCTGAAAAATTAAGTAAAGAGGTTTGGCAATCACAGAGCAATCACAGAGTAGATAGGGATTGCTTCAAAAAAAAAGTTTTAAAAAACGCTGTCGTTTTTTCTTTTTTTATGGGTGATAGGCTGAGAAAGATCGAAAATATGTTGGGGCTACCCTCCTTCCCCCTTACATTTCCTAACTCATGGCACCTTACCTATACAGTGGGCACATGTGTAGGGCAAAATAAAAATTTTATTTGCTGTTTTGAAGGTTTCCCAGGCTTGTGTAGTGATGCTAAATATACCTCTAATGTAACTTCAATTTTGCGCCGTATGCAAATTAATCATCGCTAGCGTAACTTTGCTTTGTTTGGCGAATTAATGCTAGCGAAACTTCGCAACCTTACGCTTCCCCTGAGCGCAACTTCGGATTTTAGTAAATTTGCGTATCGCTGGCGAAAATACGCCTGGTGAAGTGCGGTGAAGCAGATGCTAGCGCAACTACAAATCTTAGTGAATTTGCCCCTTAGTCCTTACTTCTGGTCAATTAGTACCCGGGATCTTAATCCCTCTGACTCTCCTCGTCGGAGCCTTGAGCTGCTCAGCAAAATAACCTACAGTATCTATCACTCCTAGGCGCAAATTCACTAAGCGCCGTAGCGCCGAATGCTAGCGTTAATTCGCTAGCGTTTGGCATTTTCGGTACTTCGCAAATTCACTAACGAACGCTGGCTTAAATTTGCTAGTGTTACTTCGCACACTTACGCCAGGCAAATTTTCGCTAGCGATGTAACTACACAAATTCACTAACTTGCGCAGTGTACTGAACGCTACCTTTTACGCTAGACTTCCTTCGCCACCTCAGACCTGGCGAAGCGCAATAGAGTAGATAGGGATTGTTTCCAAAAAAGTCAAATTTTTTTCTAAGTCCCAAAAAACGCTGGCGTGTTTTCTACATGATGGGTGATAGGCTGAAAAAGATTGAAATTTTTTTTGGGGCTCCCCTCCTTCCCCCCTACATTTCCTGACTCATGGCAACTTACTGTACCTAGACAGTGGGCACATGTGTAGGGCAAAATAAAATTTATATTTGCTGATTTGAAGGTTTTCTAGGCATTTGTAGTGCAGATACGTATTCCTCCATTGAAATTTGAATTTCACGCCGTAAGCAAATTAACCATCGCTAGCGAAACTTCGCTTCGCTTGGCAAATTAACGCTAGCGCAACTTCGCAAACTAACTCTACCCCTGTGCGCAACTTCAGATTTTAGTGAATTTGCGGAGCGCTGGTGAAAATACGCCTGGCAAAGTGCGGCGAAGTGCGGCGAAGTTGCGCCTGAATTTGCCCCCTAGAGTGATCTATTAATGAGTATAGCTATCCACTTTACTCAGGCCAAAGCAGCTAGGTTCTACTACCCATTCCCTTCCTGCCTGCTGGGTAAGGGCTAAAGTAATGGACCTAGCCCGTATGCTTTCCTAGACCCTTATACTATAGCACAGTGGCATCTAGAGTACACTGTGAGAACTACAGGGGCTTACATAAGCAGAGCATGAACACAGGTCTCCATTAGGACCCATTATAGTGTCTATAATACTGAGGATTTGCCTGCCAATTTTATGTGAGGGTTTCTAAATTATCACATCCCTACATATATTTTAACATAACACTTTATGGCTCATTTACAAAAGATTCAGAGCACTAAGTATTTGCTCAAGGTGTAGTGTGTAGTGCTGTTGTACACAAGGCAGCCCTGTCCTAAACAGTAAGGACAAGCCTCCTTAGCACCATGATTCCCCCCCCAACACTTCCTAATTTATGCACCTGAGCAACTTGCACGTTAGAGGGTGGGACAGAGGATGTCTACATGTTTCCCCTACACGGCTCCTCATAAATACAGTGTTGCCAAATGCAGACATAAGGAAGGGGCAGTTCCTGCTCTACATTTTGGAGCACAAAGACCCCCTCTCACTAGGCCACCTCTTCAGGGTGGGGTTGCAAAGTGTGAACATCATGGCAGCCTGCACTTGTACATTACAACTACCTAATCTCTGTTGACACTGCACACACAATGTGGATTTCTTTGTGATGTTGATTTCCAGAATGATACATCTTACCTAATAAATGGCTTTGTATCTGTAGTACAAAAGATCATATTTTTTGGACTGATGACTCTTTCCAACATGTTGCATGTTCTTTTCCACCATGAAAATGCATTGAAGGGTATTCGCCATTCTAACAAGGCATATATAAACTATTGAGTATAAGGCTTTATGCATTGTGATCTTGTTTACAAGGTGTTACAATGTGCAGGGCCATTCTTGCCATTAATAACCCAACACTTCTGCCATCAGATGTGAATTTGCAGAGTAACAATCGTTCACCTGAGTGAAAATGCGCCTGTCGATAGGGTGCAAAACTGTGATAGTGACAATCTCTTTTGATAGCAATTTGTCCTCTACGCCTGTTAGTAAATTGCCAATGTCCCTGGAAATTTTCACTAGCAATGGCCACATCGCCTTTTAGTAAATCTGCCCCTATAAGACAGAGGATGAGCACTAGGAAACTTAGGAAGGGAGACTGGGACTGAACATTTTAAATCACTACATGGAATAGGACTGCAGAAAACAACAGCAGAATTATAAAAGCAATGCAAAATATATTAAACAGACAGACAACACTATTCTTTAAGGTATTTGTCACTACTCTCCGTGGCTTTGAAAAAAATATTTTACATTCATTAAACTAAAAGGTCCCCAAAGTTTTAATGACTTCGATTACAGAGGCATGAGGGATGTACTAAGGTATAAAAACCTGCAGAATCATTCATTAACTACAATGCATCTGCTAGACTTCCAACAGAACAGGCAAGTATGAAACTTGTATTCTAAATATTACAGTTATGTACTTGGGAGGTTATTTATCAAACTCCGAATACAAAAATCAAGAAAAATTCAGATTTTTTTTTACCAAAAAAATCAGATTTTTTCAGAAATGTATTATACCCGAGGCTGAAAAAAGTCTGAATCCGAAAATCCGCCATCTCCAAGTTGACAGAGTCCTGTAGAAGTCAATGGCAAAGGTCCCATTTCAATATCATGGTCCGCGCTGAGTTTCGGCCAAAAAATTCAAATTTTGGAGCCAAGCATCCAATTTTGGCAGAAAAATCAGACTTTTTAAACTAAACTAGACTTTTGGCTGTAAAATCCGTTTTCTCCGATTTTTTGCTCAAACCAATTTTAGCAAGCTTTTTCTATGGTAAATAATGTCCAATCGCCAGTTGTCAGACTTTTTTAATAGAATAATGAGATAAATTCTAACTTTTGATAAATAACCCCATTAGTGCAAAGTGCAAAAAAAAAGCAACAAACAGCTATGTGTTTTTCACTTTGCACCCTGCCTGTGCTTAGAACCTATAGGAGCAGGTCTTTGCACTCCAAAATGCAAACACCTGTGCTTTTGAATGTCTGTATTTGGCAGCAATGTATTTACAATGCTGGAAGTGGTACATGGGAACCTCGTTGGATGCCCACTAGCTTGCAAATTATTCATACAGGTTAGGGAGCACCAGCAGGGTGGTGTGGTGCTGTGTACTTATTGCTTGTATATGGCTCTGTTGTGCAGCATTACTGCACATTTGCTGCACTTTCCCCCACCCCATCACCACTATTCTGTAACACTGAGAGGCATGATTTTGCACCCCTTAGTGTGGCAGGGACAGTTCTGACAGGGGATCTGATAAAACACCCCTTCATTTATTTCCAAAATGTACACCTACTTTTGATTGCTTTGAACTCATTCTCTATTGGTGGTAGTGATAAAAATTCAATTTCCTCTTTTAAAAAATCATTTGTACAATATTTATTGGCAAACTGAGTTAATTTTTTCAATGCCAGGTTTTCAAATTTTTCAAGCCACTGAAAACGAAAAATTCGAGGTATTCAAAATTTTTCACAATTTTTTTCAATCAAATTTTTATACTTGGATTTTTTACGTTTAATAGAGTTGGATTTAAAAAATGTGAGTTTATTCAACGTAGAGAAAACCTTTAGCATTACACCTATTTTATTTTGATGAATAAACCCATAAAACTATATGTTCAATGTATATCAAGAATGGTTCAAGGTTTAAGCACATGTAGTGAGCTCATCATTTTAAAAAATGTACAGGACCAAAATTATTTGTATGCATGTTTGCATTTAAATAGAGCTACTGTTCAGTAGAACAATACCATAGAACATACAGTGATTGATACATAAAGTGTTAAGATTGTTGGTAATTTTCTTACCACAACCTCATTATAGAACATGTCTCTGTGAAAAGGTTCTTCAGAGTTATTTATTATGCAAAACACAGGGAAAAATTTCCCAGCGCTCAGTCTAACCCATGCTGTGGTGTTGACCAGCTGCTAGAAGCACCCTTGTGCCAGCGCTTGGTCTAACCCATAATCTGGAGTTGACCAGCTGCTATCAATGATAAAAAGCCAATATTTGTACACAAAGAGAAAAGAGAAAAATTGCCAGCACATGGTTTGCCATGTAATTATTACAAAAAATTAGGTGTTAGTACCACACTTTGGCCCATATATGTAAGCTCACGTGCCACGTCAAGCATTCGAAGTATGTAGTGCACTTAAAATCAAGTACCCAGCAAACAGTGTGACTGAGTAGTAAGACCATAGTGCACTTACCCTTAACTCAGGAGCGCTAGTGAGAAAGTAGGGAGCTTTTAAACCTCAGCCACTTAACATACACCTGTAAATAATTCCCTGTTTTAAAGGCTGAATGGCAGCTATAGGCACAATTTGGCTACAATTCGTACATGAAACACCCTTGTGCCAGCACTCGGTCTAACTCACAATCTGGAGTTGACCAGCTGCTATCAATGATAAAAAGCCACAAAGAGAAAGAGAAAAATTGGCAGCAGATGGTTTGCCTTTAAAAATAATTAATACAAAAAATGAGGGTAAGTACCACACTTTGGCCAAAATATGTAAGCTCGTGTGCCACGTCAATGCCCCTCATTGCACGTGTGTCCTACACTGTTTGTGAGCATTCTAAGTTTGTAGTGCATTTAAAATCAAGTCCCTCAGCAACCAGTGTGACTGAGTAGTAAGACCAGTGTGCAATTACCCTTATCTCAAGAGCTCTAGTGAGAAAGCTGGGAGCCCCAGCCAACAAACATACACTTGTTTGTATTATTACCGTATAGATACTCTTCTCATCTAGCCTTAGACTCTTTATAGAAGACCATTTGGGGGTAACTATACTATTAAATGTACTTTTGTACAGACAAAAAACAATAAACAGTGAGAGACTCTGTCAAGGTTGATGGCGCAAGAGCTGTTATGTCGCACTTACTGAACTTTGTACTGAAGCCAATGTAAATCTTGAACAATAAACCATTTTAATTGCTTAATCTTGCTAAATTGACCTCTCCAGTATTTTCACACAGCTATGTGATTCAAATGGTTTAATACCAGAGTTTCACTTTGACTTAAATACAAAGGTATGTTAGATGTTTTGTTACCAGCACTGAAAGAATTTTAGGGTATGTGATAAAATGTCCTATGAGCCATCACCCATGAGTTCTAAAGAGCCTTTTTGTGCATTTATGTTTTTGTTTTTTGCATAAATACTGTTTGGAAATTGGCTTTCACATTTATGCATAAGACACACTGTTAGTTTTGTCACAGGTACTGTTCATTTGTGTTAGTTACTACCACAGTCTTTATTTACTAAAGAGCAAAATGTGATGTTTTTATCACCAAAAATTTAAATTTGCCATGTCATCAGTAATTTACTGAAAGACACAAGTTTTGGCAAAATAAATTCACAATGGCGAACATTCTCTTCACATTTAAAATCTTTTTGGCATACAAGATTTCTCCAATGAATCTTCAATTTACCAAGAGATGGGCGAATTTGACCCGTTTCGTTTCACCAAAAATTCGCCCACGCCCATTAAAGTCTATGGGCGTCAATAAATTTGAGCAAGAGCATGAATGAATTTTGTCAGGCTGGCAAAGGTAGAACAGCCACTTTTACAACTTATGGTTAGGGATGGGCGAATTTTTTCGCCTTGTTTTGCCAAAAAAATGACTCCCATAGACTTGTATGGCATTGTGCGTCAAAATAAAAAGACGCGCCTCAAAAAAAATTTTTGCCGCCCATAGACGTAGGCGTCGGCAAATTTTTGGTGAAACGAAACGGGTCAAATTCGGCCATCCCTAGTTATGATCTATGTCACCTCCTCCATGTTAATATCCCACATATGTCATTTCTTTATGACATTTTACAATTTATTTATGTATGGGGAAAGTATACTGATGAATTGTTTCAGTAAATTCACCACTTTTCTCTCTCAACAGCGTACTACTATTTTTTGGTAAATATGAGATATTGTTTTCAAAATACACCTGAGAATTGAGGCAAACTTTTGTTTTCAGGTATGTAAAACTTTAGTTACTATGCCCCCAGTGGCATACTCACACTTTAGTTACTATGCCCCCCAGCTTCCATTGTATAGCATGTTTTCTAAAGGAGCAAGTATCAAAAGAATACATTTACAAATTCTATAAAATGTTTGTGTAAAGTTCTTTATCTCTCCTCCTAGTGATACAATACTTTGGAGTGAATCTGGCTAATCTGTCTGTATTACTGATGGACTCTAAAGCAGAAAGTCTTCAAAAACTCACATTCAATTTTCAAAGCAACATGTCATATATCATAGGAAGACTCCGTCTATACTCAGTACAGTAAGTGTGCCTAAAGTGCCATGGCCATAAATGCGCAACTTAAAGCTGCTGGATTTCTTTGTTTAATCATAATTGGGATTCCTGCCAATATTTCACTTATCCTAAGATTTGCTCACATTGGTTTCTTAGAGAAAAGGCTCCTACCAGCTAACATAATAAGAATCTCACTTTCTTTCGCAAATCTCTTTGTTTTGATTTCTCGTATAGTACCACAAGCCTTATTTTCCATTGGGCTAAAGCATTTACTCAACGACCAACAGTGCAAATTAATTATATTTACTTTCAGAGTAAGCAGAGCCATGTCCATTTGTATAACCAGTTTCCTTAGCTGTCACCAATGTATAATTATTGCTCCGGCCACAGGAAAATGGATAAATCTCAAAGTAATGGTCAGTCGTTTTATACCATTAATCCTTTTTTTACTCTTGGCTATGAATATGGGTATTTACCATTTTTCACTTTTGTTTGGAAGGGCAACAACCAATGAAACACTTTCACCGTACACACTGCGCTTAGTATATTGTGATGTTGATTTTATGAACTATTCATATTACATGTTAAATGGTTTGTTATCTACAATACGAGAAATTATATTTGTTGGACTGATGACTCTTTCCAGTATGTACATGGTGTATGTTCTGTTCCTCCATGGAAAATCGATGAAAGGCAAGCGCAGTTCTGACAAAGGTCAACGTAGGACAGTTGAATACAAGGCATCACGGGCTGTCATCTTGTTGGTTATAATGTACATGGCCTTGTTTGGCATGGATAACTCGATGTGGATCTACACACTTACCATGCTCAATGTGGATCCAGATGTAAATGATACTAGAGTGTTTCTTGCTGCCTCATTCACTGCCCTGAGTCCTATTCATATCTTTGCAACTACTCCTAAATTACACTTTTTCTTTCAAAGTCCATACAAAAAGAGAACTACTAATATACAGACTATAATTACAAATGAAAACAGAATTACTTTACACAATTAACATAATTAAATATAAAATCTTCACAGGGATGGTGCTTATATAAACGACCTAAGTAGAGATGAGGAGAACCTTATCTCAGCTGATTTATTGAGAATCAATGGTCTAGATTGGGTTTGCTTTAGTTGCCTGTTAATATTAAAATATTTAAAAAAATATATCCTTGTCCAAAGATCCACCAAGGAATTCACCTGGTCATAGCAAATTTGTATGTGTCAGTGTTTGCTTGGAATTTAATATTTTCACTCAAATCAGAGATATGAACAGTGTACAAATATTCACAGAAAATTCTTTCCATAGGAATCACTTTTTGCTCTTAACTGATGTTTCCATAGTATATAACCAGATCAGGGTCTTTATCAGGTATCCTCTAAAACCTAAAACTGGTCTTGAAAGACATTGGTGGTCATTTATCAACACTGGGCAAATTTAACACATTGGCAGTAACCCACAGCAACCAATCAAATTGCTGCATTTATTGTTCTACTTCCAGCTGGCTTCAAAAAGCTAATCACTGATTGGTTGCTATAGGTAACTGCCCATGGGCTAATTTGCCCAGTGTTGATAAATGAGCCCCATTGTGTTGAGATAAGAAAACAATGTGTGGCCTTTCCAGCCTTTCAGTGATCCTTAGTGCATATTTACCCAGCACTTGCTTCTTGTGTAGAGGGTAGGTGTTGTTAAGCAATAAGGCAGCCCTGTCCTAAGCAGTGAAGACGAGCCTCCTAAGCACCATGAAATCACTGAAGCTCCCTTGCTTAACTTGCACATTAGAGGGTTGGAGAGGGGATGTCTACATGATTCCCCTAGACTGCTGCTCATAAATACAGTGCTGCCAAATGCAGACAGTGGTGTATTCATCAGGAAGGCGTAGGACCTGCTCTCCATTTTTCAGGGGATGCAAAGTGTGAATATCATGGCAGCTTTCACTTGTATACTACCCTTTTCTAATGGAACGCTATCTCCTTTCACACTGCACTTAGTACAGTATATTGTAATGCTGATCTGTGTGATGTTGATTTTCTGAATGATAAATCTTACCTAATAAATGGCTTGGTATCTGTAGTACAAAAGATCATATTTATTGGACTTATGACACTTTGCAACATCTACATGTCTCATGTTCTTTTCCACCATGAAAATAGGAACCACACACACAATTTGATGCTGAAGGGTTAACATCCAGTATTATTTGGCCACAGAGAGTGCAACTAGGGGATACCAGCTTATCAGTTCTGAAATGGGACATACTGTATAAGACAACTGACTACAGGGCTTTTTGAGCCATCATATTGTTTATAACAGGTCCGTGTTTGCCATGAATAAAAAATCTATTTGGATTTAAACCTTTACCATGTCCAATGTGGATCTAGATGCTAATGACATTAGTGTAATGCTTGTTGTATCCATCACTTCAGTCCTATTCATGTTTTTGCAACCACACTTAAATACATTTTTGGCTTAAAGTCCACGCATGAAAAAAACAGGGTTATTCCATATACTGGAGCACAAGTTTAAACAGTATGCCAGCTTTTTTGGCATCTTGCCACTAGCCAGAGTGAGTGACAGAACCAGCTCTTCACTCTCAGGTAACTTAGCCTCGTCAGATTACTGGGAAAGGGTAAATCCTGGTGGGCCAGGGGGATATTTCTTACCAATGAAAATTGCAGTGCTTCATAACTAGTAACACTGACACATTCCATTTTCACGCCAGTTTCACAATTTTTTTTGCCAACATTGAAACACAGAAATTCAACACAAATTTTCGCCTGCCAATTAAATTTGCCCATCATTAGATATGATTACTCTTCACAAATGTAGTAGAAGTCATTATAGATATATAGATGAGAATATTTCTCATATAGAAAGTAGCAAAGGAATAAATAAATCTCCTGTAGACTTGAGAAACATAGTTTGACCTAAAGCAAACAGTTCTCATTTATATTTTACATGATTCTTTGGTAGGCTGTCCTGAGATCTAACAGTGCGCAATGTTTCCCAATGTTTTGCAACTCATATCCAGGGACAATTCTTACCTTCCTGAGGCAGCTCCATGCTGTGAGTTTCTCAATTTGCCACATTGGCCCAGCGGCCCTGCTCATATCATTTATCTGGAAAAGTGTCTCTCAAGATCCAACCCAGGCTCAGCGTCAATGGTAAAAGCACAGCAATATCTTTTATTCCCCAAAAACGGTAATAGTGCCAGAGCCAATATTAAGATGTAATGGGTATTTGGTAAAAGGGAAAACATTATTTGAAATGATTTTGGTTTGGACTTTTAGAATCCATAATGGAGATGCTTATATTAGTCGCTGTAGGGACACATAGGGTTAATGTGCCCCTATAACTTTAAATTCCTACACTTTTTGATCTCCCCAGTTGCTGGCCAGATGCCCATGTACAATAGCTAGTTGTAATTTGCATAACTGTGCCATTGGCCAAGAGGTGCTGTGACCACATTCTGTCACACTTTGATACAGTGAGCGAGAAGGGGTAGATCTTGCTCTTTGGCTTCTGGTTGCTGATTTAGCTGGATGTTTCCATGGAGCCTGGGTACAACAAGGCCCAGTAAAGCTAAGTTTCCCTAGAGGGACCAGTACCTCTAGAAAGAGATAAGTCGGAGAGTAGGGACCCCGTGAACGAGGCTAGTTAGTGACAAGGTTACTATCTGTTATAGACTTTCTAGGAGAGTAAGATGGTGAGGGAAGAGAGAAAGAGCAGCTGAGTGTTCCATCAAGATTTGAAGCAAGGAGTTGCTTTCTAGGCTATAAGATTTGCCTACAATGAAGGAACCAAAGTGCATAGGGTATCAGGCTTTAGGTTCTTTTTCCTAACCACTCTACTGGGCGAGATCCAGACCACTTGTGAGGTATTTCTGCCTGGAGGTATGCTGTACTGCCTTGACTACATCCTCAGGGGATTCATATGCAGTTGGCTCTAATGTACTGTCCTAGCCTGTGAATATATTCTGCAACTGCTTGTATGCACTGCAAGTAACCCTGTGGATCATTTGTCTCTGACAAATAAAATATTCTGTTCTGTTTTATTTGCAAGCACCCCCAGGCACCCTTTTCTTTATTCAGTTTATACACAGTAGCCTGTGGGAGTTGTAGTTGCACACCACATTTCCGTTTCTTCCACTTTGCGAAGGCCCAGCCTTAAAGGTTAGAGTCAAATGTAACCCATCCTCTAGTACACTAGCTGGTTGTTAACCCTGTTGACCTGTATAGCCCAAAATCATGTTACATTGCTTAGGGCTGGATGAGTGACTAAGATTTCCATTCCGAAAATCTTAAGGTGGCCATAGCTGTTACAATTACGATCTTTCCAGGAAAGATTGTTTATTTCAATACCAACATGTAGACAGTGTCGGACTGGCCCACAGGGATACCAGGAAAACTCCGGGTGGGCCAAGGTGTCAGTGGGCCCTCCTGCTTCTAAACATTTGCCCTATGTCATGGCCATTCCCTATTTCTATGAGAATAAAGAGGCTAAATAGATGGAATAATAGGTTATAGTATGTAAAGAAAAGAAGTTGAGCAAGGAAAGGAAGAAAATAATACTTTGAGTGGGCCACTGGTCTCAAGGTTTTTAGGTGGGCACCTGGTCTAAGGGTTTTTGGTGGGCCCCTGGTGTCCCAGTCCGACACTGCTTGTAGATCTGGATTGTCAGATATACAGGTAGAAACAATAGAATTCTACCTGTATCTAATGATTCAGCACTAACAATGTCCGATGTTCGGGGGCCTTCAAAGGCACCCAATCAAATTTTTTTGGTTGGCCCGATCAACCAGCTGACCAATATCCAAGTCTTCTGTCATTATCAATCTTCTTGTCTCCCATAATACACACCGGAAATATTGTTTCTGTTCGTCTATGGCCAGCTTTAGTCACTCATCCAGTCCTGACTGATCAATCCCTTTACCCACTTTAAGTCTTGAGGTTCCTGACCTGTTGCACAAGACTCTATGATCTGCCTGACCTGGCAGCTATAACAACCCCTGCAGAAGTCGCACCTGCCTCAATCTCTTTAGGCCCTAGGTTCTGTTCTAAGGGGAAGCAGCAACAGGTAGCTTCTTCCACTCTCTCCACTTGGCTGCAATATAGACCAGTTCATCATTGCACGGCATGAGCCATCAATATGATCTCAAGCTTCCCTCTTTCTGTGAACACTACAGTCCAGGTATAAAGTAGAAATTAAGTAAAAATGAGCATAAAGGCAACATGCTTATTGCTGCCACTGGAAATACCACTGAAGAAAGGGCTGCAAAGAGGGAGCCATCTCTTGGCTGAATACATCATACATGATTTTCAATTACATCCAGAAATAGGTGTTTTAACACGTCAAAAAAGACACAAGCTCAAAAAAGTCGCCACATCAAAAAGTCACGCGTCACAACTGTTGGCGTATCACATCAGAAATAATAGGCGGGTTCGTATAAAAGGGGCTGTGCCAAACACAACATGCCTAGATATCAAATACAGTGATTCCCTTAGTACATAGGTACATCTAGTCACGTTATTGTTATTAGTATTATTTACATTTAGTATAATTCACATTCTTTACTGTGGATGTTTAGGGTTGCCTGAAAAAGTGTTCAGTTATGACACCCTAATCTCATTTAGAAGAAGTGCTATTCATCTGTTCTATAACCTTGTAAAACGATAAAAAAAGCCTTTATTTAAAACACATGGTTTAGACCCCAGACACCAGCAAAGTTTCAGGATAAGTCACAGGGCTGTTGGTTTAAAAAAGTTTTAGGTGCTCTGAAACTTGAGAAATTATTTCTTTACGCATTTCTTAAAATCAGAGTTATGCATTCAGTCACGCTATTCAGTTAAACAACTATATCACTTTTCTATATGCTCACCAACTATTTTCTATTGTTGGTTGCCCATACCCCAAACCCACCTTTTCTTACATTCCACATACAGTTTCAAAGTTGGGTCACTCACCGCTCTCCTAACCCACAGCAGGGGTGAGAATCCAACATAATAACAACGTGGATGTGCATTTTACAGACCCCCTGGATGCTGTTAAAATTCAGTGAAACTTAATTTCACATTTATACTTGTACATCTGTTATTAAATGTAAATGTATAAGCAGGATACAATGGCATCCATTTCAATTAGAAGAAAGGGGATACCATCTACATATTTGGGAAAAGTGTTTTTTTACAGTGAGAGCTGTGAAGATGTGGAATTCTCTCCCTGAATCAGTTATAAAGGCTGATACATTAGATAGCTTTAAGAAGGAGTTGGATGGCTTTTTAGCAAGTGAGGGAATACAGGGTTATGGGTAATAGCTCATAGTACAATCCAGGGACTGGTCCAATTGCCATTTTGGAGTCAGGAAGGAATTTTTCCCACTCTCAGCCATATTGGAGAGACTTCAAATGGAATTTTTTTGCCTTCCACTGAATCAACTACCAGGTTATATACTGTATAGACATAAAAGGTCGAACTTGATGTATGTGTCTGTTTCAACATATTTTACTATGACACATTTTAAACATTGTTCAAGTAAAACGGGTCAGTTTGCAGAATGGGTCCACTAGGTTGTTTTTAATTGTAAGGGTCAGACTAACCACAGTTGTTACTATACAGATATTGGGGCTAAACAGCTATATATGTATAAATAGGTGTATTAACAACTTGGAAGGTATTTACACTACAGACTCTACACTGGATGTTTTCCTAAAACAACAGGCCTAAATTAATGGGGATCCAAATGAGATACTGCTGTATTTGAATGAAGTACCCCAAATACAGAGGTGGTAAACTGTGTAGGACACCTATTTCAAAGTAAGGTCATTTAGTTGTCCAGTTTAGGTTATACTGACTAGAAATGATTGTGGTTGGAAAAGTGTCTTGTCTGATAAATCTGGGCTTGGGAGCATTAGAGAAAGTAATGTTACATAGTAACATAATAACATAGTAACATAGTAAGTAAGGTTGAAAAAAGACACAACAAGTTCAATCTTTTAGGTTTTTTTATGAATAATTTGCTTGTATTTTGTAACAGTGATATAAATAAATAATCACTGTAGATTGAACTACTCCACTGATACACCCACAGGATGGATCTGGGTGTGATAATGCATGCTTTTGTGTTTTTTCTCTGATATTGACCCTGTGTGTACACTGACATATGGATGCCATGCTGCAAGTCAGAGGTTGGCCAGGCCGACCGGGCACCCTAGGCAACTCGTCCCTTCCCCCTTTGCACACCCTTGAGCAGGCCAATTGGCAGTTGAGTCTGGTCTAGGGATAGGCAGAAGCAGTCACTGCCTAGCGCCCCCCAATCATTGCGCCCTAGACAGCTGCCTCTTCTGCCTACCCCTAGTTCCGGCCCTGCTGCAAGTGAGTGATAGGTGGAGGCCATACCACAAGTGATGCCATCCCCACTCTTGTATTACGTGTGTGCTGGCATAAAATGAAATGTATTGTAGGCCACAAGAGAAGCTATACAAGCTTATTTCTCCAGAGATATAAATTAATAGATTTGAAACTTCTCCAATTCACATGCAACCAATTAATTTACTAGACTCCCAGTGAGCAGAGTCGTGTTTAATAGATCTGCATCTAGATGGTAAACATAACTGTTACATCACAGAGCTCCCTAGCTTTCAATGAAAAGGTGTAATTGAACTCTGGAGTAATCTCCAAAAGATGACAACGGATATTTTAACATGCAATAATTACTCAACAATTATGTCACCCGTGAACGTTTAATTAGAGCTCTATGATTTTCCTACTTCAACTAAACAGAATATGGCAGAGCACAAGCTAATTGCCACTTTGCTTTTCTTTTATTAAACCATAGACACAAAAAGAAGTAGCATTTTTCATTTACCTGTATAATTTTGTAATTTCCTTGCTTTAACTGTGTTGCACTGAAGAGCTTACAATTGAAAAGGGAGCTCTATTAAGCATACATTACATATTACGCATACATTACATGTATTACACATGTAATACATTACATTACATATACATTAAAAAAAAATAAAAATCATCTATAAATATGTGTGTCATTTTTTTAAAAAAATATAATCTTACATAACACAAACTTTGACAATGGATGAAAGTGATTTCTATATGTACAAGTTCCTGACATTTGATGTACATATATCAAGTTATTTATCTAAGTCTGAATTTATGTCAATATTTTCCGTTACAAACTCTGATCAAATCCGCTTGGGTTTTTTACTTTTATTAATTATTAGATTTTCCTGAAAAATTGCTTTGCTTTTCATGAATTTCACAATTTTTTCGGACTTTTCATCCGAAAACACAGAAAACTTCAGGGTATTGCACAAAACCCAGCGCATATCAAAAAATCATCGGGACTTCTCCCATTGACTTATATGCAACCTCGACAGGTCTGAGATGCCAATTTTCAGATTCTGAGTTTTCCATCGTCAGGGTTTAATAAATTCCGAAAAAATTGTGATTTTTTAAATATCTGATTTTATATAAAAAAAAATCAAGAATGTTTCGTGATTTTTGCATTCGGAGTTTAGTAAATAACCACCTTAAACACCTAAACCCAAGTTTAGTGGACAAACTTTTCTACAATGTATAAGAGCAGAGATTATACTAAAGTATTGTATTAAAACACATTTCTGTTGTGGCCTAAATTAATACTAATGGTATCGGATTCATTATCCAGTAGGGATGCACCGAATTCACTATTTGGGATTCGGCCAAATCCCCGAATCCTTCGTGAAAGATTTGGCCGAATACCGGATCCGAATTCTAATTTGCATATGCAAATTAGGGGAGGGAAAGGAAAAGTTGGGAAAAAATATTTTACTTTCTTGTTTGATGATTCCCCTTTCTGCCCCTAATTTGCATATGCACATTAGGATTCCGATTCGGTTTGGCCAGGCTCAAGGATTCTGCCAATTTCAGCAATCTGGTAACTAGGGTCCAAATTACCCTAGCAACCATGCATTGATTTGAATAATAGAATGTAAAATGAATAGGAGAGGGTGTGAAAAGTTTCAATAAAAATACATTTATAGCTTTACGGAGCATTGTTTTTTTAAATGGTGTCAGTGACCCACATTTGAAAGCTGGAATAAATCAGAAGAAGGTGGCAAATTTTTTAAAAATCGATGAAAAATAAATTATAACGATCAATTGAAAAGTATTTTAGAATTATACATTCTATAACATACTTAAAGTTGAATTGCCCCTTTAAAGTTTGAGGGTTCCCCTCAAGTAGGCTTTGTAAGAATACCAAAGAGTTCACCATAATTTTTTTGGTTTGAAAGTCCAAATTTATCTCAATATTTTCTGCTACAAACTCTGATCAAAGCCGCTCTGGTTTTTAACGCTTATTGATTATTAAATTTTCCCGAAAATTTGCTTTGTGTGAAAAAATCTGATTTTCACAAATTTTTTGGACTTTTTCATCCGATTTTCACGAATTTCATGATTTTTTTCTTAAGTTTCACCCAAAAACTCTGAAAACTTCAGGGTATTGCCCGAAACCCAGCGCACATCAAAAAATCATTGGGACTTCTCCCATTGACTTATATGCAACCTCGACAGGTCTGAGATGCCGGATTTTGAGATTCAGACTTTTACATCCTCTGGGTTTAATAAATTCCAAAATATTCGTCATTTTTTAAAAGTCAAAAAAATTCACAAATTTTTCGTGATTTTTGCATTTGGAGTTTAGTAAATAACCCCCTAGGACCTGTTCCACCATAAATAAAGTAAAGCTCCTCAAGATAGTTTAGTATTTGAAGCCATATTAAAATAGATTAAATTATGTGATTAGCAGAGTCTACCTGTCCAGGTTGACCTATAAAGGTTCATGATCTGATAACCCCCAAGAAGGTAAAGGGTTTTGATGGATTGTATTAAAAGTCTTGTTAACAATTAGGTCAGACCAGTTGAATTAAGCCTATGAACATCTAAATTTAAAAGTCACCACCATTGCATGAGAAAACTGCATTTTGAATTACAGCTGTTGAACAAGGGTCTCATTTTGATATTAAGGAGGGATATTTGTTAGCAAGAATTACTACAGCAAACCTGTATCAGGACGAACCATGAATAATAACACATTTACCCCTTCTGTCAAATTTAAGATGAACTGAAGGGATCCATTCTTTTGGCAACCTTCCCAAACAAGCACAACTGGCAGTATACGGCCACCATAACACCAATGCGTTGGAGTTGCATAACCTGTATATCAGGTTCCAAAGAAGAGGCCAGGAAGAGTTAGAACCGTGTTTTGTCACTGCCCATATAGGCACTCCAGTGGTTAGGCTTAGGAATAGGTGATCCTTGGAGTAATTCACTTATTCTGTATGATCATCCTTCTTGAACTGGGAACTAGTTCATGTAGCAGCGCTGGATGGATAGCCTGTCAGGTGGGACACCATGGTGGCCAAGGGGCACCCTACAACATCAATTTAAAGGAGTAATATGCCACAGTCACAGTTCTCCACACGTGGAACGATTTAGTCAGGTATCTATTATAGGATCTATTATCTAGAATGGTCAGGACCTGGGGTCCGTAATTCGGATCTCCTTACCTTAAGTCTGCTAAAAAGCATTTAAACATTAATGGGGTTATTTACCAAGTTCCAAACTTATCTCAGTATATAGCAACTCCGTATATACACCATTTAACCTGTTGAGGTCATGTCGAAATCAGTGGCAGAGGTTTTTTTGAACCATTTGAAGATGTTAATAATAGCCTTCATGATGTTCAAATTTTTTTAGGCGGGTTTTGCTGGAAGACTCGATCAATTCAAATTTTCAGGTTGTTAGCTCCTAACTCGCTGATTCGAGTTTTTTCCATTGGAGTTTTTTCTTAAATTGTAAACCAATCGAGTTGTGAGTTCATTCGATGTCTAAAAAAGCTCACATAACTCTCAAATTCAACCTTTGAAAAATAACCCGCTAAATGTCAACTGTTATTAACTGGTCAACAAATGACTCCCTGGCAATACAGAACAAGAACATCCCTTCTGAGATTATTTTATGAGGTTGAAGTCATTATATAAATAATATATGAAGAGATGTAATGAAAATTGTTTGTACTACCATCTACATTACATTTTACGATAGTCATAAAACTTTTATTGTACTTTGTTATACATTTTTTTTCTTTATTTAGAGATTTTTATTTTCTGTAAAATTCTTACAAGTATATTGTTTACACACGTATGATCATGCAAGTTGTAATTTTAGTCACATTATCACAGATTGGCATGTCAAATTTGTAAGCACTTTGGTATATATAACTCTATGCAACAAATAAAACTTTATATTCATTATATAAACCTGTCGTTGTCTTTATTATCACTGCCTTCTTTTATTCAATGGTGTTACATGGTTGGTATTGCCTAATGTGTTAACAAAGCTTTTCTATAATTCCCAAGGGGGAAAATAAATGAAGCGATAGAAAAAGAAAGGGAAAGGTGGAAAAAGGGGGTGGGAAGTGAGAGGGTGAATGCAGAGGAGCCAAGTCCGTAAGTCAATTTGTTTCTGTCTGGGCTATTTCAAATTCCACCCAGGGGAGCCATAATAGTCCGTTTTGATATCCTTTGCCCTGCAAATATGCTTTAATGGTCTCCATATTTCTTATCCATTTCACTTTAGTGAGAAGGGCCTGTTGATTAGGTAGGGAGGTGCTCTTCCACTTGGCCGCCCTTAGTGTTTTTGCCGCTGTGAGTATATGTGTCGCTAGTTTTTTTGAGTCAGAGGTTTTCAGTGTTTTAAGAGGCAGCCCTAGAAGAAATGAGAAGGGCTTGGGCTCAATGGGATGTTTGAAAATAGCTGACAAGGTATGG
This sequence comes from Xenopus petersii, assembly GCA_038501925.1. Classification (NCBI taxonomy): domain Eukaryota; kingdom Metazoa; phylum Chordata; class Amphibia; order Anura; family Pipidae; genus Xenopus; species Xenopus petersii. The sequence goes on from CM076674.1 coordinate 142,352,485, forward strand.
GCTACCATTTTCCAGAATGCTTTAACTATCTCGCAGGTGATAAAATGTGGCACGCTCTCCGCAGCCCCCAAAAAATTGCGGGGAGAGGGCATTTCTCGATAGGTGGGCCAGCTTTGAAGGGGTATAGTACCATCTGAATATCAGTTTGTAGGCCTTCTCTAGTATTGTAGTGCACACTGATGTTTTACTGGCCTTATCCCAGATTATCTGCCATTTTTCCTTTTCAATTGTTTCCTGTATTTCCTCCTTCCCATCTGGACATATAAATTTGTATTAGAGCGGTGTTGTCCTCAGCAAGCCTATTGTACAATAATGATATCAGGTGAGTATTTTGATGCGAGGAGTTACACAAGATTTCAAATTGTGTGGGGGCAGATGGCGGTGTATGGCCCTGCAGAAAAGTGCAGAAAAATGGCGTATTTTTATTCCTCTTGCCGTCTTCCTCCCTAGTGCGTGCACCGCACACATCCTCGCTATTTAAAGGTGCAGGTGCGCTGACGTATGACGTATGACGTCAGCGCGCAATGGCGCCAAATTAAAAAATATTTAAAGGGACATTGGTTACTTTATGGTTGCCCATGATAGGTTGTTCCTGGTGCCTTTAGCTGTTGCTATTCTGATTCTGTGTTTGGTTCTGACTACCTGTTGTGACCCCTGCCTATTCCTGACGATTCTAACCTCTGTATCCTGATCCATTGCCTGAATTTCGACTACCTCTTCTGCTGTATCCCTCTGATTGATCTTCCGGTTTTGACCCTTGCCTGCCTGACCTCGCTTTGAACGCTGCCTGCCCAGACCTGGCCTGAATTGTTTACGCTGACTTTCTGCCTGCCTCGACCCGGCCTGATCTGACTAATCTATTGCCTCACGCCATGTACAACAAACTTCTGTCCAAAGACTTTGCTCTACAGTCGTGCCCCTCTGCCTACCCAGAACCCTCATCTTGCACCTCTCGTTTAAGTCCAGGTGGCATCCAAGTAAGCCGAGGGCTCCTCCTCTTCTGGTGTTGGGTGCCGACTGTTACATGGAGACTGTCTTTGAGATCTTGAAAGGTACATATCTCTCGCCCCTTGATTAAGGTTGTACATAGATAGGCTTTATTGGCAGTCCAGGGAAGGAAATTTCGTATTTCCACCCCTGGTGGAAATGTTTTACTTTCCGAGGAATATTGAATTGCGTGAGGAAAGATGTAGCTTTTCTCTGTATTTGTACCAAATTTGAATTGTGTGCATTGTTGTAGGGGGGAGATGGTCAGGTAGGTTCCGATCTTTTTCAGGGATCCAGATGATCTGATCCAGTGCCAATGGGGTCAGGCCCACATTTTCGACAGAAGTCAAAATTGGTTTGTAATAGTTTTTTCTCCAGAGGATGCATCTTTATTGATATTGCTTGTGATTTGGAGTTGTTGATCTTGAACCCTGATATGAGGCAAAATTGTTCGAGCAGCCTGTTAAGATGTGGAAGCGAGGTCTGGAGTTAGCTCAAGCTCAAGAGAATGTCATCAGCATATAAGCTAATTTTATAGTCTGTTTCACCTACTCTGATACCTTTTATTTGCGGGTGGTTTCTTATGGCATTGGCTAATGGCTCTAGGGAAAGGGCAAACAAAAGAGGGGAGAGTGGGCATCCGTGTCTTGTCCCCCCCTTATTCTAATCTCCTCCGAGAGTGTACCCATCATTGCGATTCCATGCCGAAAGAGAAGCAGCATTTGTATCTCCTCCAGTACCGTCATCATGTATTTCCAGTTTAGTCTATCAAAAGCTTTTTGAGCATCTAACGAATGTAGCATTGTGGAAGTAGATTGTTTCTCTGCCAGATAAGTCAGGGTGACGGCTTTCCTAACATTATCCCCTGCCTGTCTTCCCGGGATAAATCCCACCTGGTCCGGTTATACCAGCAAGGGTAGATGGGTAGCCAGCCTGGTAGCTAGAATTTTTGCAAACAACTTCATGTCCACATTGATCAATGATATTGGACGATAACTTTCGCAATTTAACGGATCATTTTCTTGTTTGTGGATCATGCATATAGTTGCTACTTGCATGTGAAGTGTAGGGGGCCGTCCTTCCATAAAAAGATTGTAAGAGTATGACCAGCTGAGGGGCTAGGATTTCCACAAATTGTTTATAATATCTTGCAGAGTAGCCATCGGGTCCTGGGGATTTGCCTGATTTAGCATTTTTGACTGCTTCCTGGATTTCCTCTTGTGTAACATAGTAACATAGTAAGTAAGGTTGAAAAAAGACACATGTCCATCGAGTTCAACCTTTTTTTTTTTTTTTTTTTTTTTTTTTATTAACTACCTATCTGCCAGTTGATCCAGAGGAAGGCAAAAAACCCATCTGAAGCATCTCCAATTTGCCTTAGAGGGGGAAAAATTCCTTCCTGACTCCAAGATGGCAATCGGACTAGTCCCTGGATTGGATCAACTTGGACTATGAGCTATTTCCCATAACCCTGTATTCCCTTACTTGCTAAAAAGCCATCCAACCCCTTCTTAAAGCTATCTAATGTATCAGCCTGTACAACTGATTCAGGGAGAGAATTCCACATCTTCACAGCTCTCACTGTAAAAAAACCCCTTCCGAATATTTAGGTGGAACCTCTTTTCTTCTAATCGGAATGGGTGACCTCGTGTCAGCTGGAAAGACCTACTGGTAAATAAAGCATTAGAGAGATTATTATATGATCCCCTTATATATTTATACATAGTCATCATATCACCCCTTAAGCGCCTCTTCTCCAGCGTGAACATCCCCAATTTGGCCAGTCTTTCCTCATAGCTAAGATTTTCAATACCTTTTACCAGCTTAGTTGCCCTTCTCTGTACCCTCTCTAATACAATAATGTCCTGTTTGAGTGATGGAGACCAAAACTGTACGGCATATTCTAGATGGGGCCTTACAAGTGCTCTATACAGTGGAAGAATGACCCCCTCCTCCCTTGACTCTATGCCCCTTTTAATACAGCTCAAGACCTTATTTGCCCTTGATGCTGCTGACTGGTATTGCTTGCTACAGCCAAGTTTATCATCTACAAGGACTCCAAGGTCCTTTTCCATAATGGATTTGCCTAGTGCAGTCCCATTAAGGGTATAAGTGGCTTGGATATTTTTACATCCCAGGTGCATGACTTTACATTTATCAACATTGAATCTCATTTGCCACTTAGCTGCCCAGATTGCCAGTTTGTCAAGATCATGTTGCAAAGATGCCACATCCTGGATGGAATTAATTGGGCTGGATAATTTTGTGTCATCTGCAAACACTGATACATTACTTACAACACCCTCCCCTAAGTCATTAATGAACAAGTTAAATAAAAGTGGACCCAATACTGAGCCCTGGGGGACCCCACTAAGAACCTTACTCCAATTAGAGAATGTCCCATTAACAACTACCCTCTGTACCCAATCCTGTAGCCAGTTTCCTATCCATGTGCAAACGACTTCATTAAGCCCAACAGACCTTAGTTTAGAAAGCAGTCGTTTGTGGGGCACAGTATCAAACGCTTTGGCGAAATCCAAATAGATCACATCTACTGCCCCCCCACTATCCAGAATCTTACTTACCACATCATAAAATGCAATCAAATTCGTCTGACATGACCTATCCTTCATAAAGCCATGCTGATTGTTGCTCATAATGCCATTCATTAGGACAAAATTTTGAATGTGATCCCTTAACAAGCCTTCAAATAATTTGCCCACCACAGATGTCAAGCTTACTGGCCTATAATTGCCAGGCTGAGATCGTAATCCCTTTTTAAATATTGGAATAACATCAGCTTTTCTCCAATCCATAGGCACCATACCAGATGACAGTGAATCTGAGAAAATCAGAAATAAGGGCTGGTCTAAAACTGAACTAAGCTCTCTTAGAACCCGGTGGTGTATGCCATCAGGCCCTGGAGCCTTGTTTACATTAATTTGTATTAAAGCTTTTTGAATCATATCCTGAGTCAGCCACTGACTAGATTGAGCTGAACCATTCGTGCAGTTATTAGGTGGGCCTGTGAACCCAGACTCCTCTATTGTATACACTGAAGAAAATAACTGATTTAACACATTTGCCTTATCTGTATCTGTTACAACCATACTGGTACCATTATTTAATGGAGCAACACTCTCAACCTGCATCTTTTTACTATTAATATATTTAAAAAACTTTTTAGGGTTAGTTTTCACTTCCACCGCAATTAACTGTTCATTTATTTTCTTAGCCTTCCAGATTGCTGATTTACAACATTTATTACAGTGTTTATATTCATTAAATGCAGCTTGTGTCCCTACAGATTTGTAGTTTTTAAATGCCTTTCTCTTCTTTCCCATTAACTTCTTTACTTCTGTATTAAGCCACACAGGATGATTCTTAGAGCTTCTACATTTAGTCCTTAAGGGAATAAATTGAGAACAGTAATGATTTAATATCATTTTAAAGGACAACCATTTCTGTTCTGTGTTTTTAGCTGAAAACCTAATGCCCCAATCAATGCTCTGTAGGGCAGCCCTCAAGGCACTAAAATTAGCTTTTGCAAAATTCATGGTTTTTGTTGCCCCAGTATATTTTTGTTTTTTGCACCAGACATTAAAAGATATAACCTTATGGTCACTATTACCCAGGGGTTCAATGACTTGCACATTTGCTATAAGTTCTGGGTCATTTGAGATCACTAAATCAAGAATAGCATTTTTTCTGGTAGGCTCCTCAACAACCTGTGCTAAAAAATTGTCGTGCAATAAGTTTATAAACTTGTTCCCATTAACTGATCTAGCAGTAACGTTGCTCCAGTCAATATCTGGGTAATTAAAATCCCCCATTATCATTACTTTACCTAAACTAGTAGCCTTTTCTATTTGCATTAGGAGCTTTGTCTCTTCCTCCTCACTTACATTAGGGGGTCTATAGCATACGCCTACAATTAATTTGCTGGATTCTTTACAATTGGTGAAGAACTCCACCCATATGACTTCTGCCCCCTCATTTTCTAACATAACCTCCTCCTTTATATGTGCTTTTAAATCCTGCCTAACATACAGACATACCCCTCCTCCTTTTCTATTGCCTCTGTCCCTCCGAAACAAAGTATAGCCACTGATATTTACTGCCCAGTCATGCGACTCATTCAGCCATGTTTCGGCCACACCAATCACATCATATTTTCCTTCCATCACCAGCAGCTCCAGCTCTCCCATTTTACCAGCCAGACTTCTTGCATTTGTAAACATACATTTAATACCGGCACCATATTGAACATATGACATGTGGTCCTCCCTCTCCTTAACAGTATCCCCAGCCAAATCTCCTCCCCCATTTTCCCTTTCTTTGCCCACTATCTCATCTAACCTGTCTACCACTGAATCTTTTACTGAACCCTCCCCCCCCACACCTAGTTTAAAATCTCCTCCAACCCTCTAGCCATCTTCTCTCCCAAAACAGCTGCCCCATCATCATTGAGGTGCAGCCCATCCCTAGCAAAGAGCCTGTAGCCGACTGAAAAATCAGCCCAGTTCTCCAAAATCCCAAAACCCTCTTCCCTACACCAATCTTTCAGCCACGCATTAATCTCCCTACGCTCCCGCTGTCTCCTTAGCGTTGCTCGTGGCTCAGGTAATATCTCTGAGAAAATTACCTTGGAAGTCCTCGCCCTCAGCTTTGAACCTAGTTTTTTAAAATCATTTTTGAGGACTTCACCACCTCCTCTAACTTTGTCATTGGTACCTATGTGTACCAAGACCGCTGGGTCTTCCCCAGCCCCTCCCAATAATCTGTCCACTCGTTCCACCACATGCCGAACCCTAGTGTGATGGGGGTCTTTAGCTGTTCTTGTTGAGCAGGTGAAAGGGGCTTAGTCCAATCTGAGAGTAATGGAGACTGCAGTGAATGTGTTGCTAGGGTGGCTTTATCATCTGAATATAGCTTCATGTAAAATTTGCGGAACATTTCTGCTATCTTAAGCGTATCTCTCGTGATGTGTCCCTTTGAGTCTCGCATGGCTTGTATGGCCCGTGCAGCGCTGTAGTCCCTTAACTTGCACACTAGCATGGTGTGGGGTTTATTGGCATATTCAAAATATTTCTGTTTAGTTCTGTTTAAGGCAAAGGCTGCCTTATCTGCCAAAAGTTGTATCAGGTCTGTTCTCAATTGGTTAATACGTTGCAAGGTTACTGGAGCGGACTGTTGTTTATGTTGTATTGACAACCTATGAAGTTCATCTGTTATTGCAGAGACCTTCCTGAGTTGTTCTTTCTTTGCCCTTGCTGCTATGTTGATCAGTACCCCTCTCACTACCGCCTTCTGAGGGTCCCATCTAGTAGCCAAGGAAGTGTCCTTGGGATTGTTTTCTTTAAAATAGTCTATCAGGGTCTTTCTCATATTTGCACAGGTCTCCTGGTCTATGAGAAGTGAATCAATTAGTTTCCAGTTACTTCTGCCCCTTATTACGTCCCATCTATCAATAGGGATGTAGCGAACTGTTCGCCGGCGAATTAGTTCGCGCGAACTTCGACTGTTCGCGTCCGCCGCAAGTTCGCGAACGTCGCGCGACATTCGCCAATAGGCGTTCGCGTCAAAATCGTTCGACCATTCGACCATTCGATCGCTAAAATCGAACGATTTTCGTTCGAATCGAACGATCGAAGCCATTGGATTGAATGAAATCATTCGATCCAATGGCTTCGATCGTTCGATTCGAACGAAAATCGCTCGATCGAACGATTAAAATCCTTCGATCGTTCGAATCGAACGATTTTCGGATGTTCGAAGTTCGCGAACTGTTCGCGAACTGTTCGCATTTTTTGCTGGTGTTCGCGAACGGCGTTCGCGAACACATTGTCGGCGGTTCGCTACATCCCTATCTATGAAAGATAGCCTCAACCATCCCATGATCTGACCATGTTATGTCATGTATTTTGGCTGTCCCCACTATAGCAATTTGAGTTGAGTTAGTAAACAAAAAATCAATACGTGAATATGAGTTGTGCACTGGAGAAAAGTATGTGTAATCCCTGTACAGGGGGTATATATCAACCAGTGCCCGGTTCCTCAAATGTTTTGTTAAGCGTTTGGTATCAGATGAAATTTCCAGGGGGTGTGTTGCTGCAAGAGTATCTCTGGTTCTGTCTAAGTTGTTCTGTAAGACCGTGTATAAATCTCCCCCTATTATCAATCTTCCTTCCTTTACCTCTGCCAGCTTCTCAAAGAATGTCAGAAAAAAACTTAGTCTTTTTTGTATTTGGTGCATAGTGACCAATTGATTTTGTAGTAGGCCTCCTCGTCTATAAGTTTTCGTTGCAGTTGAAATTTCACGTCTATGTATTAGGATGACCACCCCTTTCGACTTTGTGTCTCCATTAGATAGATAGCAGTTGGGGTATGCCTTACCCATGTACCTCGGAAATAAAGTGTGTGAAAAGTGAGTCTCCTGTAGTAGGATCACATCTGCTCTCATTTTAGCATAATCAGTAAGCGCCATTTTTCTTTTATTTGGTGAGTTGAGCCCCCTAAAGTTATGTGTTATCACTTTCAAGTTAAACGGGTGACTCTGTTCATGGTCTCCAGTGCGACTCTCGGTTGGCTCCTCTGCCATTGTGTGTGCAGGTGAGGGAATAACTAGGGAAATTTTAACCTAAGAAGAAAAAACAATAATAACAAAGAAAAAAGGAGGAGGGGGGACCCTGAGTTGTACTGTGACGCAAGGGTCCACTATCGGGGTACAAATTAAGTTGTATCCACTGGGGTTACCCAATAATTGGAGTGAGGCTAGTAGATTGTCTGTTGGGTATGCCCTCCCCCCAGCCCCAGTTGTATGCAAATATAAACATTATGTAATCACACCATTATGCAACAGGTAAACTATGCAGCAAAATTTGAATGGTTAACTATTACAAACATTTCAATTTAAATGAAAAACCTGAAGGTCTGCCATCTGTATGTAGGAAATCTTGTCCGCCAGCTATGTCTCCTCTCCAGGTAGATAGGTATCAGACCAAGTCCTCCTATGTAATGTGCTTCAAAAGTAAATTGGATCTCTACTAGTGATGGGCGAATTTGGGGCATTTCGATTCGCCAAAAAATTTGCAAATTTCCCACGAAATTCGCGAAACAAACAAAAAACACAAAATGGCGCCGGCATCCATTTTTTTTACACTGGCGAATATTCGCGAATCAAGGGAATTTGCCGCAAAGTCGCGCCTGCCGAATAAATTCACCCATCACTAGTCTCTACTTGAAAGCCTTGCAAACAGCTCCAAAAGCTGGGTATCTTTTTCATACCCTATAAAGTCTACAAAGGCTGCAGAGCAGATTTAGTCCAAGTCCAGCTCAGCTGTAAGAGTAGCCCCAATGGTTCCGTAGGTGTTGGGAAGCATATTGTTCTCCTTCTGCTGTCGGCTCCTGATGTCCTTCCAGATGTTTAAGAGCCTCCGCAATGTCCGTCGGATCCCTCATATAAGTATAAGTAATGCTGTCACAAGTGTAGATGAGTTTGAATGGGAAACCCCACTTGTAAGGAATGCCCTGGAGGCTCAGCGTCTCTGTAAGTGGTTTCATCTCTCTTCTCTTTTGTAAAGTCGATGGAGTAAGATCTGTGTAGAGTTGAGGTTTAATTCCATCGAGTTCTAACTGATTTTCCCTGGCCGCGATGAGTATCGCTTCTTTTGTGCGGAAGTAGTGAAAACGCACGATAATATCGCTAGGGGCGCATTGTTCTTAGATCTTGCTCTGAGTACTCTATGCGCTCTGTCCTTCAATAGGTTGCTCCCCTGCATATTCGGTAGTAATTGTTTAAAGTATCATTTCAGGAAGGATTCTAGTTGAACCGTTTCAGGCACATTTCTGATGCGTAGATTTTTCCGTCAAGAGTGGTTCTCTAAGTCTTCTTGTGAGTCTTGGAGCTCCTTTAGTTTTAATTGCAGATCTTGAATCTGGGTTTCTGAGTTGGTTAGCCTCTCTTGAATATCTCCTTGATCTTGAGCAACTGTCTGGAGTTTGTGATCCAGGGAAGAGAGTTTGGAGGTGATCTCTGCTAATGAGTTCCTAAGTTCTGATTGAATATCTTCTTTAAAGCCACATAAGAACTTTTTTTAGTTCCTGAATGTCCTTCTTTGTGCAGGGGGCATTGGATGATTCTTGGTCCAATGACTCTGCACCCTGGGAACTAGGGATGTAGCGAACTGTTCGCCGGCGAACTTGTTCGCGCGAACTTCGACCGTTCACGTCCGCCGAATGTTCGCGAACGTCGCGCGACGTTCGCCAATTTGGGTTCGCGTTCGACCATTCGACCATTCGAATTCCTTCGACCGCTAAAAATCGAACGATTTCCATTCGTTCGAACGATTGTAAGCATTCGATTGAATGAAAAGCATTCGATCGAATGGTTTTTGATCGTTCGATTCGAATGAAAATCCTTCGATCGAACGAAAATCCTTCGATCGCATGATTAAAATCCTTCGATCGTTCGAATCGAATGATTTTAGCGGGTGTTCGAAGTTCGCGAACTGTCCGCGAACATTCGCATTTTTTGCCGGTGTTCGCGAACAGCGTTCGCGAACATTAAATTGGCAGTTCGCTACATCCCTACTGGGAACCTGTAGGCTGTTTTTTAGTTGTGGTTCTACTTTTAAAGTCTGGTCTTTGGTCAGCAGAGCACGCTTTACTCTTGCCCCCCATCATTGCAGATTAATGGGAGGTGACAGACTGCAAGTGCTGATTAACAGGCTGTATCCCACACCTGCTATATATTGTTGATGGCTGTATGTAGGGAGAGGTTTTGTATAGTGCCTGGTGCTATTGTTCCCTGAGCAGTGATCCATTCTCTTAACACCCTTAGAGTGTAGCTGTATATGAGGGCTTTCAAGCTGTGAGGTGCCTTTTGTGTTGAGGCCTATTGAGCTGTGTCAATGCCCCTTGGCAGACGTCTGTCTTGAGGAAAAATATTAACGTTGTCAGACCTAAAAGTTCCCTGGATGTTTGACCAAGACACGCACTCTCTGAGAGTGCTACCCCCACCAAGGCCTGCGTGGTGTTTTATGCGGTGAGGCCTACAGAGCCATTTCAATGTCGCTGGGCAAGTTTTCTAGCATGGGGAATATATATGCAGTTTATGTAGGCACCGCTTCCCCTGTCTTTATAATCTGCAGTCCTAAAGGGGAGTACCTAAGCTGCCTTAAGGCCTTCCGCCATATGGGTCTTTGTGGTAAGGCAAGTTACTGTGCCAGTAGGTACGGGGCCCACGTGATCGCTCACAGAATCCTGCGCCCCAGCTGGTTTGTCGTTTGTAGCAGATTATTGCTGAAGTGCTAGCTTTTGGGGCTGAGGGGGAGCGGAGCTCCCAAGTTATGTGGCCATTGTGTATATTATACATTTTAATGGAGCTAATGCTACTACAGAAAAAACGATAATGTTGAACATAAAATTAAATTTGGGTACAATGTGTGTTGTTTTATTTTTAATGTACACACTATAAATACATTATACTCATTTGCATTTTCCCACAGCAGCAGTAAATTAGGCTGAGGCTGAAATGTGAATAAATATTTTGTTTTTGTTTATTTGCTTTGATTTGAATCACTCGATTATTAATCTTACAGCCCGCTTGTAATAAATCGCCATGCAGGAACATTACCCAGAGATTCAATAATAGAAATAAGGCTGAATTGCATTCCTTAAATATTTGACACAATCAATATTTTGACTATCTTGTAACTACACTGGGAAATAAAACTCACCATTAAGGCTGGAACTACACAGTGATCATCCTTCCGATCTGACGCGATGAGAGGAAGCGCAGGCGTCACGTCGGATGCGCCGAATCTAATTTAAGTAATACAAATGTCACATCTACAAACTGATTGCATCCGACACGACTCAACTGTCGGATGAAGACGCAACTTGTAGTGTTCGCAATCGACAGTCATGTCGGATGCAATCAGTTTGTAGATGCGACATTTGTATTACTTACATTAGATTCTGCGCATTCGACGTGATGCCTATGCTTCCTCTCATCTTGTTGGATCGGAAGGACGCACACCGTCTAAAAACTAGAGCTCAGGCACCCACTGCGTCCTACTTGAATATTCAATTTTTACCTCCTGGTTAAATAATTTTTTTGCCGTTGAGTTAAATATGATATAGAAAGTGATATTCTGACAATTGTAAATAGTTTTCATTTTTTATTATTTGTGGTTATTTAACTCTTTATTCAGCAGCTCTCCAGTTTGCAATTTCAGCAATCTGGTTGCTAGGGTCCAAGTTACAGACTGGAATATGAATAGGAGAGGCCTGAATAGAAAGATGAGTAATAAAAAGTAGTAATAACAATGCCCCCATTTGAAAACGAGAAACAGTCAGAAGAAGAAGGCAAGTAATTCTAAAACTATTATAAAAAAAAGAAAAGAAAAAATGAGGCCATTTGAAAAGTTGTTTAGAATTGGCCATTCTATAAAATACTAAAAGTTCACTTCAAGGTGAACCACCCCATTAAAGGCCATCAGTGAGTATTCAGAAAATGTACAGAGAGTAAACGTGAACCTCTCTGCTCAGGTGTGTGGGGTAGGGATTCATGGTCATAGATGTGTATTGTCCTCTGCAACAAAGCAGGAGAACCCAACATTTACTTTCAATTTTCAGGAATTTCCTGCCTACAGTAACCAGAAGTTAGTGTCTTCAGTGGAAAAAGTTTTGACTTTTGAGTCTGTAAGTGTTCTGTTGCCATTTAAGAAGGCCTCTTGACCTTTATAGAATAATTAAAATTTTGGCAAATGTTTTAACAAATCTATTTGCATGAAGGCTGAAGCATTTATAAGAAAATAAATAAGAAAATTAAGAAGTCTGTTTAAATGATTTAATTTGCCTTAATTAACACTTCCTATTACATCTGTTATATTCCAATTCCTATAATCAAGGGCTGTCTTTGTGCCTGCAATTACAGCATTACTTCTATACTGCCATAGCTATGTAATATAATCAATTATACCAGATTTTGCAATGATAATAACTACCACCCTAAAACATATTTTTTTTAGACTTCAAAATAATTATATTGCAGGATATTTATATTATCTTAAAGCCTGTTCAGATTTCAGTGCTTATTCTGTATATTGTGTATTCATTGATGGCTGAACACCCTGAGTTATGTTGGGAATAACAGATAAATAATTGCAGATTTGGTGGGACAAGTTTTGCTCATCCAGTTATTTGGGGTGCAGACATCAGTGATTGTCATAGCCCTGTGTGATCCTCAGCCCATAGTTGGTGAAATATCACATAGATTTCACTGGCCAACAGGCTAAAAACAGCCAATGTCTCTTTCTAATTCTGATTATCTTTACAAAAGACTAGCATGCCAGAAGCAAGTATCCTTGTATTTTGCCAAAGCGTGTGTATAGACCCATAGGGTTAAAATTCCCCTATGGCTTTAAATCCCTACACTACCTTATTCCCTAGTTGCTGGGCAGGGGTGGATCTTCCCCTTTTGCCAGTCACTTGACTGCAGGAGTGAGTGGATGCTGCTGGGAGCCTGGAGCTTAGGCCCAGTAATGGAAAGGTCCCAATGGTGGTGAGGCCCTTGGTGAAGTCAGGGATACAGGGACCCCATGAATGAGGTTTTGTTAGGACATGGTAGTTCTCTGTAACAGCACTTTCTAGGAAAGTGAGGCAGATAGAACTTGTGAGCAAGAGCAATCTGTGCTCTGACTAGGATTGATAGCAAGGGGATAGCTCTCCCCTCAGGCAAGACTGGCCTGTACTGTAGGTATTACAGCCTAATAGGGTTTTAGAGCTAGGGATTTCCCTGATCCAGGTAATGGTACAGAGATCCTGAGGGTGCATCTATCAATGTGGTAGGCTATCTCCACAGGAATATCACAAGGTGCTGGCTCTGAATTTCTGTGATGTTACCTGACATGAATGTGATAAACCTCAAAGTATTCTGAGTGAAACCCCTGATTGTTCTTTAAGAGAATAAAGCCTGTTGCTGTTTGTTTTGTTCAAAAATGTTCTGGTGTGCAATTCCACAGATCTTTTGACACATGAAGATAACCAATTATATGTGTTCAGAAATACCTTAAAAAGCTACTTCAAAAATAGCATAATCATATACTGTTGGTGCTGTCTGTACTGTGATGATTTGCCAGATGAACTGTGTATTAAATCACAGTTTTTGAAGCCAGAAATCAGTCATGGAAAGGATTTGTACAAGAGTTCTAAAGTAAAAATGTGATATTTTATAAACAAGCATTATGCATAAACAAACTTATTGGGCCAGTGCAGTGACAGAAATGTTTGTGCAAACTATCTATTGCACTCCACCAATTTCATTATTACTTGTCCCTTGCCTTTGACGTCAGATTGGAGCCCCCCGCCCCTGTCTATCTTGGGAGCTGTACAGGCCTTGTGTTTAGATGGAACTGGCAACATAGGAGCCAATGATTGCAGAGAACTGTTGTTGTATAGTGTAATGAACTACAATATGGCAATGTATTTGCCAGTGCAGAGCAAAAAATACCTTAACCACAATGTAATTACCCAAAGTGAACTGTTATGGATCCCTTGTAAAGGTTAGCGTGGGGGCAGTAGCTCTGGGCACCTTATAAGGCCCTCTAGTGACCAAAAATATCAACTAACATTATCCATAAAGAAGATGGAACCCTGTTATATGTATGTATCCTAAATTTGTGTTTGTTTTATCATGTTTTTCATATGTGCTAGCTTTTAAGCCTGAAATATAAAAGGCAAGTCAAGCCAGACTAATATTCATTTGTTAAAAAAAGTTGTGGTAGGATGCTCAGGGTAAAATGTTGAAATGGTTACTAAGCAACAAAGCATTTACAAAGCATTTACAAAGCATTTATGCATTAATGAATAACTTTTCCCCTATCGTGTATTAAAATTGTTAGAAGGCACTTTTCACCTGTGGCTGTTAGTGATGGGCCTATTTGCAGTGAATTTCTGCATTTCACCATCGGCGAATATATTTGCGAATTTGCTGCCAGCAACGATTAACGGATGCCCATTGACTTGGGCGCCGGCAGCAACTTTGATGCATGTAAAATTTGAGGCAAAGCAAAACGGGACAAATTTGCCCATCACTAGTAGCTGTCAGAGTTTAGAATTGCCCACAAGCAGTAATTAAGAGGCTGCAGATATATGTGTCAGATCTATAGCGAGTAGGAAGGCCTCATTTTTACTTACAAATGGATAATTTAATGTGAAAAACATTGACAAGTTGGATTCACAAATTTCAGGGGTGACCGGAAGACAGATCATGATCTACCAGTACCAGTGTTTACTGTTTGTGGCATGTTTTTGTTCCTGCGCAAAAATGCTTGAGAATGTCGTTTTTGATCACCACAACTTTCCTACTGGTGTCCACTTTAAGAATTTATCAGGCAATTAGATGAAAGCGAATCTGATGCAAGTTGGAGCTAAAATGTTTAGAATTGGAAATTGTGTCACAATAACAGCCATACGTCTGCTGTCACTGTGCTACCGACATAACCTGCTGCAGGAAGTCTGGATTTACTCCACAGTAGCTCCAGAGTTCCATAAGGTCAATAGGTCATGCCCCTTAAATCTTGCCAAGCTAGGCCCGGGCCTTTATGGCCTTACCAAGTGCAAGAACTATATTTAAATGAGGACCCTTAATAAATGTCATCAATAAGCGCAACATTTGTGACCTTTTCCGCACAACTGCAATTGTGGCTGCATTTGTAATACTTTCAATTAAATAAGCGGAGTCCCTAATTGCAATCAAATCAATGTGTATAACTGCCTGTTTGCTAATCTGAACCAAATGTTGTAAGAGAGAGAATTAAACATTTTTACAAACCTTTCATTTGTGCTTTTTTGTTTCTCTTTTCCAAGGAAATCTAGGGCCCTTCAGGTAACATTTTTGGAATCATTTGGCTTTGAAGTCAACATCCCTGGCTTTGCACATGTAGCCTGGTTAGTTACAAACAAAAAAACTAATTAAATATAATAGCAGGTGTTAACATTATGAGGTGTAGAGTGTAAACACAGGTGGCAAGGGACCAAAGCACATGCCTATAAATGTACCCATGTCTAGTGGCATATAGGCAGTTACTGTTTTACCTGGTAAAGAGCTTGACTTTCTATGTGGTAAGTATAATTATATGACATTATATAATATAATTATATAATTATATGACAATAAGACCATAGAGATTGTTTCTACTTAGAAAAATTGCATGTGTGTGTGTAGATATATATATATATATATATATAATATTCCTTATAATAAGTTATACTGAGGATAAGTGTACAAAATATGCATTCATAAAGTGTAATGCTATCATATATGCTGCATATAGCATGTATTTTATTGTTGCCCAGCTGTTTAATATTGTCTAAGGGGGTTATTTATTAAAACTTGATTTTTATCTGATCAGATTTATTATACCTGGTTGCTGCAAAAAGGCAGAATCCGAAAAATCTGGCATCTCAAACCTGTCAAACTCATGTATAAGCCAATGGGAAATGTCCATATCCCAATTTGAACATATCGTGGTCTACACTGGGTTTAGCAAGATAAACTGAAAAATTTGGGGTTTTCGGGCGATAACCTTGAAAAATTGAGCGATTCGGGAGAAAAGTCCAAAAAAATTGTACAATTAATGATTTAGCTCGATTTAATTGAGTTATTATATTGATAAATACAATAAAATCATGGATGGGAGGATGGTTGAGCTTGTTTTAATAAAAATATGAGATAAATTAAAGTTTTAGTAAATAACCCCCTTTATGTACAGCGCTGTGTAGACAAATAGTGCTTTAAATACAAATTTGCAAAACATTAAAAATGAATGGAAAATAGGGGTCTATTTATTAAACCTCAATTTTTTCTGATCGAGTTTTCAAAGGGGAAAACTCAAATTTTTAGAGGGGAAAAAAAAAACTAAATTTTTAAGAGATTTATTATACACCAAAGCTGCTAAAAATCCAAATTTAAAAATACTCCAACTAAAACCTGTCGAGGACACGTAGAAGTCCCTTTTAATAAAAATATGAGATACATTAAAGTTTTAGTAAATAACCCCCTTTATGAACAGCGCTGTGTATACAAATAGTGCTTTAACTACAAATTTGCAAAACATAAAAAATGAATGCAAAAGTATGCACACATAAGGGTCTATTTATTAAACTTCAATTTAATTAGAGATTTATTATACACCAAAGCTGCTAAAAATCCAAATTTGAAAATACTCCAACTAAAACCTGTCGAGGACATGTATAAGTCAATAGCAGGTGTCTCTTTTACAATTTGAAGATGTAGTGATATTAGCTGATTTTAGTACTATAATCCAAAAAAGCCACATTTTTCAGATGACTAGAAAAAATTGTACAATTTGGTCTGCAAAATTTAAAAAGTCGAAGGATTCGAATTGCCATGCAATTTTGTCAAGACCTTTCAAGCTGATTTTTTTGATAAATTAGTTAAATGTGTGGATAGGAGTTAGGTCGATTTTGTTGTAATAAAAAAATTCGATCAAATCAAGTTTTAGTAAACCCCCCCATAGAGTTTTTTATGCTGCTACTTTTGATCCAAATGGTTTACTCTACCCAAATCATCTGTTGAACGGGAAACCCTGCTGTTTACTCATCATCCACTACTAGTACTTATAGCAGGCGCGGTCTTTCCATTCAACTGAAAGAAACGCAGTATGGGCTAAATGTTGTTGTTTTGATCATCGCCACTAACCAGTTAAATGTGCCATGCTCCTCAGAGCAAATTATCATAACAGTATATGTTAGTAATAGATAAGATAATATCAGAACATATTAA
Source organism: Xenopus petersii (assembly GCA_038501925.1). Taxonomy (NCBI): domain Eukaryota; kingdom Metazoa; phylum Chordata; class Amphibia; order Anura; family Pipidae; genus Xenopus; species Xenopus petersii. Next base: position 142,369,286 of record CM076674.1, read on the forward strand.
GAAAATATTACGAGATGAAAAGAACCATTTGTAATGACGTTATACTTGTTTTACACAACCAAATCTTGTCTGCATAGTTATAATGTAATATATTGTAGGTATGGGACCTGTTATCCAGAATGCTCAGGACCTGGGGTTTTCAAGATAAGGGTCCTCTCCATAATTTGGATCTCTATACCTTAAGTCTGATAAAAATATAATTTAAACATTAAAGATTAATAATATCATAGCTGGTATCAAGTACAAGGTACTTTTTTATTAATATAGAGTAAAATAAATCATTTTTAAAATTTGTATTATAATGGAATCTATGGGAGACAGCTTTGCCGCAATTCAGAGCTTTCTGGATAATGAGTTTCTGGATAACAGATCCGATACCTGTATATATATTTCAATCACATAATCACAGAAACAAGGGGAATAAATTACAAAATGTTCCTAAATAATACTATTTTGTGACTGCCATTTCTATAGTTTTCTGTAATGCTTAAAATGCTCTATTGTTTAAGAGCATCATAATAGTATTGACTTGATATTGACTCAGTTTACACAGTTTTGCATCATCTACATATCCATTGTATTATTATATGTATATTTTGATAAATCTTTTTATATATGCATATAGCTTTATTTATGTAAATATTTAATAGCAGATTTAGAATTTCAATCTATTGTCACAAGCTAAGTGTATACGTGTTATTATGTTCATGCCAGAGCTACTTAACATTTGCAAAAACAATTATACATTTTGTATATCAGACCTATACCTGTAACCTTTGTTTGTAGGAAAATTCTACTACTTTCTTCTACTTTCAAGCAGCGACCTTTTAAAATATAAAAGAACTTGCAGGACTTCCCCATAATTTTGTGCATATAAGACATTCACTAAAACTATTGGAAATTTTGCACAGGTATGAAATTAAATAATACCACCGGTAAAAATAATTAAAACTGTTTGTGTCAATATAAATATATGCCTCATTATTGAGCACTGATGTTCCTCAAATTCAAATATTTAAGACAGTTTGATTGTGTAAATAAATTCATGAGACACATAACTTGTATACTTGATCTTCTCTAAGATACTTGTAGATTAGATGAAGTGCTAAGTATACAATTTGGGGGTTATTTACTAAAACTCAATTTTTTTTTCAAGGTTTATTATACTGTACTTCAATGCTGCAAAATCCCAAATCCAAAAACCCGGCATCTCAAACCTGTCAGGTCATGTATAAGTCAATAGCAGATGTCCCTCCAATTTGAAGATATAGTGGTCTGCGCTAGGTTTAGCCAGAAAATACGAAAAATTCTGGGTTTTCAAGCGATTACCCGAAAAAAAGGTGTAAAGTCTGAAAGATTTGTACATTTCGAGTTTTTTCCCCACCAAATTTTTTGAGTTATTTTATTGATGAATACCGGTAAGATAAAGTTTTGGATGGGAGTTTGGACAAGCTTTGTTTGATAAAAAAAAATGAGATAAATTCAGATTTAACTAAATAACCCCCTGTATATGTCTCATTGATTTATTTACACAATACAACTGCTTTAAATATATTTGGGTTTGAGGAACATCGATTCTGAAGCTAACTGAAAAGGTATTTACCTTTTTCATTCAACCTCATATCATGGACCATTACATTATTGCAATTTTAGTATAGGATTATTTGTTTGTAAAAAATATTTCATAATTTTTCAGTTTTTATGGATTTTGTCATTATGCATTTATGTATGCGGTCTAATCAATTTTGCTGAATTCAAAATGCATAGATTTCAAGATTTGTCATTTGCTTATGTTATATTACCTTTCCAAAGTGAAATGCACTTTTTTGCTCTAAATCAAAGTAGAAATTATAGAGATGCGGTTCATTTAGGGCTCAGGGATACAGTGATGGGAATGTACTTTCTTGAATAATGAGTTCTGAAATTCTGAAAAATGATCAATAGAAATGCACAACAGCATCTGAAAATAGTAAAAAGGTGTGCCCTGAATTTTATGCTTCATCAAATCGAATTTGTCTTAATTCCAGGGTATGGGAATGATAAATCACTTATTTAAATTAGAATTTCGAATTTGAGTTGGTGGTTTTAAACTTGAAATTGTGAGTTTTGACCGAAAAAAACCTCGAAAATTCAAAATCCCAATTTACCATTCGAACCTTAATAAATCTGACTTAATAGAAAGAAATATATTAATGTTCCTGTCTCTAAAATTTCAGAAGCAGATCTTGGCTGTACAGAAGAGGCAAAGGAAAGCATGCTGAAATTGCTATTCTCATTTGAAGAGGAGGTGACACATATCTGGAAGGTTCTTATCTTGGCTAAGCAAAAGGCCAAATTGTTTAATCAGTCTTAGTACTTTACACATATCATAGCCAAAAGGAACAAGCATGCTATAAAAATGGATTTATGCGTGATGATAAAGGGTGTCTCATTTTTTATCCAAACCAGTATTGGTGTCTTTGGTAACTCTGTTATATTGATATCTTATGCAAACATGCTCTGCCGTGGTCCAAAACTGATGCCAGTTGATATAGTACTCTCTCACTTAGCATTTGTAAATTTGATGGTTTTATTGACAAGAGGCATTCCTCAAACAATGTCTGCTTTTGAAATGGAACATGTAATCAATGATACCGGCTGTAAAATCGTGGTCTATTCTTACAGGATAGTGCGTGCCTTGTCTGTTTCCGTAACTTGTTTGCTCAGCGTCTTGCAGGCTGTCATCATTGCACCTGTTAAAAGATGGTCCAAAATCAAAGAAATCAAGTACTTAAGTCTCTCACTAATTGCTCTATGGGTGATCAACATGGCTGTGTGCATAGCAGCTCCGTTTTTTTCTAAAGTTCCAGTTACAGGCAAGATCTCAAAATTTACGCTGAATCTAGGATTCTGTCATGTTCTTTTTCCTGACCAGGCGAGCTACATCATCAATGGCTTTGCTGTATCCTTTAGGGACTTTGCCTTTGTTGGGGTTATGATATTTTCCAGTGGTTACATCCTAAGGATTCTCTACAGACATCGTAGACAGGTGCAGAACATAAGGCGGTCAAGTGCTCAGAACACCACCGCTGAAACGAAGGCTGCTAAAGATGTTCTTAGGCTTGTCATGCTGTATGTCATCTTTTTTGGACTGGATAACATTATCTGGATTAATATGTTGACAGTGGCAGACGTACCTTCCATTGTTACAGACATGAGAGTTTTCTTTTCTTCTTGCTATGCATCCTTCAGCCCAATATTCATTGTTATATCTAACAAAAAGATACAAAATGCATTAAAATGTTCATTCAGACAGAGGAAGAAGTCCCAGCCAGAAGTTTATGTGTGTCATATGTAAGCAGCAATAAAAGCACCTATTTCTACCAGGACTGAGGTTTCCTAAGTTACAACATTAAGTGTCCTTAAAATGTGGTTCACCTTTAAGTGATCTTTTAGTTTCTTATAGGATGGCTAATTCTAAGAAATTGGGCTTCATTTCGTCATTTTTTTTTAATTATTCGAATTGTTCTGCTGACAATTTCCAGCTTTCAAATAGCAATGTATAGCAAGTGCTGCTTTTTATTATTCATCTTTCTATTCAGGGCCTCTCCTATTCATATTCCAGTCTCTTATTCAAATCAGTGCATGATTGCTAGGGTAGTTTGGACCCTAGCAACTAGATTGCTGAAATTGCAAACAGGAGAGCTGTTGAACAAAAAGCTAAATGACTCAAAATAATAAAAAATGAAAACCAATTACAAATCATCTCAGAATATCTTCATACTAAAATGAAACTCAAAGGCAAACAACCCTTTTAAGTGAAATGTCTAGAATGTTAAGGATCACATCTGTGTTTCCTGTTTTTACACTTTTAGAAGGAAAGAATGAAATAAATATCAGGAAAACATCTGAGCAAATATAAAATTGAGGAAAGAACAAACCATTATGAATAATTTGGACCTTATTTCTTTGTATGAGCTGACCTGGTATCATTAAAGGTACCATTCACCTTTGATTTATCTTTTAATATGAGTGCATTGTATTCATTTTTTTTTTATTATTACTTCTTTCCTCTATTGCCTCCTTCCATCTTTCAAGTGGAGGTCACTCACCCCAGCAGTTCTGTGAGGTTATTGTTATTGTTTTTTTCTTCTTCTAAGGCTCCAGTAATTAGAACTAGAAAGGCAGAGAACATAAACAGCTGGACAAATAGTGCTTTCAGAAGGATTTACATTTACAAATAACTTGTTTGTACTCGATTGCTTTCCAGTGCCTCTTCCTCCCAGGGTAATTTACCTTTCCCAGGCATTCCATGCTCCCTCATGTAGACATGCATTATACAGAAATTCTGTGCTGTGCATGAAATCCTCCAGGACCTCATATGGGATGCCAGGGACACTGGAGCTACAGTAATATAGCAGCACTGTGCTCACAGAAATATGACCCTGGACTGACCATGCTGAGGGTAGGAAGCCAACAACTAGAAACACCAGGGGGTGTCTAACAACTTGGTGCCATTAATTCTACCGTTTATTCTCCTTTAAATTAAAAAATCACATCAGAATAACAAATGTCTCTGTATTTTGGTTATTATAAAAATGTAAGGATATAAAGATGTAAAATGGTTATAAAAAGTGGGGAATACATATGTTCATATGTTTATGTGTAATTCATACATGTAGAATAATTTCTATATCAAACCTTAATAAAAGTGAATTATTTGGCTAAACACATACCATACCATGCTTCCTTACAATTGCAAAGTACAAAAAAGTTATTAACAAGGGACCTAGTGGCTATATATATATATATATATATATATATATATATATATATATATATATATATATGTGCATCTTTCCCTCTGTCTGCATTCATGAATTGCATGTGTAACGCTATAGTAAATTGAGTGCACCTTACTCTACTATAAGCTCCACTCCCAGTACATATGCTCCGGATGAGACCTTAAAATCTTAGGGAGTGAGCCCTCGCAGCAGTGTGGAGGCAGGGGGTAGTACAACTGTAACTGTATTCAAGGTGCAAATAATTGGGCGCCAGTGGTTCTTATAACTTAACCATAGAACAGATTTATTAGACACAATATACAATTCTCAGTGGATTGTACAATCAGCACATACAGGATCAACATTGGATAGGCAATACTCACAGCACCTTTTGGTCAATGATTATATGTATGCATGATTCTCCTTGTGAACAAGAATAATGCATGCAGCTTTGAGGAGGTACACCCAGCTTTCAGCCTTTTCCCTAAGTGGAACCTGAGGGGAATACTCTCTACCCTAGGTCTGTACACTTAGTCCCTACTTCTGGGAAATTAGTACCCTGGGATCTTAATCCCACTCACAATCCTCAGAGGAGCCTCAAGCTGCTCAGCTAAATAATCTGACTGTCTGTCACTCCTAGAGTGACCTATAAAGATGAGTAGCCTTTCCTTACTAGACCTGACCTGTCTAGGTTCCACTCAAGCTCTGCTTGCCTGCTCAGGGTAGAGCCAGCACAAGATGGACACTGAAAGCATGGCTTTAGAGTTTTTTATACTTTAACACAGTGCCATCTACTGGTCACTGTGGAAAAAAAACAAGGGGCATAGCCTAAAGCAGGAATAGGAAACAGTTACCCCTCCTAACTTTATTTTAGGACCCAGTTAGGTGTCTAAAACACTAGGTAAACTGCCTGCTAAATAATACTGGGGATGGCAAGTTTACACATGCCTACACATGTAAGGTGCAAAGCAGGGAACAAGAGCAACAGTGGAATTAGCTCCTGCCTTAAGGAGGTGGTACTGGTACTAGTAGCCAGTAGCGATCCTAGAGGGGGGAGGCCCTGGTGCGTGACGTGCAGCCGGGCCCCGTCCCCCTCCGTATGCCCAAATTTGGCCGCATTTTCAGCGGCGAACAGACTGCCAGGGGTCCCTGAGGGGGTGCGGGCCCTGGCCCACTCGCACCCCCTGCTCCCCCGGTAGTTCCGCCACTGCTAGTAGCATATCCAAATTGATGCCTGGACCTCTCCCATTGACTTATACGTGCACTCAGCAGATTTTAGGTGGCGAATAGTCAAAATTGATAAATCTCGAAAATCTAAATCGAATTAAAATTTGAATCGAGTTTGGATAATTCACAGTTCAAATTTGAGAGTCTTGCCCATAAAAAAAATTCAAATTTGAATTTTCAATTCGACCATTAATAAATCTGCCCCTTAGTGTGTTGATGAAGGGAGTGACCATCAGGATAATGGACGCCAGAGGTTCATAATCAATAAAAACAAGTTTATTAAACACAAAGAGGTAATACTCACACAGAGGTTGCAGTAGTAATCATGCACGGAGCAGAAAACACTGACATCACTACGAAGATGGACTTGGCAAGTTCACCTTTCTGAGATACCCTTTAGTGGTCCATATCCCCTCTGGTGGAAGCCTCTGGATGAATAGGGTTCCACTGCGTAACATTCAGTTACATTGAGTAGGAGAAACAACGGCCTGCCAGAAAGCAGTTCCATCCTAAAGTGCTGACTCTTTCTGAAAGCACATGACCATGACATGGCTGCCTACACACCAATATAACAACTAAAACAAAATACAATTACTGGTTTAGTAATTACATTGTATATGGTAGAGTGAATTATTTGCAGTGCAAACTGTAAATAAAAATAAAAAACTACAGCATAAAAATCATGACAGAATCCCTTTAAGGTGGTTATTTACTAAAACTCAATGTTATCTTATATTTGTATTAAACTCAACTCAAACAAACTCCCAACCTTGATTTTATCTTATTTATCAATATAATAACTCAAAAAGCTGGGTTGGAAACCCTAATTTTTCGTATTTGACACCCGAATCGCTCATTTTTTTATTCAGGTTATTGCCCAAAAACCCTGATTTTTTCGGTTATCTGACAAAACCCCGTGCAAACCATGATATCAAAATGTAAAAAACATCTACCATTGATTTCTACATGACCTCGGTAGGTTTGAGAGGGTGGATTTTCGGATTCAGACGTTTTGCAGCTTTGAGGTATAATAAATCTTGAAAAATTCAAGGTTTTTCTCCACTAAAAAGTTTATGCCCAAAAAACCCAAACCAAAAAAAATTGTGGTTACATAAATAATCACCTAAATAAACCCAATAGGATTGTTTTGCCACCAATATGGATTGTCACCAATACAGTTTGATTATTACAGTGAAAAAGAAAATAATGAAATAATAGAGCATTCCTGAGCTTTATAGATAATGGGTTTCCAAGAATAGATCCAATTTCTTAATGTTTTTAAGAATTTCTGCAATATTTATGACAAATATTAAAACTCTCAAATTTCTCCTTTTGTTTTTACAAAAAAGAGAGATACAGAAAAAAGAAAGAAGAGTTATATGCTGCAGCCATTTTTAGGAACAATACATCTTACAAGGTTGTCAGCAGTAATAGATGAGTCCAGTGCAAATGTAACAGGCAGACATTTATCAAGCATATCTATAAAATGCCTGCAATTCTGATGTACAAATTCCTGAAGGCAGTTGTAAAGGATAAATATGTTAGGTCACATATTCAGGAAAGTAAATAAATATAATGTCTTACGTTGCAGGCACAGATATATCTGTTGCACAGCAGCATAATTTGTAAGTTAAATTGTTGCATTGTGTTTTTTTATATTAGATTTTTTTATAAAACATAAGAAAACAGGCAGTGTGAATATGGGACAGAGATGAAGCTGCTGCTGCAGCAATCTTATAGAAAGGCTGGCTGATATTATATCACATGCACAGTACCCAGAGGTGTAACTATGGAGGAACCAGACCCTGCAGCTGCAGGGGGGCAGCAGGTATAGGGGGCCCCATGAGGCCCAAATAAAGAGCAATTTCAACATATATTGGTAAAACAGGTCAACCTCTGGACAGGGTCGAACTGGACCGACAGGACACCGGGGAAAAAACGGTGAGTGTGGAGTGCGGCGCAGTGAGTGCGGATTTTTTTTGGATGGGGGTATGGGACCTTTTATCCAGAATGGCAGGGGCCTGGGGTTTTCCGGATAAGGGGTCTTCCAATAATTACTAATAAAAAATGTACATATAAATTAAACCCATAAGGCTTGTTTTGCCCCAAATAAGGATTAATTATATCTTAGTTGGGATCAAGTACAGGGTACTGTTTTATTATTACAGAGCTGAAAATCATTTTCAAAACGTTTAATTATTTGATTAAAATGGAGTCCATGGGAGATGGCCTTCCCGTAATGCTGATCTTTTTGGATAACGGATCCCATACCTGTACTGATTTGTGATGCAATTACAGTCAGTTTTTTTTAAAGATTTTGATATCTACATATGAGCCTTCTCAGAGGCATCCAGAAGTGAAAAAAGAAGCAGGTTCCTCACACTTCAGATCTGTATGGCACAGGTATCATGGAGTCTGTCTGCCTTTAGGGCAATATAATAATTAGCACAAAGTCTGCCCAGTTCTATTAACACATAGCAGCAGTCAAGTAGATTTTTTTAAAATAACTGATTAAATTCTAACTATTGATTGGTTCCAAACGTACACCTTTTTATTACATTACCCTAAAAAGTAGCCACTGAGGGTGAATGAGAATATAATCAGTTGGTTAAGGAAAACTCTGAAATGATTAGGGGAAAGCCTCTAGAACACATAAGACAGTTGTGTTGTTGTTGTGATATATTGTCACTATACTCTGAATGAGGAATAATTGTTATTAAAAAAGACATTTATTTCCATCCCATTCTTGTGGTTGATGTGTGATAGATTACTGTATTTTTCCAGGAAGAAAAAGCAATAACACACCTGCTAACAAATACAAGAACCCTATCTTTTGTTTTCATTAAATCAATTTCTCCTTCTCGCTGCTACCTCTCTCAGCATTCAGACTGAATTCCCTTTTTATGGACTTTTTATACTTTATTTATTATGCATGATTTAATTCTCCTTTATCTTGGTGTCTGGGACAGTTTAATAACATTAAATGGTGATTCATGGAAAAAAATTCCATGTTAGTAAATGATTCTCAGGTCTACATTTAAAACATTACATGATTAATTATTAGTGATAGGTGAATTTGCGAAAATTCGCAAAACTGCAAAAAATTTGCTAAATGAATTGAAGTCAAAGGGCGTCAAAAGTGTTTTTACGTGCAACAATTTTTTCATGCAACAATTTTTTCTCACTCCAAGGGGCAAATTTACTAAAGCGCGAATCGGCTAACGCTAGCGCAAATTCACCAGCGTGATGTTATTTCGTTACTTCGCTGATTTACTAACGGGTGCTGGCGTAAATTCGTTAGCGAAGTGGACCTACTCTAGAGCTACTTCGCACCTTTACGCTAGGAAGTTGCGCTATGGTGAAGGGACGTAACTACGCTAATTCACTAACTTGCGCATTTTACCTCTTGCGCCAGACTTGCCTTCGCCAGCTCAGACTAGGCGAAGTGCAATAGAATAGATAGGGCTTGCTTCAAAAAAAGTTGACATTTTTTCTAAGTCCCAAAAAATGCTGGAGTCTTACTTTTTTAAGGGTGATAGGATGAAAAAGAATGAAATTATTTTTGGGGGTACCCTCCTTCCCCCTACATTTCATAACATATGGCAACTCAACGATACAGCGGGCACATGTGTAGGGCAATAGAACACTTTTATTTTATTTTTTAAAGGTTTCCTGGGCTTGTGAAGTGTACTGTAGTTGCTGCAGCATATACGTTTGCGTATTGCTTGCAAAACTACGCCTGGCGAAGTGCGGCGAAGCTGTCGCTGGCGCAACTTCGGATCTTAGTGAATTTTCTCTCAAATGCTTTAAAGTCAATGGGTGTCTAAAAATTTTTCTCAAAGACAATTTTGTCTTAGTGACTTTTTTTTCCAAACACGCAACAATTTTTTCACCCAACAATTTTTTCTCACATCAAATACATTAAAGTCAATGGGCCTGTCTCTTGACCTCGCTCCTTGTTCTCCGTTCCAGTTATACGTTATGGTTCCCTTGCCTGCCCAGAGCTTCACCCCTGGCCCTCTCTCGTTAAGTCCTGACAGCATTTGAGTAGTGGAGGGCTCCTCCCGAAGCCAAAGGCGACTGCTATAGGCAGAAGTGTGAGATCAGGACTTTGGGGTTTACTCTGGATTTTAGGATACAATATGTTACAGTACTATTTTATTATAACTGTTTTAAAAATTAGACTTGATTAAAATGGAGTCTATGGGAGATGACCATCCCCTAATTCAGAGCTTTGTCGATAAAAGGTTTCTGGATAATGGATCCCACACCTGTATAAAGCCTCAAGCAGCAAGGTTAGTTGTTAGGATATTTAGGAATTTAAATTGCAGGTTGGATTAGCAAAACCTGTCTACTATCATATCATGAGTGCAGATTATAAATCAGCTCTCATGAGAACTGGAGGCTCTTTCTACAAAGTCATGGAATGTGCACTAGGGAGTTTTAATCAGCCCAGCAGAGAATGAATTTAATAGGTATGTGGTTTTAAAACATATGTAAAAGGAATATTCATTATGGGAAATATATGGAACATTTTGTCAAAGCTACTTTTTTTTGTAATTGACAAGCACTGTATATTTTTACAATGTAAATGTTTAATTAAAATTCCACTAAAAGCAATCATTCATATAACAGCTCAGACAAGCATTTTTACTGCAGCAGTGATGATATTTCAGTAATGTATGTCTTTATGATTTAAGGTTTATGACAAAAGAAAAAGTAAATGTTACTTATAAATATTTATAATTTAAAATGATTCCCATTGCATTTCAGACAAGAAACTGAGAAACAAGCCATTCTATTTTGAAGTTCAAATATGGCACCCTGGCTTATATTGTAGGCCACTGATTTTATTTCTATAGACATCATAGGAATCCCTGGTAACCTCGTCTTCTTATTTGCCTTCCTTCACATTTACCACAACCAAGGGAGAGTCACTATAGGAGAAGTTATCCTTGCCAAACTTGCTAAATCGAACCTTCTAGTCATCTTAACATGGGACATTCCAATTACCCTGCAAACAACTGGCCTTATGAAGATGTATGGAGACATATTCTGCCAAATAAGCCTTTACTTTTATTGTATAGGGAGGGCTATGTCTGTTAGCATTACTTCTTTACTAGGATGTTTTCAGTGCATTTCACTTACTCTGTCAACAAAATGCTGCTTGCCTCTAAAAAGGGGCCTGAAAAATAATTTTCAGTGGGACCCAGTAATATTTAGTTACGCAACTATAACTAAGTCTGAAGGGGAAGAGAAATTTGGTAAAGTTATGGTCCCTTCCTGAAAGAATTAGGCTACATTCAGCAGCCCTATAATTGCAATAACCCATGCCTTCAACATTGACCTCAAAAGATCTTTTATAAACGTATTAGTTCATCTCATGGCATAGCACAGGCTCAGTATGGGCTGCTTTTGAGATGCTAAGTTTAGAAGCCACTGGAAATCATCAAAACAGAAAATCAAAACATATGCAGCGAATATCAAGGAGACCCCTAAGACTGAACAAGCTAATTGCAAGCTAATTACTTCATGGACTACTTGCAGAGAGAGAGAGTTTATGAAAGAAAGGCAAGAAATATGATTCCCATTGAAATATGGTAAAAAGAAGAGCATAAAATAGGTAGCAAAAATAATCCTCAAAGCTTTGTTACATTTTGATTGCTAGTCTATATGGACATATTTGAGATTTACATGGGAAGTGATACATTGCTAGAGGCATGGCAGTACTATCCCTATATTGCATGTAACATATTGCTGTGGTTTAGGTACCACCTACTATTCATATATTTGCCTTTCTCTTTGCACAAAGTCTGTAGGAAATGTTCATTACCAAATCATTTCTGGTTCATAAGATAATTTCTTTCCACATGTATTTTGTGCAGATGGCCTTTGCACTCCTAGGTTGAATTGTGATATCACTCTTTGTGATCGAGATTGCATTTTTTTTCAAGTTAATAAAATGCTATCTCTATATTCACAAACAGAAGTCTGCCAAAATGTCGACTCAACTGGCACAGTTTTGTAAAATATAACATTAAAACGACAAAATTGGAGAAGAAAAAATAGCTTATTGCCAACAAAAATAGGTGACGAAAATATGGTTTATCTCACATTTGCATTATTTTTCCAATTCTTCTTAATGATTGAGGCAATATTAGCATTTGGAAGGAACATATCATCTTTATCTAAAGCTTGTGTTCTCCCATAATGGCCTGTAAAAGAGGCAGGGACACTGAAACACACAATCATTGGTACAAGGGGTACAGCTGAGAGTCACATGATGACAGGCTGACAAGTTTAGAAAGCGCTAAAGGCAAACTCAGAAAATATGTTGAAAAATGTTTTTTGAAAGCCAGAATCTGGAAGCTGTCTGTTTAAATTCCCCAATTCACAAAAATGGAGATAGAGGTATGTGAATATGGTGGGAAATCCGAAAACTGTAATTCCACATTTATTCTGTCTCAGTATCACCAGTTTTGTGAATTCCACCTTTTGAGTTCCCTAAACCTTTTTAACCAGTGAGATCCCTTTTTCCTGAACCCTAAAGAATTTAAAGGGAGGAGGGACTAAAGGGCACAAGGGACCAAAAAAATCGCATTCCTCACATCATAAAAGTCATAAATAGGGATGGGCAAATTTGACCCGTTTTGTTTCGCAGACGCCCATTAAAGTCTATGGGGCAAATTCACTAAGCACCGAACACTAGCGTCAATTCGCTAGCGTTTGGCATTTCGCAAATTCACTAACGAACGCTGGCGTAAATTCGCTAGCGTTACTTCGCACCCTTACGCCAGGCGAATTTTCACTAGGGACGTAACTACGCAAATTCACTAACTTGCGCATTGTTCTTAACGCTACCTTTTACGCTAGACTTCCTTCGCCACCTCAGACCAGGCGAAGCGCAATACAGTAGATAGGGATTGCTTCAAAAAAAGTCAAAATTTTTTCTAAGTCCCAAAAAACGATGGCGTGTTTTCTACATTATGGGTGATAGGCTGAAAAAGATCGAAAAATTTTTTGGGGCTCCCCTCCTTCCCCCCTACATTTCCTGACTCATGGCAACTTACCTATACAGTGGGCACATGTGTAGGGCAAAATAAAATTTTTATTTGATGTTTTGAAGATTTTCCAGGCATTTGTAGTGGTGATACGTATTCCTCCACTGAAATTTGAATTTGGCGCCGTATGCAAATGAACCATCGCTAGCGAAACTTCGCTTCGCGAATTAACGCTAGTGCAACTTCAAAAACTTACGCTACCCCTGTGCGCAACTTCGGATTTTAGTGAATTTGCGGAGCGCTGGCGAAAATACGCCTGGCGAAGTGCGGCGAAGTTGCGCCTGGCGCAACTTCAAATCTTAGTGAATTTGCCCCTATGGGTGTCATTTCTCTCGGCGAAACAAGGCGAAAAAATTCACCCATCCCTAGTCATAAAGAATTTAGGTACAACCATATTATATTCACTATCATTGAAATCAGCACTAATACAATTTCTCAAAGCTTGAAGATCCACTGCAGCTATAGATTCAAAGTACATGGGTGACACCATCTGGACACACAAGGAACAACTGCATTGCTTTTCTAGCACCGCAGATTCTCAGGATTGTGAGACGTAGTGTTGTGACATCTATCACCTCCCAAAACCAACCTTCCATTATAATATCTATCTTTTTACAAACTCCCTTCAAATCTGAAAATAAGTTGATAAGCACTAGTTACATCCATTTCTCAGAAGAGTTTCATGAAGCTGAGATGTATCAAATAGAACAAAAAGCTCGTATTGCAGGTAAATTAGTATGAAAAGAGAGATCACAATCAGACAATCAATGGGGATCCAGATATGGTAGCTATATGCATCAAGGAGTATAGTACATTTCCCAGGATTGCTATGGTCATGTTACTATTACCATCTAGTAAGAGAAAAGGACAAATACAGGGCATTCCCTGGGGAATACCTTACTAAATGGGTCACATTGTTAGCAGTAAATCTAAATATACAATATTTAAAAGAATAATTTTACACAGTGATGTCACTGTGAATATTTCCTTGGCAAATGCAATAATGCAATCAGCACTTTGCAAATACTAATACCATAATAAATACAGTATCTCTTATGTATAAATTTTTATTCAATTTAAATACTAATGGTATTTGTTCAGACAGATATCAGTGGAAAGTCCTTGTGATGCTGAACAAATCAGTTAGGGAGAATTTACTAAAACCATGTGAATCTTATTGTACGATTGACGCTCCAAAACTCGATTTTATTGAATTTTCGCGATTATTGGTCGAAAACCCCAGACTTCTTGGAATCATCCAATTATCTACATGACCTTGACAGGTTTTAGCTGGAGTATTTTTGGAATTGGATTTTTAGGAGTATAATAAATTTCTAAAAATCCAAGTTTTTTTCCTTTAAAAAATTCAACCAATGTGATAAAAGCAATATATAAATGATGCTTTTTAATTGTGTCTGCATAAAATAACTTGTTACTCATGTTATCTTGAGCCGTTTTCATAGTTAATCTATAGTTGGAAAGTTTAACTATTACTAACAGATCCCAAGCCTCTGCTATCTGTGGGTTTGGGAAATAAGTGGCACCACCAATTAGGAACAAATATTCATTTAGCCAGATTAAACTGCCTGAAAAAACTGCCTGAAAACAACTTGACCAGAGGTAAACAGTTATGACCACCATATAGGTTTTACCTTGACGTGGTATGGTGGCTTATCAACTTTATGATCATAATTTAATAATGTAACTAATAATCTAACTAAAACCCCCTGTTTTGCAAAATACATGCATAGCTTAGATGCTAAATTCATTTGTGAAACAGGGGACATGGGAATGTGCCTTGATCAATTTTTTCCTTTTTGTATGTGTGTAACTATCCTGGCGAGATCAGCTGCACTTCCATTGTATTTTTATTTGCCCTTAGAGTGCTACCACATGTCTCACTTTTATGTATACTTCAGCAGAGTGCCTAGAGTTCTACTGCAGGAAGAATGGCCAGATTTCCATGTGATTGTGGCACCCCCACTCCTGTCCCTTTAATGGTGGTCTTATGGCTTTAAAGATAGGTGTTGGTTTGGGCAATCATTCTCTTTTAAAGGCCCTGGAGGTGGACAAGCACAAGCCTATTAAACCATTGCTTAGATGAAGACATCCTCTTCCCTATAAGTGCTGTGGCATAGGAGAGGTTAAAGCCCAGTTAGCACAGTACTTTGGTGCTGGTCTGGGCAATTACTCTCTTTTACAAGCCATAAATGAAAAGAAGGAACAAGCCTGAGTAAATAATCAATCTTTGGTACTGGCAAACCTCTCCCCTTATAAAATGCTACTAGCATGGGGGAGGATCAAGCCGATTTAAGCCGATGCCTTGGTCTGGAGACACTGACCCAGCGATATGCAGTTATGCAGGGAGGTGCCAACCCAGAAAAAACTTGACAAGAGGTAACCAGTTAGGACCACCAGATGGGGTTTACCTTGACGTGGCATGGTGACTTATCAATTTTATGATCATAATTAGGTGACTAAAAACACCGGTTTGGCAAAATACACGCAGAGCTTAGATACTAAATTCATTTGTGAAACAGGGGACCAGGGAATGTGAGTTGATCATTTTTTTTCTTTTTGTATGTTTGTGACTATCCTGGCCAGATCAGCTGCACTTCCATTGTATTTTTTTTTTTGTTGGCCTTGGAGTGCTCCCACATATCCATCTTTTTTTAAATTGCCTGAGTAACCAGATTAAGATGCCCACCCTAGGCACCAGACATAAATGCACCACCCAAGTGATGCCACCCACACTACTGCATGTGATGTCCCTCTTGGCTATGAGTGATGTCACTTCCACTGCTGCCACGCACAATACACCTCATTCCCCTGCTTTGCCAGATTTACAAAGGAGGAAGAGAAGAGCGGTGGCATTGTGTGTTTACCTTCCCTTAAGGGACAGACACACAGCAGCAAACCAAGATTCTGTATTAATGCACTATACCAAGGTTAAAGACCTGCATACAACTGTAGCCTTTATTTTGGGCTTCACACACTGTGCTCCATCTGTACCTCTGGAAGATTAGTTGCACAACCCCCTGATTTCACAGAGAATCATTTATTGTCTAAGTTGTGAGTCTGAGGCTGTATTTTCATATGGTGCCACCCTAGGCACTGAACCAGACTGTCATCTGAAGTAAATTATGCCTACTGTGTATGTGACACATACATATCTTTATTTATACACACACACACACACACACACACACAATAGCAAGGCTATCTCCCATAGACTCCAAGAAATCACATTTTTAAAAATAATTACCTTTTTCTCTGTAATAATAAAACATGACCTTGTACTTGATTACAACTAAGAGCTCTCATTGGTGGTAAAACAATTTTAAGCAAATATATATTTAATATTTTATTAAAGGGATTCTGTCATGATTTTTGTGGTGTCGTTTTTATTTCTAAATTACATTGTTTACACGGCAAATAATTCACTCTACCATATAAAATCTCATTCCTAACCCAACACATGTATTTCTTTTTAGTTGTAATAGCCATTTTGGTTAATTCTGCCTGGTCATGTGCTTTCAGAAAGAGCCAGTGCTGCACAATGGAACTGCTTTGTGACTGGCTATTGTTCCTCCTAATCACAGTAGGACTAGGGTTGCCACCTGTTCAGTTTTGACCCGAACAGTTCAGTTTTTCAAAGGCCTTTTCAAGTTTCAACTTTCTGTTCGGTTTTCAGCTTTATGAAACCCCAAACAATAATCTGGCAAATAAATAAAAACATTTAAATGCTAAGACACTCAACTTAATATGGCTTAGTTATTATCAAGTACAATTAATTTATTATTACAGAAAACAGCAAATCATAGTTACATAGTTAAGCTGGGTTGAAAAAAGACCAATGTCCAATCAATCAAAAATAAGCAATTGCTTTTCTAAATTAGCATTTCTTTATTTCAGAGCTTTCTTGATAACCGATTTCTGTATAATGGATCCCAAAACATTCAGAAAACTGAACCAAAATCGAGCCATTTGCATCTAAGTGATGCACTAACCCCACCCCGGCATCATAACACCACTGACATCATTTTGGCTTCCTCTGATGTCATCATGCTCACCCCAACATCACTGGCCCACCCCCAATGCTATCTGCCCCAGCGTCGCACTGGCCCGGTGGGATACCGGGAAAAAACCCGGTGGGCCCGGCCCTCATGGGCCCCCGCCGGGCCAGACCCCCTATCTCCTGATCCTAAAAAAAAACAAAACAATTTGCGGCGCATCACTGTGTTGCTATGTGTGCGCATGCGCGCCGTGCAGCTCCGTGTGGGCATGCTCACTGTGCTGCTTCTTGTGCGCATGTGCGGCTTCTTGTGCTCTTGTGCACCGTCGCGTTTGGGGGTCCGGAGGAGGTTCCGGGACAGTGGGCCCCGGGCCCCCCAGTCCGACCCTGATCTGCCCTGCCCCCTGTTCGGGTTTACCTCTAACAAAAGTGGCAAGCCTAAGTAGGAATATGAAGAAAAAGCAGGGCCGACCGGCACTCAAACAGCACAAGTCACATGACTGGGGTGCCTGGAAAAATGACAATATGTCTAGCCCCATGTCAGAATTCAAAATTAAATATAATTTTTTTGAAAAATGGATTTCAGTGCATAAGTCTGCTGGAGCAGCACTGATTCGTTTTGAAGAAAAAATATTTTTTTCCCATGACAGTATCCCTATAAGTTTCATTCCTCGGTTCTCACTGGAACCTTTCATGTCTTAAGAAAAGTCCCAGGGAAGACTGAAACATTGACTTAATAAACAATTTTATTGCTTTTATCTTCAAGTCCATCTTTTTAGGTGCACCATTTCTTTGTAGATGCTTTATTAATATATGGGGCATTAGGGTGGTGCTTTGTTCAAATAGTCTACTTGCTTCAGTTTCATTTATTTTATACATAAATAGACCCAAATCTAAGTATATAACAGTTGAGGATTAGTTGACTAAGGAAGCTCAGAACAGGCTAGAACATTTGAAAGTAAACAAAGTTTCAAGGCCAGATTGTATTTACCCCACGGTACTTAAACAGCTCAGCTCTGTGATGCTAAACCATGTTTCATATATTTGATAGATTCTTTGATGTCTAGCATGGTTTAGAGAGATTGTCAGTTTGCTAATGTTGTGCATTATTTTATGGGTTCTCAGCCTGAAAAATATAGGCTGATTAACTCCTGTGGTCTTGGAGTATGTAATATACATTGTAAGATGCTGGACTATATTTTGATTCACACTACTATAATGAGTATGAGTATGAGTTTGTACCAGCATGGTTTTACAAATAACAGTTATTGCCAGACAAACTGAATTGCATTCTATGCAGAGGTGAACAGAACCCTAGACTTTAGGATGGCAGTGGATGTGATCTATTCAGATTTTGCTAAAGCATTTAATACAGTACCACACAGAAGGTTACTGTGTTATTTTGTAAACTCACACTGGTTAGAACATCACACTTTTATTTACAGTTGTTATAGTACCCAGTAGGGGAGCCTCAAGGCTGAATAATAGTTCCTGAACCAACACAGTTACTGATTAAATTAAGGAATATTGTCCTGGAACAAAATATTATTGCAATAAGCCTGCAATATCATAACTTCCACTTCATTCATGGTGTTAGTATACCACACATATATTATTACTTTTGCATTGTGACAGTGTGTCTGACATAAAAATGTACAGTGTGCCTTTAAAGGGGCCCTGTAACCTACACATAAAAGGCTGTGTGATAAAAGCCGTTTGCAAATTAAACATGAAACCCAAATTCTTTTTATCATTAAAGCATCCATACCTGTTAAACAGGTGTTTAAATATAGCAGCTGTCAATCAAATATTACCTACCCACCTCTATAGAGGCATAGAGGCGGGGCAATCAATTACTTTCACTTTCCATTCAGCACTTTCTATATGTCACTGCACTGCACAAATTCCCCCTCCCTCCTAACACTTTTTAATTTTGTAGTGCTCTGTGTATGGGCTTTAGGTCCCCCATTCTGGTGTATACACAATATTTTGAGGTGATACACAACTTGTCTTGGTAACAGTATACACAAAATGGCCCCTGCCTGTGTACTGTGATTGTATAATTCCAAGGCTGAAGGAAAAAAAATGTAAATAATGAATGTGGTGTAAGTAAATTTTATTTTGCTAAACTAACATGACACAAACTGATTTGGAATTATTTCTTAGAGTGACAGGTCCCCAGCTGCCCCTTGTCATGTGACTTGTGCCTGCACTTTAGGAGAGAAATGCTTTCTGGCAGGCTGCTGTTTTTCCTTCTCAATGTAACTGAAGGAGTCTCAGTGGGACATGGGTTTTTACTATTGAGTGTTGTTCTTAGATCTACCAGGCAGCTGTTATCTTGTTTTAGGGAGCTGTGATTGTATAATTCCAAGGCTGAAGGAAAAAAATGTAAATAATGAATGTGGTGTAAGTAAATTTTATTTTGCTAAACTAACATGATACAAACTGATTTGGAATTATTTCTTAGAGTGACAGGTCCCCAGCTGCCCCTTGTCATGTGACTTGTGCCTGCACTTTAGGAGAGAAATGCTTTCTGGCAGGCTGCTGTTTTTCCTTCTCAATGTAACTGAAGGAGTCTCAGTGGGACATGGGTTTTTACTATTGAGTGTTGTTCTTAGATCTACCAGGCAGCTGTTATCTTGTTTTAGGGAGCTGTTATCTGGTTACCTTCCCATTGTTCTTTTGTTTGGCTGCTGGGGGGGAAAAGGGCGGGGGTGATATCACTCCAACTTGCAGTACAGCAGTAAAGAGTGATTGAAGTTTATCAGAGCACAAGTCACATGACTTGGGACAGCTGGGAAATTGACAATATGTCTAGCCCCATGTCAGATTTCAGAATTGAATATAAAAAAATCTGTATGCTCTTTTGAGAAATGGATTTCAGTGCAGAATTCTTCTGGAGCAGCACTAATAACTGATTCATTTTGAAAGAAATGTTTTGTCCCATGATAGTATCCCTTTAAGCTGTCTGATATGGGCTGTAGGGGGATGCCTAGTGGATATTGGCTTACCATTCAGGTAATTAGGTGGCAGCTGAGAGTGGAGCTTTCAGTAAAGGTAAAAGGGGTGTGCTCCAATACATGGGGGTTCTGTCTGTTCCCAATGTGTGAGAAGAAGCCTGAGAGTGATCCAAGGGGCATGTGGTGCCTGGGATTGGGAGAGAGAGCCAAGGGGCCTGAGACTGTGCCTGGAGAATTGCATTGTTTGGGAAAGTGTGACGGTAAATCTGACTTGGAAGTAGCCTGTGTGGCCTGACTGATAGGGGTAAGTTATCTCTGAACTGTGAGTAAGGGGGTGCCAACCTTGTGATGTTCAGAGTCTGGGAGAGGCCCTGCGGTAGTTGGGAAGACTATATTCTCAGCTGTGATAGAGACTGTTATATAGTTTCAATGCCATATGTTTTTCCGTTGAATAAGATAAATACAAAGTCCTATTTTTTTGCAGTTTTGTGGCACTCTCTCTTTTCTGCACAAGAAACCCATTTGCCTACCATTATATAAGCTAATCTTTTTCAACATATATTCTTAGGTTATGATCTATTTAAAAATTATACACAAAATAGTGTGCATTCTGTCTGCGCTGCCACCTATGATTTGTGTCAGAGGATTTCAGATCTTTTGGGTTAAAAACACAGAATTTTTTTTGTGAATTGTTTTCAGTTTCTATGTTTCTCTATTCTCCTGTACTCCTTTATCCATACAATAGCTGTTGGCATTGAAATATAATAACATAAGTATAGGTGAACCTCTCTTAGTTATAGATATATTTTATCCTATGCACGTGTAAGCTTTTATGGGAATTGAAAATGATCTTATGTTTTTGCAGGAAAAGACACAACAAAGAGGACATGGTCTTCAAAATCAAATTTGTTCTGAGAGATCAACCCTGAACACTGTTTACCCATGTATTATTGTCAACAAAAAACATTTACGGTCTCTACGTTGAACTGTAAAAGTGACTTTGCAGGTGATCTACATGACTTCATTATTCAGGTCATTCTAAATGATGGCATGGGGGGTCCTGAAACTCAATTACAATAGGATAAGCATGTGATATCAACCTTATGTTTGTTAAAAATATGTATTTGTATGTATTATACCTCTATAACAGTCCCAGGCTGGATGCAGTCCTAGGCTGGCAGGGCCCACTGGGTTTTTCCTGATGCCCCGTCAGTCCAGTTCAAGGCTGGTCCAGTGTGATCAATGTCCTACCATCATTAGCTGGACAAGGCACTTTTATGCCAAGATAGGCCAACACCTTCACATAAATTATATATACCCATATCTATACTAACTATAGAGTTTGGTATCACAATAGCCTTTGATATTATGTCTGTCCAAGAAATCATCCAAGCCACTCTTAAAGGCATTAACTGAATCAGCCATCACAACATCACCTGCCAGTGCATTCCACAACCTCACTGTCCTCACTGTAAAGAACCACCTAAGTTGCTTCAAATGAAAATTATTTTCTTCTATTCTGAAGGGGTGGTCTTTGGTATGTGATCCTCTTTATGGTAAAAAGGTCCCCTGCTATTTGTCTATAATGTCCTCTAATGTACTTGTAAAGAGAAAACAACGCCAACCTTAAGTCTACCCTCATAATTTAATTCTTCCATTTTAGTTGCACATCTCTGCACTCTCTCCAGCTCATTTATATCCCTCTTAAGGACTGGAGCCCAAAACTGCACAGCATACTCCAGATGAGGCCTTACCAGGGACCTACTGTATAAAGAGGCATAATTATGTTTTCATCCCTTGAGTTAATGCCCTTATTTATGCAAGACATAACTTTATTTGCTTTAGTGGCCACAGAATGACACTGCCTAGAATTAAATAACTTGTACAAAAACTCCTGGATCCTTCTCAGTTAAGGAAACTCCCAACACTCTGCCAATTAATGTATAACATGCATTTATATTGCTTTTGCCAATGTGCATAACCTTGCACCTCATTTTCCAGTTCGCTGCCTAGTTTCCCAACTTAGACAAATCATTCTGCAAAGTGGCAGCATCCTACATGGAACATATAGTTCTGCACAATTTAGTATCATCTGCAAAAATAGAAACAGTACTTTCAATGCCCACCTCAAGGTCATCAATAAACAAGTTGAGAAGCAAAGGACCTAGTACAGAGCCCTGTGATACTCCACTAACAACACTAGTCCAATTAGAAAATGTTCCATTTACCACCACTCTTTGTAGTCTCTCTCTTCTGTAGTTCTCTATCCAGGTACAAATACTATCTTCCAGGCCGACATTCCTTAATTTAACCAGTAACCTTTTGTGTGGCACTGTATCAAATGCTTTAGCAAAGTCTAAGTAAATCACATCCACTGCCATCCCAGAATCAAGGTCCCTGCTCATCTTCTCATAAAAAGAATTTGTTTGTCTGGTAAGTTATATTACTCATAAAGCCATGCTGGCACAAACCCATAGTATTATGATTTGCTATGAAGTCCAGTATCTTATACTTTATTAACTCTTAAAAGCTTTCCTACCACTAACGTCAGGCTAACTGGCATATAGTTTTAAGGCTGTAAACAGGATCCCTTTTTGAATAGCAGCACCAAATTAGCAACTGGTCAGTCTTTCTGCACCATGCCAGACCTCAATGAATCCTGAAAAATTAACTAAAGAGGTTTGGCAATCACATAGCTAAGTTCGCTAAGTACCCTGGGATGAATACAATCCGGCCCCAGACCTGTGTTTATCTTAACATGTTCTAGTCTCTTTTGAATTTCCTCATGTGTGAACTATGCATCATTAGTTGTATTACTACACAAAAGATAGTAGGGGTACAACTTTGAGAGCACATCGGGGGGAGGGGAAGTAAGAGAAAATGTAGTGTAAAATTGTAAATACAAGCAAACATTAAAAAGAAAAGGTTAAAAAAATACATTAGAGATTACTTTTTTGCCTTGAATAGTGGAATAAAAACACCATGTCAAAATGTAATAAAGTATAATGACCCCCAAATCTTTTATCTGTAGACACAAACCATGTCACAAACCTACTTTCCTTAACTGAAAAAAATTGGCCACAGGAGTAAAGGAATACCCAGTGCAACATGATAACTCTAGAGACAACAACACTTTGTATATAAAGCAAAAATATATAGCAACAAGTAAAGGCGGCTACATTCCACCAGCTGCACAAGAGAAGGACATGGGTAAGTATGTGCAGTATTCTTATCTCACGATTAAGAAGACAGCAGTGCAGTTTGCCTAATTTTCTGAGCAAGATGTTCTGGATTTCTAACTCTTATCTGGAAGAATGTACCAGGGAGCCATGCTCAGATTTGTTCATTTATATTATGAAGGAATCATATAAGGCAGGTACAGACCACCCTCTGATCTCTAATGGACTTACATAACAATGCAATATATTTAATATATAATACAATATTTTTACTAGACATTACATTCAGCACAAATGTCTGGCTGCCATATATGTAAAATCAAGTCAAAGGAACTAGTGTGCCAGTTTTGCCCAGCTCTCTCGTAGCCATTTACAACGCATGTTTATTTCCAGAGGCTACCTTCTTGTGATTTTTCAATGGTTTAAGATTGCACTTGCAAATGCTGAATTTAGTTTTTCTGTGAATACAAAATCTTAATCTAAATTAAACCTCCCGTTGCACTTTTTTAGGTTATGAAAAAACCTGTATGTTCATAATTAAAGCAGTGTTCGCTATTTTTCTGTAGATGAAATTAGTGAATAAAATAGATCTTGTTCTTGCAATAAGTGAGAAGAAGACGTAAATAGTGATGTGCGAATTTATTCGCCAGGTGCGAATTCGTGGCAAATTCCCGTGATTTGCCAGCAGCGAATAAATTTGCTAAACTGCCACGAAAATTCGCTGGCGTCAAAAGAAATGAAAGCTGGAGTACGTTTTTTTTGGAAAATGGACGCCGGCGCCGTTTCGTGAATTTTTCGACGAAAATCCACCTATTCGCCCATCACTAGACGTAAATAAAATAAGATCATCTGGAAAAAAATATAAGAACCTTTTAAGAGTGAGCAGATAATAATACTATGATTTTGTGCTAGCATGGTTTTATGCATAATAGATCTTGCCAGACTAATTTAATTTTTATGAGAAGGTGAGCTGAGACCTCGACTCTGGGATGGCAGTGGATGTGATTTACTTAGACTTTGCTAATGTATCTGATACAGTGTCACACAGAAGGTTACCGGTTCAATTAAGGAATGTTGGTCTGGAACCTAGTTTGTACAGGGAAGTGTGCCTTTAAACTGTCTGATATAGGCTGTAGGGGGATGCCTAGCGGATACTGGCAGGGCGATTCCTGCCATGAGCCAAGGTGAGCACCTTGCCTTAGGTGGCTTGGAGCGGTCAGTTACCAGGGATGGCAAGTAAAGGTAAAAGGGGTGTGCTCCAATACATGGGGTTCTGGCTGTTCCCAATGTGTGAGAAGAAGCCTGAGAAGCCCAAGTGGGCTGTGGTGCCTGAGATTGAGAGAGAGCCAGGGGGCTTGTGACTGGGCCTGGAGAAAGGCAGTGTTTGGGAAAGTGCAATGATGAAGCTAACTTGGAAGTAGCCTGTGTGGCACGACTGACTGAGGTAAGTTATCTCTGAACGGAGTAATGGAGTGCCAACCTTGTGATGTTCAGAGTCTGGGAGAGGCCCTGGGGTAGACAGGAAGACTATAGTCTCAGCTGTGAGAGAGACTGTTTTATATAGTTTCGATGTCATATGAAGACAAGCATCTTGTTGATGTGTTTTTCAGCTGAATAAGGTAAATACTGTACAACATCCTATTTTCAGCAGCACTTTCTCTTCTCTGCACAAGAAACCCATTTGCCTACCATTATGAAAGCTAATCTTCCCACAGCATATATTCTTAGGTTATGTTCTATTTAAAAATGATATACAGTATAAAATAGAATTGTTGTATTCTGTCTGTACTGCCACCTAACTATGATCTGTGTCTGAGGATTTCAGATCTTTTAGGTTAAAAACACAGAATTTTCTCAGTATTTATTTTCAGTTTCTATTTTACTCTATTCCTTCTGTACTCCTTTATCCATGCAAAAGATGCTGACATAAGTATAAGTGAACCTCTAGTTATAGGTATTTTCTATCCTATACACGTGTAAGTTATTTTGGGAATTATTCGAAAACAATCTTATGTCTCTGCAGGAAAAGACACAACATGGTTTACAAAATCAAATTTGTTCGGAGGGATCAACCCTGGCCATTGATTACCCCTGTTTTATTGTCATCAAAAAAACATTTACAGTCTCAACTTTGAACTATAAAAGTGAATTTGCATTTGATCTACATGACTTCAAATCCCATTAGAAACAAGAAAGACGGCAACATTATTCAGGTGTAGTAACCCAAATTGTAGCAGTTTGAATAGTGGGAGCAAAACCTAATTGATATTACTCAACTTTGGCTGAGCTCACCCAAGATGGTATCCGTTATCCGGAAACCCGTTATCGAGAAAGTTCCGAAATACAGAATGACCGTCTCCCATAGACTCCATTGTAATCAAATAATCCAAATTTTTAAAAATGATTTCCCTTTTCTCTGTAATAAAACAGTACTTGATCCAAACTAACATATAATTAATCCTTATTGGAAGCAAAACCAGCCTATTGGGTTTATTTAATGTTTGCATGATTTTCTAGTAGTCTTAAGGTATGAAGCTCCAAATTACGGAAAGACCCGTTATCTGGAAAGCCCCAGGTCCCGAACATTCTGGTTAATAGATCCTGTAACTGTAGTAGCAATTGCGGGGATGGGGAGGGGGGTGTTTGTAATGGTAAGAAGTGGCCATTATTGACCTTATAAATGTTGTGACTGAACATTATTATTGTTTTTGTTCAGGTGAACATCCAGTAAACACAATGCAAGATCTCCCGAGGGGTCTGTGTTTTCTCCTGCAAATGAGCTTTGGAGTTATTTGTAATGCAATCATTTTAGCAGCTTATTTGGTTGCAGATTGTTCAGACATAAAGAAAATAGACATCATTGTCTGTCATCTCACATTAGTCAACTTGGTTTCGCTGCTCTCAAGAGGAGTTCCTTACTCAATGATGCTTTTAGGGGTGCCAAATGTACTAACTGATGTGGGCTGCAAAGCAGTGATTTATACTTATAGGGTCACTAGAGCACTTTCTATATCATCAACCTGTAATTTGAGCGTGTTTCAGTTAGCAACTATAGCTCCCACAGTATCTCCATGGGGAATATTTAAAAATCTAGTATCAAAGTACATTCTTCACTCATTTGTAGGTTTCTGGATTCTCCATATGTCCTCCTATATAATCATGCCATTAACTGTGGGTGCTCCAGTGAACAACACCATACCTCAAAGGGCTGTAAATATGGGTTTCTGCTATGCAACATTCATAGATTATATACCTGAAATTCTCATTACCATGTTTACTACAGGCATAGACTACTTACATCTAGCTCTTATGACATTATGTAGTATCACCATGTTAGTTATACTGAAGAGGCACAGCCAGCAAGTCAGATACCTCCAGAGCACAACGCAAAGTGTAGAAGTGAGAGCTTCTAAAATAATTATTTCTCTTGTTTCCCTGTATGTTATTTTTCATGGGGTTGATAGTTTTTTGACATTATACGCCACATCTAAGAAAGACGGTTCACCCATTGTGGTGGATGTCCGTATTTTCTTATCTTCAAGTTATGCCGCTATAAGTCCGCTCATTTTGATTCATTTTTGCAAAAAGATGTTTGCCAGATGGCCATTCAGGAACAAAGAATGTAAATCAAGAATAATAACCAGTGTATCACATGTGTCTTGCTAACACTGTGTCAAACTTTCTAGGGCTCATTGAACTTTTAGCATTGCTGTGATCTGCACCTATTAAATGTTAAATGTTGATTTAAAATGACTATGAAGATTTTCATTCATCCAGGTCATGGTATATCTAGTATATGGTATATCTAGTATATGGTATATCTAGTATAGGTAAATATAATAACAACTGGACTTGATTTAAAATGTGGCAGGCGGCCAGGCCAGTCTTTACTATCAGTCATATAGCAGACTGGAAGCACCAGGCTTTTTTCAAAGTCCCAACACTCACTTTGACTAGTATATCCCGGAGTCTTCTAAATGATGGCATGGGGGGAGGGGTTCCTGAAACTCAATCACAGTATAATAAGGATGTGATAACATGTCCCAATGTTTGTTAAAAATATGTTTCATATTTGGATGATAACTATATATAAATAGCATGATTGATTTGCAATGTATTTTCTTGTAATAAACACTGTCTATCCAATTCCATGCCCATTTTACACATTTAACTTGGAAGGTTATGTTATTTGAACACAATTCTGGGGGTCTTGGGACCATGCTTTATGTGTTGTTACAGTTTTGTTAATAAAGGTGAAATTCCTATTAAAGCTGCAAGTTTCTCAACAGTCTTGTCTTATCGTATTAGTTACAATTGTATCTAAGTGCAGGTATAGAGTATTCTGGGCTCTCTCATTAAAAGGGAACTCCGGCTTTGAAACCAAAATTTGATAAAGAGGCCCACATAACACAGAAACCCCTAATATACCCATCACCGTTATCGGTTTCGTCAAAAAGTATGAATAAATGGCATTTTCTATGCTGAAATCCGGCTGTGTAACAGTTCTTCTCTTTCTGCACCATTTGAAATCCTGGCAGGGAAGGAGGGACTAAACACTGATGTTACAAATTGTAACAACGTCACCACAGCTTACAGACAGCATGCAGGAACTACATAACCCACAATGCATTGCACTGTGATGTTCCTTTCATTATTGAAATCATATGTGCAGGGAATTGTGGTGTTTGGAGCATACAGGCTAAGGACAGATGTACGGAAAGCATTTTAGGACATCCTCAGGGGAAATCGCATGCAATCTCCTAAAGCAGAGGAAAGTTGCACCTCCATCCTGGGTCCTTGGTCCTCCTTACTCAGTCTTCAGCCCTTAGCTCTTGCTCCTCAGCCATTAGCTGCCAGCCCTCCTCAGCCTGGCTTAGGAGCTGAGGTCTGAGGAGGGAGGGCTGAGAGCTGAGGAGGGAGGACCAAGGATGGAGAGCATATGTGGGAAGCACAGAGGTGTGACTGCAGCCTATTGGGATAAGTGAAAATAATAAGAGGTGAGTCTGCATACTTCTTCGTTAGGAGCGCACACGCAGGAGCATGTGTTCTAAAATGCGTTCCGTACAGATGGCTGCTGATACAAAGTAACAGTAGTCAGCCAGGTCAGCAAAGTAGCCAGAGAGATCAGAAGGAGAGCAGGGGGCTAGGCTTAGAGAACTGTCAGAAACCATTAAAAATCATGAAAAGTCTGCATGTTTTTAAATTGATGTATATTGCAAAGTTGCTTGAAAATATGTTTACTTTTCAAAAAGCTCAAGTTATGTTTTTGTGGCGTTTCCCTTTAACTTTGTTCAAGCTGCACTAAAAAAGCCAGAGAAAATTACAAAGTTTTACAGAGATCAAAGAGCAATTCAATAATTGGGACTGTCCAGCGAAAATCAGGAGGTATGAATTTGCGGTAAATTTGTAATTATCCCCTGGTTCACCCCTAATCCTGCCTCCAGATCTGCCTTTTCTCTCTTGTCCTGCCCAGGACACACCCACTTTTACATCACTGACCTGTCCCTTTTATGTCATCTTACTTACTGCCTCTCGTGGCCCCACTCCAACATCAATAGATGCAACCTGAATTTCTCAAAAAAGGTTACAACTCTATTCATCCAAAGGAATAGGATTTGTACTTCCTCTAGGAATCTACAGGAAACTTCTGCAAACAGCATATTGGATAAGACCCCACATCCCAACTGGCTTTTAAATGCCAGAATGTCAAAATATAAGTTAGTAAGGCAGGGGTATAAAGAGTAGCTTTGTGCTCCAGCAAAGGATTGTAGCTAGAGGTATCTTTTCTTTGGCATAAGAAGACTAAAGTGAAAGGACCACAGTGCTGACGGGATTCAGGCTCTGCATATTGAACCTTGAACAGTTTCCACTGGAGGGGATCTAGATAACTAGCTGTGACCTAAAGGTGTAGCTTAAAACCTACCATCTCCACAGGGCAGAGTACATTTTTGTGCTCAATCCAAGACTATATCTGACTGCGTATTTTGGGACAGTTGGGAGGTATATGACTAAATATAATTACATCTCAGGGCCCCAGACATGCACCCACTACCCCTATCACAAATACTCCTGATGCAGGCCCTCTCAATGTCCCACCATGGCGACCAGACATTTATACCTCTGCCACAGTCCCAGGTTAGATGCAGTCCTGAGCTGGCAGGGCCCACCGAAGTCCAGGATGCCCCATCAGCCCAGTTCAATGCTGGCCCAGTGTGACCAATGTCCTACTATCACTAGCTGGACAAGGAACTTTTAGGCCAAGAAAGGCCACATTTACTTATAGCATACCTTAATAAATAGGGCAGGTAGATTTACTAATTTAAAAGAAAGAAAAAAACACATGATCTCAAAATCTATTTTGGTGCCTTTTTTCCATAAATGCGTTTTTAGTTTAAGAGAGAATATATATAATCAAAAACTGATTTCTGTCACTGACAGAAGACAGTAAGAAACAGCTCTGAGGGCACATGGGGGGGAAGCAAGAGAAAGTGTATTTTTTTTCTTTAACAGTGGAAAATTTTAAAGACAAGCAAAATGCTAATATATGTATTTATGAGCGGGGAACTATACATCCCCTTTAATAATCCTCTTTAATAAAGTTAAAAAAAATGTCAGATCAAAAAAAATAAATCATCGGAGCACTCATTTTGCCTTGAATAGTTTACTGTAGAGCTGAACTGGTTTTTAACTCTGTTAAAGGGATTCTGTCATGATTTTTATGGTGTGGTTTTCATGTTCATTAGTAAATTACACTGTGCAGCTTATAAATAATTCAGTCTACCATTTAAAATGTTATTCCTGAACCAATATATTTCTTTATTTTTTTTGCTGTGATATTAGTGTGTAGGCACCTATCTAAGGTCATTGTGCATGATCCTGTGCTTTTAGAAACGTGTGGTAGGGCTTGGGTGTTTTACTTATTGAGTGACATTATAATATCTACCACTAGGGGCATGGGAGCATTCTTAAGCTGTTTGACGATATCGCCAAACGAGCGGATCTTTCCCCGATATGCCACTAACCAGTGGCGATCCTAGAGGGGGGCGGGCCCTGGTGTGTGAGGGGGGCGGGCCCTGGTGTGTGACGCCCCCCTCTGTACGGCCGCATATGCCGGCATTCTCAGTGGCGAACGGACTGCCAGGGGGCCCCTGAGGGGGTGCGGGCCCTGGCCCGCTCACACCTCCTGCTCCCCCGGTAGTTCCGCCACTGCCACTAACGGCATGGCTATATCGGTGGTAATTCGAACATTCTGCCGTATGATCGAACGATCGAATTACGATACGGCAAGGGGCTCCGACGGGTCAGTCGGGTAAAAATCAAACCTTCCCGATCGATATTGTGGGCAGATATCGATCGGAAAAACAAGTCGGAAGCCCCCATACAGGGGTAGATAAGCTGTCAAATTGGTCTAAATGACCGATATCTGCATCTTTATCTGCCCGTGTATGGCCACCTTTAGCAATGCAGTTGCCTGGTAGCTGTTATCTTGTTACCTTCCCATTGTTCTGTTGATAGACTGATAAGGGGGAAAGTGAGAGGGATGATATCACTCCAACTTTCAGTGCAGCAGTAAAGAGTGATTGAAGTTTATAAGAGCACAAGTCACATTGCTGAGGGCACTTTGGAAACTAAAAATATATCTAGTTCCACGTCAGATTTCAAAATTAAATCTGTTTGCTCTTTTAAAAAATGGATTTTGATGCATAATTCTGCTAGAAGAGTGCTATTAACTGATGCACTTTGTAAAAATCTGATTTTCCTGTGACAGAATCCCTATAAAGAAGTTCTTTTATACATGTTCCTTAGTTTTGCTGTAGATAGTGCACTTAAAAGCATTCATTTAAAGGGGTGGTTCACCTTCATGGTAACTTTTATTATGTTATAGAATGGCCAATTCTAAGCAACTTTTCAATTTGTTTTCATTATTTATTTTTTATAGGTTTAGAGTTATTTGCAGCTTTCAAATGGGTGCGCTGACTCCCTTCTAAAAAAACAAATGCTCTGTAAGGCTACAAATGTATTGTTATTGTTACTTTTTATTACTGATCCTTCTATTCAGGCCCTCTCCTATTCATATTCCAGTCTCCCATTCAAATCAGTGCATGGTTGCTAGGGTAATTTGGACCCTAGTTACCAGATTGGTTAAGATGCAAATTGAAGAGCTGCTGAATAAAAAGCTAAATAACTCAAAAACCTTATAAAAAATGAAAACAAATTAGAAATTATCTCATATTACTCTCTACATCATACTAAAAGTTATCTCAAAGGTGAACAACCCCTTTAATATCTCCTTACCTTTGCAGGAAACAACACAATAAAGAGGTCATGTTTCTGAAAATCGAACTTTTTCGAGATCAGCATTAACGGTTGATCAGGTATACAGTATATCCTTGTATTATTGCATCTCTGAGATTAGACATTCCAAGAACAGTACTCTTAAAGGGAATGTAAAGGCAAAAAAATAAAATTCCGTTTGTACTTTTATCTCCAGTATACTTTAATTAAAAAATGTGTAACGTTTTTATAAGAAACCTGACTGTATGCAGTGAAATTCCCCCTTCGTTTTACTTGCCCTGGCTGCTGCAGATAGGAAACAGTCCCTAGCTGCTCTGCAGGGAAATAATCATACTTTCAAACAGCAGGGGGGAGGACCTAGCTTGAGCAGATTTGTTTGTTTCCCTGTAGAGCAGCTGGTGACCGTATAGAGATTCATATACACAAACCCAGTGCAGTCTGCATATTCTGATTATTAATCAGTCTTGCCGTATAGGATTCTGGCAGATATTATTTGACTTATGCTATTTTGATAAGTTATGACGATCCCTAAGCTTAGCCAACCAATAGCAGCCCAGACCACACTGAGCATGTGCATGGTCTTGCAAATATGTTTAACATAGTTACAAGATGATAACCCCCTGTGGCCAACTTTGAAAGCATAAATCATTTGTTTTATTTGGCTTCTGGTGCACTAAGTTCATGTTTATGTTTTAGTATACAAAATACAGCATTTCTAGCAATATCCTATTTTAGACTTTAGTTCCCCTTTAAATACCTCCAGAAATGCTTTCAAGTATAAAAACAATATTCAACTGATCTGAATGAGTTGGAATTCCATAGGAACCAAGAGTAAAGAGAAAGGTGTCAACATTAAAACTGGTAACCCAAAGCAACCAGTGAGCATTTAGCATTTGCTAGTTTACTGCATAGGGAATAATTAGACTAACACTGGTTACCTTTAATCACTCTAGTAGTAATTGCAGGGTGTGGTAATGGTAGGAATTGGGTATCACTGCTTTAATCTTATTGTATGATAAATGTTGGCTTATACATTGAGTGACTAAATATTATTGTTGTTTTTGTTAGGTTAGCATCCATTCCGTACAATTCACGATCTCCTGAAGGGTCTCAGCTTTCTCCTGCAAATGAGCTTTGGAGTCATTGCCAATGGAATAATTTTAGTACGTGGGTGCCTTTTTCTCAGGCGTAAAGAAAGACATTGAAGACATTGTCTGTCATCTCACTCTAGTCAACTTGGTTTCACTGCTCTCAAAAGGAGTTCCTTACACAATGATGCCTAGGGGTTCCAGATGTACTAATTGATGTGGGCTGCAAAGCAGTGATATATACTTATAGGGTCATTAGAGCTATATCATCGACCTGTAGTTTGAGGGGCAGATTTATCAAAGGTCGAGGTGAATTTTCAAATGGAAAAAAAAACACATTTTCGAGCTATTTTTTGTGTACTTCGACTAGGGAATAGTCCAAATGAAAACCATTGGAAGCATGGATATTATGAGCAAGAGGACAAGCTTACCTCTTTCCATGATGGCCCCCGGGGTGCTCATGCCCCAGACCTTCAGCAAAGGGGAGCAACACACAGAAACTTCGAATAGTGGGAGGGCAGCACTCCAGAACACCAAAAGTAAATCAATCAGTAGAATCCAGGAGTCCAAAAATATTTGTATAAAGGATAAAAGCCTGATGCATTTCATGTCCCCCAAGGACACTTAATCATAGGCTCATCATAGGCAAAGGGAATAGTCCAAATTCGATTTGAATCTGCAAAAAATTTGAATATCGAAATTTATCATGTACTGTTTCTTTAAAAATTCGACTTTGACCATTCGCCATCTAAAACCTGCTGAATTGCTGTTTTAGCCTATGGAGGACCTCCTAGGACCTACTTGGAGTCAGTCGGTGGACTTTGAATCGAATTCGATTGATTGCGATATTCCTTCAATTCGAATTCGCCCGAATACGGACCTATTCGATCGAAAACGGACATATTAGACAAAAAAAAACAACTTTGACTTCATTTTGGTTGGTCTTTTTGAATTCAAATTTCGACCCTTGATAAATATGCCCCTAAGACTGGTAACCCAAAGCAACCAGTGTGCATTTAGCATTTGCTAATTTACTGCAAAGGGAATAATTTGAATAACACTGGTTACTATACTTGGGACCTCACCTGGTATTACCTTTAATCACTCTAGTGGTAATTGCAGGATTCATGAGATTGATAGCCTTCTGTTAATATACTCTAAGGGGGTTATTTACTAAACTCTGAATATCCAAAAATCACCGAATTCCGAAAAACTCGTGTTTTTTTTGTGTTATAATAGGCTTTTAAAAAAATCACAAATTTTTCGAAATTTATTAAACCCTGAGGGCTAAAATGCCTGAATATAAAAACATGGCATCTCAAACCTGTCAAGGTTGCATAAAAGTCAATGGGAACAGTCCCACTGATTTTTGATTGTGTCAGAGGTTTTGGGTAATTTTTTTTTTAAAGTTTTTATTTATAATTTTCAATACAAACAAGAAAGGCATAAGGAAAAGAAAAGAAAGGGAAAAAGAAGAGAAGAAAAAAGAAAAAAGTACAAGACAACTGTATGCAGCATCATACAAGATATACAAATTAACATACAATCCATACTCTGATACAATAAGAGCTAGTGGTCCCATACCCCTGCCTCAGACCCAATGAGATCTGGAATACAAGACGGATCAAGGCCTTCAGCTATAATAGTGTGTTAAATGCCCACGTCCTCAACAGCATGAATGTCTAGCCAGGGGGACCATACCGCATCAAACTTCCCAGTGGAACCTCGAGCTTCGTAGGTAAGTCGAATAGAGGGGAGTACTTTATTAACCAGGTTAACCCAGTGGTCCACAGTCGGTGCAGTATGTCCCATCCAGTTCATCACAATAATTTTCTTAGCATAGAAAAGTAGGGTTTTAGCAAGTGTTCTAGACCTATTAAGCGGGAGAAGGTCGTCTACGAGGCCTAATAGGCATACCTCAGGGCTAAAGACATTCGGGAAGGCAACATTATCGACCAAGTAGCGTAGCACACCCTTCCAGAACTCATGAATTAAGGGACATTCCCAAATTAGGTGGAAAAAGGAGGCATCAAGCCCTTGACATTTAGGACAGACCGAGTCCAACCTCACCCCCATTCTCTGCAATTTTAATGGAGAGCAATACAACTGATGTATCAATTTAAACTGGATCATCCTATCCCTGATCGAGATAAGGTCCCGATACAAACCATCAACAGCATCGTCCCACTGCTCATCACCAAGGTGGGGGATATCAAGCAACCATTTACGTTTGGCCTTATTAAAGGGGGGAGGGACAGAGTCAATCAGGGAGCTATAAAGGCGCGATGTGAGCTTGCCCGTTTGTGGATTATGGAGCACAGTTGCAATTGATGGGGAGGAGTATTCAATGGGGAGCGAGCCAAATTGTGCGTGGAAGGCATGTCGTAGCTGCAAAAACCTATAGAATTGTATCCTAACCTCTCCAACCTTAGCCTGCAGTTGCACAAAGGATGGAAACACATTGTCAATGAGAAGGTCATTTAGTGTCCGAATCCCCAATCCAGGCCAATACTGGACGTCTTGTAGTGTCCTAAAGTGAGGGAGATGCGAATTACCCCAGAGTGGTGTACACGGGGACTGAGTAAGTGTAGGGTGACCAGTCATGCGACAGACGAGGGTCCATGCCCGAAACGGGGTAGTGATTGTCGTCGGGCACGTTGTGTAATCACACAGTTTCCTATAAGGAAGATGCCTCAATGCCTCCCATGAGCCCATCTTAAGAGCCAGAACTACAGTACCCGTGTCCGTTTCATCCATGTGTATCCAACTGTGCATATAATACATCTGGCTTGCCAAAAAATAAAGATACAAATTCGGAAGCGCCAGACCACCTTTAGAAATCGGGGCAGTGAGCATAGTCCAGGAGAGTCAAGGGTAGAGTAACCCAGACTCCCATGGCATTCTTAAACTGGCTAAGCACAGGCTGTATGTTATCAGCGATATACATGGAGGAGTCAGACGTGAGGAGTATCCCAAGGTACTTAAATTTAGACACCCATTGAAGGCCTTGAGTAGTACTAGGTTGATTGGGAATCATGTCTAATGGGAGAATGACAGATTTATCATTATTAATGACAAGGCCTGAGTAGAGCCCAAACTTCTGGAGCGTCAGTAGAGCTGTCAAGAGAGAGGCCTGCGGATCCGCTAGAAACAGGAGAAGGTCATCCGCGTACAAGGCCAGCTTGTCTTCCAGGGGACCAGTCCTATATCCATGTATGTTCTCGCACTGTTATATAAGTAGGGCTAATGGTTCTATGGCAATGGCGAAGAGGAGGGGGGATAGTGGGCAACCCTGCCTAGTGCCACGGGAAAGGGGAAAGGGAGGGGAGAGCAGGTTTCCTATTTTAATCTGGGCCGAGGGTTTCTGATATAGGAGCCGAATCAAGGATATAAAACGTGGGCCAAAGCCAAATTTTTTAAGTGTTTCCCAAAGGAAAGGCCACTCGACCGAGTCAAAAGCTTTGGCCGCGTCGAGTGAAACCATAATTCTGGACCCACTATTATCATGAACAGTTTGCAGGTGGGTAAACACTCTCCTAAGGTTAGTGGCAGTGGACTTCCCGGGCATGAATCCGGATTGATTTGGGTGGACAATAGAAGAAACGACTTTCATCAGCCTGGTCGCCAATATTTTTGCAAAGATCTTCGCATCTGAGTTGATGAGCGAAATAGGCCGGTAGGAATCGCAGAGTTCTGGATCCTTGTCCCCTTTATGAATCAAGACTATAATAGCATTGTGAAACGAGGGGGGCAAGGAGCCAGACTCAATTGAACCCAACAGGGTAGTATGGAGATGACGTACTATGTGAATACCATGGAGAGCGTACCAGGCCGATGGAAAGCCATCAGCACCCGGGGCCTTCCCACCAGCCAAGGACGCAACTGCATCCGCCACTTCCCCCTCTGTGATAGGGGTATCGAGGTAACTAGATTCCTCCAATGTCAAGGTAGGAAAATCAATAGTCCAAAAAGGCACTAAGCTGTTCCCCATTGTAGGAGACCTTAGAACTATAAAGGGTTTCATAATAAGAGGCAAAACAGGCCAGGACGTCTTTGGGGTCAGTAACCAAGTCACCACCTACTCGAATCCTGGGAATAAGCGTTTGAGTGGATCTGGAGTTCGCCAACCTGGCCAGGAGTTTCCCAGCTTTGTCCCCCTGGTCAAACACCCTTTGGGAAGTATAAAGCAACCGTTTTCTGGTTATTTTGGTCTGCTCCAGCTCAAGATTCCTTTGGGCTTGGGTTAACCTAGATTGACTCGGGACAGATTGGGCATTCTTATATTCCTCCTCCGCCTCCTCTAGGGCAACCTGAGCTGTCTCAACATCTAACTGACTCTGCTTTCTGGCCACCGAGATCTCGCTAATCAACACCCCCCTAGCTACCACTTTGGATGCCTCCCAAAGAATTTCAGAGGATGCTGAACCCTCGTTAAGGGCCCAGTAACTGAGGTATTCCGCTTGTGCCCGTTCTCTAACTACGGGGTGACAGAGCCACAGGGGACTTAGTCTCCAGGTGGAATGACCACTATCTGGAGCAGAGAGCAGTGTCACCATAAGCGGGGCATGGTATGAAAACGCCCTTGGCAAATACTCAGCAGAAGCGACTAGTTGGGCAAAATCTACAGATGCCAAGGCCATATCCAGACGTGAAAGGGACCCATAGCTAGCAGAGTAGCAGGAATATTTCCGTTCTAGCGGATGTTTCCAACGCCACAGCTCTAGTAATGCTATTTATTCAACCCAGGTAGATAAACCGGCACTGGAGCCGGAAGTGGTACCCATTCTGTCCAGTGAGGGATCCAAAGTGGTATTAAAGTCGCCAAAAATACATAGCGGAGCTGCCGGTAATGCGGCAAGGATATTATAGACATGTTCCAGTAGAGTAAGCGAGAAGGGGGGTGGACAATATAGATTCACTAGAGTCACGGGCCTATTGTCCAGCCTGCAGTGCAACACAAGGTATCTCCCATAAAAATCTGAGCGAATGTCTAGGAATTCAAACAGTACCCCTTTTCGAACTAGCAGTGAGACACCTCTGGAATGGCTCGAGAAAGGCGATTGGTAAGTATGTGCCACCCATTGCTTTTTAAGTGAGAGCAATTTCTGACCAGTGAGGTGTGTCTCCTGCAGCATTAAGATATCTGGCCGATACTTTTTAATATAATCAAAAAGGAGAGCTCTCTTAAATTTACTGTTCAGACCCCTGACATTCCAGGAGACTATAGTTCTATTCTGCATTTAGGGTTGGGGCAACATAACAGAAGCATAGAACCAAAATATAGCAAAATGGCATTAGAACAGACATCAAATCTTGAATCAGCAACTGTAACATCAGCATACATGTGTCGTACAAGAAAAAAGGGAAAGAGGATGGAAAAGAGAAAAGAGCAGAGAAAAGAAGAGAGTGTAAAGTAAGAATACCCATGAAAACCGATTCCCACCCCTG
Organism: Xenopus petersii; assembly: GCA_038501925.1. Taxonomy (NCBI): domain Eukaryota; kingdom Metazoa; phylum Chordata; class Amphibia; order Anura; family Pipidae; genus Xenopus; species Xenopus petersii. Next base: position 142,407,322 of record CM076674.1, read on the forward strand.
CCCAGCCTCAACAAAAAACTTAGGAGGGCCTTGACCCCGAACCTTAGGAACTTCCTCGGAGGAGGATAGACAGCAGGAAACGCCTGCTGGTGCAGTCACAATCCAAACAGTCCGTGCCATAATGGGATGGCTTTGTGTAGAAACACCCACAATATGGAAAAACTCAAGCATCCATAACAGTCCCGACCCCCGAAGGGCTCATCAAAGTAGCTCCCACCTGCTTCCACTGTTGGACAGAATGGGCAGCCCGTGTAGCAGAGGAAGGTCATAAATTCCTGATGGGCGGGTGGAGCAGGGTCAGTGGTAGCTAAACACGCAGGGGGACCATCAACAGGAGCCCATGTAGATAGTGAAGTAGCCAGGGCTCAAAAAAGAAAAAACTCGATAAAGCAAAGGGCCATGCTCCCATGTAAATGCCCAGCAATTTGTAAAGTTCCATCACCTTCCGAAGCAAAGAGACACACAGGGCATCAGGTATAGCCATTGAACAAGCTGGTATCCCACGGACCAGGGTAGCCCGAACCGGCAAACTAATAGGGAGCGATATAGTGATCCAGCCGCGTGCATCATGGGCCCATATCAGCCAAACACGGCAACTAAGTAAAGCCCAGCTGTCAAATAGAGTGTAAGGTGCGATGCTGCGCCCAGGAAAGTGGTGGACCTCGTGGACCAACAGCCAAACGAAATCAAGTTATGGGATAACTCAAGCGGGGCCCAACACAGAGTAGCACTCACCAAGCTGATAGAGCAGGTCCAGGCCGCTACTCATGGGGAGCGTCGCGAGGGTGATCTCGTTGCCGTCGCCCATCAAGCCATTTATCTGCTTCCCCCGGAGTGTTGAAAAAGTGGGAAGACACGCCATCAATCACTCGAAGCTTGGCAGGGAACAGTATCGAGTAGGTATATCCAAGGGAGCGTAGTCGCCGTTTAACCCCAACAAACGATGCGCGCTGCTTCTGCACAACGGTAGAGTAATCCGGGAACAGGGAGACCGGCGATCCGTTGTATACAAGCTGACCTTTTTTGCGTGCCGCCATCAGTGCAGCGTCTCGATCCCTGTAGTTGAGAAGGCGCATGATCAATGGCCGAGCGTTAGCCCCAGGTGGTAGCGGCCTAGTTGGAACCCGGTGCGCCCTCTCAACCACCAACATGGGGGAAAATACCTCCGCTCCCAATGTGTCCCGCAGCCAATCCTCAATAAAACGTTCCGGAGCCTGGCCCTCAGCCCGCTCAGGCAGGCCAATCAGGCGGAGATTGTTCCGGCGAAGCCTATTCTCAAGGTCGTCATTCTTGGCAGTGACCTCCGCAATCTGCCTGGCGACACGGGAAAGTTCCGCAGGTAAGGGCCTAACCGTGTCCTCCAACGCAGAGACGCGACTCTCCACTTCAGTGGTGCGTTCGCGCAGGTTCTGCACGTCCTGCCGAATAAGCGAGATTTCAATCTTGATTGTATCCAGCTGGTTGGTGGTGCTGGCGTGTGTATCTTTAATCGCACGATGGAGGTCGGCATTAGAAGGGCCCGATGGCAGAGGATCAGCTCCGTCACCTGCCGCTGTTGGCGGGAAGGCCTCCGCGCCCTCATGGTCGGCTTCTGGCTCAGACGCAGGCTGAGATGGGCATAAATATTTGTCCATGCGCGTGGCACCAGGCTTCGGTCCATACTTGCCCATGATGAGAGGCAGTGAGGTTTGTGAGCCGTAAATTAGGCACAAAGTCCAGGATAAGTACAGAATAGGTCAAACAGGCACGGAGCAGCTAACAGACACGTCTGCTCAGGTCGCCATCTTGGATCCGCCCCCGGTTTTGGGTAATTTAACAATGTTTTCGGAGCTTTCGGGTGAAATCTCTGAAAAATTCGGAGTTTTCGGGGAAAATTCACAATCAGAGCTTTTCCCACAAAGGTAATTTTCGAGAAAATGTAATAATAAAAAAGCGTTAAAAACCCGAACGGCTTAGATCGGCATTTGTAGCAGCCGATATTGAGATAAATTTGGACCTTGATAAATAACCCATTTTGGCTGAGGTTTGTGTTTTTTTATCATCAAGTTTTGCTGCTATAAGTCCACTCATTTTGATTAATTTTAGCACAAAAATGTGTGCCAAATGGCCTTCAAGAAAGAAAAAATCTTTAGAGACAAAAATAACCAGTGTATCGCATGTGTCTTGCTAACACTGTATTAAAGTTTTCTTTTCTTTTTTTCAACAATGAACCAGAGCTTTAACTGCCAGCTTTAACTGCCAGCACTAAGCAATGGCACATTGAGGAAATATAAATGTACAGGTGTCTGCATAACCATAAAAAATACATGATGCATATCTGTATGATCAGACAGCTAATTTGCAGATGTACAATTTAATTTGCAAGCATGATATTCAATAACGCAGATACCTTTCAAAATAGGCATTTTATTTTATTTAGAATGAAATCAGTCACAATAAGAATTGAAGTCATGAAGTGTATTTGCCACAAGTATAGGGAATGTTTGCCACACTGGCCTCTGCAATGTTATACCATGTACTGTAGAGCTGAAAGAGTTCTAATTGCATTACTTTTCACTTTTCTGCATTACATACATTAAGAGGGCCTCTTTAAAAAAAATCTGCATTGTATTTATATATTATATTGGGTTATTTTAGTTTAATAAAATGTATTCTTACAAGACTGAACAGATACAGCTTCAACTTAAAGTAAAACGTGAAAAAGGAGAAAAGGCACAGGATACACAGCAGATAACAGATAAGTGATGTAGCGTACAACAGGATTCTTCAGACTTATCTGTTATCACTAGGGATGGGCGAATTTTTTCGCCTTGTTTCGCTGCAAAAATGATGCCCATAGACTTGTATGGCGGCGTGCATCAAAAAAAAGAGACGCGTGTCAAAAAATATTTTGGCACGCAACAAAACTTTTTTGACGCTCATAGACTTTAATGGGCGTCGACGACATTTCGATGGTGGCGAATTTTTAGCAAAACGGGTAAAATTTTGCCCATCCCTAGCTATCACCTGTGTATCCTCTGCTTGAATGGCTGCCCCTATTTTGTTAGTAATACAAACACTAGTCAGTTAACGCAGTCCGCATGTTTGTCAACAAGGTCAATCCAAAAATGAACCTGCAACCCACAAGTGAAACTCTGTAGGGGTCATTTATGAATTCCTAGACAGTGTGCAAAGTGCAAAAAAACAGACACAGTGGAGGTCATTTATCAACAACGGGCAAATTTGCCCATCGGCAGTCATCTATAGCAACCAATCAGTGATTAGATTTTTGAAGCCAGCTGCAAGTAGAACAATGAATGCAGCAATTTGATTGGTTGCCATGGATGACTGCCCATGGGCAAATTTGCTCGTTGTTGATAAATGACCCCCACTGTGTCTGTTTTTTTGCACTTTGCACACTGTCTAGGAAGTCATAAATGACACTTACAGAGTTTCACTTGTGGGTTACAGGTTTATTTTTGGATGGCCCTTGTTGACAAACATGTGGACTTCGGTAACTGACCAGTGTTTGCATTACTAACAAAATAGGGGCATGTGATTCCCAAAGGATACAGCAAACATTATTCAAGTCTCTAGAATAGTAAAATGCTGGCTTAGGAAGTTAGTGAAGACACTTAGGGGGTTATTTATCAACGGTGAAGTTTGTGAGTTTTTTCCTACCTCAACTCACAACTCAAACAATTGCTTATTTATGAAAAAACCTGAATATAAAAAAAAACTCAACTGAATGAATCAGAGTGAAAAATTTGAATACTCAAACTGATCGAGGTATCGACAGAAAAAACCTCAAATTCATCGAGTTTTCGAGCACAAACCATCGAAAAGAAACCCGAAAATCATGAAGGCTAAAAACATCTTAAATGGTTCAAGGGACCTTTGCCATTGACCTATACAAGTTTTAGCTGGAGTACTTCCGGAATCTGGATTTTTGTAGCTTCGGGCATAATAAATCTCCAAAAAAAAATTTCCTGAACAATTCAAGTTTTTACTGAAACCAAGGTTGTGGCACACGAGGAGATTAGTCGCCAAGCGATAAATCTTTGCTACTGCAGGCAACTAATCTCCCGGAAATGCCTTCCCACTGGCAAGAATGTAAATCGCCTGCGGAAAGGCATACGTGTCGCTTCAGTTTTCCAAAGTCACCCGAACTTTCCTTGTAAGTCCACCACCCTTAGCAAGAACATCAGACTCAGGGGCACATTTACTAAGGGTCGAATATCGAGGGTTAATTAACCCTCGATATTCGACCATCGAAGTAAAATCCTTCGACTTCGAATATCGAAGTTGAAGGATTTACCGCATTTACTTCGATCGAATGATTTTCCTTCGATCAGAAATTGTTAAGAAAGCTTATGGGGAAGGCTAACATTGGTGCTCGGTAGGTTTTAGGTGGCGAAGTATGTAGTCAAATTTTTTTTAAAGAGACAGCACTTCGACTATCGAATGGTCGAATAAGTCAAACAATTTTTAGTAGGTCGAAGTAGCCAAAAAAAAAACTTCGAAGTTCGAAGTTTTTTTCATTCTAATCCTTCACTCGAGCTTAGTAAATGTGCCCCTCAGTGTTGGGATAGAGGTATGTCATTTTGGGGACTGTGTAGAATTGTATAGGGTTTTTAATATAAAGTATGTACTTATCCATTACATTAACCTTTAGGCTAGGACCAGACAGGGCTGAAATTAGCCTGCTGAAATCTGCTAAGTCTGTTTACGCAGGACCTGCCACAAGGCTTCCATACGAAAACAGACAAGAACATTTGACTAGCGGTCGGGGGCTGAAATCAGCCTGCGGATTTCAGCAGGCTTATTTCTGCTCCGTCTGGCCCTAGCCTTAGTATAATGTAGATGAAGTATTTAATTTTTGCAGATCTCTAGGGAAGGATTTCAGCTGCTACCTTTACAGCCAGGGAGTACTTTGGATAATCAGAATGGAAGATGCATAGGAAAGGAATAGGAGAAGGCCTCTTTAGAAAGATACACGATAAAAGTAACTAACAATGTCTCCTCAAAGAGAATCAGCATTTCTGGTTGCAGAGATAAGTGATCAAACAGATATCCTTTGTAATTGTGGCAAAGAGGAAGAATAAAAAAGGGAAATCATTCCGAAACGTTGCTAAAAATAGGCCAATGCAAAGGTTGATGTTTATCATAGATTGACTGCTCTTAACATCCTAGAGATAAGTAAGAGTCACAGCAGAAATATACTGTTACATACATATCACAATATATAGAAGAAAAGGAATCTTAAACTACTATTTTTCTCGTCGCCATTCATTTTGTGGCTCAGACAGCTTCTGGACATTATACCAGAGAGGAACAAAAGGTGGTTTGCCCATTATGCTATCCTTTAAGTCCACTAGTATTGAATAATTTTAGCATAAAAATTGTCAAATGACATATAAGAAGTGCAGCATATTTAGAAAGAATAAGGAGTAATGTATCACATACCTCCTGCCAGAGACATACAAAATTGTTCCTGTAAAAACAGCATTGGCTACATAACATTCAAAAATGCTAAGTAGTTCCACACATTATGTACAGTATGAAGGATCTCTACGCTGTCAGTATAGTAAGGTTAAGGCTACAGACAACTATTGATAAAGAAACACATAAAACGCCTTTCCATTGATAAGAACAGGAATTGTTGTATCCTTGGCAATACTAGGCCTGCTTCTCCATTTTTGTGAGCCAACATGATTCTACTGGTCAGGATATGGCAATCAAAGTTCTCTTCAATGCAAAGGTATTTTTGAATGTTTAGCTGCCAGTGTGGGTATGAATCTTTTTACAGTCATGATCAGAGCATCTCACAAGAGAATGAAACGTGTGCTTTACTATTTGCTACTACTTAGAGAGCAGTGTGTGGCTGATTTACCAGTGACGGAAAAGAGACAAGAAAGCTGGGCCACATATTGTTCATTTAGTCAGCTAAGAAATATAGGACAGTGGAAATGCATATTTTTCTGTGTGAATGAGTTGTTATACTGTTGGAAAATGCAGAATTCAGTGGTCGTGCCTCCAAGCTGGTTCAAGTTGTTGCTGCATAAAGCTCTCTCCGCTCTCTTCGCCTGGAGTGAATAGAATGTCCACAGTGAGTAAAAACACAGTCTATAATAAGAAGTCTGATTTGTCTCCTTCTTTGGAAATATGTTATTACAACAAAAATGAACAAAACAAACTCAATGTTTTTCTACACTTTGCTCATACACATACCAATGCTTGAGTTGTATCCAAATCCTGCTGAAAAAGGCTGAATCCTGGCCGAATCTCGAACCAAATCCTGGATTCGGTGCATCCCTACCTATTAGTCTACCAGTTACATGGCATATTATGTTGAGTTTCCTTACCTGGTGGAGGACTATTGAGATCCAGTTGGCTGAACAGTCCTATAATATTCTCATCCAGATCTGTAGATTCAATCTTGAAGCCTCGGTAACCTCCAGATTCATAGCAATAGTTCAAAAACCTGGGCAAAAATATGAGAAGACAATACATCCGACAGGCTTGATAATGTCCTTACTATTTAACAATGTAACCCAAAGACTGAAGCAGACCCCATACAGACTCCAGACTAATGATGAAAGCATCATATATCTATTTTAGCTTTAAAGGAGAACGCTTAACTAATGAAGTAGTTAGTAATGTTGTATATTATGTTTTTGGCTTCTGTACCAGCCCAAGGCAACCATAGTCCTTTAGCAGAGAAGATCTGTGTCTCCAAAGATGCCCCAGTAGCTCCCCATCTTCTTTTCTGTTGATTCACTGCACATGCTCTGTGCTGCTGTCACTTACTGAGCTTAGGGACTCACTCACAATATACAGTACACATAGAATATAAATGTCACAATATAAGGCTGATTAGTAATTAATACAGATAATTACTACATGACAACACAGAAACCAGTACAATTAGCATCAGAAGTTAATAATCAACCCTGTAGCATCATCTTATATTACAGACAAACCTCATTTTCTGTTTGATAATTTGCGATGATCCCTAAGCTTAGCTTCTCAACAGCTGCTCAGAACCCACTGAGCATGTGAGTGTCGCAGACACTTTCCAAGATGGTGACCCCCTGTGACAAGTTTGAAGTCCTGTATCATTGCTGCTATTGGCAAGCTGAAAATTTACGTTGGTGCAGTAAGTTCTGTATATAAAATATGGCAATTTTAACCATATTCATTTTTAAGGTTTAGTTCTCCTTTAAATACAGATGCTCTCTGTAAGGACTATCTATGTGCTGTTTTGCATCTTCACCATTAAAGCCACTCACAGTGTTCCTATTGCTATCAACAATAGCAGTCTTCAAAGCAGCTGCCCATTTTTAGCAGTCAGGTTCCCTGCATTAGTGAACATACATATAATAATACTACCATGTGTCAGATACTACAGGTACTGCCTTCTGTTACTCCTTTTAACCTGTGATAAGCTCACCCCTCATACACATTCAATCATGACTCTATTTTGGCACACGTAGTGATAATGTGGCAAATGTTAGTGCAACAAGCTTGGGGAAATGGGACCCCTCGTGACCAAATGACTAAGGTAAATTTGGTCATGTGGGGTCCCAGTTTGTGCAGATCTATTAAAATTAAAGATTAGATTTATTAAAATGTGATATTAGAGCTTCCCACAGAAAACCCCACTTTCTAATCATTCCTATGAATTTTTAGAATTGTATTTATCAAATGGTGAACTTTTACCCATTGATAAATACGAAAATCCTATAGGAATTAAGTGAAAGTCAGTGGGGGTCATTTATAAAGTTTGCACAGCGCATATTTATTCACAAATGGTTGTATTGCCCATGCTTTTTCCTGACGCTAATATATTGCACTGCTGTGCCCGTCTTTCAGGTTTTTGGGAATTTTCACAAAAGGCTCGCAAATGAGACGGGTGTTTTCATGAGTGCACCCAGTGTGCGAGGTTGTTGTGCGCAAAAATAGCGCTACAGTTACTTAAATTTGCAAAACTGTTTTGCGAATATTTTCTGCATCACCAAAGTTGTGGCGTAACTCAGACGCAGAGTATTCGTAATTTGCATTTTTCGCCATATTTAAAAAGCTTTTAATGGACATTCGCACTGTGAAAAAATGTTGCAATTCTATTTGCACATTAAGTACACCACTCGTATCCAGCTTAATAAATATAACTCTGCGCAGGGCAAATATTTTCACTGTGCGAATCATTCTGCCCTGCGCAAAGTTTATAAATGAGCCCCAGTGGGGGTCATTTATACACTTAGCGCAAGGCAGATTGGTTCGCAAAGTGAATATATTTGCCCTGTGCATGGTTATATTTATAAAGCTGAATAAGTGTGATGCAAACAGAATTTTTTTTCACAATGCGAATGTCTTTAAGAGCTTTTTAAATATGTCAAAAATTAGCAAATTGCAATATTTATGCGCACACTCTGCGACTAAATTATGCCACAAGTTTGGTGGCGTAGAAAATATTCGCAAAATAGTTCCGTAAAGTGCGAATTTAAGTTACTGTCAACGCTATTTTCACGCACAACAACCTCGCACATTGGGTGCTCTCGCGCAAACTCCCTTCTCATTTGCGCGCCATTTGCGAAAATTTATTCTCAATCCGAATACACAAAAACCGGAGAGACGGGCAGAGCAGTGCAATATATTAGCGTTCAGGAAAAAACATGGGCAATACAATCATTTCCGAAAAAATATGCGATGTGCGAACTTTATAAATAACCCCCACTGACTTTTCCTTTGGTGAGGTCTAATCTCACATATTGATAAATCTGCCCGTAGGTGTCGAGGTCAATGCTCCAAAATCTGCCCAGTCCAGAAGTAACAAGGCATATTATAAATAATAATAAAAAAAAGTTATTTCTTTTCTTTTACTTACTGAGACCAGCAGGGGTCCTTGCCAAGTATTAATGGATTTCCCACTAAAATCAAGAGAGATTTAGCTCTTGTGATGGCAACATTAAACCTCTTAAAACAAAGGAAAAAATAAGAGATGTTAATTTACAGACAAACAGGTGTTTAAAGAAGAATCCTTGCTCACCCACAGTTTCACATATTAAATATGAATTGGGGCTCTGAATCACCGAATGTTCCATATTAGAAGAACTTTCATTCACTTAAAACAAATACACCTAAGAATAAATCCTACATGTTTCTGGTTTGAAGGGTTAAAAATCATAATCACATTAATACAACGCTCATGCTCATTAAAGGGGTGGTTCACCTTTAATTTGACTTTTAGTATGTTATAGAATGGATCATTTTAAGCAACTTTTCAATTGGCCTTCATTTTTTTTATAGTTTTTAAATTATTTGCCTTTTTCTTCTGACTCTTTCCAGCATTCTGATAGGGGTCACTGACCCCACCTAAAAAACAAATGCTCTTGAAGGCTACAAATGTATTGTTATTGTTAGTTTTTATTGCTCATCTTACTATTCAGGCCTCTCCTATTCATATCCCAGTCTCTTATTCAAATCAATGCATGGTTGCTAGGGTAATTTTGACCATAGCAAACCAGATTGCAAACTGGAAAAAAGCTAAATAACTCAGAAGCCACAAATAATAAATAATGAAAACCAATTGCAAATTGTCTCAGAATATTACTCTCTACACCATACTAAAAGTTAACTCAGATCACAAGGGGCATGTTTACTAACATTGGAGATAAATATCTGGAGAGATTTCTGGAGATGTTGCCCATAGCAACCAATCAGATCTTTGCTTTTGTTTTCTAACTTGGCTGTGGCTGTTTAAATCTAATTGCTGATTGGTTGCCATGGGCAACATCTCCAGAAATCTCTCCAGATATTTATCTCCAATGTTAGTAAACATGCCCCTTAACGACTAATGACAGCTAATGTGAATAAGGCCTAGGGTCAAGAGGGCCTGATACCCATTTAATATCGTCTTGTGCCAAAACGATGGAATTACTAATACAGTAAGTGCATTTTGGATATCCACAAATACAGTACATGCTAAAGTGCTTTTCTTTCTCAGTGTGGCGCAGAGAATTCACATCAGCCTCAAGTTATAACTGCACTGTGCAATTTATGCTTTAAAATTATTTCATGAAAGTATTATTTTATATTTGCAAAAACCTCATGATTATAAAGTTATTTTTGTGCTTTTACAAAAATCACTACATTTCCAGTCGTGATTTCATAGTATGAGTACGAGTCTTTATTGTCATTAAACTTATAACAGCCTAGTGACAGAGCTGTAAATATATACTGTACATGACACTCAGTGGCAGATTTATCATGGGTCAAATCGAAAATTAGAATTTTCGAATTCGAATTACGAGTTTATTTTAGTGACTAGGGAATAGTCGAAATTAGAAAAAAAACTGTGCCCTCGAATTCGACTATTCGCCATCTAAAACCTGCTCAATTGATGTTTTAGCCTATGAGGGGTCGCCTACAATCAATTTGGAGTCGTGATATGCCATTAACGAGCATGGCTATATCGGGGGTAATCTGATTGTTTGGCCATATGGCGTTGCTCACCAAGTCCTTTGGTGTTGCTCCCAGTGGCCGCAAAGCAGGTGCAAATTTTTGGATTTCTGACTTGTAGGCGACTTTTGGAGACATAAAGACCATGGGGCAGATTTACTAAAGGGCGAAGTGGACAATGCTAGCGTCAATTCGCCAAAAATCCCATCCACAGAGACAGCGTCAATTTACTAACACGCACAGAGGACAATTCGATAACGAACTAGACTGTCGCTAGCGTACACTCACACCCTATCACCAGGCAAATTTTACTGAACATTACCTCTTTCACCAGTTTACGTCGCCACCTAAGACCTGGTGAACTGATAAAACTAAGCTACATCTTCCTCTTATAATCTTATGTCAGTGACATCATATCCTGTATGCCGCAAATCATAACAGTTGTAAAAAAACGCTGGCAACTTTTTTACTTTTTCACAGCGGGATTACCTTCAAAAGTCCTATTAAAGATTTTTGTTAACATTTTTTTCCAGACATTTGAGGGGCATGCCACTTTTGTTTTAGGGTGGGCTCATCTCTAGGGCATTAGAGGATCTCTTTTGTCTTTATTAAGGTTCCTTGGACATTTGTAATGAAAAGTGTCCAGTTCAAGCATTTGCACCAACATAAAAAAAAATAATAAAAACGTCCATACGACTTTTATTTACCCGACCTAATTCAAATTGACCTAAGCGTAAGAGTACTAACAAAGTTTCTTTAGGCAGAAATGAAGACTAGCGAAACTTCACTATGAAATTTGCCGATGTATAGCTAGCGAACATTCACCAGCGTTAGGCTGCTGAGACGCAACTTTGCATTTTAGTGAATTAGCGTAGTGGTAACGAATTTGAGCCTGGCGAAGTGGAGTAATGTGTGTCGAATCGGTCGATGGCGAATATTCGCCCATTAGTGAAATTTGCCCCCAAGTGAACTGCCAAACAGACCCACCTGTAGTCTGCCAGTCCACATAAGGCTACTAAATAACTAATGACAGCCCTTATTGGTCACTGCTGGGAACATTTTTCGTGCTTGTGTTGGTCCCCAACTTATTAATATTTAAATGAGGCTAGCAGGTAAAAAGAATTGGACGACTCCTGCTTTAATACACATCCCCCAAAACAGATTCTTTTACCTTAGGGTTCTTCACAAAACCAAGGCTAAAGTCTTCATCAAATGTGACAAATTCTTTACTGCTACGAACTGTAGATATAATGATAACTTTTCGCTCCTGGCCTTGAAATTCTTCCACTGAGCCGATCTGTAAGAAAAAAAACAGCAGCCAGTTGCAAGATGTGGTCTTTAGATTTTGTTTCTGTGAAATGCTGCATTAGTAGCAAGTCCTACTCCAGTGTGAATTTAGGGGATATTGTTTGGTTAAACCCCTTGGTTAAGGACCTATAGAAATTGCTATTTGTAAGGTTTTAAATTGGACATACTCAAACTAATTTTCAGGGCTGAAATATTTCACTGTGAAATTTAAAAGTGAATATGCAACTTTCCAGAATTATGCTTCACATCTAATAGTGCAAACAAGTACAACATTTCCAGGCTCCAGCCCCTTTATGAAGTGGGAGCAACAAAAGATTGCACTTCTTAAACTTAACTGCATTTAAAATGGATTTATTTTGTTTTTTATATTGAGTATGAGATATACATATATTTATTATTTTTGAGTATATAGTGTATATGTTATAAGGGTTCTGTGCAACTTGGTTGTTCTTAGCACTGTGTACAGCTGACACTGCACTTCACAAAGAATTGACATTACAGAATTGTCTTTGCCTTTCTCTAGTAAGGTAATAAAACTAACGTAATCCTGTATCAGTTGATGTATGGACAACATACATATACACATTCTATACAAGTATGGGACCTGTTATCCGGAATGTTCGGAACTTGGTGTATTCCAGACAAAGGATATTTCCATAATTTGGATACCTATACCTTAAGTCAACTAAAATATAATTTAAACAGTAATCAAACCCAATAGGACTGTTTTGCCTCCAATAAGGATTAATTATATCTTAGTTGAGATCAAAGACAAGGTACTGTTTTATTATTACAGAGAAAAAGGTAATCATTTTTAGAAATGTAATTTATTTGATTATAATACACAAAAGCCATGAATATCTTGTAAATTATATCCTTATAAACGGTGAGTAGTGATGTAATCAGTAATAAACGGTGAGTAGTGATGTAATTTCTGTCACATGACTCACTAAAATTTGTGTATTATAATTAATAAAGTACCCCCAGTTGTAAAATATGAGGATATTATAAGTTATAATATCCTTATATTTTACAAGAGGGGGTACTTTATTCACTATATAATGGAGTCTATGGGAGATGGCCTTTCCATGGTTTGGAGCTTCCTGTATAACGGGTTTCAGAATAACAGATCCCATAACTGTACATCACACTGCTACTAATTACAACATTTCCTTAACAAAAATCTGCCCTAATGTTTACACTTATTTAAGAAAAGGACTGTGATCCAAAATACCTCCATTTGTGTAGAAGCATCTGCCCTGATTATAATGCTATTCATATTTCTAATGTAAAGCACTGTGTAACTTGTTTTTGCTATATGAATAAATGATGATGATATTACTTAAAATAATGTTGGCTTACCTTTAAATCCTTAATATTAGGAACATGTGAAAATGTCATACGAACAGCTTTGTTAATTTTTTCCACCTGAGGGAAAAAAAAATGAAATCATTCCATTTACATCAAACTTAATTAACGGACTTTAAATTTACAACCAAAGTTTGCTTAGTAAGTATAACCAATTGTGGATAATTGATACTCCAGATTTTTTTCTCCAGTATATGTTATTTTTAAAATCAATAAGCTATTCATTTCATAATCAATTCATCATATCCCACAGGTTAAAGCCACTCTAATGCACTTGCTAGAGTGCTGGCAACAATTTCACATGACTGCCACTCTGTTTGGATAAGACTGGAGGATCAGAGCATCATTCTGGTTTTAAAGGACAAGTAAAGATAGAATATAGTAACACTTCATCATAAAGAGCCTAGTAAACTTGCTTAGGCAAACCGACAGCACATTTATATTTAAATGTCGCTTATGGGTAAAAAAAAAAAGATTGGGGACCCCTGACACAGTATTGAGCAGTAGTAAATGCAAAGCAACTGGAAATGCTAATACTAATAAAAACTAAATAAGTTAATTTGCTTTATATTTAAAATTAGAGTTGCTTAAAGGACAACTAAACCCTAAAAATGAATATGGCTAAAAATGCCATATTTTATATACTGAACTTATTGCACCAGCCTAAAGTTTCAGCGTCTCAATAGCAGCAATGATCCAGGACTTCAAACTTGTCACAGGGGGTCACCATCTTGGAAAGTGTCTGTGACACTCATGTGTTCAGTGGGCTCTGAGCAGCTGTTGAGAAGCTAAGCTTAGGGGTTGTGGCAAATTATCAAGCAGAAAATGAGGTTTGTCGGTAATATAAGCTGATGCTACAGGTGTGACTATTAAACTATTATAAAAATCAAGATTGCTAACACAATTGCAAGTATTTTACCCATGCTGAGGCTCACCAAATAATTTCATATTTAAACTACTAAAAGTTTATGAGATAAACTTCTAGCAGGGAAATCATTTAGGGTACTTTTAGACCAAAAGGAGAATCCAAGTAGGCATTACCTGCTTTCTGTAAGGAGAGATTATGCCAATTTCCTTTGGGGAAATCTTAGCCAATCCTTTCTTGCCCTGCGTCTTTAGCAGTTCCTCAAGGTAAAATATAACCTCCTGAATCTCAATAAGATTGAAGAAAGATGGACTCTTTTCCTCCCGCAGATCAGCACCCAACACACCATGGAAAATAATGGGGAAGTCCTTAAAGAGTATAAAAAAGTGTCAAAGATTGTTGGTGGAGATTCCATTTGTACATTTCAGCAAGAGAGTAGCATTACATTATCTAAGTGGACATGGTTCTAAAGGCTGTGCTGATGGTTCTATATTGCGCTCATTTGTATTTTATCTGTTTATAACTGATATAAAACTATGCAAACAAATCCGATAAAACTATTCAGTATGTGTCATTCTTGATGGTGCATAAACACAGTTTATCTGAGATTTTGGAAAAGAAGCAGTCTACGTTTAAGAGCATAAACCCTGATTGAAACCCTGAGTGAGAAGGACCTAGGTGTGTCTGTTCATAATAAACTTTATGCAACAAATGCAGCAGTAAGAAGCAGTAAGATTGAAAGCAGATTGATATGAGAAAGAATTATATTGTATCCTCTTTAAAAGGACTGGTAGAGCCGAATTAAAAATATGTAACAGCAGTTTGGCCTACTTAAAATAGTTCATATGTCAAAAGTGGGCTGACAGTTATAAATTTTATATGGCTTTGAAAGGACAATTGTCCTTACAGTTAAACCTTTTAGCGTATCTCCCATAATCTTACTATATGTGCTCCTCTGTCCTGTAACATGGCATTTTTTTGCACCCTGCCTCCCTACTTGTAAATGAGCCTGTATATCTCCAAATGTACCCTGTGGAAAATAGGTGGACTCCCGACTTACTTTATGGACTAATGATATTTTATTTAAACTAACAATTCTTACTTCAGTAGATCGCTTTTGACTTGTTCAGCTCAGTTTGTCCATCCAACTTGTCTATGTACAAAACTGATTCCATTATAGAAATTGTGTTGTATAAACACAGCAATGATGTTGTAGGGCAACGGTCCATAAGGAGATAAGTCACCCATGACCGATCTCCTCTAAGGGTGGTGGCAGACGTGGCTACTGGGGGAGGTTAGTCACCCAGCGACTAATCGCCTCTTCTTCGGGCGACTTATCTCCCCTAAATGCCTTCCAGCCCGCTAGAGTGTAAATCACCGGCACAATGGCACTTGAATCGCTTTGGCTCTCTCTGAAGTTGCCCTCACGCTGGGCGACTAATCTCCCCTAGTAGCCACGTCTGTCGCCAACCTAATAAGTACAAATTTAGAGGAAACCACCGCTTATCACCCAATTAAGATTTTGTTTTGTAGAATATTGTATGTACAGTATACATACATTCTTCACAAATACCTCGGTAGAAAGGTGATTTATTACATTTAGTACATGGGGATCATAGCCCTTTACTTGTTTAGATGACAGTGTATTATAGCTGTTAATAAAAAGGCACAGCAAAGTGTAAAGTGTAGCACTGGTGGGTGCAAGACAGCCCTTTCCTTACCATCTGCCATAGAACAAGAGTTAAAAGACAGTATCCAGTGTGTTACCTTTTTTGGAAGCATCTCCCATTTGCAGTAGCAGTGTGTAATCATTTCATTTGCAACCGCCTGGAGCTCGTTATCATAAAATAACTGATTTGGAATCTTTAGAATGCTTGGATGGGATCTAATAAAGTAAATATTACAGTAAATAAATGCTATTCTGCCATATCTTTTATTATTATCCGGCTATGCTCATGGGCTTTCAAACATACATATTTAGAGAGGAGTCTTATATTTTGTATAGGAATGGCATTTAATTGTGCTACATTGCAACAAGAATCCTATATTTAAGCAACAATTTCATGTTTTGAAGTTTGCAGTTGTCTTTATTCTTAGTAATTTTAAAATGCTTGAACACTTTTGAAGCTTTATAGTTTGTCCGTGTCACAAAACCATAGGCACAGAACTTTTAATTACTTTACTAAATACAACAATATAGGAATCCTTTTTACCTGAATATGAATTATTATTGGTAGGCAGAAGCATAGTAAGACAGCATGCAATGTTTTTATTTTTTGTGTTTTTTTTATTATTTTGAATGTTTGTTGGGTTTAATTATCCTAGGAACAGTGAGCAATTTTGAAATCAAAATTAAATATGAATAGTACTGTAGAAAGCCTTGAAGGGGCAGTTCACCTTAACATTAACTTTTAGTATACTATTGAATGGGTAATTCTAAGCAACTTCTTCCAGCTTTCAAATGGGGGTCACTGACCCTATCTAAAAAAACAAATGCTCTGTGAGGCTACACATTTATTGTTATTTCTACTTTTTATTACTCATCTTTCTAATCAGGGCCTTTCCTATACATATTCCAGTCTCATATTCAAATCAAAGTATGGTTGCAATTAGGGATGTACTGAATCCACTATTTTGGATTCGGCCAACCCCCAGATCCTTTGCAAAATGATTGGCCGAATACAGAACCGAATCCGAATCCTAATTTGCATATGCAAATTAGGGGTGGGAAGGGGAAAATAGTTTTTACTTCCTTGTTTTGAGACAAAAAGTCAAACAATATCCCTCACAATTCGGATTCGGTTCAGCCAGACAGAAGGATTCGGCCGAATCCGAATCCTGCTGAAAAAGGCAGAATCCTGAAACGAATCCTGGATTCGGTGCATCCCTAGTTGCTATGGTAATTTGTGAGTCTTAGTTCTCTAAGGAGACCTCCTTATCTAAAACTGTTACAAAAGTATCAAATATCTATTCTGGGCTCTCTGCCAAAAGCCGATTCATTTAGAGACTTTGTATCTTTTTATGGCTGTTCAGAGGAGGAGATCAAAGAGAAAGTCTGGAAATTTCAGTACAAATCCACGACTGGGGAGTTCATCTGTCAAAAGCGGGACTGTCCTGCGAAAAACAGGACAGTTGGGAGGTATGCTATTAACTGATGCATTTTGAAAAAAAAACCTGTTTTCCCATGAGTCCCTTTAAGCACTACATTAAATTTAGCAATGCAATTAAACAACTAAAAGTTCATCCTTAACATTTGCACTGCTACCACTGCTTGTATGCCTAGAATGCTTAATGTATTGTCTGCATTTGGAGATAATAATAATAATAATAATAAATATCAGTAGCAACTTTATCACTGAAACAGTTAAAATCACTGATATGGTTACAGGCTTTCTGGATTTTAATACTGCACAAGGACAGGCATGATTAGACAAAACAGAATCACTTGCGGGCATATTTGTCAATGATCATACATCTGAGCTCAATATAGATAAATGAAAGAGATTAATCTTAATCCTTTTTCTTAATTCATATTGCCCTAAGCCTTAGTAACTAACAAGAACTATCTTGAATAAATTTAACTGAACTCTGATTCAACACCGGAAAGTTCTATGAAAACTTGTGTTAACAGAACATTCCTAGGACGGAAAGCATTGATGCTGATCAACCTAATGAACAGCCCTGGCAGATTGATGATGTTATTGGAAGGTCTGACAGGAAGGGAAAATCTTTTACATGATAAAAAACGTTCAGAGAGCAAGTTAGCAGATATGTTAGATTGTATGTTTGGGACAACTATGGTTATGTTCTAATTATAATAATTTATAGAATATATGTACAGTATATTTGAAACATGTTCTCCTGACTTGTTAAAATATTTATGACTATAACATATATCCATATTATTCAAAAGACATTTAATTGATGTTTAAGTGAGATGTATGCTATTTCCAGTATTTGTTGATTAAAACCTCTTGGTAATAATATGATAAATTCCTTGTAAAAAGAGAACATAAACTCAAAAGTTTTCAGTGTTGGTTTCAGTGTCTCCTAGGTACCTCACTGTCTTTTCCACCTGCTTATAATATTATTTGCTCGAAGCTATCTTATGCTAAGTGTATTTTTTCCTATACTATTCGTTCCCTTAATTATTTTTCTCTTCCTAATTCTTCTGTCCGCTTTCCTGTCCTTCTGTTCAGATTCATAATCTGACTGTAATAAAGCATTCAATAACAATACAGTGGCACCATCTGACTTGTTCTTTTGTATATTTTATGTTTAATACTGATGGGTATTAGTCTTGTGCTAGCTTCTCCTAGTACTGCTTAAATAGGTGCATGTTCAATCAGATGCATATCAGAAATATTTCATTGATATATACAATATGATCAACTGACCTATAGTTTTTCAGCAACTTAGTGATAAACTGGGGGTTATACATCCCATCCTTCTTACTGTAGAGAGGATTCTGTGTCATCAGTCTTTCCAGGAAAGAAATACCTGCATTGATTAAAAACAGAACTCTGCAGTATAAAAACAAAGCATTTTAAAGTGTGCTATTATCTTAACACTTTTTTTTCTAATGGTGACATATAGCTAGAGCCACATGTGGCTTTTTCTTGGTTTGCGTATAAATGCAGTCTGAGAAACAGGCGATTCACTTACTTATGTTCACACTTCTGTCTGCACTGACAAGCACTGCGTTGGCCTGGGTGCACATACGCAGAGCAGATTTCAGCCAACTCAGTGGCTATCAGTGCAGGCAGATGAATGAGCACAGGTGAGTGGATCAGCTGTTCTTGGCCTGCGTTTATACTGCATCACACTAGCCCTCATTACAGGTGATAGCTGAAATAGGATAGAAATTATCTGTTTAAATCAAGTGGCACCACGGGAGGTGGTAATCCATCTGAGACAAGTCTAGATATGTTTTTGTGAACGTTAAAGTCCAGGCATAATCACTCCTGTTTGAAAAACATGTTAGAAAACATAGCAATTTCAACAGCACAAACACAGTGTTTCATCAAAAGTAATTTTGTCCAGGTCTGGCTGAAGAAATACCAAGGGTAAGGTCACACCGAGCGTTTTGGGGAGATTTAGTCGCCTGGCGACTAATCGCCTCGTCTTTGCGGCGACCAATCCCCCGAATGCCTTCCCTCACTCTGCGCTGGCTAAAATGAAAAATAGCCGGCGATCCGTTTTCCAAAGTCGCCAGGCGACTAAATCTCCTCGAAACGCTCAGTGTGACCTTACCCTAAAGATACAGCAGCCACTTGAGGAACTCATTAGCTACAGCTTCCTGTAATATCCCTCATACGTCTTTTTTTTTTTTTTGCCCCCCCCCATACGTCATTCTGTAATTCATCATTACCTATTACAATTTTTTGGTGAAAAGGTGAGCACTTATATGCTACTCTAGCTATTTTTTAGGTTAATTAATCACTTGCTGATACAAATTTATTACTGGAACCATTTAGATATTGGAAATACAAGCTGGTGTAATAGCAAGACCTATTTTCATTAGCAATAAACTTTGCCAGAGTGAAAATTCACACTTTAGTGAATATGGCAGCCCATATATATCTTATTTCAGCAGGTTTTTTGCTGTGTCACTATCATATAGTGTACAGGTTATAAGTACCTTTTTACCTGATTTAACCTTTTCCTATCTTTTCATATTCTAACATCTGCATTTTGGTGGCTTTCTGCTCTCCTTTCGAACCCTTTCAAAATTCTTATGGAACAAAGCAAGACCCTTTATATCAGGATGCTTTTCTTTATACTTGATTTTGTGACTGAAGGATAGAAGATATTGTTAAGTTAAATTGCAGAAAAAATTGAGTAAATGGCTCTGAACTTTAATTTACACATGATAAAAAGTGTTTTTTATATTTAAGCCAATTTAGGGGCAGCATAGGTATAAGGAATCTAAGTACAATAACATAATTTGTGAAAGTGCTACCTGCAGTGACTAATAAAGCTCACATTGTTGAAGAGGAAAATAAAGACCTTCTTGACTGACCTAGTCCATGTTTTATGGCCACTGGAGATCGCAGAATAGGCCCAAGCTGCTGCTGGTCACCAACCAGGACTACCTGTCCTCCACAGTTGTTAGTTTGCTTATCCATCACATCCACAATTCCTTTAAAATACAAAATGGCATGAAATATTGTTATTCAGGTATATTTTAAGGGCCATTTTCTATTGACCGTGGGAAAAGTGCAGTAGGGGGGAATTGTTGTTCAGGTATATTTTAAGGGCCATTTTCTATTGACCGTGGGAAAAGTGCAGTAGGGGGGAAGAGTACCCTTCGTACTCATTCAGCAAGCACATTTTCCCAATTTGGCTGTGGTCTGCACCTCACTGAATAAAAGAAATTCTGGCACTAGGTACATATCACATTGTCATGGGCCCCAGTCTGCCCTGTCCTTACCACCTGCCACAGTTCAGACAATAAGCACAGGGACTGCATCGTCATGAAGATGAAAATGAGGGCTGGATGGGGGGACATCTATGTGACTTTCCCACCAACACTTCTTGAATACAGCTCTTCTGAATACATAATAAGCTCCATTTAATGGGGTAGCCACAAAGATTCTCTGAAGCTAGAGGAAAGTAGGGGAAGGTGGCAATTCAGCAAGACCCCTTATCATTGTATATTTAATAGAAGTATACTTCTGCAATATAGTGGTAAGTGCAAGGACAGACGTGTAGGCTTTTTTTGCAGGCTGGGAGAAATAGAGACCACTCTCCAACTCTTTTGATTTTAATAAGATCTGTGTGCACTCACAGGCAGCAGAGCTGTGTGGAAGCCAAATGTCTCCTTATTTCCTTTTCGGCCATATGTAGGTTTCCACTTAATCCATGGACCCAGGTGGTTCAGGATTGATCAGCAGACATATAACAATGATATGTTTGCTTTTTGGTCACTTTCCTGCAACCCCCAACTCCACCGCCACATAATTCCTGCTCCACACACTGATCCCATCTGTCAGAGGCCTTCCTGCTTTTTCTTTTTGTATGTTTTCTATTATGTACACTTATTCACACTTTTGCACACTCAGGTACATACACAACTTTAGGACATACACACACACACACTTTTGTGCCCTACAAAATTTTTACTGTCCAGTGCGACTGGTGAATCAGGTATGTTAATAATTAATCACACTGTCTAATCAATTATTTTCTTATTTTATTGATTTGTATGATTTTATGGCATTGTATTTATTCTGTTATATTTTTAATCCTGCATTGTTTTTCATAAGTTGTTTATAAATACTGTACCTGCAATGGCTGTCACGCACTCAGGTTCCACAGCATGGCCCGCTTCATCAATAAAGACATGAGTAAAATGGCCATGAGGAAAGTTTGCTCCCACTAGCCTGAAAAGGAATTGGATTCAGCATAAGCAGAATTCCAACTAGTGATTTTGTTTTGTTATATAAGACAGTTTCCACTGGCAGATCCCAAGAACAAACAAAGAATTAACCATAACAAGATAAATATCTAGGTTAGGAAGTGAAAGGTAAAACTCAACAGGCAGACGGCACTTCTGGGGTAAGGTTTATTGGGGTTACTGCTGTAGAAAACCTAACGCGTTTCGGGAGTATATCCCTTAGTCATAGGCTAAGGCTTGGTTAGCCTATGACTAAGGGATATACTCCCGAAACGCGTTAGGTTTTCTACAGCCGTAACCCCAATAAACCTTACCCCAGAAGTGCCGTCTGCCTGTTGAGTTTTGCCGTATCTACAGTGAGGACACTGTTGACAGAGCACCTGGATTTAAGGGAAGAACGGTGAGCTGTAGCGGTCTTTGTTTTTGTGTGTTTTATCTATTGAAGTGAAAGGTACACATGTGGAAATAAGATGAAAGAGGGTTGCAGAAGGACACTGTCTAAAGAGAACAAAGTAGAATTTATGAAATGCAGAAAAAGTCCAGAACAGGGTCCTGGTCCCACAACAAAGACACACTTCTATCACTTTCAAGGGAGACTTGCCTTCCTACTGACCTCCCCAGGTCCTGATCATGACTGCAAAGAGAGATGGTACACAACATGTTTGTGGGGGTGTGTGGCTGGAGCGGGGGGCACGGGGCGATGTGAGGGCTCTTGATGCAGAAGCCCAGTGGCCCCTGGCTCCCCAGTGTAACTCTGGATTTGGGAAAGGTGATATGCTGGAACACATGCAGTAGTCAAAATGGGAAATAATATAAGACTGCATAAGTGTTTTAGTTGTGTATAAATTGGAGAGATTTTTTGTAATATTATTTTTTAAATAGGCATTTATGTGAATTTTTAAATGTCTTTATGCTCTACACATTATTTCTGATAGCGAGTGATGTGGTGGTTTATATGTATTTATAAAGAACTGCTGAGATTTCTGCTCTGTTGTATGCTTATTTTTGGATATACCCAGTCTTCCAATAAATGATTCAGAAACTGTGAATCCATAACAAATGTCATTGCTCTGTCCTTAGTGAGAGATCATCACAATGCCCTGATCTGTTAGTGTAATATCATCAAGAGGCCATGCCCTATCAAAGCTTAAAACTCAGTGACTTGCTGAATGAGCTCCTGTAAGGACAGTATATGGTATGTGTTCATGCAGTAAGTATCTGTAGGAATACAATTGGGTATGTACAACCCCCAGAAACAGCTTGCATTGGTTTGTCTTAACTCAAGAAATATAACTGCATATGGCATATTACAAAGGCATAGGGTATTCCCAGTACAAGATGATTGTTAGTGTGGAATATTGAACAGTATGACCTAGTTGAAAGATTGAATGGACTTGCTGTGTGACTGTGTGCTGAAAATGCTACTTATGTCAAATTCCCAAAGTAGCATACAGAACCCTGCTATGATTCTGCTGAGAAACTTTACTCCATGTCTGATGTAACCGAGATTTCTTTGTAAACTGATGAAAAGTACAGTGCACCATGAAAAGCAGTTTTAGAAGACATACAGTGGTGTGCAAAACTATTTGCCCCCTTCCTGATTTCTTATTCTTTTGTATGTTTGTCACACAAAATGTTTCTGATCATCAAGCACATTTAACTATTAGTCAAAGATAACACAAGTAAACACAAAATGCAGTTTTTAAATGAGGGTTTTTATTATTTAGGGAGAAAAGAAATCCAAATCTACATTTTCATGTGTGCCCCCTGAACCTAATAACTGGTTGGGCCACCCTTAGCAGCAATAACTGCAATCAAGCGTTTGCGATAACTTGCAACGAGTCTTTTACAGCGCTCTGGAGGAATTTTGGCCCACTCATCTTTGCAGAATTGTTGTAATTCAGCTTTATTTGAGGGTTTTCTAGCATGTACCGCCTTTTTAAGGTCATGCCACAAAATCTCAATAGGATTCAGGTCAGGACTTTGACTAGGCCACTCCAAAGTCTTCATTTTGTTTTTCTTCAGCCATTCAGAGGTGGATTTGCTGGTGTGTTTTGGGTCATTGTCCTGCTGCAGCACCCAAGATCGCTTCAGCTTGAGTTGACGAACAGATGGCCGGACATTCTCCTTCAGGATTTTTTGGTAGACAGTAAAATTCATGGTTCCATCTATCACAGCAAGTCTTCCAGGTCCTGAAGCAGCAAAACAACCCCAGACCATCACACTACCACCACCATATTTTACTGTTGGTATGATGTTCTTTTTCTGAAATGCTGTTACTTTTACGCCAGATGTAACGGGACACGCACCTTCCAAAAAGTTCAACTTTTGTCTCGTCGGTCCACAAGGTATTTTCCCAAAAGTCTTGGCAATCATTGAGATGTTTTTTAGCAAAATTGAGACGAGCCTTAATGTTCTTTTTGCTTAAAAGTGGTTTGCGCCTTGGAAATCTGCCATGCAGGCCGTTTTTGCCCAGTCTCTTTCTTATGGTGGAGTCGTGAACACTGACCTTAATTGAGGCAAGTGAGGCCTGCAGTTCTTTAGATGTTGTCCTGGGGTCTTTTGTGGCCTCTCGGATGAGTTGTCTCTGCACTCTTGGGGTAATTTTGGTCAGCCGTCCACTCCTGGGAAGGTTCACCACTGTTCCATGTTTTGCCATTTGTGGATAATGGCTCTCACTGTGGTTCGCTGGAGTTCCAAAGCTTTAGAAATGGCTTTATAACCTTTGAAATTGAACTCAGGTGTGATAAACCACAGTTAAGTTATTTTTTAACAAGGGGGGCAATCACTTTTTCACACAGGCCCATGTAGATTTGGAGTTTTTTTTCTCCCTTAATAACGTAAACCTTCATTTAAAAACTGCATTTTGTGTTCAATTATGTTATCTTTGACTAATAGTTAACAGTTTTTGATGAGCAGAAACATTTAAGTGTGACAAACATGCAAAAGAATAAGAAATCAGGAAGGGGGCAAATAGTTTTGCACACCACTGTATAGGTCACAAACCTCAGCATTAACCATCTGACTGCTAATGCCTAATGTGGAAAATATTAGGATCATGTTGACACTAACCATTAGCATTCATGGAGTTAATAATAAATCAGTTCCCCTTAGCGAACTTTGCATGATCTCTGCGTGGGCAGCATAAATTTGTGGCAGCAAAAAGACTTTTTATCATAAGCAAACACATTTACCTGCAGTTTCCATGCAATACAATAGTGGAGTGATTTATGCAGTGGAGACCTGACTGTATGACTAATTTTTGGCATAGTATCATTTGGCATATCAATAGTACAATGTCAGTTAGGAAAAACTATAACATTTCTTTGCCAACTTCCATTTACATTTTACATTTTGGAGAATTGGAGACATGAATCTGGGTGAAGCCAATGTAAGGTGCCCCCTGAATGAGAGAATAGGCACCAATGAGACACCATTCGTCTATGATCTGCCTTGGGTGCAAAAAAAAGATTTGGGCACCAACATGTGCAAACGTGTGCTTGTCCTACTAGTTGGCCTTCTGTTATTCTTAACTGCTTAATGGTTTCTAATGGTTATTGAACTGGGCAACATTTGACCAGGGGCAGAACAACAGAGGAAGCTAGAGCATTTAACACTAGCAACATTTGGGGGTATATTTATCAAAGAGTGAAGTTAGAGATCACCACACTCCTCTAGAGTGAAATTCCACCACTCTCCATTCATTTCTATGGGATTTTAAAAGAGTTTTTATCAATGGGTGAAATTGAAAGTTCATCCTTTGATAAACACGCCTTTCAAAATCCCATAGAAATGAATGGAGAGTGGCGAGATTTCACTCTAGAGGACTGTGGTGATCTTTAACTTTACTCTTTGATAAATATAACCATTGGTCTCAGGCTCACAAAGACACCCTTAATTAGATATTCCAGCAGGGAGTTGTGGAAAAGTGACACACCTGAAAAGTAGATGGATTATAGGAAAAGATCCATATCCCCTCTGCTATAGAGAGTGAATATTGGTCATGCTTATAAGTGAATATTGGTCATGTGCTTCCCAATGATACCAGTTAGATGGGATGGTTTATGGGGGACCAGAACAAGACACCCCTCAAATAAGAAAATTAAAATTCAATATACATTATTATTATTAATAATAATAATAACAATGCATTGAACTGAATTCAACTCACCTTGAAGCGGTTAAAAGTGTTGAAACGATCACTTTGTATTTCTTCAGTTCTTGTTTAGAAGGGTATATATAATTCTTTCTACTGCTGTCCAAATTACTGCAAATCTACAAATAAAAGAATGTGGGTAATCTCTCTGATACAGAAAACAACGAGATATACCATGTTCAGGCAGGAAAGCACAGGTGAAGCAGGTTTAAATGTGGTTATAAACTGCTGAGGTAGGACTGACTATTAGTATTTGGCACACACAGCCACAGCCTTTTTAACAATTAAATGAATGGTGCAAACTGTGTATGCCTTTAAACTATACTCCATCTGCAGTTACAGTACTATATGTATAGATGGTGATCTGCTGCAGAGATAATGCAAACACAACTTGTAGAAAATTATGTGGTAGCATTGCACATTGTCTTAATAAGTGAGCATCCACTTTATTTATATTTATATAAGAAGACATCTCAGGGCTGAACTACACTACAGCTTTTCTTAGATGATCTCAGACCAACGTGTCCCATCCTGCAAGGTTTTATGGGAAAGATGAATCTATCTGACCAAAGTCTGACATGTAGTTCAGTCCACAGAGTTCTGTATGGTCATCCCAGAATACTGACTAAACCGAATCACATAACTTTTTGTCACAAAACATGAAAATAAAAAAAGTTTTTTTTCCACTTTTTACCTTCCATAATTTGCATATGTAATTAGGATTCAGATTTGGTTCGGTATTCTGCAGAATGTTTCATTAAGAATTTGGGGATTCGGCCGAATCCCAAATAGTGGATTTGGTGCATCCATAGATATATTATCCGGTACACTTGGCAACCAGATTTTTCCGGATAAGGGGTCTTTCTCCATATTAAGTCTGCTAAAATTCATTTAAACCCATTAGAATTGTTTTGCCACCAAAATGTACAAGGGATCATGTACAAGTTACTGTTTTATTATATTAGAGAAAAAATAAATCCATTATAATTTTGAGAGCTAGATAATGGATTTCTGGACAAAAGATCCCACTCTTGTAATTACCCAAACCATGACCCCATATAGAGGGCTGCTAATAATTATTAATGCTCTTTAGAATATTTAGGATGAATCTAGCAGTTACAACAAATATATTAGGAGATTGCCAACACTGAAATGATCTCTCAGAATTATTTTACCTTTATATCTTCAGGCAGTGTACGAATGTCTCTACTCATAGCTATAATCCTATAAATGTCTTTGGGGTTCACGTGTTTTAGAAGGCGCTCGCAGAGTAGGTCTGAGGCACTGTTTGATGGAGCACATGCAAGGACATGGGCATCAGGGATTAACTTTAAGACCTGCAAAAACCAATTACATTAGTATATGCCACCAATTGTGAATTAAATAATTAGAGTTATTGCAAAAAAAGTTCATATTTGGAGTCTTCACCCAGAAGAAATTGATAGGACAGGTACACTCATGGTTGCTAGGAAAGCATAGGGGGAAACATTTAAATGCAAGATAATAAAACATCCATGCAGAACACAAATATAAACTGTCCATAGTGGAACTGGTGAAAAGTAAATTCCCAGGGAAAACAGGGAGAAGCATTATGTACTATAAGATACAGACAGCTCAGCATGCTTCAGTGTCTATCTTATTGTTACAGTCCCATTTACCCTAGCAGGCAGCAGTTTTAATGCCAGACTGGAAGATGAAGAAGAGAGGGTATGAACAGAAAGCTAAGTAATAACAATAACAGAAAAAATGGAACCGCCCAGAACAATGGATTTTTGGCAGCTGGAGTCAGTGACAACCCCCCCCCCCCAAAGAAACACATAAAAACAAAGATCTTGTTTTGTTCTGCTTTGTGAATGTGAGATAACCTTTTGGCCTTTCACTTAGTTAGATTTATTGGCCTTTCAAATGTGCAGGTTTATTCTTTCCTCAACTGCTTAGGTTTTCTTTTTTTAGGGAACACAAAATTGTGGAATACTATCGGGGAGTTGAACCTTTATACAGATCTTAGGGTAAGGTCACACCTGGAGATTAGGGGATATTTAGTTGCCCGGCGAATAATCACCTCTTCTTTGGGGCGAATGATCTCCCCGAATGACTTCCCCGGCTTCCGCCTGCTAGAATGAGAAATCGCCTGCGGCATGGCACTCACCTCGCTTCATTTTCCGAAGTCGCCTGAAGTTGACTCACAAATTTGACTCATTCGCACACTCCACCCTCTGCTAACCCTTAACCACAAATTTTGGTTCACCTGTAATGTTGATATAACTGCTTTATCTAATTCTCTCTAGTTCTAGCCTCTGCTCCTTTAGTGCTTCCTCTGATCCTGATTACCTGATAAATAACTACAACTCAGTTCTGTCTGTTGCTATCAATACCCATGCCCCTCTGCAGTCACAATGCAGCGGGCCCACAATCCCAGAAATTCTCCATTCACTTCGTATCAAGCTGCATCCTAGTTCTCTTCCTACCTTTACTTCACTGGTGTTCAGCTAAGTGTGGGTGTGCCTCAGGGTTCTGTTCTTGGTGCTCTGTTGTTCTCCTTGTATACTCTCTCTTTAGGGGACCTAATATCTTAATTTTGCCTTAAATATCACCTGTATGCTGATGACATCCAGGTATATTTAGACACCCCTTCACTAACCACTGACGTTCAGACCAAGATCACAAACTGCCTATTAGCTATCTCCTCATGGATGAACTAATACCATCTCAAGCTCAACCTGGCTAAAACAGAGCTTGTGGTTTTCCCACCTAAACCTAGCCCATCTCTTCCTTTCACCATTACTATTTAACCTGTTAATTCAGCACACTGTCTGGAGGTTATCTTTGACCAGTCTCTCTCCTTCTCTAATCATATTAATAGTACTGTCAAAACCTGCTATTCCTTCCTCTGCAATATAGCCAAGATACGTCCCTTTCTTTCACACATATCAGCCAAAACACTAATCCATGCCCTTATCCTAACCCTTTAGACTACTGCAATCTCTGGTCTTCCTGACTCCCATCTCTCTCCCCTCCAGGATTTTCCTACTCTCTCCATAGAGGGAACATGTTCAACCCCAATTAAAATCCTTAGTATGGCTGCCACTTAAGCAAACAATGGCATATAATATCCTTCAAAGGATATAACATTCAAAGCTCTTCACTACTCTGCTCCTCACTACATTTCTTAATTTGTCTCACTGTATGTTCCTAGCTATCTCCTCCACTCCTTTCAAACCATCTCTTGTCTTAAACCTTTCAATCTTGCTGCTCCTTACCTCTGGCATCCATTTCTGAATTCCTCTGTAAGGAGTGTTCTCTTTCTCTCTTCAATAAAAAACTTCTTTTATTTGGAACACTAGAACGTTAGTCTAATCCTGGAACCTATTGTACAATGCCATTTTGTGCACTTCCCCCCTCCTTTTTGTGCCTTTATGTAAGCCACCCACACATTTAGACTGTAAGCTCTATGAGGCAGGGACCTTCTTCCTACCACATAGCACTTAAGCTTGATTCCCTTATATAAGATCCGTGTACTGTGCACATTTTTATATATACATTTTTATATACTACTGTTCATCATCCTCTGCCCAGGTGGTGTTTACAATATACCATGTTACCACACACTAACATCAAATTTTCAGGAGCCAATTACATCAACTTAATTGGGAGCCAATTAACCTCCCTCGTATGGGGGAAACCAACTCAAGACACAGGTCTAATAAACTCCTAGCAAACAGAGCCCACATCAGAATGCTACAATGCCCAATGCTGCAAGGGAGGTAAGGTAATTGCTGACCCACTGACAGAAGGCTGACAGGGAGACAAGTGCCTAAAGCTGCTGCTAATTCTGGGAATGTACTGCATGGTTATAAGAAAACCTACAAATGTGCAACTCACATTTTCCTTTAAAAGAAAATATACCCTGTATCAGGGCTTTTTGAATTCTAAAGTTGAATTTCATGAGGAGACGCACTCTTCTGCAAGCATGATTAGCTGCAGGTTACTCTCAACTGCAGATTACTCTCTGCATGAATACTAAGGATAACACCAAATTATAAAAGTTCTAGTTGATAGCTGCCCCCTGGGGACTACAATCACCAACATTTCAATCTGAGCCAGAGACATTTTCTGTAATAAACAGATCAGTCCAAAATAATTTTGTTTAAACCACAGAGTCTCCATCGTTCTTAATGGCTGTACATCCCTTTCAGCAGACCGTGGAATAGAAATATTGTTTTAAATCTAGCAACTGGCATTTTTTAGTTTAATTTGTACTAATTTTACCCAGAACAGTAAATATTCCAAAAGCTAACAGGATCTGTATTTTCCAGATGAATACAACTTTGCATGTGTTTGGCAGTACTGCATTCATTTGCGCTGGGTTGGGGGAGTCACATAGGTGTCCCCATCCAGCCTTCCACCCATCACCTAACTCAAGCATCTGAATAATGTGCAAATTAATGAGTGCTTATGGGTGTAGAGTGCAAAGGGCTGCCTTACTCCCTCAAATGTTGCACTCTTTTCCTTGTGCCAGACTTTTTTCACCACATACACCACTAGTGCTTGAATAGGGGCATTGTTAAATGACATTTCAAAACTCTTTTGAAGCTAGGGATTGATGCAGTGATGTATAATCTCTGTAGAAGTGCTATAGAAATGTGTTGGCGCTATATAAATACTAGGAAAGAAAAAATATGAAAAGAAAAGGTGAAATAGAGCTTTTTTTACATACCTGTTTGATTGCTTCTACTAATGTAACAGTTTTCCCAGTTCCTGGTGGGCCAAAGATTATATAGGGAGCAGGCCTCGACATTCCACATAAAATATGCTTTACAGCATTGTACTGTTCGCTGTTACTTTCAAGGCTTCGGTCATAGAGGCTGCAAGAATATGAAACAGTATATTAGCAAATATAGTTTCAGAAGCACAACACATCCGTTCCTGTACTACTCAGCTGAACAATACATGTTGGTTGGCACGTAATAAGTTATTTAGCAATTTCTTAAACAGAACTGTTCTACAGCTTTAAGAGGCTTCAAAACAGTAACTAATCGAAGGAAAATAAAATAAATTAAAAAAACTAGAAACAATTTATCTGCTAAGAATAATAAATTAGTTACAACTGTATTAAGCTTACCACAGTTTTCCTACATCAATCATGAGCTCGCCGTAAGAACCTGTTGGAAAAATGACTTCTTTCAAGGAATTTTCTTTAACTAAATCCACAGCTCGGTGTTGGATTCTCAGCGGTAGAAGGCTAAATGTAAAAGTGACATCAAAGAGCATGCCAGGAAGAAAATCATCCCTAAATCTGGAAGGGAACACAAGAAAGATTAATAAAGTCTTGTTCATTGATGAACTGTAAGGGGTTATTTACTAAACCTCGATTTTTTCTGGTTGAGGTTTTTTTGACAAAAACTCGAATTTTTCGAGGGAAATAATTAAAATATTATTTATAATACCCAGATTCTGAAAATCCGCCATCTCAAACCTGTCGAGGTCATGTATGTGCCAATGGGAGATGTCCTTTTTACAATTTGAAGATATCATGATCTGCCCTTGGTTTTTTTTATAGAATTACTAATTCTAAGCAACTTTTCACTTGGTTTTCATTAATTATTTTTTGTAGTTTTTGAATTAATTGCCTTCTTCTTCTGACTCTCTCCAGCTTTCAAATGGGGGTAACTGACTCCATTTAAACAACAAATGCTCTTTCTTGGAACCATCTGACATTACAAACTGGAGAACTGCTGAATAAAAAGATAAATGACTCAAAAGCCACAAAAAAAATGAAAATCAATTGCAAATTGTCTCAGAATATGACTCTCTACATCATACTAAAAGTTAATTCAAAGGTAAACAACCCCTTTAACAACTATTAGCTGCCACTATTAAAGGTTCTTAAAGGACATCTGAACTGTGGCGGTCATATATGATATATACCATATATATGATACTTTATAACGCCAACATTTTGCCCATACTAGCTAAGTAACAAGTGAGCACCTACTACTAAACTCTGTGTGGCACGACACACTGAAGCTTGTGTAATATAATAAAGTACCCCCTGTTGAAAATGTGAGGATTTTTTTTAAACAACGAAGGTCCCAAAGCACTCACTTTTGAGAAAATCCAAGTTTAACTCTCTCCAGTTCCACGCCATGTACGCAACCTTTGTAGCTGATAAGTCTAGGCTTGCCCCGTTCATCAGAGTTTGTTGCAAACAGGTGATCTCCTCTCAGCACAGAAGGCCTGTTTTCAGCTACGCCAGGAACCTGAAGAAACACATTCATTCAACTATCCATTTTTTTACTTTTTGCCATGTTAATTAAGTATGTTTATGCGATATTGGCAGCCCAATATGCTGCTAAAAAATGTATCAATTAAATGTTGCAAAATTGTAACAGTTTAGGGGCAAATTTACTAAAGGGTGAAGTGGCTAATGCTGGCGAGTGTGACGTCATTTCTGCACTTCGCCAATTTACTAACGGGCGCTGGCGTACTTACGCTAGCGAAGGAGATAGACTCTAGTGCAACTTCGCACTCTAACGCCAGGCATATTTTCACACTGGCGAAAGAGCGTTACTACACAAATTCACTAAGTTTTTGTTTTTACTGAACGTTACCTCTATCGCCAGACTTGCCTTCGCTACCTCAGACCAGGCAATAAAGAAAAGTGCAATAGAGTAGATTGGACTTGGTCCCAAAAAACACTGGCGTTTTTTCCTTTTAACAGGGTTATAGGCTGAAAAAGATTGTACATTTTTTTTGGGTACCCTCCTTCCCCCCTACATTTCCTAACATATGGCATATAAACTATACTGTGGGCTCATGTGTAGGGCAATATAACAACTCTATTTTCTTTTATTAAGGTTCCCTGGGCATGTGTAGCGTAATGTATTTGCTGCAACATATACGTCCATTGTACTTTAACTTCCCACAAAATGCAAATTATCTAACGCTAGAGCAACTTCGCTATTCCTGACGTAGTAACGCTAGCAAAACTTCGCAAGCATTCGGCGCCGGCGACGAAACTTCACAACTTAGTGAATTAGCGTTGTCTGTACAAAGTTGCACCTGCTGAAGTGTGTCGAAGGCGGCAAAGCCACCGCTGGCGAATTTTGGCCCGTTAGTGAATTTCCCCCTTAGAGTCTGTGGCTAAATTACTGAGCTGCCAGACTGAAGTACCAGAGACACCAACATTCAACTTTAAACTTAGATTTCGGAAAAACAATAAAAAATAAAAAATGGATACTAATTGAAAAGTCTTTATTTCTCTGGAACAATCTGAAAACAACTGAAATAAAAAAAATTTTGGAAGGTGAACAGCCCCTTTAAAATTAAAAATTAAACTAATGACAAAAAACTGCCTATAGCATATCTGCAGGCACTGCATCAGCCTATGTGCACACACTCAGTAAATTTTGCAACAAAAACACAAAGGTATGGTTTTTTTTTCCAAGTAGAAATCTGCTCCATGTGTGTACACAGGCTGACCCAGTGTCAATCGGCTCCCTTCATTGCTTTATGTGGCATTAACCTTAAAGGAAAAATATACCCCCACTTTCACACTCTCCTTCAGTCTTATGCAGTCTGCATTCTTATGTGAATTTCCAGGAATAATAATGATCAAATCTACTGTGGCAAAAACTTGAGATCTACTGAGCTAAACAGCTTCCAGAACTCCCAACAGTTTGTCCCCATATGGTTGGAATTAAGTCCACATATTTGTATGTTTTTAAACATGGCGTCAATTGCACTTTTATTACAAATGCTATAATAATGAACTTCAATATTTATTACAATTTACTATAACATATTCATGTACTGATTTTTGATAACATATTGTGTATATGTGTGTAGGATGAGTTTCATATTCTAAATTATTGTATTACATTAATTTGTAAGTATATTTAAGAAAATGTAAGAATTAATACAAAACAGAAAGTTAAGTGAAAGCATACCAATTAGATTTCTATGATCGCATGTAAAGGAATATTAGAAGTCACTTTGAACTTAAGTGATCGTATGTGATTGATTTTCAGGGTAGTTTAACTTTTGTATTTAATTCAATGATTAGTTTTATTATAGCATTTATAATTCATTTATAAATTCAATCCTAAATAAATATTTATTTGTAGATTCAGATATCTTCCCACCTATTGTCCCACCTCTCTAGCAAGAAAGATACTGCTCTTTTAAGAAGATATATGTTGTATGTTAATAAAACAAAGAAATAACCCACAAAAAGTGGATATTTACACCTAGCTGCTGAGCTACATATTCATGCCTACAATTAAAGGGCACTGTGGAAACTTATTATATCCATAAATACTGAAAGAGTTGAAATATAACTTTTATCCCAGAAGATTTTAGCTGTGAAATATTTTAATCAAGCTATAAAGGAACACCTATAGCAGGAGTCCCCAACCTTTTTTACCCGTGAGCAACAGTCAAATGTAAAAAGAGTTGTGGAGCAACACAAGCATGAAAAAGTCCCTTTGGGGTGCCAAGTAAGGGCTGTGATTGGCATTTGGTAGCCCCTATGTGGACTGGCAGTCTACAAGAGGCTCTACTTGGCACTATACTTAGTTTTTATGCAATTAAAACTTGCTTTCAAACCTGGAATTCAAAAATAAGTACCTGCTTTGAGGACTCTGAGAGCAACATCCAAGAGGTTGGAGAGCAACATGTTGCTCACGATCTACTGGTTGGGGATCACTGACCTATAGGATACCTACTTCAAATATCCTTATAGTTAATATTTTTTATCTGAGAGTTACAACAGAACATTCATAACATTTTTTCAATAAGATTTTGCTGTTGAGAGGTACAGTAGCATGATTCAACATACTTTTAATGTTAAGAGCCTTTTGTTATCAGGATCCACCTCCATTGTTTGGTTCTGTCGATCATATTTCCTGATGTCAACCTCCATTTGAATTTCCTCAAGGTACAGAAGTAGATGGAATCTCTTGTAATTATTAAAGTCCAAGGGGTTTCTCAGCAGATCTCTGATGTGGTAGAGACAAAATTAAATCCCTAATGTGTTCCTGTTTAGTTTGCATCTACCCTACATCTGGAGCCAAGATCAAGAATCAGAAGTAAGTGGCAAAAGGCAATAAAATGATTTCCCCTTAACTGCATTAGGTTTCAGTTTTTCCTGTAAGTGAAAAACTAAATGTTTTCCCAACCTACAGAAAGGCACAATAGTTGTATAGTTCATTTGGGTTGAAAAAGTCCATCAAATCCAACACCAATGAACCCTAGTGCATAGTGCAACACAAGGTAACCAAATTATCTATGTAATTGTTATGTAAATAGACCTGCATGTTCAGGGCGTAGGAATCAAAAGTTCTGATATACAGCCAATAACCAGTAGAACGAATTACCTTGTTTTACCTCTTGTATTAGTTTTGGCTTTTTTATGTGATCTATATGTTCCTTGCTTACACCCATTTATTGTAAATATTTGTAATAACAATACAATTCATGTATTTAACGGGTAACAGACAAAACATGTACTCTAATAACCTATGGCAAGCAATCAGGTGCTTGCTTTTGAACTACAGACCTATATTTTCCCCTGCAGAATGGAAAGATCCCATCCATCCATTGAAGTGCTAAGAAATAGTTACATAGTTAAATTGGGTTGAAAAAAGACAAAGTCCATCAAGTTTAACCCCTCCAAATGAAAACCCAGCATCCATACACACACCCCTCCCTACTTTTACATAAATTATATATACCCATACCTATACTAACTATAGAGCTTAGTATCACAATAGCCTTTGATATTATGTCTGTCCAAAAAATCATCCAAGCCATTCTTAAAGGCATTAACTGAATCAGCCATCACAACCCGGCAGTGCATTCCACAACCTCACTGTCCTGACTGTGAAGAACCCCCTACGTTGCTTCAAATGAAAGTTCTTTTCTTCTAGTCTAAAGGGGTGGCCTCTGGTACTGTGATCCACTTTATGGGTAAAAAGGTCCCCTGCTATTTGTCTATAATGTCCTCTAATGTACTTGTAAAGTGTAATCATGTCCCCTCGCAAGCGCCCTTTTTTCCAGAGAAAACAACCCCAACCTTGACAGTCTACCCTCATAATTTAAGTCTTCCATCCCTCTAACCAATTTAGTTGCACGTCTCTGTACTCTCTCCAGCTCATTTATATCCCTCTTAAGGACTGGAGTCCAAAACTGCACTGCATACTCCAGACGAGGCCTTACCAGGGACCTATAAAGAGGCATAATTATGTTTTCATCCCTTGAGTTAATGCCCTTTTTTATGCAAGACAGAACTTTATTTGCTTTAATAGCCACAGAATGACACTGCCCAGAATTAGACAATGTGTTATCTACAAAGACCCCTAGATCCTTCTCATTTAAGGAAACTCCCAACATACTGCCATTTAGTGTATAACTTGCATTCATATTATTTTTGCCAACGTGCATAACCTTGCATTTATCAACATTGAACCTCATTTTCCAGTTTGCTGCCCAGTTTCCCAATTTAGACAAATCACTCTGCAAAGTGCCAGCATCCTGCATGGAAACTATATTTCTGCACAATTTGGTATCATCTGCAAAAATAGAAACAGTACTTTCAATGCCCATCTCCAGGTCATTAATAAACAAGTTGAAAAGCAAGGGACCTAGTACAGAGCCCTGCGGTACTCCACTAACACTGGTCCAATTAGAAAATGTTCCATTTACCACTCTTTGTAGTCTATCTTTTAGTGCCATCCCAGAATCGAGGTATCTACTTACCTTCTCATAAAAATAAATTAAGTTAGTCTGGCAAGATCTATTACGCATAAAACCATGCTGGCACAAACTCATAGTATTATGATTTGCTATGAAGTCCAGTATCTTATACTTTATTAACCCTTCGAAAAGCTTTCCTACTACTGACGTCAGAGTAACTGGCCTATAGTTTTGAGGCTGAGAACGGGATCCTTTTTTGAATAGCACCACATTAGCAATTCGCCAGTCTCTCTGCACTATACCAGATCTCAATGAATCCTGAAAAATTAAGTAAAGAGGTTTGGCAATCACAGAGCTAAGCTTGCTAATTACCCTGGGATGAATACCATCTGGCCCCGGACCTTTGTTAATCTTAACATGTTCTAGCCTCTTCTGAATTTCTTCATGTGTGAACCATGCATCATTAGTTGTATTACTAGAACTGGTACTATTAACAAGGAAACCTTCACTTACTGGTTCCTCATTTGTGTAGACAGATATATAATATGAGTTCAGAATCTGCGCTTTTATTTTGTTTTTACTATTAACATATTTAAAAAATAATTTTTTTAACTGCTTGCTGCAAAATTCTTTTCTATATCAATTTTAGCTTCTTTTGATGATTTCTGGGCAGCTAAGTGGCAAATGAGATTCAATGTTGATAAATGTAAAGTCTTGCACCTGGGATATAAAAATATCCAAGCCACTTATACCCTTAATGGGACTGCACTAGGCTAATCCATTATGGAAAAGGACATTGGAGTGCTTGTAGATGATAAACTTGGCTGTAGCAAGCAATACCAGTCAGCAGCATCAAGGGCAAATAAGGTCTTGAGCTGTATTAAAAGGGGCATAGAGTCAAGGGAGGAGGGGGTTATTCTTCCACTGTATAGAGCACTTGTAAGGCCCCATCTAGAATATGCCGTACAATTTTGGTCTCCATCATTCAAACAGGACATTATTGTATTAGAGAGGGTACAGAGAAGGGCAACTAAGCTGGTAAAAGGTTTTGAAAATCTTAGCTATGAGGAAAGACTGGCCAAATTGGGGATGTTCACGCTGGAGAAGAGGTACTTAAGGGGTGATATGATGACTATGTATAAATATATAAGGGGATCATATAATAATCTCTCTAATGCTTTATTTACCAGTAGGTCTTTCCAGCTGACACGAGGTCACCCATTCCGATTAGAAGAAAAGAGGTTCTGCCTAAATATTCGGAAGGGGTTTTTTTACAGTGAGAGCTGTGAAGATGTGGAATTCTCTCCCTGAATCAGTGGTACAGGCTGATACATTAGATAGCTTTAAGAAGGGGTTGGATAGCTTTTTAGCAAGTAAGGGAATACAGGGTTATGGGAAATAGCTCATAGTCCAAATTGATCCAGGGACTAGTCCGATTGCCATTTTGGAGTCAGGAAGGAATTTTTCCCCCTCTAAGGCAAATTGGAGAGGGTTCAGATGGGTTTTTTGCCTTCCTCTGGATCAACTGGCAGATAGGTAGTTAATAAAAAAAAAAGGTTGCACTCGATGGACATGTGTCTTTTTTCAACCTTACTTACTATGTTACTATGTATATATATATATATATATGCAATGGAAGGTTAGGGCACACACATAAGGAGTTACATACCTGGGTGCAATACAGAGATTACAATATTCACTCACGAAAAATGCTGCTGCACACCAGGATTTATTGTGAAAAGTTAATCCTTTATTTGATCAAATAAAGGATTAACTTTTCACAATAAATCCTGGTGTGCAGCAGCATTTTTCGTGAGTATATATATATATATATATATATATATATATATACATATATATACATATATATACTTCCAGTATAGTGAAATAGGGGATACATCCAGGGACAGATTTATCATGTGCTGGTATTTCATACTGAGCAGTATTAATTCTTAGAATGATGTTGAACTTTTCAAATTGTTAACCCCATATTAATGCAATGCGTTAAAATTTCTGGGAATCAACCATTCAGAGTAATGCAGTGACACAAATATCTGTATTGATATGTGTCACTTCATTAACCTATTTTATGATGTGATATAATGTGAAATAATTCCTGACAGACGGGTCAGTATTTAGAATACATTAAATAATATATAATTGCTGGGAATCCATTAGGGATTTTTATAAATCTTCCCCTCACTGGCTTTCATCTTTTCAAACATGTTACAGGTAAGGATGCATTGGTATAAAAATCTACCAAACCAAAAACAAACCCTATATGAATAAATTAAAACTTAATTATCTGTAACCAAAAAATTGTCATGCTTTACCCAAATCCTTCAAAAAGTGTTATTCAGCTGGAGCTTGAGCCAAATTCTGGATTCATTGCATCCCTAATTATAAGCCAAATTACAGATGTCTGTAGTAATTTTCAACTGTTATGCAGGCTTTGACTAGTTAGGATGAGGACAGATTGTATTATGAGTTCTTACTCCTTGCTGGCCTTTTTAGTGCTATGTAATCAAAACTTACCTGTCTGGGTTTCCTGAACGTCTTTTATCACCTGCACCATTGCAGAATACACCTGCCTTAATGCTGTCCCTCAGATGTGCAGGTGGAGGGAATCTTCCTAAAGGAATTTCCATTTCTAGTAAAGAATTCCTTGGGCTAGAAAAATAAAAAATAACAAATTATATATGAATTGATTTTATACAACTTATATGTTTTTTTAATTATATATTTCCTTTTTAACTGGATTTCCAGCAACAAGTCCAAAAGCTACACCATCTTTCTTTGTAATATAGGGAAACAGATAACAATTCCACTTCTGCAGTTTTGTAAATGTTTTGTAAATGTTGTGAAACAGGAGACAGGGATATTTATATGGCAAATTATGATAAAGTGTTAATGAAAGGAAAAGTCAAATGGATTTTGAGTTCTTGGGATAGTAAAAATATTGTTTAAGTTAGGGTAAAATTGGGATTACCAATGAGGAATAATAGAAGGTGCTTACTTTCCATTCGCCCAGAGGTGCAAGAGCATTGGTGCTAAAATGCACTATTGAAGGCCCATGAACTTTCTCGCTGCACTGGGAGTAACATTTTCTGCAGTTGGTACCTTTCAACAGATTTAAAATCTAGCACAAGGTACAAGGGAGTTCTCATATGCAATTTGAGCTTACCCAACTCCCCCCCCCCCATAGAAATTCCTTCAATTAAGGCATGTCTTCAAAGCCCAGTTCTGAATTCAAAACTCCAGTGCTTTGGCTCTGAAGACATTTTACATATAACAAATACGTCCAAGTGGTCTAAAGGTTGTATCAAATTCTACTGGTCAATGGTCCCAGGAACACTTATTCAAACACTCTTGCAAAATTGAAAAACAAAATGATGAATGTCCTTGCTGTAACTCCTCAGCTGCAGACTTTTTTTCCTATGTTTTGGGCCTGCCCTCTGTCTGGTCTGTCATCTCTGGCTGGTGACCTTGGTATGCCAGTTCCATCACCACTAACTTGTATATTGGGTTAGAGTCCTGCTGCGGGAAAACCTGCGGTACACTGCGGGTTGCGGGCAGAAGTTCCGGGTGCTGGTATAGACGTGGGTCAGCGGTTCTGTGGGTTTTCTGGTCACGGGTTGCGCCGCGGGTCTTCTCAATATCGATTTTTACTCTTTTTTTCTGATCATGTCTACTTCTAATGTCGTTACTTCCGGTTTACAATGACAGCACTTACTGTTTTACTCCTTTTTTTCTGATCATGCCTACTGCAGATGATGTCAATTCCAGTTTACAATGACAGCACTTCCTGATTCTTGATGGTCAGCGGGTCATGGGTCTGGGTTGCCGATAAGGTACTTGCAGGTCGAGTTGAGGGTCCAAACGGGTAAGAATGCGGGTTGCGGGTCCGGGTTGCAGGTACGGGTCGGGTTCCTAAAAATGGACCCGCGCAGTACTCTATATTGGGTAACAGCATTGGATCATCTTATCCAAATAAAGCCAGATATTGGTTCTTGCTTACGATGAGCACATTTGGTAATTTCAAGCTCTGGGGGGGGCATGCATGCCAGGCCCACCCTCTGAAGATTTTTATTGGAGCACAGGTCCCCAACTGCCACTGTCCACAGCAAAAGAGAATGTGAGTGATAAGTTTAAAACAGGTGGGGATGGGGAAACTACCATACAACATAACCCTTGTACTCCAAGCCCCTCCATGACCACAGGGTCTGCTGTATGTTAGTTATGCCAGTGGCTACACCACTGATAAAATCTAAAGACTAGGGGAACTATGAGCTAGAATCCTTGCTGGAATTAGAGATGTAACCCTACTTTACAATTTACTAGATTTAAATTTTCTTTCATTAAATTATAATTATTCTATATCCTGACCTAGAGTAAAAAGCATCATGCAGAATAAATAAAAAATAAAATATTTAAAAATGCTCCTTGATCTGATGTGCTCTCAATATACATGATAATCCAATGTTGTACAGGTAAGGGATTCATTCTTCGAAAACCCGCTATCCAGAAAGCTCAGAATTACGGAAAGGCTGTCTCCCATAGGCTCCATTTTTTTTCCAAATAATCCAAATATTTACAAATGATTTCCTTTTTTCTTTGTAATAATAAATCAGTACATTGTACTTGATCCAAACTAAGATATAATCAATCCTTATTGGAGGCAAAACCAGCCTATTGGGTTTATTTACTGTCTACTTGATTTTCTAGTAGTCTTAAGGAATGAAGCGTCAAATTATGGAAAGATCCATTTTCCGAAAGTCCCAAGCATTCTGGATAACAGGTCCCATACCTCTTTGATGTTTCAACAAACTACTTCTCTGAAAACTGAGATGTTAAAAAAGAAAGACAGCATCTTTTAATGAGTCAGCAGCCACATTATTTCCCATGCTGCCAAGATCACTAAAATATATAAAAAATAATCTCTAGGTTGGAAAAAAACAATAATTCCCAGAATTGCAGTGGTGCAACATGATGTGAAAGGAAGAACTGACAGCAACTATGAAGGGAACTGAACTCAAGGTGGAAAGAATATACAGTATATGAATTCATTCCTAGTAACGTC
This sequence comes from Xenopus petersii, assembly GCA_038501925.1. Taxonomy (NCBI): domain Eukaryota; kingdom Metazoa; phylum Chordata; class Amphibia; order Anura; family Pipidae; genus Xenopus; species Xenopus petersii. Next base: position 142,448,633 of record CM076674.1, read on the forward strand.
CGTTTTTTAATTCCTAGTCTTCCATTCTCATGCCCCCTATTCTTCATTTTGTTAATGCAAAAAATAATTAAAAACAGCTAAAAACAACATGAATGCAAATAAATGTCAGTATTTACTAAATATGGTAAAATGTATTGCACATTGAGTGCCAAAGCGTAAGAGGAGGACCCATCTATGGGGCAAATTTACTAAAGGGCGAAGGGACTAACGCCTCTAGCGAAGGAGATAGACTCTAGTGGTACTTCGCTCCCTAACGCCTAGGGTGCTCTGGCAAATGGGCGTAACTACGCAAATTCGCTAAGATGCGGATTTTACCGAACGTTACCTCTTGTGCCAGACTTGCCTTCAGACCAGGCGAAGTGCCAGAGACGTAACTAGAGGGGGCGGGCCCTTGCGCTGGACGTGCAGCCGGGCCCCGCCCCCCTCGTACGGCCAGAAACGGTCGCATTAGAACAGAGTGGCGCGAGCTGCGGGGGGCCCTGAGGGGGTGTGGGCCCTGGCCCAATCGCACCCCCCGCTCCCCCGGTAATTACGCCACTGCGAAGTGCAATAGAGTAGATAGGATTTCCTCAAAAAATAGTTGAAAATTTTTATGTCTTTTCCTTTTTCAGGGTGATAGGCTGAGAAATAGCGGAAATTTTTTTTGGGGGGTATGCGGCTTTCCCCCCTACATTTCCTAACATATGGCATATCAACTATACACTGGGCTCATGTGTAGGGCATTATAACAACTCTGTTTTATTTTATTAAGGTTCCCTGGGCTTGTGTAGTGTAGTAATGTATTTGCTACAGCTTGGCGCAGTAACGTTAGCTCAACTTCAGATTTTAGTGAATTAGCGTTGTCCTGTCAAATCTATGCCTGGCGAAGTGTTGCGCTGTACGAGAAGCTGTCGCTGGCAAATTTTCGGAGGTAAGGATATTTGCCCCTATGGCTTTTAAAGAAGGAATAGTAGGTGTTAGGAACACCACAGTAACTGCTTATTATAGTGATCCTGTCCAAATGAAAACTGCACTGGCTTAGGTTACTACAGTAGGAGCGACATGTGGCCATCGTCTTCCTCTTTGTGGATACCTTTACAGCCCTGGGTGGGATGTGCATGCTCATATCAGACACAGGGGAACCCTGGGAGACAGAAGAAGATGGTGACGTTGTACTTTTTTTAGTAGTAACCCAAGCCAGTGCAAATTTCAGCAGGAGCGCCAGCCTGGGGTCTCAGGTAAGCAATTACAGTCACTAAGGGTGGCTAATAAACCAGCACCCCCCTAATTATACATTTTCTTTCACTTTAAAGGGAATCTGTCGTCATTTTAAACTTTTTTTTTTTTTGCATTTTTATAAAAAACACACATCCATAAACACTGTCTGGCAAATAAAATGTTAATCCACAAATCCATGCATAAGTTATTTTAGTTTGTATTTTGTCATGGGGGCTTCCATTTTTGCTCATTACACATTCATTCTGTGCTGCTCTAACAGCAGGCACAGCATTACCTGTGTGCTTGGAGGCAGCCACTCTGTAATGAAAAGCCAGGTCGCACTACGACATGAGAATCTAGCTGTACACTCCCCCTCCCCTCTCTGCCCGTGTGTGATGTTTGGAGGAGAGAGGTCACATGGTTTGCAGGGAAGCAATTACTTTCACTTTCCTACGTCCTGCTCTACAGCTGCACTAGCAGCCCCTCCTCCCACAGACACTATCAAAGCTCCTGCCGTTCTGTAAGTTTGTTCTCTGCTTTCCTTTGGAGGGGGGAACTTTCTCTCCTTGCTGCCTTCCTAGTTTGTTTTACTGGTGGTAAAGGAGCTGTGAGTTCCCTCTGCTATCCACCTCACACTGACCTTGCTCCTTTCCTGCCTGCAATACTTTTTTTTTCATTAACTACTTACTGTCTCCTTTCTCCTGAGCTATTTTAACCCTTTCTAGACTTCCTCCTAAGTTTTCCTGGTTTTCAAGTATGTCCTTATTTTATCCTTTTTTCTATTCCCTGTCATCATTCCTGGGAGTGTACTCCTGTGTTTCATTTTTGTGTAAACAAATTTAAATAAACTATCTATATAAAATATTTTTTCCAGTGCCCAAAATGAATTGTGTGTGTATATATATATAGATAGATAGATAGATAGATAGATAGATAGATAGATAGATAGATAGATAGATAGATAGATAGATAGATATATTGTGATCACAGGACTATCTTATTTCAGTCTTTCTGAAGTGGTGTCAGTGGGAGCTTATCTTGATTCCTGCCTATTGTTCAATTGACAGGCTCAGCAGACAAGGCTCTATTTACATTACAGCAGCTTGTAGGAGGGAGGGGTAATGACATCACTCCAACTTGCAGTGCAGCAGTGAAGTGTGACTGAAGTTTATCAGAGCACAAGTCACATGACCTGAGGGCAGCTGGGAAATGTCAAAATGTCTAGCCCCATAGCAAATTTTAAAATTAGATATAAAAAAAATCCATTTCTTGTTTTGAAAAACAGATTTCAATGCAGGATTCTGCTATAGTAGCACTATTAACTGATACATTTTGTAAAAAACATTTTTTTCCACGACAGTATCCCTTTAATAAATTATCTATTTTGCATCATAACCTCGCAACAAACACACCTCCCAACAAACACACCCCCACTCTGACTGTTTTAGCCTATTTAAAATTGGCATGCTTTTGTGCATGCTGAATAGAATAAAACATATTCATTAGACAGACAGAGGAGGTTTTACTGCAGATTTGACTCACAAAGATTTTTGACACACCTATTTACATTGTTGCAACTAGTGTCCCTCTACAATGTGTTCATTCATACTGCCATTTGAAGTCTGATTTATCTGTACAATGTGTACAAAGCACATGTTGGAAGCCCTAAGTAGAATGTGACATTTTGTTGCAAAAAAGAACATTGGCACTGGCCTCTTTATAACATTAAAGGGATACTGTCATGGGAAAAAAAATTTTTTAAACACACCAGTAAATAGTGCTGCCCCAGCAGAATTCTACACTGAAATCCCTTTTTTCAAAAGAGAAAACTGATTTTTTATACCTAATTTTCAAATCTGACATGGGGCTAGACATATTGGCAGATTCCCAGATGCCCGCAGTCATGTGACTTGTGCTCTGATAAACTTCATTGACTCTTTACTGCTCCATTTCAAGTTGGAGTGATATCATCCCCCCCCCAGTAGCCTAACAACAGAACAATGGGAAGGTAACCAAATAACAGCTCCCTGAAACAAGATAACAGCTTCCTAGTAGATATAAGAACAGCATTCAATAGTAAAAATTCATGTCCCACTGAGACTCCTTCAGTTACATTGAGTAGGAGAAACAATAGCTGTCAGAAAGCAGTTCCATAGTGCAGCACCAGCTCTTTCTAAAAGCACATGATCATGCAAAACCTACACACCAATATTACAGTAAATAGTGTTATTTAGAAATAAAAACTACTCCATAAATATCATGATAGAATCCCTTTAAAATGATTTTGATTTCTGTAGCATCTGTGGGTATGTATCTCCATCAGTAACCCAATATTCATAAAGCTGAGAATTACAGAAAGGAGTACATTTTAAGCAAATCAATTTTTTCTAATGATTTTCTTTTTCTCTTTTTTTTTTAAAGGTTTTAATTTATTGGTTTGTACAACAAGATATTTGCCGATGGGCACAATACAATATTCCTTCTTTATACTTGAGATTGGTTCTTTTTCTCTTTAATAAAAAAACAGTACAGGTATAGGATCTGTTATCTGGAAACCCATTATCCAGAAAGTTCCGAATTACGGAAATGTTGCCCCCCATAGACTCCATTATAATGAAATAATCCAAATTTTTAAAAATGATTAGTTTTTTCTCTGTTATAATAAAACAGTAGCTTATACTTGATCCAAACTATGATATAATTAATCCTTATTGGAAGCAAAACCAGGTCAATGGATTTATTTAATGTTTACATGATTTTTGAGTAGACTAAGGTATGAAGATCCAAATTATGGAAAGATCCATTATCCAGAAAATCCCAGGTGCCAAGCATTCTGGATAACAAGTCCCATACCTGTACCTTGTACTTCATGGTACAAGACACAGTGATTCATTTAACAGAAAAAAGACCAGGTACAAAGCATTCTTAATAACCAATCCCATTCCCGTACTTTGAATTTTTTTTAAAAAAATCTTACTGTTCAAGGGGAAATCCATCTTCTTCAATTCTCTCGGATGGCTTAAAGAGGTCTTTTTGATATGGAACATATTTGGATGTTGGTTTTAGCTCATCCATCAACTTACTGGTACACACAGCTGATATGAATCTACCAACAATCCCCCGACTAGAGGTGTCGTTTTCAGTCATGGACTCACATACCAAGGTGACAGGAAAATATCCATAATAGGCTGGTGTACAGGAAACACGAATCTCATAACTGTCCCCTAAAATTTAGAGAGTACAGTGAAACCTCAATTTTAAATCCCTTGATTTAAAAATGTGCCTCAGTTTACATTGTTGTTTTGTGGTCCCACCTATATAGTATGCATAATACATTTCCCTGATTTTACAATTTCCTGGATTTTACACCATTTTTTTCTGGTCCCCTGAAAAATGTAAAATGTAATGGGGGTTCTACTGTATGCACAATTAAATTAAAGGTTCATACTAATTAAACCTAAGTATGGAATGGGCTAGAAATGCTGCATTTTACATACTGAACTTACTGTACCAGGCAAGATGTTCAACAGCTTTATATTACATGCCTTCAAAATTGTAATTAGCAGCTCCCCATCTTGGATCATCTTAGATCACCTTTGAGTGGCAAAGGCACTGCACATGCTTAATGTGCTTTGGGCTGTTGAGATGCTAAGCATAGCGGTAAATAGGAATCACCTAAACATTAGCAAAATGAGTTTCATCTGACATAGAAGCTGATGCTACAGGACTGATTAATAATCAATTCTAATGCAGAATTAAATGGTTTCTATGCTTCCATTTAATGTAAATCTGAATTTATTTCTAATCAGCCTTGTATTGTGAGTTTTATACTATATACTGTGCCTAGAGCAGCACCAGGCCAAAATACTGCACTGGAATGTATTAAAACATCTACTGCTTGTAGGAGAATAGATAAAGTATAGTTAAATTACCACTTTTTAAATATACACTGATTAAAAATTGTCAATTGGTTAACAGTATTACAGTTGTTTGTACCTATAATTCATATTAAAAACAGTTTCTGTCTGAAACTGTGTAGCAGAAGTCAGTGCACCTGGAGGAGAACTAACTTCTGCTGCATTGTTTCCATAGTCAGACCCAGAGAAAAGGGTAATCAAACACTGATTTCAAATGGATATAGATTTACAAAGAACTTTAAAACTATTTGAAATTTGTTTACAATTACATGTTCTTTCATTCTGCAGAAACATATTTTTGATGGAGATTCCCTTTACCAAGGATTTGCCCTGTGGGCCACTAAAGCTGGCCATAGTTGTTGAGATCGTACGATCATGTGAATTGTCCATCAACTAAAAAGACCAATTTGCCTGGAATTCGCACGATAATTTAGAAAGATTGGTCGGACTTCACTAAAATCGGTCGTTCGGCAAGAGAAATGTGGGACCTTAACTTAGGTACAACTCCCTGTACCCTTCTGTATTTATGCAATAATATTGAGACTATCATTTCCTAACTACTAAATGAAAGTACAACCTCAGAATTATGGTGTTATGGAGTTTTGAGGACGCAAGGATAAATGGAATAATCTAATGATTTTACAGGCTGGATCAGCACCACTTAACCACTTAATGTAAAAGAGGGTACACAACAGGAATTTCAATGATGAGGAAATTGAGATCACGGGGATTTATACAGCCACATGATTTCTATTATCTTTATAAATTAGAGTAGGGGGTACATTATTCACTATATACTGTACGTGCCAGGTTTTTAAAAACACAATGCTATAATGAGTTTCTATATTCCACAGTATTTTAAACTGTCACAATGTACATAATATATAGAGTAAACACACTCTTGCCAATACTCAAAACAGATTGCAGGGTCAGTTCATAAATTATAAATTTGCCACTGGAACAGCACCTCTTTAGAATGGATAAACAAATGTACACCAGCCAACAACACTTTTATGTTAAATGCTGATAAATACCTTGTGAAGCAGGCATACTATGCTTACCTGGGTTTAAAATTAAAGGGGCCATTTTGGACACATTCTGTGCATCACTAAATGAGAATATATTCATTTTCTGCAGCGTTGTGTACTGAGTAAAGGTCACAGGCTTAGCTGACTTATTCTCCACCAGAATTGGGAAAATAAACTCTTCACCTAGCGTGCACTTAAAGCGGATACGGCCTTCGCTTCGATCATGGGCTGAAGAAATGTGAATGTCATTCTTTCCAGTGAATTGAGATCTGTAATAAAAATACGATTAATATCCAGAAATCTCTATAACACATAAAGGGAAGCTATGATTAACCCCTTGACTACAATCGACAAGTTGAAGCGGTGGTTCACCTTTAAGTTAACGTTTACTATGGTATAGAGTGGCTTATTCTAAGCAACTTTTCAATTGGCCTTCATGAATTCTTAGTTTTGGAAACATTGCCTTATTCTTCTGACTCTTTTCAGCATTCAAATGAGGGTTACTGACCCCATCTAAAAAAACAAATGCTCTGTAAGGCTACACATTCATTGTTATTGCAACGTTTTATTGTTCATCATTCTATTCAGTCTCCATACTATTCATATTACAGTCTACCCTAGGAACCAGATTTCTGACTTGAGGGGGGGACATGGGTCATTACTATTTGCTTTTGAATCTGACCTGCATGCTAAGGATCAAAAGCAAACTCACTGAACTGAATGTCCCATGTGGCCCTATCTTAAAGGAATTGTTCAGTGTAAAAATAATAACTGGGTAAATAGATAGGCTGTGCAAAATATGTTTCTAATATAGTTAGTTAGGCAAAAAGTAATCTGTAAAGACTGGAGTGACTGAAAGTCCAGTGCCGGGCCAAGTAGGCTGGGGGCCCTAGGCAACCCAGCCGACTATGTCGCCCTCCCTCCACATGCGCACTCGTTAACAGTCAAGTGCTTACAAACACTTGCGTGCATATGCACGGACCAGCTCACAAACAGTCATGTGCGCATGCGTGGACCAGTGCACGCACCAACAATGCATACATTCGCATGCGTAGAGTATATTGAGCGGCCACAGTGCTGAAATTGCTGCCGCAGATGGGGGCACGGGGGTCCGAACTAGGGGGAATCCGGCAGAAGAAGTACTGTGCCTGGTGACCCTCCAACTTTACGCCCTAAGCATGTGCCTCTTCTGCCTACCCCTAGTTCCGGCCCTGTGAATGTCTAACATAATAGCCAGAACACTACTTCCTGCTTTGCAGCTCTCTTGGTTTCCACTGATTGGTTACTAAGAAGTAACAAATCAGTGACTTGAGGGGGGGGCACATTGGTCATAACTGTTCCTTTTGAATCTGAGCTGAATGTTGAGGATCAATTGCAAACTCACTGAACATTTATGTCCTATGTGCCCCCCCCTTTCAAGTCTCAGAGTTAGAGAGCTGAAAAGCAGGAAGTAGTGTTCTGACTATTATGTTAGACATCCAGTCACTCCAGCCTTTATACATTTAATTTTTGGCTAACTAACTATATTAGAAACATTTTTTTATTTTGCACAGCCCATCTATTTACCTAGTTTTTATTTTTACACTGAACTGTTCCTTTAAAGTTGCTGACTAACTCACAGTTAGAGAGCTGAAAAGCAGGAAGTTGGGTTCTGTTATGTTAGACATCCGCTCACTCCAGGCTTTATACAGTACATTACGTTTTGGCTAACTAACTATATTAGAAACATTTTTTATTTTGTAAAATAATATATTAACCAAGTTTTTATTTTTACACTGAACTGTTCCTTTAAAAGCGAACCACCCCTTTAAAGCTAGACAAGCCCACTATTGTGCTTGACTATTGGGCCAATGCTATAGCATTCTACATGATATCCTCATGTGCAGAATAACCAAAAACAGTTTTCAAACATTTATAGAAAAATAAGCTTTATGCCATATACAAATAAGGCAGGCATGGAGAGCACAGAAAACAAGAAAGACCAAAGTGACTCAATGGACCAAAGCTATCCAAAGAGGAGCCACATGCATAATAGGGAAGGGATTCTATAGATAAACATAATTATTTGCTCAGTTCTTGAGTTCAATATTTGGAAGTTTTAACCACATTTACATAAACCACAAAAAACATTGTCAGAACTGATAACTTTATTGCTAAAGTAAGGAATGAAATAACATAAAAAGCTTGGGCCACATTTAAGAAGGTTCTGGGAGCAACAATGTTTATCTGAGGAGGTATTTAAATTTACACAGCTGAAGAGATAATCCCAAAAATCTCTGCTTATGATATGTGCATAAAATCTTTCCTGGGATATATGAACCTGTTATTCTTGATCCATTTAGAGATCCTCCATGCTTCAGATCTGCTGTGGTTGTTTCCATTATCCAGTGGTTTCTCAGAGACAGGTTCAGCCCTCTTACTCCTACGCATAACAAAGTACTGATCTGTCAGAGGTGACCATTTTTTGCTCATGCCCTGAGAAAGATTAAAAATAAGTCTTTTAAGTCATTGAATAAAATGTGTCCCCGAAATGTAAACTGTTAATGGTGTGGGAAATCCCTTCAAGCAACAAGAAGCACTGGACAACGTAATTAAATTCACAAAATAGGTGGTTTTATAATACTTTTTCATACTTAACAAGGAACGAAAATGTTATTTACTACTATGCTAAAGTCAGACAATGTAGCTCCTCTAGCATTCCTTAGATAAAGACTATAATTATACTGTAACACGTATGCAAAGCAATAATTAGTAAGCTTAATAGATATAGTGCCGACATATTGATATTTCATCAACAGTTCGTACCCCATTGACCTTAGAATCTCTCTACAATAAGCAGATCAAAAAGGCAGTTTCATCAGTACCCATTTTAGCTAAAAGCAGAGTTAGGATATGTTTAGTAACTGTGATAAAAATACATTGTGATTTTATGTTAAAAATTTTACATTTGGTTTAATTCATGCTTAAATGATGTATTCCAAATTACAGAAAGATCTCTTATGCAGAAAACCCCAGGTCCCAAGGTAACTACAGCATACCTCCCAACTGTCCCTTTTTCGGAGGGACAGTCCCTCTTTTGACAGCTCAACCCGCAGTCCCTCATTTGTACTGGAAAGTCCCTCTTTTCTCTGCACTGAACAGCCAGAAAAAGAAACAAAGTTTCTCACTTAATTGGCTTTTAGCAGAGAGCCCAGAACAGCTAGCAGGTGCAAATAAGATACTTTGTAACAATTTTGAGACACAAAAACACAGTTTAGATAAGGAGAAATATTTTCAAACTTTAATAACCTGCCAAATTTTGTAAAACAAACATGGTAATTAGGGGGTGTGGCCACAGAAAGGGGTGTGGTCAAAAAATTGCTGCGCTACGTGTGGAAAAAAACATTTTGTCCCTCTTTTTACTTCCAAAATGTTGGGAGGTATACTACAGTAAGTTGTTTGTGGTAATTGGAAAACCCGAGAGGCAGCTACAAAGAATGCTGCTGAGCTACTACTTTTGGGTCATGACTCAGAGCAGTCATGAGCTTTGCCATCCTAAAAATAATACACAATGGGAGCTGCCCTCAAAGACTTTTTTTACAGGATCTAAATTGTAAAACCATAGAGAAGCCTTTGTTGTGCTTTAAAGGACCAGTAAGTAACATCAAAAAAATTTTTTAAAAAATTCAATAGTATACATTGAAAAAAAAACACCAACACAAATTAAACTTTAGAATAGCAATGCCTTTATTAAGAAATAACTTACCGAAACTCCACTTCCCCTCCTCTTCATTAAAGGTGACAGGGCGTCCATCCATCCTGCGTTGCTTGATTTCTCCTCCTGGCTATTGTAGTGACAGCTCTTCTTCATCCTCTTCCCAGCCGAGGCAGAACCGATGCTTTTCAATGGGTCCTTTATTTGACAACTTTCGGTGACTTTTTTTCTGCCTCCCCATCAGCTGGACCACTAGGTGCTCAATGAACACGCTGCCCTCCTCTAACTTCCTACACCGCCGGCCTCTTCTTATCATCAGCCGGTGCTATGCAGGGCTCCCTCCACTTCCCACTGGGGGGATATGGCACGGACTATAGTGCAGCAGGACTGGGACACTTCAGAAAGGGAGAGAGGAGATTGATTCTGTTGCTGAACTTCAAATTTCCCACACAAATGTATTATGGACTATATGGACTATAAACCACAAGGTGTAGAATCATGTGAGCTGAAACTGCTGGGACACTTCAGTCGCATCTAAAAGCACACGTGCGCTGCTACACCGGGGAATGGCCCTTGTCTGCAACTGGCTTTTCTGCGGAAAGAGATTCATTCGCTGGGACGAGCTGCAGAGGCACCTGCGAACCCACACCGGGAGAAGCAATTTGCCTGCCCTGTCTCATTGGCTCTGAGTCCGCATGAGTTATAGGAAGGTAGAGGAGGGCGTTCATTGAGCACCTTGTGGTCCAGCTGATGAGGAGGCAGAAAAAAAGTCACCGAAAGTTGCCAAATAAAGGACCCATTCAAAAGCACCGGTTTGGCCTCGGTTGGGAGGAGGATGAAGAAGAGCTGGACACATCTCCTTTCAAAGCTCCACACAGTTGGAAATTGGACTCCTTCACATGCTGTCACTACAATAGCCAGGAGGAGAAATCGAGCGCTGCGGGATGGATGGTCGCCCTGTCGCCTTTTCTGAAGAGGAGGGGAAGTGGAGTTTCGGTAAGTTATTTCTTAATAAAGGCTTTGCTATTTTAAAGTTTAATTTGTGTTGGTGGTTTTGATGTTACTGGTCCTTTAAGAGTATTTTGATCACCATGTTTCTTACTCTTACAGTGATTCTTTTCAAAAACATTAACACACAAAAGACAGAAATAAACAAACCTCATCATAAAATGTTACTGTATTCTTCTTCACGTGAGCCCTTCCTGAGAGTTTAAGACCATAAATTGCAGAGGAAAAACTTGGTTTCTTCTGAGTATCTCTAGAAATGAAAACAAAGATTAAATAGTTACAGTTTTGAAAAATCCACTTAAATCTGGGTAACTTTTCCTCTCTCGTAAAAAAAAAAAACAACGATGTGCAACATTTCTGCCAGTTGTGCCCATGCATTTGCCACCAACATTCTAGAGTGCTCACAGCATTAGATTATACTAGACATTATACGAGAATTTTAAAAAATTTTTTAAATTTTTAAAAAGGAAATAAGTTCCATTATTATTCCCTTATACCCTGGTTAATAGACTCTAGCTGTACCTTTATCAAGTACAGCTATCGGATCCATTATCCAGAAAACTGTTATTCAGAGCGTTCCGAATTAGGGAACTAACATCTCCCATAGACACCATTATAATCAAATAATCCAGATTTTTAAAAATCATTTCCTTTTTCTCTGTAATAATTGTAATTACTGTAACAAGTAAACCTTGTACTTGATCCAAACTAAGATACAATTTATCCTTATTGGAAGCAAAACCAGCATACAAGGCTGATTAGTAATTAATATAAATAATTACTACATGGCAGCACAGAAAACAGTGCAACTAGCATCAGAATGTAATAATCAGCCTTGTAGCATCATCTTATATTACAGACAAACCTTATTTTCTGCTTGATAATTTGCCCCCTAAATTTAGCTTCTCAACAGCTGGAAATAAAGGAATAAATATGGCAAAGCCAGACATTCTTCAAAGGCTACAGTGCAATAGCAATTTATTTTAGGACAAAACATAACAGAACATAACCAAGCTAGGCCCAAAGAGGTACAGATATGGGATACATTATCCACAAACCCATTATCCAGAAAGCTCAGAATTATGGAATGGCCATCTCCAATAGACACAATTTTAATCAAATAATTCACATTTTTAAAAACTATTTCCTTTTTCTCTGTAATAATAAAACAGTATACAGGTATGGGACCTGTTATCCAGAATGCTCGGTACCTGGGGTTTTTAAATAATTTTTAAAAATTTGGATTCATTTGATAAAATGGAGTCTATGGGAGCCATCCTTTCTGTAATTCAGAGCTTTCCGGATAACCGGTTTCTTGATAATGGATCCCATACCTGTATTTTATTTTGATACAATCGGCCCTTATTGGGTTTTATTTAATGTTTAAATTATTTATTTGTATGGTGATGCAAATTATGGATAGACCCCTTATCCAGAAAAACTTAGGTCCCTAACATTCTGGATAACAGGTCCCATGCCTGTACACTACCAAACCAACTCGAACTACAATAAAAATATGAAAATAAAGAACAATACTTATGATCGAAAAAAGAACAATTGGTCACAAGGTTACAAGAAGGTCACTGAGATACTGTATTCCAGTCAGGAGAAAATAACCAAACCCACTTGTGCTGCCTCTTGTTGACTTTAATGGACACTGCCTATTGGCACCTTATCGGCCCATGTGTGGAGCCCTCTGATGGTACTGAAACAGGATAGAGCGTTTGCACTCCCACGGCAGTCCTCAACGATTGTAGCTTGGTGCTCAGTATGAGAGGACGCGGCAGCCTCCCAGGTAATTCAGGAAACAGAAAATACTGGCACACAAAGCATTTACAGCAGGTGAACCTTGCTTTAATTCAAAAAGTGCGGAATGTGCAACGTTTCGGGGTCACGCCCCTTTCTCAAGCCCCTTACTCTGCTTGAGAAAGGGGCGTGACCCCGAAACGTTGCACATTCCGCACTTTTTGAATTAAAGCAAGGTTCACCTGCTGTAAATGCTTTGTGTGCCAGTATTTTCTGTTTCCTGAGCCCTCTGATGGGCCATGGCTGCAGTCAGGTCCGGACTGAGAATTAAAATAGGCCCAGGCATTTAAAATAGGCCCTGGCAAATACTGACTTTCTATGGGACCTTATAGCAGCCCCTCTGGCATTTGCCAGAACCCACAGATTGCCAGTCCGGGCCTGCCTGCAGTGTCGGACTGGGGCGCCTTGGGTCCACCAGAAAACCTGATTTCAACTGCCCACACCTCCAGATACATAAATATCAGCATGTTAACCATCAGTAACCAATGAAACAGTGACTCAAATGACTCCCAGCAACTAGTGTCACCCTTGATTCTGGTAACTACAGACACAATGTCCCATCACGTGCCCTCAGCAATATAAGTTATGTGACCCAGTGAAATAAGAAGCACTGGGGGGTCATTTGTCAATGTGTATGGTAGTTTTGCAAACTATTTGCCCCTAAACAATCAAATATTGCACTTCAGTGACCAGCTTTTTTTTTTTGCAAATTGTGGTTAGATGTGTATTTTGCACAAATATTCACAAATGAGATGGGTGTTTGTACGAGCCACCATGCATGGTCGTTGTGTGCAAATATAGCGTTTATGGTCATTTTAAAAATATAAACTCAAAATTAAGGACAAAACCACAAGCGTAGGAGTGTTTGTGGGTTGCTTTGTTTCTTTCCTTTATAGATGGCCTGCTGTATGTGCGAAGACACAAATACCAGATATAAACAATATCTGGTAACAAGTAGGAAAAAATAAGCACCAAGGTTTTGATAAGAACAAATAAGAGTTCTGGAATAACTGTGTAGATGTACCTTTATATTTTGGCAATACCATGTGGCTACATGACTGAATGAGGGAGCATAGTAGGAAAATAACATGTTGATGTATGGATGCTGTATGGTGCTCAGATTATGCCTTCTCTTGCCAATTGCACTGTGATATGGCCCTATGTGGGCAAGTTGTAATGTTTGTTTTTGCAAATGTAAAAAAAAAAAAAAAAAAAAAAAATGCAAATAAAAATATAAATAAAAAAAAAGAACAAATAAGAGTTAATTATTGTATGTAGAAACGACTGAATTTACATCTGAACATCAACTCAAATATGAAAATTCTACAATGTAACTATAACAAAATGTTGTGTGTGTGCAGGGATCTGCCAATCCCCACCAAATGATATAGGATGGTTCATGGATCCAGCAGGTTTGAAAATTTCATTTGCTGATGCAACTAGTTGGCCAGTGTTTGGTGCTTTGGCAAATAAGAAGGTGAAGAGAAGCTTTCCTGTTATTGCCATTTACATTTTTGATTATTTCTGCTCTTTGCAGTAGTGATGTTAGGGTTGGGTCGAAATTTTTTTCAGAATCTACGTTTAAAGGGGTTGTTCAAATTCCAAACACTTTTTTCAGTTCAGTTGTTTTCAGATTGTTCCCCCAGAAATAAAGACTTTTTTTTCAATTACTTTCCATTGTTTATTTTTTACTAAAGTTCCAAAAAGTTTTACCGATCGTACCTCAAAAGGGAAATGGGGAAACAAGAAAATATATATAGAGTTCTTTTTAAACAGATTCACGCTTCTGCGCACAAACAAACACACATTATCAGTGCTGTAATGTCCACCAAAGTTTTAACGTTCAAGTGAATACATTTCAAACATACTTTGACACCATCAAATAAGTGCACTGTGTTTATGAAAGGGACAAATTGAATGAACAGGAGATTGAAACAATTGCAGCACACGTCATCGCTCAAGGAAGAAGCCCATTCAGCGAAATGCGTTAGCTGTGACGAAAATGGAAGCTACACGGACATGCGCAGTGAGGACTGAGAAACTCATTTTAAAGTGGAACATTGTGAGTGCAATCATTTTTACTATTTAAGAACCTTAAAACGTTTCCGCACATGCTATTCTTTATTGTCCAAAGGAGGAATCTCGATATCAACTACAAATTTACAAGCCAAAATTCCAATTCATTCCATTTTTCCCTTTACTAAACACAGTATTTGATGGTGTCAAAGTATGTTTGAAATGTATTTACTTGCACGTAAAACCTTGGGTGGATATTACAGCAGTGATAATGTGTGTGTTTGTGTCTGCGCAGAAGCGTGAATCAGTTCAAAAAGAACGCTACACTATATATATTTTCTGGTTTCCCCATTTCCTTTTGAGGTACGATCAGTTCCACTTTTTGGAACTGTTTTTGACTTTGGAGGTTGGAGAGAACCTACACGTTACTGAACTGGGACTACACTTGGTTTGGGACTTTTTGATCTATTTATTTTTTACTGTTTTTCCAAAATCTAAGTTTTAAGTTGTTGTTTGAGTCTGGCAGCTCAGTAATTCAGGTGCAGACTCTAAACTGTTACAATTTTGCAACATTGAGTTGATACATTTCTCAGCAGCAGCTCTGGAGTATTAGCAACTATTGTATCAATTCTAACAGCTGTCTGTAATAAAACTCAGGGATTCTGCTCAACAGGGACAAAAATAAGAAATGTATCCATTAAATGTATACATTTAGATTAGAACAGTTTGGGGGGTCGGCGACCCCCTCCCCAGAGCTGCTTTAGAAGGTGAAAAATTACACTTTACACTTTAATATTAGAAAAATGGTCACAGATAGAAAGTAATTGGAAAAAGTAGTGATTTCTGGTGAACTGTCTGAAAACAACTAGTTGTTTGAAGGTGAACAACCCCATAATATCCCTATCTATGGTGTTTCAGTCTGGCAGCTCAGTAATTGAGGTGCAGACTGTAAGCTGTTGCAATTTTGCAACATTTAGTTGATACATTAAGTTCATACATTTCTGAGCAGCATCTCTGTTGTATTAGCAACTATTGTATCAATTCTAACAGCTGGCTGTAATGAAACTCAGGTATTCTGCTCAGCAGGGACAAAGATAAGAAATGTATCTAGTAAATGTATCAATTTACAGCCAACTAGGCTAGGGGCACATTTACTATTGGTCGAATATCGAGGGTTAATTAACCCTCGATATTTGGCCGTCAAAGTAAAATCCTTTGACTTCGAATATCGAAGTCGAAGGATTTACCGCAGTTCGTTCGTAGGAAAAATCGTTCGTAGGAAAAATCGTTGCCTAGAAAGCCTATGGGGACTATGGGGACTAAAGGGTTAACATGCCTACGTGCCGACCCTTGTAGGCCTCTGTACTTGTTTTTCTGTACGACCCTGTACTTGCTTTTCTTAGACAACCTTGCACAAGTATCATCATGTACCATAAACAATGTTATCAGCTTGCCTCAGCCAAAATGTCTTAGCTAATACGCATGCACATATTTGTCTCTTTTTTTTCTCTCTTGTCCATCCTGAATGCTGTACCTGTTACAGACATGTACTATGCTAATACGTCACAATATTGGGATGTCTTTACTTATAACCTATATAAGCATATGTTTGGGCTTCAATAAACGGAACTTGTTATTCTGATCCACTTGTTGGTGTTTCTTTGTGCAAGTTCCCTGGATCCGGAATACGAGGCATTGTTGGACAGCTAGAATCCAAGATTCCAGTGGCAGACGGTTCGTTTCCCCAACAGTCACCTTCCCCATAGGCTGACATTGTACCTCGGTAGGTGGCAAAGTAGGTGGTCGAAGTTTTTTTTAAAGAGACAGTGCTTCGACTATCGAATGGTCAAATAGTCTAATGATTTTTAGTTCAAATCTTTCGATTCAAAGTCGTTGTCAAAGGTCAAAGTAGTCAATTCGATGGTCGAAGAAGCCAAAAAAAAAAACAAATTCAAGGTTTTTTTTATTCTAATCATTCACTCGAGCTTAGTAAATGTGCCCCTTGGTGTTTGAAGGTGAACAACCCCTTTAAGGAGTTTATCTTGACCTTATGCTTATAATAAAAACAATAGGTATCTGTCTGCCTTAGTATGCAGTTATATTTTCAGCGTGATTATTAAGAGTAAGGCTGGGTGCTGTGTGTGTGTAGAATTTCCTTTCAATGGGACTGTTGTGATTAATCTTGAATATTCCATACAGTTTGTATTTATCCCCCACAGATAATAAGAGATGGTATTTTACTGTATTGTATTTATTGTTAGCTTGTCACTGGGCAATACTAGGGCATGTTATCTCCCAGGTACAGCAATACACTATTAGACTACAAGACAGCAGAGAAGTACTTGTTACAATCCTTGCTGTAAGTGCCCTGGCTGTTGCATTATCTCCCCTCCAACTGGGCAGTACCAAGTAACAATGGACAGTACCAAGTGTCTCACCAAGTAACCAAGTAACAATGGACAGTACATGGATGAAATGCAATTACTGTATGGTCAGTTTTCTCTCACCTCCTCTTAAATTCCTCATAAATGACTTTCAGCTCGGCTTTATTAGTAACGGCGTCTCTCTGGGTGTCTCTGAGATACTGTAGGAACTGCTCCCCGGTTTCTCTCAGTTCTCTGACCCCCCGTTTTTGTCCCATTATAAATCCGTGCGCGCTGCCTGTTGCGTAGGTTTCCAAAGTACCGAGCGAATAGTAAGCTCTGAAACCAGCGGGGTAAATGGGAGCCGCGGACACTCATGCCCCTCCCACTAAGCAGAAATGAAAGTAAAACTAGATGTGCCTGGCCAGGCTTAACGCTTTCCTGTCACTAATACTAATTCTGCTGCCTCAGTCTCTCTCTTACGTCCTCTAGGCGGCTTACAGCTGAGCTTTTATCGACTTGCCCATCCATACACAGCTGCTTACAGACAAATAGAGAGGCATTTATATAAGAAAAAAGTATTGGCAGAATTACATCACGTGATTTATAAGTGCATAGAAATCCATTCAGCAGCTTCCCCTTTTTTCAGATAATGCATTTCCTGGTCTGGTGCAATCGCCTGGTGAGGAAGTGTATAACTGACTAAACAGGAGGAAGGGTAAAGTAACAAGAAGAGAGGAGTCTAGTACACATGCCTGATGGGCAGGGTTGCCAGGTCTTATTTTCAAAACCAGCCAAAATCAGCTACAAAACTAGCCAAGAGTCACTTCAAAATTAGCCCCAAAACAGCACAATATGTGCAGTGGGCAAAAAAATCTAAAAAAATAAATATATGTGAAAATACGCCTTTTTCAAATTTTCACTGGTTTGCAAATTTTTCCATGAAGTAAAATGGGACAGATTCACCCGTCACTAGGGGTGTAACTACAGAGGAAGCGCCCAGGAGGTATAGGGACCCCATGACAGTGGCGGAGCTACCGGGGGAGCAGGGGGTGCGAGCGGGCCAGGGCCCGCACCCTCTCAGGGCCCCCCGGCAGCGCCGCACGCCACTGAAATCCCCACTAGAATTCGGCCGTATGGAGGGGACGGGGCCCGGCTGCGCGTCACGCACCAGGGCCCGCCCCCTCTAGGAACACTACTGCCCCATGAGGCCCTAATTCATAAACAATTTAAAAAAATTATTGATAAAATAGGTCAACCTACAGTATAGACATTTTGGTGGCCTGCAGAATTTTGCCCCAAAATTGTCTGAAATTGAGAAATTGAGTCTGAAATTGAGAAAAGTCACCAAAAAACGCAAAAATGCTTAAGAGGGACGGGAGAGCCCAAAATCTGCTAACGCCGACTTCTGTCCCATTGCATGCTGGGTATTGTAGTCTTACATTAAACTTACATTAAACTTGGCAGTCGGAAAATTGTTAAACAAAAAACTTTGGCTGGTTTTAGGGTTGCCATACGACTGAGACCGGGCAAGGGGGTGGGTCCGTGACATCAGTCGGCGGGGCCATGACATATTTGGGAGTTGCTGTGACATCAAGGGTCGGGCCATGTCAATCAAGGGAATCCTGCCCGGTTTTCCTTATTTGGACAGGTGGCAACCTTAGCTGGTTTCCTAAGTACAAACTAGCCAAAGGCCCACAAAGTAGCCCAAATCTGTACCTTGGCTCGTTTGTACTTTCAAAACCCGTCTGGGCTTTAAATTAGTAATCCAATTTGGCTGGAAACCCACCAACCTGGCAAACCTGCTGATGGGTAGAAAGGATCTCAGTACAGTTGCATGCCTAGTGACAGTAGTTGGGGGATGAAGGGAGGAGTCAGAGAAGAGAATTTGCTTGCAAAATGGGAGGGGCCAGTGCACAATTATGAGGTAAGAGGGAGGAGCTAGGGCACAAATGCCTGAGAGCATACCTCCCAACTGTCCCTTTTTTGGAGGGATAGTCCCTCTTTTGACCCGCAGTCCCTCATTTGTACTGGAAAGTCCCTCTTTTCTATGCACTGAACAGCCAGAAAAAGAAACACTTTCTCACTTAATTGGCTTTTCGCAGAGAGCCCAGAACAGCTAACAGGTGCAAATAAAATACTTTGTAACAATTTTGAGACACAAAAACACAGTTTAGATAAGGAGAAATATTCTCAAACTTTCATAACCTGCCAAATTTTGTAACACAAACATGGTAACTAGGGGGTGTGGCCACAGAAAGGGGTGTGGTCAAAAAATTGCTGCGCTACGTGCAGAAAAAAAATTTTGCCCCTCTTTTTACTTCCAAAATGTTGGGAGGTATGCCTGAGAGATGGAGGAGTTGGGGTACAATTGCCTAATGATTAGAAAGAGTCCAGTTACATTTTTTTCAGGGTGGGAAGAGATAAGTGCAGAAATTGTATAAATTGAGGACTTGCTTTGTACTGACCTGGTCCCTTGCTTTTCTAAAGCTGGCCATAGACGCAAAGATCCGATCGTACGAATCATCGAACGATCGGACTTCCCCATCTCCCGACCTGCAACTAACCATTCCGATCAAATAAAGTAGAAAAGAACAGATCAGCCGATGTTCTGCCCCTGACAGCAATCATACGAAAGTTATGTCCGACAAAAGCTAGTGACACTGAAAATCATACGATCGGCAATACATGCAGAGATATTATCGGCAGCCGACAGAAATCTTTTAACCTGTCCGGGACCCTCCACACACGGTCCGAAAATCGTACGAATCCTTGATTCGCATGATCAGATCTTTGTGTCTATGGGCAGCTTAAGACTACAGGTAATACAGTAACCTTACTTTGTATATCAGCATGGTTAAGTAATTCATTGTGCTAGCAGACTTGGTGCAGGGTTTTGTGTTGTTTAAGGACATGACCACCATAAGCCCCTATTTAATTTCTGCAGAATATTGGTCACTCTTTGCAGGTTGCCATCTTTGTCCAGCATGTCACACAAAAATGGTGCATGATTCACACCTTCTATACTTATTCAAGGCATGGTTAAAGCATGTCATATCAATCAAAAGTACAGGTGTTAACAAATTAAATACATTTTCTAGACATGAATCAGAACTTTCTATGCAGGCAAACCAGCACAGCTCTTTGTACACTATCTGGGGCAAAATCATGTAGGCAAAATCATGAAATCATGTTTGTACCTTGTTCTTTTGCATCTTGCCTCCCTTAGTAAGTGAACCATTAAAGGGGGTCTAAAGTAAATAAAAATAATAAACATTACACACACAAATAATGTAACCCTATTTTGGCTTAAAAAGTCAAATACCAACTAGTAGAGTAGAGCATGGATTTCATTCGACCCTCTTTCAGATCCCCTACAGTAGACGTGGAACAGGGTTAGAACAATAACCTGTTTCCCTTGTCAGTAGTGATGGGCGAATTTGCGAAACTGCGCCGGTGTCTCATTTTTGGCGACATTTTTTTTTGATGCCGGCAATTTTCACCAGCGAATTTTCACAGCCGTTTTGCTAATTTATTCGCCAGCAGCGAATCGAGCCTGGCGAATAAATTCGCCCATCACTACTTGTCAGTACTGTGGTCGCTTCACTGTAAGAAATCAAAGCCTGGGGAGAGCTACAGTACTCCTGTCTATCCTCCTTGGTGGAGCTCAAAGCTGCTCTTGCTAACTAAAGCTTACTGAATCACTCTCTCTAGCAAATGCTGTAACAGTTGCTACCCTGTACACTAACTAACCTCGTTTGCAGGGTTTCTGCTTCCCACCTTCTCTAAAGGGGTTGTCCCTTTAAGGCCTAACACTTCTGGGGCTATGTTAATCTCAGGCTCAATGGACATCCATCAGATTAACTGCTGCAGGCCAAAGAGAAAGTATCACCCATTGAAAAGCACCATGTTACAGTGATGCAGAAAATGGTCATCAACCTAAGGGACAATAAAATGGGTATGTACATAAGTACAAATGATAATATATTCTTTTACCCAGCAACAAGGAAATTAGGCACTGGTAGGGAAGGAAGTCATAGGTGCCTTTAAACCTATGGGTCCTTATAATAATATATCAGCAAATGCTTGTATTAAAAAATGTGCACAGTTTTAAAAATAACAGATACATTTTCTCTGCGTGTGCTCTCAGAGTCATCCCTTGCTATTTTCTGGACAGTGGCTGGCCATGCTGTTGTGAAAGGACTGCGTGGCTCTGTGCTCCACTGCCAGACAGGATGACATTTGATTTTGTTTGGCTTTACAACAGAAGCTTTGCTGAGAAATAAAGACCGGTGCAGCTTTCACCCTTCCAGGATGTGGACTGTGGAGCCCAACATTGCTTCTAAACAGCACAGCTGGCGGCTGTCAGAATATAGTAATGAACAGCCCTAAGGGCACATGGGGAAGCTGGTGCATATTTTTAACAAAAGTAAATGTGATATGTTTATGTGTGTGAAACAGAACATTTTTTTTTTCATTGTTAATTATAAATCCCCTTTAAACCTATCCGCACACGTCAAGATAAAATGTATGTTTTATAGGAAATGTGACCCTTTGGCTAGGTAGACAGAGTTGAAACACACAGCCTGACCTGGAACACATTGCATAGTAAAGATAACAATATGAGCAGCAGCCATAGCCATTGCTGATGGGCCCTGGACTGCAGAGGGATTAGTATGTTTGCAAGACAGGTTATTTGCACAAAGGCTTAAGCACCATTAAATTGCTTTGTGTGTGCCAGTATATTTTAGTTGCCAAAGTAATAAGCGTTGTCAAAATCTGCTTTTAATAAGCGACAACTATCTATGTTTTGTGGATGAATGCTATGAAATGGTCCCCATTTACATATAGCTCAGTAGGGGCTCATCTGTGATAAATAAACTTATCAAATGTGGCACATGTAAATATTTGCAGACTGTGCCAAGTAATCAGTACAACTTAATATGCAGGGTAAAAGGAAAGAGATATATACCTGAGGTCACGTTAGCCCCTCCTTCCCAGAAGCATCTCCAGAATACAGCTGTAACAGCAAGCACTACAGTCCATTAAAATTAGGCACTTGGTAAACCATGGAATTAGTGAATCAGGGCAGACATATAAATAGTCATGTGCAAGAGAGATGTCTTCCTTGTTTTAAAGGGGTTGCTAACCTTTGAGTTTACTTTTAGTATGACGTAGAGAGCGATATTCTGAGACAATTTGCAATTGTTTTTTATTTTTTATAATTTGTGGTTTTTGAGCTATTTATCTTTTTGTTCAGCAGCACTCCATTTTGCAATTTCAGCAATCTGGTTGTTAGGATACCCAAGTACCCTAGAAACCATGAATTGATTTGAATAAAAGACTGGTATATGAATAGGAGAGGACCTGAATAGAAATAGTAATAAAAAAGTATCAGTAGCAATAAATTGTAGCCTTGCAGATCATTTTGTTTTTAGACTAAGTCAGCAACCCCCATTTGAAAGCTGGAAGGAGTCAGAATAAGAAGGCAAATAATGAATAAATAAATTCCATAACATACTAAAAAGCTACCCCTTTAAGCTGCTCTTAGTACATGCAGCCTCAACGCATTAAAAGTCAAAGCTGGAGAGTTTTCTACTGCCCACTTGAACTCTGCTCTGACTTTAACTTTTATTCATGTCACATTATCAGACATCAGTAAATGAGCCTCTCTTGAGTTAGCGCAGCTGTGACTGAATGGTTTTTGTGTATGTGCTGCATTGCCATTCTGTACATTAGCTTCAGACATTGCAAGCCAAATAGAGGCATCATTGACATTTATTACAAGATTTTATTATAAGATGATCGGTTCATTCTTGGGGCTGAAAAATGGCACATCCCTGCTTCCATGTGTTTCAATTCAATGAAAACATAAAAGAGGTCACAGCTGCTTTTCAACCACCTGAAATATGTCAGGAAATATGTATTTCTTGAGTCTTTTAACACCTACTGGATTTAACTTGTGGTGCTGAATTCATTAACTGAGAGGTGAGAAATGAACTGCAATTTTAGGTGATAAAGTGCTTGCTCTCTCACATGAGGCTGGACCAGGCTACACTTCAGGGGACCCCACACTCCCCCTACCTCCACTGTTAATCTCAGAATCACCATTTTTGTGGACCCCACACTTAATCAATGACACCAAAATCATTAGTCTTCCTCAGATGCCATAGTCATCTATTGTTATATCTAAACCTTTAAACTTAGCTGGTAGTAACTGAAGGTTATACTGTTAATTATGGTTAATCGTTATACTGTATAAAATTATAAAGGTATAGGACCTGGTATCCAGAATGATCAGGACCAGGCATTTTCCAGATAAGAGATTTTCCTGTAATTTGGATCTCTATACTTTGTCTGCTAGCATTTAAACCTGAACTAAATCCAATAGAATGGTTTTGCCTCCAATAAGGATTAATTATACCATAGTTAAGATCAAGTAAAATGTACTATTTTATTATTACAGATTTTTTTTTTTAAATATTTAAATCGAGTCTATGGGACATGGCCTTCCTTTAATTCTGAGCTCTCTGGACAATGGATTTCTGGATAACAGATCCCGTACCTGTATAGAAGTCTATAATTTCTTACAGCTGCTGATTTGGTTATAAGAACTTTAGTAACATATAAGAATATGTATATTACTTTAATTTGCAAATAAGCATTATTATTACAGAAAAATAATTCTAAAAATGTTTATTATTTTATTTAAATAGAGTCTATGGGACATGGCCTTCTTGTAATTCTGAACTCTCTGGATAATGGATTTCCGGATAAAGGACCCCGTACCTGTATAGAGTTCTATGATTTCTTACAGCTGTAACAAAATAAACTTTTGCCTAGATACCATATTTAAGGAACAGTTACTTTTTAACTTGCTCAACTCTCTGCTGGTGTAACTGAATTATGGGCTCATGTTACTGTTTTAGCTTTTATTGACAGATCAAGGATTGTTGCATTCCCAAAATAATAATACAAGGGTGCAACCTAAAGGTAGCTGGGCAGTGACGTTAGGGGCAGGGAACGGGTATGCCGAGTAGAGACATTAATGTGCCTAATGTTGATAATTTATCTACCTAACCAAAATCTTATTATAGGGCAAGACTTAGAGACAAGACTGATGGTTTATTTATGTAGGAAATACAGAGTTTTGTGAAAGCTGCTCTAATTCACACACAAACAAAAAAGCAATATATGTGACAGGAGAACTACAGGTGTGACCCTGTAATCTTTGCCTTTTGTAGACAATGTAGTGCATTATCAGTAACACGAAATCTTACGAACAGCAGATCTGGCCATAGACGCAAAAATCTGATCGTACGAATCCAATGACTGTCACTAGCTTTTTTGGGACATAACTTTCGTACGATTGCTGTAGGGGCAGAACATCAGCTGATCTGTTCTTTTACTACTTTATTTGATTTGATTTAAAAGGTTAGTGGCAGGTCTGGAGATGGGGATGTTAGATCGTTTGAGGATTTGGACCTTTGCGTCTATGGCCTGCTTAGGCTTGCAGAAACTAATTTTAGCACTAGTTGGCACAAGCCACTAAGGTTGGATCTTTATTAGAACTCTCCTATAAGATTCCATTGGAGGATGGGGGGATTCTCAATGCTTTCATCTTATATAAGCAATGTTGGGGCATGGACCTCTCTGGTCTGACAGAAAATACTGAATGAAGACACCTGGAGCCCAAACACAAGGAGCTCTCTTTGGCCTGCTGGTGCAGACTGTCTAGGAAGGCTAGCTTGCAGCTATTAGGGCGGTTGAAGCTGATATACACACTCATTCTTCTCCTCTTTGTATGTCTGTCATGTGCAAGTTGCCTGGCACCACAAAGCTCCATGTTCACTAGACTAACCTGAGTTCACTGCTGTTACTATTTAGAGACATGCTCGCTTGGGTCTATACCCCACTACATTTCATTATTAAAAGCTGCTTTATTAAGGGCTCTTACTGACGAGTGGTTCAACCACTCGTCAGTAAGAGCTCATTATCTAGTTGCTAGCAACCTGGGAACAATTTATAGTAGTGAGTAGGGACAATAACAAATCTGGTAACATAGCACCAAAACTGCCAACATTGCACCACTGCCATATTATTTACCTAAGAGAAACACTAATTGAAAAGAAATATGATATTACCCTGCGGTCCACTTTATTTGTCTTTTGTGTGGCATTTAGCTTAGCAACATAAAGTAAACCCATTTATTGTCACCCAGTATGCCTTTCAAAATCTGGTAAGTATGAAATGTGGATGGAGTGTGTACTATTTACCATTTACTTATATCAAATTTTTAATGTGAAAATATTACAGAACGATAGGCCAGATAATCTGATTATTCTATGTATCTATACATAGAACTTATTTTCAAATATTGGCCCTGAAATGAATAGAATAATATACTTGCATTCAGTTGTGAGATATGTTTCCTAATGAAATGTTTTGGGGGCAAATATACACAGTGAAGATTAATATTATACATTACTGTCTAGCTAAAGACCATATTCTTGGTTAAATGAAAATTTTAAACATCATCCCAAAATTATAGCCAACATTTTTTACCTATAATCTCAAAATAAATATACAGTATACAGATCAAGTTGGATTTGTTTCTGGGTGGTAGTCCTCAATAAGGTAGGACACTTATAGAATACACATGCTGCAAATTGGATGCATTAATGGACACAAACCAAACCTTGATTTACATGCAGCCATGCATTCAACTTGCAGCATGTGTATTCAATAAGTGTCCTACTTTAAAGGGGTGATATGCAACCCCTGCTGCACAAATGTTTGCACACAAATTACGTCACATAGGAGAGGGAAAAGTAAAGCTTTGGCGCAGCAAACACTTGGAGAAGAGTGTGTAAAAAGAGTGTAGCAAGAGGAACATCACTACCTTTAGCCCTGCCTCCTTTTAGGGTATGCTACTACAGAACAGGCATTTCTAATATATGTGCAGAGGTAATTTTAAAGAAAATGGCTGTGTTTATCTTATATTGTGTTCAGGGAGTATTATGCATCTGTCACTGCTCCATCCTACACTGAGTTCTATGGTTTTTTAAAATGATGTTGCCACTTCCCGCATCCTGTTGTGAGTTCTGGGGTATTTATGTATGAAATTTCCACTGTGCCATCCTGCTATGAGTTCTGGGGGTATTATAAATGGAATTGCCACTGTTCTATCCTGCTGTAAGTTCTGGGGGTATTATAAATGGAATTGCCACAGTGCCATCCTGCTGTGAGTTCTTGGGGTATTATAGCAGGATGACACAGTGACAATTCAATTTATAATACCCCAAGAACTCACAGCAGGATTGCACAGTGGCAATTCCATTCATAATACCCCCAGAACTCCTAGTAGGATGGCACAGTGGCAATTCCGTGGACTCATAGCAGGATGACACAGTGACAAATGAGTCCTGGGGGTATTATACATGGAATTGCCACTGTGCCATCCTACTAGGAGTTCTGGGGGTATTATGAATGGAATTGCCACTGTGCAATCCTGCTGTGAGTTCTGGGGGTATTATAAATGGAATTGCCACAGTGCCATCCTGTTGTGAGTTCTGGGGGTATTATAAATGGAATTGCCACAGTGCCATCCTGCTGTGAGTTATTGGGGTATTATAAATTGAATTGTCACTGTGCCATCCTGCTATGATTTCTGGGGGTATTTTACATGCAATTTCCCTTGTGCCATCTTGCTATGAGTTCTGAAGGAGACAACCCACTGTTGACGGGTTTTGTTTGTGCAAAGGGAAATCATAGAAAATAATAACTGAGCTGCTTGTCCCCCAAAAAAGGCAAGGATAGGGCAGGTGGTCAGGAACGAGTTAATGGTGGCCTACTAAGATAATATAAGGCTGTGCTCATATAATGTCAAGACCATGCTGCCAGAGGTCAAAAAGTTATCATAAACGAAAGTACAAACAAGACTGTAGCCACAAACAGCATGTACTTCATGCTGTTCTCCATTTGCACTCAGGAAATCGTTAGCTTGGGAAATATGTGTCCCTACCCTGGTGCAGAAATCTCTTTGCCATATATGCAGGCCTGGATTTGTGGAAAGGCCACAAAGGCCTGGGCCTAGGGAGGCAAAATTTAAGGAGTGGTACACTGCCCAGCTGCATTCTAGTTTTATCAAGAGCCCTGGCGACCTGCAGCCTTTTAACTCTGCTGCATGTGTAATCCCCACCTCGAACTGGCGCATGTACATGCACACACTAACAAGGGTGGGATGCACTTGCAAGGGGGTCGGGTGCTAGGACCTACTGGCACACAGCTTGGACAGAACAGTGTGATATTTGAAGTTCTCCTTGTCATACTTGCTAAGTGTGACATTGCAACAAGCTTCCCAAGATTAAAATTTTTGTCTAATAATAACTCAGTTAGTCTAAAGAATCTTGCTTAATAATACGATTCTGGTAAGCAAACAGTTCTGCAGGTATTATACATGAAATTGCCACTGTGCCATCCTGCTATGTGTTCTGGGGGTATTTTACATGGAATTGCCACTGTACCATCCTGCTTTGGGTTCTGGGGTTATTTTACATGTATTTGTCACTGTGCCATCCTATTATGAGTTCTGGAAGTATTTATAGATTAAATTGCCACTGTGCAATCCTGCTATGAGTTTTAGGGGTATTTTACATGGAATTGCCACTGTGCCTTCCTACTGTGACTTCTAGGAATATTTTACATGGAATTGTACATGAATCTATATTGGTGGCAAAATAATCCTATTGGGTATCAGATACTAAGTAGAGTTCAGGGTTGTAGTGCAAGGAAACACCAACACAAAGGTCCATGATTATAAGAACAGGGATGTGTGTGAAGAATAAGCAAATGTGTCAAAATATTGAATTACATTAGAGTCGACAGACCACAAATCAATTGCGGCAGCCATTTGCAAGGTCAAATTCAGGCTGGATTATGGAAGATGGCAAGTATCAGAGTCTTGGTCAGACAGGGAGTAAAGTCAAGATTCAGGCTGTATGTTTTAGTATACTATGAAACAAAGAAAATAACCCTGTAATTTCAACTCCATTAATGTCTAATGCTGTAACATACTGCTGGCTTGTTGGTCTAGGCTCTAGGGGTATGAGTTTTGCTTTGGTCAGTAGTGGTCCAGGGTTCAAATCCTGGACTAGCCCTTGAGCTTTAAGGTACAGAAACAGAATACACCATTGGTAAAATTCATTGCATTTGTACAATATATTTATGTTGTTTGCTTTGTTTCATCTTATTCTATTCTCTTCTTTTCTTTTTTTTAATTTTGTAGATACATCAAAAATAAAATAAAATAAAGGAAAATATACAGCACATATTATGTACAATTACATTGGCAATGTAAGGTATGTGGAAGCAGCACATTTTGTATAAGCTTTGTGGGTGTTGATTGGTCTGTGGGTTGCTTGTGCGATGTTCTAACCTGTGTGCATGGTGTGTGAGAGACCTGGTAGCCACCCCTAGTGCCACATGCAGCTGGAAATTCAATAATCGTGACACCTGCCTAAAGAGGTTTCCCGGTATTATCTCAGCCTGAATCTTGACTTTAATACTCCCTTTCTGACCAAGACTCTGATACAGTGTCGGACTGGCCCTCATGCTGCTAAACATTTGGCCTATTTCATGGACATTCCCTATTTTTATGAGAACAAAGAGGCTAAATAGCTGGAAAAATAGAGTATAGTATGTAAAGAAAATAGACTAGGAGAATAGAGGTTGAGTGAGCAGAGGAAGAAAAATAGTACTTAGATTGGGCCCCTGGTCTAAGATTAATTGGTGGGCCCCTGCTCTAAGGTTTTTGGGTGGGCCCCTGGTGTCCCAGTCCGACACTGCTCGGATACTTGCCATTTGCCTTAATCCAGCCTGAACTTGACCTTGCTAATTGCTGCCTGCATTGACTTGTGGCCTGTCAACTGATTTAAAGGGGACCAGTCACCCAAAAAAATATTCCAAATCCTATTTTATCACATTAGTCAAGCAAAATGAACTTTAATTACACTATATAAATGATTTGAATCTTGTTTCCTTCCGTTCGGAATTCATAATTATAGCAAGCAGGTAGGAGTGATTTTGTTGACACTGTTATTAAGGCAAGTCTGCTCATCTCAAAATTGTGTTTGTGCACCAGAATGGGGAGACCTGATGTACATCCCCATGCACTGGTTACACAATCAAATGGTCAAGAGAGCGGGGGAAACTAGTAAGTACTGATTGGAAACTGAAATTAATTGCCTAAGGCATAGAAGAGGGGCAGGCAATATTTGATTGACAGCTGAGATTTTTAAATGAGTTTTCAACAGCTATGAATGCTTTAATAAAAGAAAGAATTTGGATTTCATGTTTAATATGAAAATTACTTTTATTATACAGCTTTTTATGTCTAGGTGACATTTCCCCTTTAATTCAATCTTTTGGCACACTTGCTTATTCTTCACACACACCCCTGCTCTTATAATCAGGGGCCTTTGTGTTGGTGAGTCTGCAGCTGTTGCCTTACACTACAATCAGAGCTCTGCTTCATATCTGAAACTCAATAGCATTGTTTTGCCACCAATATAGATTCATGTGTGTGTAATGTATAAGGAAGTGTGCCAAAAGATTGAATTCAATCAGAGTTAACAGACCACAAGTCAATGCAGGCAAGCAAGTTCAGACTGGATTAAGGCAGATGGCAAGTATCAGTCTTGGTCAGGCAGCGAATATTGAAGTCAAGATTCAGGATGTATGTTTTACTACACTATGAAACATAGAACAAATCCCTGTCATTTCTACTTTATTAATCTTTCTGAAACAGACTATGCACTGCTGATGTGGCAGTCAACTAAAGATCTTGAAACCTTACAAAAGCAGCTGGCTTGTTGGTCTAGGGGTATGATTCTCGCTTAGGGTGCGAGAAGTCCTGGGTTCAAATCCTGGATGAACCCTTCTTTTTTTAAGGTACAGAATACCTGTAACATTCATGGGATTTGTACAATATATCATGATGTATATTTGTGTTGCTGTTTGCTTTGTTTCAGCTAATTCTCTTCTTTTCTTTTTTTTTATTGGAGAAAAAATACAAAATTAAAATAAAATAAAGGAAAACATACAACACATATGATGGACAATTACATTAGCAATGTAAAGTATGTGGAAGCAGCAAGTTTTGTATTAGTTGGTGCACTAGTCTAACCATACCTCCCAACATTTTGGAAGAAAAAAGAGGGACAAAATTTTTTTTTCCGCACGTAGCACAGCAATTTTTTTGATCACACCCCTTTCTCTGGCCACACCCCCTAATTTCCATGTTTGTTTTACAAAATTTGGCAGGTTATGAAAGTTTGAAAATATTTCTCCTCTGTGTTTTTGTGTCTCAAAATCGTTACAAAGTATCTTATTTGCACCTGTTAGCTGTTCTGGGCTCCTTGCTAAAAGCCAATTAAGTGAGAAACTTTGTTTCTTTTTCTGGCTGTTCAATGCAGAGAAAAGAGGGACTTTCCAGTACAAATGAGGGACTGCGGGTTGAGCTGTCAAAAGAGGGACTGTCCCTCCGAAAAAGGGACAGTTGGGAGGTATGCCTGTGTGCATGGTGTGTTAGTGACCCAATGGCCACCCCTAGTGTCACATGCAGCTGGAAGCGCCATAATCGTCACATCTGACTAAAGAGATTTCCCAGTATGATCTCGGCCTAAATCTTGACTTTAATACTCCCTGCCTGACCAAGATTCTGATACTTGCCATCTGCCTTAATCCAGCCTGAACTTGACCTTGCTAATTGCTGCCTGCATTGACTTGTGGCCTGTCAACTCTGATTTAATTCAATCTTTTGGCACGCTTGCTTATTCTTCACACACACCCCTGTTCTTATAATCAGGGTGGGGCCTTTGTGTTGGTGAGTCCAAGGCTGTTGCCGTACACTACAACCCAGAGCTCTGCTTCGTATCTGAAACCCAATAGGATTGTTTTGCCACCAATATAGATTCACGCACTTAATTACCTTCAAGTACACATTATTGTTTTCTTTTTACACAGAAAATGT
Source organism: Xenopus petersii (assembly GCA_038501925.1). Taxonomy (NCBI): domain Eukaryota; kingdom Metazoa; phylum Chordata; class Amphibia; order Anura; family Pipidae; genus Xenopus; species Xenopus petersii. The sequence goes on from CM076674.1 coordinate 142,479,694, forward strand.
AAATAATTTTTAACAATGAGAATCATTTTCTTAAAATAGACCCTATGGGAAATTGCCTTCCCGTAATTTGGAGCTTTCTGCATAATGAGTTTCCGGATTACAGATCTTATACCTGTACACAATAAAATCCACGGAAACTCACATATTTACAGCCTCTAGACTATAAACAACAAGTTAATTGAAACAAGTAGCTACACTCTTAAACTCTTACACAAATAATGAATGAGATTTACTCGCATGTCATCTATGAATTGGTGATTCGTTATCTGGAAAATCTGTTATCCAGAAAGCTCTGAATTACGGAAAGGCTGTGTCCCATATACTCCATTTTATACAAATCCAAATTTTTAAAAATGATTTCCTTTTACTCCTTTTACTCTGTACTAATAAAACAGTAACTTGTACTTGATCCAAACTAGGATATAATAAGTCCTTATTGGAAGCAAAGTCAGCTTATTAGGTTTATTTCATGTTTCCATGATTTTCTAGTCGATTTAAAGGGGACCTGCCACCCTAAGAAATAATTCCAAATCCTTTTCTATAATGTTCATAGACGCAAAGATCTGATTGTACAAATCGAGGATTTGTATGATTTTCAGACTGTGTGTGGAGAGTCCCGACATTTTTCATCCAGCGGAAATCTGTCGACTGACGATAATATCTCTGCATGTGTTGCCGATCGTACGATTCTCAGAGGGAGACTGTCGCCAGCTTTGGTCGTACATAACTTTTGTACGATTGATGTCAGGAGCAGAACATCGGCTGAGCTGTTCTTTTGTACTTTATTTGATCGGAATGATTAGTGGCAGTTCGGGAGATGGGAAAGTCCGATCGTACGATCAGATCTTTCCGTCTATGGCCAGCTTTAGTCGAACATTAAGCATAGAGGTGGAGCAATATATGGTTGACAGCTCAGATATTTAAACACCTTGATAATAGGTATAGATGTTTTAATTTGATTTGCAAAGGAATTTATTACATTAGACAGCTTTTTGTGTTTGGGTGACAGGTCCACTTTCAGGTATGATGATCCAAACTATGAAAAGATCCGTTATCCAGAAATCCCCAGGTCCCAAACATTCTGGATAACAGGTCCCACACCTGTATCACTCCAGCCTCAACAGAAATCAGTTCTGCAACAAACTTGGTCTTTTCTTTGAATCTTTATTAAATCTAACAATAGGAAAGGACTCAGATAACATTTTCTGTTGTACTTTCTTTTCTGATCCACATTAGTCATTGAATGTTCCGATCATTTCCATCTTCAGGAGATGCTTTGTATAATGTAATTTTACATGGTATTTGTATGTATTCCTTTGTTTTATTTTCTTTTTTATATATCTACATAATTAAAAAAGAAAAGAATTAGCTGAAACAAAGCAAACAACAACACCAATATACAGCATGATATATTGTACAAATGCCATGAATTTTACAAATGGAGTATCTTAAAAATCAAGGGCTCATCCGGGATTTGAACCCGGAACCTCTCGCACCCTAAGCGAGAATCATACCCCTAGACCAACGAGCCAGCTGCTTGCCTGTTGTTTACAGATGTTTAGTTGACTGCCACATCAGCAGTGCATAGTCTGTTACACAGTTAGAGGTTATTGGAGTAGAAATGACAGGGATATTTTCTTTGTTTCATAGTATACTATACATACAGTGCAGTATTCTAAGGAAGTTAAACAAGGTAAATAAAAAGACAGACTCAATATATAAAATATATAAGTATATGAAATATGAACATCAGTCTTTTAACACTATTTGCATGCTACTGTTCTAATGTGTGTGCTGTTATGATGGTATGCTACTAATGTGGGTGATCAGTAAATGCTAAATAAAAATAGCTAATTTGGGTCACCCTTAGAAGTCTTTTTTTTTAGGGCCAAGTAAACATGGGGCATGTGTCACCCATAACAAAGTATATATTGTTTTTCACACCCTGGAAATGTTTCACTCCCTGGATTCATTATCCAGATAGTTCTGAATTATGGAAAGGCCACTTCCAATATACTCCATTTTATCCAAATAATCCATTTTTTAAAATGATTTTTCTTTTTGTTTGTAATACTAAAACAGTACCCAGGGCCGGAACTAGGGGTAGGCAGAGTAGGCATCTGCCTAGGGTGCAAAGCTTGGGGGGCGCGAGGTACGTAACTTCCTCTACTGCCTACCCCAGTCCGGGCCTCTGAATCCGACTTTGCTGTTGCCAGTGAATGATGCGTGTGTCAGTGCGCATGCGCATGCACGCGCTCCCCGGGAGGGGGTGACACTGTGGGTCAGCGTGCATGTGTAGGCGTGCACTTGTGTAGGCATGCATGCGTGCGTTCGTGTAGGCGCGCATGCGCACGCTCATGTAGTGGCTTGCGCGAAGGGGCAACGTGGCCAGCCTGGGGCGCCCAGCTGAATTGGCCAGGCCCTGACAATACCTGTTTGTAATTAATCCTTATTGCAAACAAAACCAGCCCATTGGGTTTATTTACTGTTTATATGCTTTTCTAGTAGACTTAAGGAAAAAATCAAAATTACGGAAAGATCCATTATCAGGAAAACCCCAGGTCCCGAGCATTCTGAATACAAAGTTCCATAAGTAGTTGGAGGCCAAAGAAACAGACAACTGTAATACATTACATAATACTTATAGAGCAGCTATGGCAAACATGAAAACTTAATATAAGCTTCATCTCCATAAGTAATGAATCTCCATCATTTCTGTAATCAAATTGCTCTTCACTACCTCAGTTAGGTCAGATACACTGGTATGTGCTTCATTTGCCTAACGTAGACAATTTATTAGAGCTAAATGTCTTATTTCAAAATAACCAACTCCAACACAAATCTGCATGAGAGAGACAGATTGCTGTGAAGAGGATGGAGAAGACTAAAATAATTTTAGATACTGTATAGATATGGGATCTCTTATCCGGAAACCTGTTATCCAGAGTCAGTTTTAAGCATATAACTTAATTTATAAACAGTGGTGTAACTAGACTCCTAAGGGCCCTGGTATGTAAATTTACAAATGGGCCCCCCTGCGCGACCCCCCCCCCGTGCATTGGATTGGAACACAGTCTCCCATAGACTCCATTATAATCAAATAACTCAACTTTTTGAAAACAATTTCCTTTTTCTGTGTAATAATAAAACAGTAGATTGTACTTGATCCCAACTAAGATATAATTAATCCTTATTGGAAGCAAAAACAGCCTATTGAATTTATTTAATGTTTATATGATTTTCTAGTAGACTTAAGGTATGAAGATCGAAATTACAGAAATCCGTTATCTGGAAACCCCCAGGTCCTGAGTATTCTGGATAGCAGGTCCCATACCTGTACTCAAAGGATATAAGCAAAGGAGTCTGAAATACATTTTTTACTGTGTTAATGACAAGGGTTAATCAGTGCAGCATTAAAGGGGTTGTTCACCTTTACATTAACTTTAATATGGTGCACAGAGGGATTTTCTTTGAAAATTTGCAATTGGTTTTTTAATGTTTTTTATTTGCGGTTTGCGTTATCTAGCTTTTTATTCAGCAGCTGTCCAATTTGCAATTTCAGCAGTCTGGTTGCCATGGACCAAATTACCCTAGCAACTATGAATAACCATATTGCCCCAAAGTGCCTGTGCCAGCAGCCACCATATTGCCCCAATATACCTGTGCCAGCAGCCACCATATTGCCCCAATGTACCTGTGCTAGCAGACACCATATTGCCCCAATGTACCTGTGCCAGCAGCCATTATATTGCCCCAATGTACCTGTGCCAGCAAGCCCAACAGCTATAATATTGCCCTCCTGTACTTGTGCCATCAAGCCCATATTGACCCTAATCTTTACCTGTGCCAGCAGCAGCCCAAAATACATCAGATCATATTGCCCCCAATATGTACATTTGCCTTCAGTAGCAGCATAAAATATACAGTATCCCCCAGCCAGATCTGTACAAGTGCCAGCAGGAAGCATCATAGAACAAGCCCTGTTCAAATGTCTTTGGTGCGAGGCACAATAACGCGCCAGATCTCTGCCTCTCTCTGCCTTGCAGCCATGTAAATGACGTCATTGACGCATGCACGCACGCACAGCCGCATCGTGTTGGGGCAGTCAGATTATTAGATACTATTTAAGGCCCGGCCCCTACCCCTCCTTCCTCTCCCCGATGCAGTTCAAAAGCTCTGCGATCAGAGCCAGGCCAGAGCTGCCAGAGAGCCGAGGGGGAAGGGCAGGGGCTGCCAAAACCAAGATGACAACCCTGCGCCGCCGGTGACGTCACACACAGTGTGCCACCGGAGGAGCGTGCATTTGAAAATCTGGAAACAATTTTATCCCTCTGTTGGGTTGCGGGCCCCATCGGGGGTGCAGGGACCAGGGCCCTGGTACCGCTGCACCCCCTGCACCCCCGGTAGTTCCGCCACTGTTTATAAATATTTTTTCCTTTTTCTTTAATATAATAAAACAGTACCTTGTACTTGACCCCAACTGAGCTGCATGAATCCATATTGGGCACAAATATAATTAATTAATGTTAAAATGATTTTTAGCGTACTTACAGTATGGTGATCCAGATTACAAAAAGATCCCTTATCTGGAAAACTCCAGGTTGCAAGCATTTCCAATAATTGAACAAAAGTACAAAACAGATTCAAATAGATTGTTCTTTTTTAGGGATGTAGCGAACTGTTCGCCGGCGAACTAGTTCGCGCGAACTTCGACTGTTCGCGTCCGCCGAATGTTCGCGAACGTCGCGCGACGTTCGCCAATTGGTGTTCGCGTTCGAAGTAAAATTTCGTTTGACCATTCGACCATTCGACCATTCGATCGCTAAAATCGAACGATTTCCATTCGTTCGAACGATTATAAGCATTCGATTGAATTAAAATCATTCGATCGAATAGCTTCGATCGTTCGATTCGAACGAAAATCCTTCGATCGTACGAATAAAATCCTTCGATCGTTCGATCGAACGATTTTATCGAGCGTTCGAAGTTCGCGAACTGTTCGCTTTTTTGCCGGTGTTCGCGAACGGCGTTCGCGAACACATTAACGGCAGTTCGCTACATCCCTATTCTTTTTGCTAGCGACTGTCTATAGTATAGTTCCTGGTACAAATGATATGCTTCTGATAAGGCAATAAACCTTCAAACATGGCAGACCTGGAGAGTTTGTGATGCTTGATATAATATTTATTGACTCACATGTAAGGGAGTCAGTATCTGAAGAAACAGCCTGCAAACATGTGCAACTTTTTATAACTTCTCAGTTAATACTAATAAGCAAAATGGTACATAATACATGTACTAACAGCAATATCATTATTTATTTCATATTTTTGCTGCAATTTCGTGAACTTATTCGCTGCGAAACTTGGAATTTCCACCTGGCGAATAAATTCGCCCATCACTAATAATAACTATTTCCTAAAGCTGTAAGTCACATCTGTCGCACGTTTTGCATTGTTTTGTGCCACAGGTGTATGTTCCATCTTTGGTGAGGTGCCATAAGGCACTTCTTGTTATTAGTGACTTTAGGTTGGGAGGCTGTCTGAATGGTAGGAGTGGTGGGTATGGAAAAATGCTTTTGAGCCTGTGGCAAAAAAGAATGCAATACTTGCCCACACATCTGTTGGGGAAATGAACCGACTGCCACTGGAACCTTGGATTCTAGCTGTCCAACAATGCCTCGTATTCCGGATCCAGGGAACTTGCACAAAGAAACACCAACAAGTGGATCAGAATAACAAGTTCTGTTTATTGAAGCCCAAATATATGCTTTTATAGGTTATAAGTAAAGACATCCCAATATAGTGACGTATTAGCATAGTACATGTCTGTAACAAGTACAGCATTCAGGATGGACAGAGGGGAAAAAAGAGACAAATATGTGCATGTGTATTGGCTAAGACATTTTGGCTGAGGCAAGCTGATAACATTGTTTATGGTACATGATGATACTTGTGCAAGGTTGTCTAAGAAGAGCAAGTAAAGGGTCATACAGAAAAACAAGTACAGAGGCCTACAAGGGTCAGCACGTAGGCGTGTTAACCCTTCAACATCCTGATTTCAGACAAAATACCAATTCCGGACACATTAGAGGAGTACAGCATCCATGGTCACTACAATTGTTCTTCTTCCAATGTGGTGTACTTAATACAATGCACTAAATGCATAACAGGGGGACTGTACATAGGAAAGTCTAGGCAAAGTCTGAGAAGGAGAAATGCACACCACCGATTCACTGTAACCAATAAAAAACTGGACACGCCAAAAGGAAATAATTTCAATGGCCCTCATCACTCCAAGAATATTGGTTCTTATTGGCAATTTTAAAACAGATGATAGAAAAGTGTGAGAATACAAATTAATGGAAACTTTCAATTCTCTGGGGGAGGGACTAAACCTGAGCTTTGAATTTATGGCTAATTAAGTGGACTAAGAAAGGACTGCACCAGGTCAGACATACCAACATGTCTGGCTATGGACTATCATATGGAATTCCTTTGATTCTACACTCCAATAATTCAGCCCTAATTTATACTCAGCCTCTTTGATCCACATTATCTTGTATTTTATCTGCTTGTCTCTTGCAGATCCCCTCGTAAATGACTTTTGACCTTACACACAGATATTCCTTTTTGTTGGCCATTTGACCTATGAGCTGAATGTTGTGTATATATCAGAGAACACCACAGCTTCATTGTAATCAGCTTGAAAAAGGAAGCAAAATGTTCTGAAAGCTTGCTATGATTATATTAGTTAGCCAATAAAGGTATCACCTTTATACCATGTTTGTTATTTTTTATTTCAAAGGGGTTGCCCTGTAACATTTTTACTGGCTAACACCGTACAGCAACTTTACCTGCATTAGGGATGTGACTCCCCTTTGGCCCACTGTAACAGCACAAAGCTGTGAGAGGACATGGGCATAGGGTAGGACTCACACACACAACTCGTTTTAGTGGTTCTGCCTGTGAAATATGCCAGGATTAGGCACTGCTACTGCTGGTCACTGGAACATGTGGGTACAGCTGTGGTGGTTTACAGCTGGACAGTCTCTGTGATCTTGCATTTGTATAAAAAGACTGACAATTTGGAATTCTTGGTAGCCAGCTTTGTAAGCCAGAAAGGGAGCAGCCCCTATCACAACTAATACTGCTGGGCCAATGGGGTGCCATTTGGTGAGCATGCTCAGTTTAGTCTGCATACAGACACAAGAAAGGGCACAGCTCTTGGGAACAACTGTGTATTGTGTTATAGAGCTTGGCCTGGAATTTATTTGTCTTCACAGTGAGGGTCACAAGAATGTGGGCTGGCTACCCTTAACATTAGTTAAGGCAAAGGTTATCAGTTGCATACCATTTGTTTGAGCAATGTAGAAGGGGGGTATTAAGATACTTTTAAGCAAAATGCTATATAATAAGCTGTTTTATCACACCCGCTTCATTGCTAAAGTTTTAAGCACAGAGCAGAAGGGGGGGGGAAGCTGCTGCCTCAGGGGACAGTAGCCCCAGAAACACCACTGATTATATTGAGTCAAATCAGTCAGTCCAAATACCAACAATAAAAAAAGTAACAAGAGAACACCCTCAATGCCCCCTGCCAGAATTTGTATATTTCCCACTATCCACTTTTTCACACACCTAAAATGTAGTCAACCACCTGCACTCATGACAACTCATGACTTTTGGCTCTTTTCTTATTTTTAAACTATATATTATTTTCAATCTGTACTACATTTCCCTCTATTAGCTGGGAAAATCACATTTTGGTTCATCACTGTTTAATATTTATTATATATATATATATATATATATATATATATATATATATATACGCAGAGTTGAAGAAGAGTGAGCGCAGCAGAGCTCATGGACACCATCTTCCGGCTGTTCAGTATTCTTCGGGTCTTCTTCCTTCCATTTAGCAATTTATGCCACTATTGATGCATGCACAGTTGCTACAAACTGGAAGGCTTCTCCAACTGCGCATGCACAATACAGCGTTCACTTATGGAAGAATACAGAAGATGCGCCCATGAGCTCTGCTGCGCTTCCTCTTCATATGTGAGTACTGTGTTAGGGGCACTTTCAGGGGGTTATCAACTATGCGGGGGGGGGGAAGCAGGGAGGGTGGACTAACTTGGATAGTAGGTAGGGGCTTGCTTTGTACATTAGGGCATTACTGTTGAGACAGGAAAGAGCTTTACCAAAACTGTTTTCACACAGTAAGAAACGCAGAAATGCCAAGAATGTAGCATAATGTTGTGCCCTTATTCATCATCCAACAAACTTTACAGTTACAGTTGGCATTATGCATATAGACAGGTTTTCAACTGTCAAATATTGACTTGTCCATTAAATTGTCAGCTATAGTGTGATTCATTCATCACTCAAGGAAATGTTTTCCATTGCTCCAGTCTAATGGTGGTGTTCACCACTCAAACAAGACTTGGCATTGCACATGATAAAGTTGGGTTTGTTTGCTTCTGAACACTTCTAAAATCCCTATAAATAGTTCTTATTCTGACGTCTTCTGATTTCTAAAGACAATTAGGAACTCAGACTGTTACATCTAAGGACATCTTCCGTTGATGGTTTGTACAAATACATTTGGCTAAAAACATGCTTGGACACATTTGGGCATATGGTACACATTTTAATAGAAAATAAAACATATATTGATTCAATCTAGGACTCTGCTAGCATTATCCCTCTACCGCAAGATTGATGCATTGCTGCATAATCTGATCAGTAGTAGAATAGTAAATCCTTTCTCTCTTAGCCTTGCTGTCAGATTCTGCTGCTGCAAGTGTCCAGTGGAGAACTGGGGAAACATAGAAAACTATAGGTGACTCTTGGATGGCTATATAGAATATATTGCATGGACCATACATAGATGATTTTAGGGGGAAATGTAATAAAACTATAAATATTACATTGCAAAATTAAATTGTGCATAGTGTACATTAACCATTGTGAAACAGGGAAGGCATTATACTAATACTTGTGTATTAGGTAGAGACAGACAGGCTTAGGATTTTATTTTCTGTATTTTGTGTTTTGTTCATATTTGGAAAAGTCTTAAATACTGTATTGAACTGTCTGTGCCTTGGGTGTCTGGAAATGTATGCAAAGGTCTATTTGTCCAACTACTTGAAATCGTTACCTTTTTTTTTGTTTTATTTTTTTATTTTTTTATTTTTTTACTAGGACAGGTTTAAAGGGGAAGGAGCCATGATAATCTATCACACAGGGATCATTTCTTCACCCCCTTCTCTTAGACTGGCCTAGTCATTTAACTCTTCCCTCAACATTTTGAGCCTGAAATCGCTCTGTATTCCTTGACTGGTGGTGCTCAGATTCTCTGTAGATAAGATGGACTTCAAGTCCCAGAATCATTTCAATATGGAACCAGATGAAGGAATGGCTGAATAACTCCAGTGTAACACCCTATAGGGACAGATCGATGGATGGATTGCAGGTAATAAGACAATGCATACAAATTGAAAGTCACTCTTCTGAGTGTGCAATAAGTTTTTGCTTGTAAATTGTTTATTTGTATAGTATAGTTTGTTTATAAGCAGGTTGAGAGACATCCAATCTGCTGGCCTACACTTGCTAGTTGCACTACTTGCAATGATGGGCACGGTGTTTGCTTGGGTGCAAACACATGGCACACATTTCTATCTATCTGCACCAAGGCCGACAAAGTGCCTTTCATGTTGTTAAAGCAGCATTTTGGAAGCCAAAACACACATACCCAAACACCCAAAATCGCTTTTGCCCCTTATGATAGTCACCCAAAAGGGCTAAATAGCTGGGAAAAAGAAGGGCTCGTCCGGGATTTGAACCCGGGACCTCTCGCACCCTAAGCGAGAATCATACCCCTAGACCAACGAGCCACTGATAGTACAAATGCAAAGGAAACCTTCCAGATGTTTGACTGCCACATCAGCAAGGAACAGAGCTGCATCAGATTACAGTGCTTCCAGCTACACACACACATAGCACAAGCTGGAACTGTTTGCACAGAAGAAGTTACAGGAGAGTGAGACACTTCATTCTAAAGTTTTCTATGATGCAGGTATAGGATCTATTATCTGGAATGCCTTCCAGGTATTAAGGTAAGGGAAATATAAGGGATACCGCATTTCTGTAATTTGGTTCATCGTTAAGTTTGTTAAAAATAATTGAAATATTAAATAAAGCCTAGCGGATTGATTTGCCTCCAATATGGATTCAAGAATGTAGCACATCAGCTCTTGCCTTGCCAAGACTGCATTAGCTACAGTAAATGTATGCTTTTTGATAGGTTTGTTAAGCAGCTTGCATTTGTTACTGTTCAAGTAGCCAGAACCAGCAATGCAGAGAATAGCAATGTGCAGTAAGATACAATTTTTCAATGGTTTTAAAATTATTCGTAAATTGGGTTGTAACTGAAAGCTGCATTTGCACCTGGCTGCTGTGTGCACTGCTGCTTCTGACTATATAAACAGTAGTAGAAGCTAGCTGATTAAAAGGCCTATGAAAAAGCCGGCAGTTACTTTAGCAAATGGAGTCTTGGCAGGAGTGATACACTCTTCAGAGAAAGGCGTGCAGAAAGGAATTCTGCCTGTAAATGATATAATCTAAAAATAACTTCAAAAACTATAAGACTATAGAATATCCTTAATCCATAGGAGGTTTTTCTTACAGATCGTTTTTCTGATGCTAATATTGAGAAGTTAAAAACATCCAAGATTCACTCATAGCAATTGGTACGTTGTTTAAATGCAAATTTTTTCATTTATTTGAGAGTGTTCGAGTTAACATCTCGTTTTCTTTTCTGACAAAATTGAAGCGACATATTTTGAATTACAACAAAACCAAGCCAAATCTCATATGTGCAATATTCAGCAACACATACCGATCTGTTGTTAAGGTACGTATTTATAGAGAAAAAAAAGCCATAACATTTCTCAACTCTTTCTAAGCAGAGGGAAAAATTTTTATGCGTTTTCAGTTATTTACTATTATTGGTGATAATATTTTAATACAGAAAATGGTTTGCAGCATTCCTGTTTAACATTTTTGTAAAATGAATGCTGAAATCCAAAAAAAAAGCTTTAGTAAATAGGGTAAAAACTTTTCAAAGAATGCCTAAACATTTTTTTATATTGTTTAAGTAGGGAAATTGTTTTTTTTAAATAAGGTATTATTAACTGGTTAATGGGCAAAGGTCCAGATCTGTAGCTCTGTGCCACATGTGCAATACAGGCTGTATCACATTACACTAAGTTGCAGAAAGCTACTGTTTGAAATAATGAGGAAATTCCATCCTTATTATTATTATAAAGCACCACTAGAAGGTGTGTATTAATAACTAGACAAATATTACAGGCAGGGCCGCCATTAGAAATCACGGGGCCCCGTACAACAAAATTTTTGGGGCCCCCTGGGCCCCGCCCACACTGACGACCAAGCTCCACCCCATTTCCCGCCCACTCCACATCGCAGTTAAAAGACCACACAGACATCAGCGCTAAAAAAGTAACCCCCCCCACACAAGTTGTAAAAAGCTATTGATGGTCAGGGCCCCCTTATAAAACATTGGGGCCCCAAAAAAAAAAAATTAAATTTTTTTTTTTAAAAACATTGGTGGCAGGGGCCCCCTTATAAGTTAAAAAAAACTTGGGGCCCCAACAAAAAAAATGTAAAAATAAATAAACAAACATTGGTGGCAGGGGCCCCCTTATAAGTTAAAAACAAATTGGGGCCCCAAAAAAAAATTTAAAAAAAAAAAATTTTTTTGAAAAAAAAAAAAACATTGGCGGCAGGGGCCCCCTTATAAGTTAAAAACAAATTGGGGCCCCAAAAAAAAATTTGAAAAAAAAAAAAAAATTTTTTTTGAAAAAAAAAAAAAAACATTGGCGGCAGGGGCCCCCTTATAAGTTAAAAACAAATTGGGGCCCCAAAAAAAAAATTTTTTTTGAAAAAAAAAAACAAAAACATTGGCGGCAGGGGCCCCCTTACAAGTTAAAAACAAATTGGGGCCCCAAAAAAAAATTTAAAAAAAAAAAAATTTTTTGAAAAAAAAAAAAAAACATTGGCGTCAGGGGCCCCTTACGAGTTAAAAAAAAAATTGGGGCCCCAAAAAAACCTGTTTTAAAAAAAAAGATTGGTTGCAGGGGCCTATAGAATATTAAAATAATACATTGGTGGCCAGGAGATTAAAAAAAAAAAAATACACAAACTGGTGTTCAGTAGAATTGAACTCACGGCTTCAGTACTTCAACTTCACCTCCTTTCGTGACTTCGGGTCTTTTCACTGCTTCAGGACTTCGGCTTCGGCTGTTTTCGTGACTTCGGCTTTTTCCGTGACTTCGGGTCTTTTCGGCGCTTCGTGACTTCGGCTTTTTCCGTGACTTCGGGTCTTTTCGGCGCATCGGCTTCGGCTTTTCGGCACTTCAGCATTCGGCAGCACAGAGGCAAGACGTACGTCTCGGGCGCTCGTAAGGGGGGCCCGGATCTTCAAAAAATGCAGCGCTGCCGGGCCCCCCTTCATGCCCGGGCCCGGTACGCTTGTCCCCCCTGTCCCCCCCTGATGGCGGCCCTGATTACAGGTAACAAAATGCAAGAGATGTTAACTGTGTCACAAAATTAACTTTAACATATATGCTCAATATTCTTGATGATTGTAGAAAACCACAAATACACACTAATTAACAGATCCGCTCATTTGGCAAAGTCGGCAAATGAGCAGATCTTTTGTAATACGGAGGGCCCCTGACCACCAGTTTTTTTTAACTTGTAGGGGGGCCACCAGTGGGTTTTTAGCATTAATGTTTTAATGCCCATGTTTGTTTAGCCTTTTAAATGTGGTATAGGGATGTGTGGGGTCAGGGGCAGAGCCTGTGGTGGGCAGTGCCCATAAAATGTTGTATGGGGCCCGTGATTTCTGATGGTTGCTCTGCTTGACTTATTGTTCTGCTGTCTCTATTAATCTACCCTTTTAGGGACACTGGAGAATGCAGTGTTGAGTGAAATTTCTTATGATCCATAAACAAAGCGCTTCCTATTGACAAAGCAAATAATCAGGAATAGGATTTATAATCTGGAATGCTTGGGACCTGGGATTTTCTAGATAAGGGATCAGCATACCTTAATAATCATTTACACATTAAGGGGCATGTTTACTAACATTGGAGATAAATATCTGGAGAGATTTCTGGAGATGTTACCTATGGCAACCAATCAGCAATTAGATTTAAACAGCCACAGCCAAGTTAGAAAACAAAAGCAAAGATCTGATTGGTTGCTATGGGCAACATCTCCAGAAATCTCTCCAGATAGTTATCTCCAATGTTAGTAAACATGCCCCTAAATCAGGAGTGCCCATACTTTACTACTGGGGTCTACTTTTAGTGATGTTGTCCCATTATCAACTACATCCCTAATAGCAATTTGTATTGTGTAAATGTTATATTGATTTATGGGAAAAGTTATATTAAGAATATTTAAGAAGTTTGTTTTTTTATTATGTATTATAATATTATGATATTATTATATTGTTATTATTATAATACTCATTTATTATTATTAACTATATATTATGTAACCTTAACAGAATAAATATCTGAATTAAACAGAAGGGTGATTTAGACAAGCTGTAGCTCTCAAGACTAGACAGTGCCTTGAGATCTACTGATCACCAGCTAAAGGTCTGCTGGTAGATCCTGATCTACCTTTTGGGCACCCCTGCATTAATTAAACCAACAGGATTGTTTTGCCACCAATATGGATTCATGCAGCTTCGTTACCATCAAGTACAAGGTACTCTTTTATTATTACTGGGATAAAGGCAATCATTATTAAAAATTAGAATTATTGGATTAAAATAGACTCTATGGGAGATGGCCTTCCTGTAATTGGGAGTCCTCCGGACAACAGGTTTCTGGATAAGGGACCCCATATCTGTATTTCCTTTCAAAGGCAAATCATAGCAACTATATGGTTTACATTAATTTTATTCTTATTGGCAACTGATTAATATGCAGCTGTATGTGGAATGCAAATATAATTTATGTTGTAGTATTAGAGGCCATACACCTCTGTCACAGCTTTGCCTGTCTAATCAGAATCTGTGCTCTGCTGTGACTGCATTGTACATATCCCCACTGTGCATAGAAATACTCCTGACTCAAATACAGTTTTTCAGCAAATTTACAGTAGATTAGTCTCTCCTTTGTAAACCCACTTTGTAAACCCACCTTAAAGGGGTCCTTGGGCAAAAATTTTTTTTTGCAAAATAAGAAAATGTAATTCTAAGCAACTGTGTGTGTACATTCAAACATCCTAATGGTTTTAAAGCTATTTGTAAATGTATCTGCAGGTGAAAAATAGTGATGAAAGAATTTGCTGCAAAATTCCACAGTTCATCATCTGCAATTTTTTTCTCCTGTTGACTTTAAAGCATTTCTCGAATTTTTCTGCAGTTGCACACATTTATCAGGTGAAGCAAAACGGGACAGATTCGCTCATCGCTAGTTGAAAACAATGCCTGCTTATCTCTTTCTGCTCTGTGAGTCAAACTCTTAAAACAATGAAACAGGAGTCAGGTCTCCTCTAGTTCTTTTACTAAGCTGACTTCAACATTGTTTCAGGATTGGAGCCAGGAGTGGTGAGAAGGGAAACAGAGACAGACACTGCTTTAAAACAACTTAAATGTTGGCAAGTTACTTAGAATATTATTTCCTTTTCTATGCAAAAAAATCTTTTTGGTGGAAGACTCCTTTAAGGCTAGGGCCACGCCGTATGATTCTCAGCCTGTGGGGAAATGCAGGCCAAGAATCCGTTGCCATGCTACTCCTCTTCTGCTGCACTGCTGCATCCAGAATCATTATCTCCGCTTGGGTGCAGACAGAAGCGGGAGTTTCCGGAGCTGAAATGCAAGATTTTGCATTTTGTTCTGAAATCTGCTGCACCTGCCTGCACCTGAGCGGAGTCAAGGATTCTTGGCCTGCGTTTCTCTTTTGGTGCCCAGACATCACCCACCAAGTTTTGTATAGACGGTGATAAAGCAGATTGGAATGTATGAGATACTTTAAATCACTTGGATAATTCTTCAAGCTTTTAGAGCAATTATGTCTCTTTCCCCAGGCATTGAGACAAATAGGAAACTAGGTAACCAGGAAATCTATTGAATACATTTGATAATAGCAATTGATGTGCTAATTTAACACCTCAAATGAATGCTCATAGTCTGCACACTACAAAAAGCTGAGGCAGAAAGTAGACAAACTGGATATTTGTCATTGTATGTACAGCATTTACATTTTCATAAAACACATATAGATTGACCTGTCCAGTCTTTTGAATGTACCTCTCCCAGTCTCCCAGAAAATAAAAGAAGAGCTTGTATTTAACTACAGACAGACAGACAGATAGATAGATAGATAGATAGATAGATAGATAGATAGATAGATAGATAGATAGATAGATAGATAGATAGATAGATAGATGGATGGATGGATGGATGGATGGATGGATGGATAGATAGATAGATAGATATCTAACTCCCAACTCCTGCATAAAAAGAGACTGAAGAAAGATGCTGAGAGAGACATATTGAAGAGTAATTACTGCTCCTAGGCTACATTCTTATTGTCTGTGCCTGTGATATGCACCCTGCCCTTACATACTTGCTGTAGTCAACATCAGTCAACATCCAGGTCTCACCTTTCAGAATGATCACATCTGTGATCTTTGATCACATAGACAGACAGACAGTCAGACAGACAGATAGATAGATAGAAATCTAACTCCCAACTCCTGCATAAAAATAGACTGAAGAAAGATGCTGAGAGAGACATATTGAAGAGTAATTACTGCTCCTAGGCAAACTTAGTACCTTTTATTACATATGGGGATAGTGTCTTATTTCAGTTTTGATGAAGCTTATATTAAATTTTCATTTTTGTGATAGTTCCCCTTTAAATAGTCTTGAAAGTAGCAGAAGCAACCCAGATTAGCCCTCACAATTTGAAAAACCCCTGCTATATAGGAAATAGAACCTTTTTTATAAACACACAGAAAGGTACTACTGTATATTTAAAGAGCAAAAAATAATCACACAAGATTTGCTTTAGTGTAAAGATGTAAGCAGGTGTTAACTTGCTTATTTTTAACTAAGCACTATAGTGGCCTCTTCTAGCTTTAATGCTTTCACAAATCCTTAAACCTCTTCTTGCTTGTGATGTGGGTTGCGCAGAAATACATTGGAATATATTGGAATTTGAAGATATTCAATCCTATGATTAAGCCAGAAATAAAGTATAAACATACAAAGTAATATCCATAAAAAGAGTATAATGGAATAGTAATAGGACAATGCAGGGTATCACATGCAGGGGAGCACATGACCAGAGGTAAGTGGGGTGATTTCTACAATCTCTGTGCATAATTTCACTAAAGTTTTCCTTGTATTGGTTTCTTCATCACCTGTTATGGTTTATTTCTACTTTTGTGAACTACTCATACCTTCTGTCCAATAACAGCAAGAGAGAGATTACTGGTAATATTACTGGAATGAGATATGTTGTCTTAAAACCAATTTATAGGGAATTTTGACGTGTGTATTTTTTGTACAAGCAATTCTTATTTTTTTCTGTTAGGAATGGGCAGCTAGGCCTTGATATATAACCATTCAGTTAATACATTACAGTGGTTGATGCTAACTTAATGTATCCAGGGCCAGATGCCCTAGGCAACACGAATGGCCACTTTTTCCCCCAGCGGGCGTGCCCGACCACAAGAAAGGGGAGAATGAGGGAGGGAGAAGATTGTGAAGGGGGGGCGAGTAACAGAGGGGAGACAAAGGAGAGCAACAGAGGGGAGGGTGACAGGAGGGAAGGCAGAATGATAGAGGGGAGAGGAAGGAGGGGGTGGAGAGAGATGGAGGGGAGAGAGACAGAGGGGAGGAGAGAGGAAAGGAGAGAGGAAAGGAGAGCGATGGAGGGGAGGGTGACAGGAGGGAGGGGAGAGTGACAGAGGGGATGGTAACAGGAGTGAGGGGAAAGCGATGTAGAGTAGAGGAAGGAGGGAGGGGAGAGTGATGGAGGAGAGGGTGGCAGGAGGGAGGGGAGAGCGATGAAGGGGATGGTGACAGGAGGAAGGAGAGTGATGGAGGGGATGGTGACAGGAGGGAGGGGAAATCGATGGAGGGGAGAGGAAGGAGGGAGGGGAGAGGAATGGAGGGGAGAGGAGGGAGGGGAGGATGACAGGAGGGATGGGAGAGTGACAAAGGTTTGGGTGAGAGAGGGAAGGAAGACTGAGGGGTGTGAACATGGACTAGGGGTAGGCAGAAGGCAATTTTAGAGGTAGTTGCACTGCGCCCCCTATCATTGCCCCCTAGGCAGCTCCCTCTTCTGCCTACCCCTAATTCCGGCCATGAATGTATCTTTGATTAAATGACAAGTTATTAGTTAACCATGGTCAAGATGACACAAGGCGATGGAAATTAGAACATAGCATAAGAGCGTAGAAGTCAGCAGTTGATTGAGAGATAATTGCTAATAAAAGGAGAAGTTGGCAAAAGTAAGCAAGACTCCAACAAGCACAAATATAAAGCAGAGGTAAACCCTCAATAATAAGTCCTCTTTCCACAACTGGGTCTTCAACTAGCAACACAATATTGATCAGCGCCCAAGACTAAAGGGACACCAACAAAAAAAAAGGAATATTGCACAATAAGTTAATACATTTGTTTATCACTAATGTGTTTAAACCAAACTTTCTTTTAGTCTAACCAGTATCTCTGATGAAGCTGACATCATGGAAAAGCATTAGGTAAACATCATTTTTGGGAGCTGAGATCTTTGAAACACAATGGTGGAATGCAAAAAGCGAGAGAAATGCCAGCAGAAGCCTCACCTTGTAGAGTTACCAATGTGCAGCTCAAGACATCCCATTAAAGCACCAGATGACAAACTATTCTTAAAGGGGTGGTTCACCTTAAAGTTAACTTTAAGTATGTTATAGAATGACCAGTTCTAAACAACTTTTGAATTGGTTTTTTAATTATTTGCCTTCTTTCCAGTTTTCAAATGGGGATCACTGACCCCATCTAAAAAAAACAAATGCTCTGTAAGGCTACAAATGTATTGTTATTGCTTTTATGTATTACTCATCTTCCTCTTCTTTAAATCAATGCATGGTTGCTAGGGTAACTTGGGGACTAGCAACCATATTGCTGAAATTGCAAACGGGAGAGCTGCTGAATAAAAAGCTAATTAACTCAAAAACCACAAATAAAAACTGAGAACCAATTGCAAATTGACTCGGATTATCACGCTTTACATATAGTAAAATTTTACGCAAAGGTCAAAAACCCCATTAATATGTGCACTGACGCCAGTGGCAGAGCATCCGTAGAGGCTGCACGTGGTACATATAGGAACTGTTGAGCAGGGACGTTTGGCAGAAGGTGGATCTAGAGCGACCTCATCTGTAACCACTTCTCCACCTGCTCCATGGTGTCCCTCTTCTGTACCCTCTCTCTGTCCCACATCAGTCTGTTCCACTTCTTTCCCTACTCTGTCCTATTCCAGTCTGCCCCACTTCTCTGCCAGCTCCAGACCCCTTCTCTGACCCTCTCTATTCTGTCACGCTTCTCCCTTTGCTCTGTTACCCTCCAGTCTGTTTCTCTGTTGTTGTGGGGCATATCCAAAATTGTATAATCTCACCAGTTTAGATGTGGGGTCTGGGTTCACAGACCCCAGACCTACAGCTCAAGGTGGAGGCATTAAACCATGTAACAGATGGTAGGCTCTCACAGATGCCACGAACAGGCACAAAATGCCTGTGTCTGTCTACTTTTTGCCTAAAATAAAGGCTACAGTTCATTTACATGTCCTGCTTCAAGTACTTCATAGCTCCTGAAGGGCTCACTTACCCCTTTTTGTGTGCTGGTAATTTCGCAATAAGTAATCCTTATATGTAAATCTTAAAGCATAAGTACACCCGACCACAATGCAAAAGACTATATTTATTCCCAGACACTTATGGCAAGAGAAAAGAGGTACAATAGTTTCATTTTCATAAATGGCAAAGACATTTCTGCACCAGGGCACAGACACATAGTTCCCAAGCTAACGGTTTCCTGAGTACAATGGAGCAAACATTGTGGTCTATATCTGCCAACGGCAGGCAGGGAGTACATTCTGTTTTTGTTACAGTCCTGTCTCGTATTTCAATTTAAAATAACCCCTTTCCTCTGGGAGCAGGGCCTTGAGTTATAGGAACACAATTATTTTACTAGACCACCATTTACTCTCTCCTGCCCACCTGGCCTTAGATTTACCTTTTCTTGTGGGACTGGGAGCTCAGTTATTATTTTATACTATATTATATTATATGTCCCTTTATGCAGACAGAACCGTCAACAGTGGGTGTTCTCCATCAAATATATATATATATATATATATATATATATATATATATATATATATATATATATATAGGATTTTGTTTATACTAAGGGGTCTCCATGTTATATATAACCCAAGGCATATCTAGTCTAAAGTCAAGTCTAAATTCCTATATCGGAGATGCATATAATAAAGTTTCAGTATTTAATAAAAGCTGTTTATGACGGTGCCATCCACAGTAAGACATATTTTAATACAATGATTGTTGAGCATCGTGATCTTTAACTGCCTTTTGCAATTTTTTGCATGTTTAAAAAGAGGAATTCCTTCTGCAGTCAGAACTTTCAACATCTTATGAATTATTTCAATTAGATCATTTGTTGTGTGGAAAATATATATTTTTTATCATCTTATTATTAATTGTATATTTATGAATCCATGCAGATTCATATACTGTTGGATACCATGGTTACCATAGATAAACTACAAATAACTTTATATGAGAATCATTATAATAATAGTTCCTTCCTGTGCATGACATTTGGTTACATATTTTAGGCATGGTATTCCAGATTGCAGCAAGACACTTTATTCATAAAACTCCTGGTTCCAAGCATTACAGATAAGAAGGCCCATAGAATGGTACAAATCTGATGTAAATGCAACATAGTGTGCCATTAAACGGGACTATTCAGTGTTACAGGCATGAGATCCATTATTGGAAACCTGTTGTCCAGAAAGCTCAGAATTATAGGAAGGCTGTCTCCCATAGAATCCAGTTTAATCAAATAATCCAATTTTTAAAAAGAATTTCTTTTTTTTCTGTAATAATAAAACAGCAGCTTGTACATCCCAAACTGAGATATAATTAATGCTTATTTGCAAGCAAAACAATCCTATTGGGTATATTTAATATTTAAATTATTTTCTAATAGACTCAAGATATGAAAATCCAAATTACAGAATATTCGGAATCCAGAAAACTCCAGGTTCCGAACATTCTGGATAACAGGTCCCATGTCAGTATTCTTATAAGACACAGAGAGCAGCAAGCATCAGAGCAGAGGCCACATGACCCAAGCTCAGCATCATAGCAGCCAAAGGTCACTTTGATTTCCAGACATGCAAATATTTAAATAGACTATTGTTTTTTCTACATCCTGGTATGGGAATCATGCAAAGCAGTATATCTGCAGATTCCTGTTGGTTTACAGATATATTTGCTACTATCTGCATGCTGCGGTAGTTAAATTAGGTATAAAAAACACTGGAGCGAGGTAATATATTATTTATAAAAGCCATTTTCAGCATTTGAGATACTTGTAAATCTTTTGATGTTATCTAGCCTGGAGATTTGTTCATCTCATTTGATATCAAGGAAGATGTTGTTAGGGAATAATCCAAAGACCGGAGATCATTGAGGTAGAAGAATTCAGGAAGTTTAATAATTATATAATAAACATACACGAGCGTCGTGGGTTCTGTACAGAGTACAAGACAGAACGACCGAACAAAGAAAAGACCACACATTATATACCCTTCAGGAGAGGAACTTCACTGGGAAAAGGCCTCTCTAGGGAGAAAAGGGAGTATTGACAAGTATCTATCATAGTGTCTCAGTGTACAATTATCTAGTGTTAGCTAGCTATGTGAACGAGAAGGGAGTACCATAGTGGGAGAGCTTCAAGGCCAGGGCACCTGATAGAAGCAAAAGGATAACATAACATACTACTGATAAGGACCTTCTCAGATGGCACACTGTCTCCTGGGTAGTCTTGAAACAGTTCATAGAAGGGCCCCATGGGCACCTTGAAACTGCTTAGTCTACCTTGGAGGGGGGCTTAGGAATGCGAGGGGCCATCCAGGGCCTGCAAGACTTTTCCTTCCACAATGTGTTCTATTATAATGTTTTGCCATTTGATTTAAACATCTTGATGAAGACACTCACTGATGATGGGTAAGATCTATTGAAGTTACCTCCCCAATAGTTGCTGTTTTTGTGTCCCCTAATAAAGACAGCTTAGGGTTGGGGCAGACGGGCAGATCCGGGGAGATTTAGTCGCCTGGAGACTAATCGCCTCTTCTGAGGGGCGACAATCTCCCCAAATTGCCTTCCGTCTGCCTTCTGCCTGCTTGAATGAAGAATCACCTGCACTAATGCACTCGCGGCACTTCAATTTCAGAAGTGGCCCAAAGTTGCCTCACGAGGAAACTTCGGCCGACTTCGGAAATCGAAGTATCGCGAGTGTATTAGCGCAGGTGATTTTCCCGCAGAAGAGGCGATTAGTCGCCAGGCAACTAAATCTCCCTGAATCTGCCCGTCTGCCCCAACCCTTAAGCAGGTGAGGAATGAGGTCACAGGGACATGCTAGAAGGCCAGTAGTTATCTTACATATCCCTGTTGAAGGAGACAGGACTGAACAGCGCCAAACCATCTCCCCCCTTCACTTGTAGCAAGTGTGATAAGAACATATGCTAGCTCAACAATACACAGGAAGCTATTTATTTAAGCAATTAAAACAAGTGTGACTAAGCAAAATTCAGGTATGGGATCAATTATACAGAAACCCGTTATTCAGAAAACTCCAAATTAAGGGAATGCCATCTCCCATAGATTTAATTTTATCCAAATAATTCACATCTTCAAAAATGATTTCCTTTTTCTCTGTAATAATAAAACAGTACCTTGTACTTGATCCAAACTAAGATATAATTAATTTATTCCTTATTGGAGTCAAAATAATCCATTGGATTTATTACATTTTTAAATGATTTTTTTTAGTAGACTTAAACAGTGTCGGACTGGCCCACCAGGATACCATGAAAACTCCTGGTGGGCCTTCCTGCTTCTAAGAAAAGACACTTGAAGAATAGAGGTTGAGTGAGGTGAGGAAGAGGAGAAATAGTTTGAAGAATGGGCCCATGGACTAAGGTTTTCTGGTGGGCCCTTGCATCCCAGTCCGACACTGGGTATAAATATCTAAAATTTCCCTTATCCGGATAACCCCAGGTCCTGAGCATTCTGGATAACAAATTTCATACCTGTATTACTATATGTCTGCATAAGGAAATATTTTTGCCTCTCATCAGCTTTGTTTCAAAGTTGTCACAACCTTTGGTCATAATCACCATAACCTCAGAGTCTTGTTCTATAATAAAGTTTTGGAAGGTAAAATGACCAACATGCTATAGTAAAAAAAAGTCCCCAGAATGCTGTTTTGAACTGGATTTGACATATAAATTCGTTTTTCTCTAATGGGGTGATGAATTAATAAGAGAACAGATCACCAAAGATGGGTAAGAGTCTTATAATGGGACAAATAAAATAATATAAAATGATAATGTCCTAATACACAAGACTCACCTAAGCCAGGTGGGTGCAAGAGGATTTAATGTGGGCCCTATGAAGTCATATCAAATTATGTTCACATAATGGCAACATCCTGCAGCTAGAGGCTAAAGGGTTAATATTAGTTAGGAACACGAGATAGAAATGTAGCTCTAGAACTGCTAATCCATATCCTGGCTATATTTAAATAGCATTCGTTAGACCACAATCCTTGCAAATAGTGAATTTGCACCGAAAAATTTGCGAAATTCCCGTGAAATTTGCGAAACGGCAAAAAATTTCGCGAAATGGTGTCGGCGTCTCGTTTTTGATGCCGGCGACCGTTTTTTTTACGCTGGCGAATTTGTGCCAGTGAATTTTCGCGGGCAATTTGCGATTTTATTCGCTTGGCGAATAAATTCACCCATCACTACTTGCAAACTGTTGGACACAGGAAATGTTTACTTGTGCAATTTTTTGTTGTATAAAGTGCTACGCAATATGTTGGCGCTATATAAATACATATTAATAATAATAATGCTTGCACCTGCTGAGATGTAAGTACTTGGTACCTGCCGTGGGGGGGGCAGGGACATAGAGAAGGGGAATCGGCAGTGGGGAGGGCCGGAGTAGGAATGGTTTGGGAAGCGGTTGATCAGCAGACAGCAGAGAGAAGCGACTACAAACTAGGGGTAGAAAAGGTACCTGCGCAGCACCCCCCAATTTTGTGCCTCTTCTGCCTACCCCTAGTTCTGGCCCTGGATAGTCTGGTGATGGTATCACATTGGGTGCATGATGTGTATTAAAAAATGACTCTCTCTTGATTCTTTACATTTTAAATCCAGCAGACACTCTCATGGACTGCACTCTAGAATCATGCCTCAGTCACAAACATTTTCAGGGTAAAAACCTGAGGAGTGCTGAGTAATATGCAAAAAGGTAGTTTAACTACATCACAGAGATGCAAATACAGCGATTAGCATGTGTCTGTGTGTGGTGCATTTCACACAGCTAGGACAGCAGTTAAACCCTGCCAATGCAGTAATATTTTCTGATGCATAGACTTTGTACTCTAATCAGAGATGGCCAAGCCAACGGGGCATCCTAGGCAACCCAGACGGCCACCTCGCCCCCTTTCATATGATTGTGCTCTTTCATGTGGTGATGTCACGCATGCACCCGCTCAGTTGCCCAGTGATGTCACATGGGGGCTCCACAGATTGCAAATTCTATTTTGAATGTGAGGAAGAGGGCCTGGGCTAGGGGTAAGTAGGTGAAAGAGCTACGTGCCTGGCGCCCTCTCTATTTTTGTCTATTTCAGGGCACCGTCTGGCCCTGACTCTAATAGAGAAAATCTAGAGCCTATTAGCTCATGGGGTCAAGTATCTGAGTTCTTATATATTAATCATTCTGGTAACTCAGGCCTTTGTACAATCTATTTTGTTCATTTGAGCTGCAAAATGCACTCATTGTTATCATATGGGTCAAATCTAAAATTGGGTCCCCATGCTGTTCAGAATGGGTCCCCATGATCCCTTTTGATACGGTGGCATTTCCTTCTGCAATAAACTATAGCAATAAAATGGAAAAATTAAAGGGGTGAATCACCTATAAGTGAGCTTTACGTATGTCATGAATGGGAAATTCTAAGCAACTTTGCATTTGGGCCCATGACTAAGTGCCCTTAGGGGTGCGAAATGCGTAGGGTAGATGGAGATGCTGATAATTTTTCTACAAATAAAATTATTTTTTAACTGAATTCCTTTGGTCCTGTGGATCCGTTTGCGTGCCGGTCAGCTCTGTTTCCATATTCGTTGATGTACCGCTCCATAAAGCTGGGGGTCTGGGGCTGGTGCACCCGGACCACTTTCACTGTTCTGTGAGTCACTTTACATCTCATTCTGGAGCACCTTGTTCTCTTCTAACTATTTAAAAAACATGTGAACACTGTCATAAGCTTAGATAAGTTATTAAATTGATATGCAATTTGGAATTCTACCACTAGATGTTGCTCTCCAGTTATTTAAGAACTAGTACTAGAGATCTAGTGCTACATCATATATAAAAACATAATACATTTACTATGCCGAATACAACAAGCTTTTCAAAATATATACATATATCTCCCTGCAGAATTGGCCAATATTTCCTTAGCACTTTTTCTATACACTTATTATGTTTAACGTATTTAGAAATGAAAGGTATCCAATTATTTTTATTTCATTTAATTTTTCTCGTCCAAGTAATCTTGTCCCCAAAATTGAAAATAGTGCACTTAGTACTTCTGAGAAGATAGTGCATATGGAAACAAAGAAAATATGGGATAAACAAATACACTCTAAATATAAATATAGACACGGTAGAAGAGTCAGAAAATAATTAAAACTTTTTGGATGCGAATTTGATGATTAATAATGGAAGAATTATTACCAATTTATACAGGAAAGAAACAGAGAAAAATAGTTTATTGCATGCGGATAGTTTTCATAATCCAAATACAATTAGAGCCATTCCAAAAGGACAATTTTTTACGTGCCAAATGCATAACTTCTTTGGACACGGATTATGAAAATTCTAGTCAAATTCTGTACAACCGGTTTTTAGAACAAGGTTATTCGGCACTAGAATTGTCTAAAACAATCAAGAAAGTTGCTAGGGTTAAAAGGGAGAACTTGCTAGATCAAAGGTCACCTGTAAAGAATAAAAATAATCGGATACCTTTCATTTCTAAATACGTTAAACATAATAAGGAGACAGTCAGTATGGCAAATTGTTTTCAGAACCTATTATGTTCTGCTATAAGAAAGGCAAAAGTATTAGAGATCAATTATGTCCATCAGTTAATATGAAGAGAAATCAAGAAAGGTTTTTAGGGGCTCCTAAAAAAGGTACTTTTCCCTGCTTAAACTGTGTGTGTTGTGCTTCAATTATAAAGGGAGACACTATTGACCATCCAACTCAGGGAACTAAAGTCAAACTTAATGATTATGCATGAAGCTTGGAGTGTGAAGTGTTTTTTATAATCATTTATAATCATTATAACCTTTATTAATGTATACAATTTTCCTCCCTTCAGACTCTTTTGATTTTGATTCCTTTTACTAGAAAGTACTGATCTAATGTTTGGGTACGATAAGACATTTATTTACTGACTCTAATATACTTGCCTTGACCATATGATAGAACTGTATTGTTCAGTAAATGAATATTGTCAAAAGTTGACAAAAGTGAATGTAAACGTTCCTGTAAGTGACGCAGTTTTGGATTGAATGGTAGGTAGACTCCAGAGAGAGTAGAACCTACGTTTTCAAGTATATAATAAGCTATTTTGCTACTGCTTTTAAATTTTTCAACATATGTTACAACCAGATTATGTATGTGTATATTTAATTGTTGCAATCTTTTTAATGTTACAGTGTTTAATGTTGGGAATATTACATCGCTACTAAAAAGATAAAACACTTGGCAAATTGGTGTACACATTTATGGAATTTGGGGTTCATTGCACCTTTGCACTTGGACTAAGGAAAGACTTTCCTAATATTTCAGGACCAATCGAAGAGTCTGTGATGTCACTTAAGGAGGAGTGTTTTGGTTGTGCTCTGTGTTAAAACATTTCCGTGGTTATTTGTATTTTACACTTGAAAAATGATCCATGTAGATCCAAAACATGTCGTGTTCTTAAATATTTTGCAGCAAAGTCTGCTGAATTGTGTGCTCCATCCTATCCTTTCTCTACAAATTATGTGGAAAACCCCAGGTCCCGAGTATTCTGGATAACAGGTCCTATACATATACTATGTAGTAATTATATGCAACAAACTAATAGAACTCATCACAGATGATAAAGACCTTTCTGGGAAAAAATGTCCATGTTGATGGTTTATGTCAATCAATGGAAAAAGACAGAAGATGGGAATTCTAATTGCGGGTACAGTGTGATGGGCAGTATTTATGCATAAGTCCCAAGCACATGTAAATTATATAGTTAAACATAGGAACAGAGTGAGTTTGTTTATTATTAGCCTCTCTGTAAGTAAGTATTAAAAAAAAGAGAGGGCAGAAAATGTGTTTAATGAAAGCATACATAGTTAAATCTGGTTGAAAAAAAAACGAAAGTCCATCAAGTTTAACCCCTCCAAATGAAAACCCAGCATGCATACACACACCCCTCCATACCTTCACATAAATTCTATATACCCATACCTATAATAACTATAGAGTTTAGTATCTCAATAGCCTTTGATATTATGTCTGTCCAAGAAATCATCCAAGCCATTCTTAAAGGCATTAACTGAATCAGCCATCACAACATCACCCGGCAGTGCATTCCACAACCTCACTGTCCTGACTGTGAAGAACCCCCTACATTGCTTCAAATGAAAGTTCTTTTCTTCTAGTCTGAAGGGGTGGCCTCTGGTATGGTGATCCACTTTATGGGTAAAAATGTCCCCTGCTATTTGTCTATAAAATCCTCTAATGTACTTGTAAAGAAGCAAGTTGACCAAGCTGTGATTTTATGTGTGAGACACGGCTAAATATGCCCCTCACAGATTTATAGCACAAATTGGGTTTGTTTAAAAGATATTCAAACTGTATCTAATTATTAGAACAGAAATGACTATATCTTTGTATATTGCGTATGCAAGTGTAACCATAGTGATGTTTGAATGCCATCAGCTTGAAAACAATACTGACACTGCTGTCAAATGATATCTCAGAGGAAGGCAAGTGGCATTGACTGAATTATATCTATAGTGACAGCAAGACTCGATAACACAAATACCATGTCTGAATGCATAAATATCAGTAAACAACACTGAATGTGATAACTAGTGATGGGAAAATATTTTTGATGCCGGCGACAATTCCGACGCTGGCGACAATTCTGACACCCATTAAAGTCAATGGGCGCCTAGAATTGTCACCGGCGTCAAAAATATTTGGGCAATTTTTTGCCAGCGAATTTCCACTACAAATTCGCCAATTTATTCGCCATCGGCGAAACGCGGAAATTCGCTGCTCATTCCTGCCTGACCAATAAATTCGCTCATCACTAGTGATAACAAAGGTGCAAACTAACTAAACTATGATTTTTAGTATTGTGATATTGTAAAAGGGTTGCCTCATTAAAAGTCGATGCATCTTAAAAGACATCTTCTATAAAAAAATGTTTTACTACTTTCCTACAATCCACTGCAATCTTTACATGAACTGTAAATAAAATCCCAAATCTTTTCCTATCACAGTATTCAATCCCAAATCCCCTTTCTAATCTCATTCTCAAGGTCCCGTCCAATCATAGTACCTAGTCCCAAGGTCCCTTCCTATCATAGAATAGTGCTCAGACCCAAGCTCCAGTCCTAGCAATTAACTCAATCTCAAGGTTCCTTCCTATACTTGTACCTAGTCCCAAGGACACTTCCCATCACAGAACTCATTTCTACATTCCCTTCCTATCATAAAATTCTTTGTCAAGGTCCCTTCCTATCACAGTCCCAAGTTCTCTTCTTAGTATAGAACTAAATCCTTCCTAGTAAGGAACTCCTAGTAAGGAACTCAATCTCAAGGTTCCTTCCAGTCATAGTACATTTTCTCAAGGACTGTTCCTATCATAGACCTCAATCCCAAGGTTCCTTCCTATCATAGAACTTAATCACAAGTCCCTTTGTATGATAGTAACATCCTTTCATTTTATTCATAGAACATTGCCATTCAAGGGATTCATTCTGTGTGTGGATTTTTTCTATTTTTACACATATTTCTTGATGATCCAGCATCACATGGAAAAGAAAGCATGCTTTTGTAACTGGCATGTCTGTAGTATGACCCTGTCAATAACAGGACTATTACAGTTTATCCGTGGATTTTAATTATTAAAAGTCTTTTGCATGACCATGCATGATACAACAAGCAATAGACCTTTCTGTCCCAAGGCCATTCTGTTTAGGGTAAAGGAACAGGATCATGTTTTTATGCCGGGCTGGGCAGGTGACGTCCTGGGGGTGTGACATTAGGGGCAGGGTTATAATGTAGCAATCACCAACTGGATTATCGCGTGCCTTTCATTTTAAAGACCTCTGCGGACTTCCTAATTTGGAAATCTAGGCAGACAGTTTTCAATCGGACAGCCTTCCCACAAACCAGGCTGTGGGGGTAAAAACCAGGCAGGTGGCAACCCTATGTCATATCTACATTCTGCATGTAGATTTAGTATGTATTCCCGTGTTTAAACAATAAGATGTCAACCACAAAAGGATAACGAATTATTTTTGAGAATATTTTAGCAGGAACAACCTATAGGATTGATTCCTAAATGTGGTAGCTCAGGTGTATTGTTGCAGACAATTTCTGTTACATACTGTATATTGCAGGGGGACTAACTGATATTGACAAGTAAGAGGGAAAATGTCAGTTCAGTTTCTGTTCAAATTCCTTTGGTGGTCTAAATATTAGTCTGAATTAATAGCAGCTTATGGAAAGTTTAAATTCTAGGATACAACCATTGCATGGAATTCATCAAAGCTGGTTTTAACAGTGCATTAATGCCAGGGGCAATTTTCAAAGAGTGAATGCGGGAGTGTAGGTGTTTTTCTCCTTGCTATTTCATTCATAAATGAGCCCTATAGTGTACATCAATAGATGCAGAAATACATCAGACAGTTATTACAGCTGTGTTGCACTAGCTGCAGACATACACATATACAGCAATCAACACTAATGCACAGTATAAAATGCTTCATTCACACAGAGAGGAATACAAAGGGCTGTATAATGAAAATGAAGCATGCACTTGGACCCAAATTTGCAGAGATTTAATCTGTATGATGATATAGCATTGCTAGCAGTGGCCATCTGAATTCTTCCCCTTTTTCCAATTGATCCCTCCTTTGAATGCAAATAGAGATGGCTACAGCAACTAGTGAATCAGTAGTGTATGGTATGTGTCACTGCGTCCTCCTCTCTAAGGCTGCTTAGTTACCATCCACTAGGAAGAAATCATTTCTCCTCCCCTCTAATTTCCGATTCTTGGAAGCAGGGCACCAGCTTTACTGGCATAGGTTCTTCTCAAAGCAAACGTTTCAGCAGTTCCCCCTGATCTTCCTAAAACCAAGAGGCTGAACTCTGCATCTGATCTCTTGGTAAGGTTATTTACAGCAGCATTGCGTTCTGATACTATATCTCTATGCACTGTTGTAACGAGTCTGCATGTGTATCACCCTGACATATTCTGTGTGACTTTGGTGCATGCCTGTAATTGTATCTCATGCTCAAATGTGTATGAAACCTCTTTTTGTGTAAGTTTAGTGCGGGATTATTGAAAACTGGAGCTGCGTGTTTGTGTTTCTCTGCAGTAATCTTCCTCACGTGTGCATTCTCATTCATAGAATCACATTCTTGCCTTGTATTATTGACAGCTATAGCAATGGTTATATTATAACCAGGAGTTGTTTCCAAGTTCTCTGTATAATTAGGCTATTATTCTGTATTTACTATAGTGATCCTCTGTTTCAGAAAAACTACAGTATAAGGCATTGCAGAACTCAATGCATACCCTATTCAAGAGGGGCACATCAACTGGGGCTCAGTTTGTAATGTGAAAATGGATCCTGCGTCCACTTATAGCCTATTAGCTACAAAAGAATTGCATTTGTCTTACTCAAGATGCAGCGTCTACTCTTTGGGTGGTATTATCTGAGACTCTTGAGTAAACTATACACATGCACACACAGACAGTATACACACACATATATACAGTACTGTATATACATACAATGAAATGAGGCATAAGTCATCTGTGCTTCTTTTTATGAGCACAATGATCACTGAAATGCAGATCATATGCTGAGCGACTGTAATGTTAAATGCTTTGAATATTCGAGCAAGTGAGCTGTAACCGTACCATGTACAAATACTGGTGTGTTGCTTCATACCCCAAGGCCAAATTCATTTGGTTGTGAAATGGCCAACCTTGGAAAAGTATCTTGATATAAAAAAGTGTTCTTCATTATAATACATTGATATGCTGTTTCTCAGTGATTCATTTCAATGAAAGCTGTATTTTTTTTTGGATTGCTCAAGGCAAAAGAAACGAACGTGCTTAGTTACACCAGCTCAGACAGATGAGCCATCACTATGCCTGGCATTACACTAAATGTTGGCTAATAAAAAATACAAAGCATTTAGGAGCTACATATATCTATATATATATATATATATATATATATATATATATATATATATATATATATATATATATAATTATTTATTTATTTTTTGACCCTGTGACCTTTTGTTCTTTTTTCTATTATAAGTATTTTTCTTAATTTTCATATTCTTATTGTGGTTTGAGTTGGTTTGGTAGTGTTATGGGACCTGTTATCCAGAATGCTCGGGACCTGGGGTTTTCCAGATAACGGATCTTTCCGTAATTTGGATCTTCATAGGCCCAATTGGCTGGATTTGCTTCCAACAAGGATTAATTATATCTTACTTTTGATCAAATACAAGGTACTGTTTTATTATTACACATAAAAAGGAAATCATTTTTAAAAATTTGGCTTACTTGGATAAAATGGAGTTTAGGATATGACCTTTCCATAATTCAGAGCTTTCTGTATAATGGATTTCCAGATAACACCATTCCCAAACTAACCTAATTTTTATACCCCAAATACATTTAAAACCACTTATTCTCATATATTACTATTTAGAGGGAACGTTCAATCAACAGCAGAAAAAAGGTTAAGTAACCCCACCCTATGTTCAGAAATTCCACCACAAAGCAGATGTGTCAAATCAAAAAATATTACATTGTTGTGTTTTTTTCTAGGTTTTTATTTTTGTTCTTCTGATTGACAAACAATGTGACAAATTTGGATTTTTCATTGGATTTTTTGTTGAAATAAGCCTAGATCAGGAGGGCCTCCCCTTTTCTTTAATTGTGACTCATGCTATCTTCAAATTGAAATAGCCTTGTCCTTTGTAAGCCATGTTACAACAGCAGACAAGGGCCTTTTCTTCATCCTCTGCTATTTCAGATGGTCCCTATTGAAAAGAAGAGAATTTCAACTTACAGTTAAACTTAGCTTCAATTGAGTTATAGAGAATACCACTCAAACCTTTGTCCTTGATTATTCAGTTGTGATCAATGTAAGCAAAGAGGACTATTTCTGACAAACTCGTGGTGGTGGGATTTTGATCGTGGGCGCATTTCTACAGGCAAGAGTCTAGGGAGATGGGTGACATTAATCCAACTTGCAATGCAGCAGTAAAGAGGTACTGAAGTTTATCAGAGCATAGGTCACATGTCTGGGCGCACCTGGGAAACTAACATGTCTAGAGTGGCACTATTAACTGATGCATTTTGAAAAAAAACATGTTTTCCCATGACAGAATTTCTAAGCAAGGGAAAATGTATTCAATGGTTAGTTTATCTTGAAAACACAAAAGTAATAAATTATCCATTTTTTTCTATGAATTCAAACTTCCATTATTCCTATTTTTACATATTTTTTCTAGTTATTAAACACCCTTACACTATACAACCACCTGTTCCAGCATCTTACCCATAAGTCTAACCTATGCCCAACACACTCAAGATTAACTGCACTCACCAAAGTAACCAATGATCTTCTCATGGCAAAGTCTAAAGGTCACTTTTCCATACTTAACCTTCTAGTTCTCTCTGCAGACTTAACCCAGGTAACCACCCACTCTGACATTTGCGACTCTGCTCTTTCTTGGTTTAAATCTTGTCTTGTTCATTTCTTTAAAGTGGCTTTTTCTAACTCTACTTTCATTCCCTTTCTGTTGAAGTTCCTCAAGGCTTTGCCTCTATTCTACATCTCTAGGAAAGCATATTCAGCCATTTGAACTTCAGCACCACCTTTATACTGATGACACCCAACTCTACTTGTCTACTTCTGACCTCTCTCCTTCTGTCCTATCCAAAGTTACAGATTGCCTTTCTCCTCCTGGGTGTCACTGTCCAACTTAAACTGAATCTCTCTGAATTCATTATATTTCCCCCAACATCTCCCCCTGTTCCTCAGATGTCACTCGTAGTCAGTAGCATCACCTTTCAATCAACCACACCACTGCCTAGCAATTATATATGTCTCTTATCTGTCCAAACATTTTGAGTGACAGTTTGTCGCTATATTTACACATAGGGTTTTAAAAAATGTTAGCATTGCCTTGTTGTTGATTTTAAATAGTTTTTTTATATATTGATAATAAATTAATTAATTCATAGGTATAAGCCCAGAATAATTGCAATACCAGCAGCAACCCGTTTGCCTGCTTTCCTGTTTATTCGACCCTTGGCCTGTTAATTCAACCTTGTACCTTCGCTGCCCGGACCGACCACTGGTTGAACTGCTTTTGCCTTATCCCTTGGTACTTCGCTTCTCTGCTTCCTGAAACCGACCACTGCCTGTAATTGACTACGCCTTTGCCTGATCCCTGGATACTTCGCTTTTGGCTAACACGCTTGGCTCCTTTGCTGACTCCGCCGCAGAAAGACCGGGGCCCCAAAAGGGCGTCGGTGAAGACTGGAGCAGTAGAGGAATTCCAGTTGCCATCTGTCCGCCTAGGACCAGCTGTCCTCCTCCGGGATCCCAGGTAACAGATCATTACAATAATCTTTATTGTGAGTTTGTTGGTTCTTTAACTGATTCAGACAGGGTATTACATGTTCATTTTTATAAATGTACTAGTTTTTTTTTGTAACTTACTATTTTTATTGTTTTTCACAGTAAAGTACAAATACAGTATTCGATACATCATGTCGCTTGTCTTCGTTCAACATTTTTATCAGTTATTTAAGCAATACAGTTGAAGACTGTTACCACAATACTGTAACATTAGCAGAAGAGATAGGAAAGAACCATAAGGAAACAAAAGGAAAAAGAGAGTGAAGTAAAAAGACAATAGAGGAAAATACCACAAAAACATAATAAATAAAATAAAACTAAATATGGAGACCATTAATGGGATGACAATTCCCAACTGAAATTTCCAAATTTGGGGAATTTAAGTTGCATTGTTCATTGTGGTTTTGTAATAGTCCCAGTTCCCCCAGACATTATTGCGTTGTTGCAGCGTATCGTTTATTCGAGCAGTCATTTCTTCAAACATCCTATTTTTATCGAGTCTGGAGATTACATCCTGAATCGTAGTGATTGTTGGTGACTTCCATTTGGAAGTAATTGCCAACCGAGCTACAGTGGCTATTTGGTTAATCCATTTTTGGGCTGCATTTGTCAATTTCGGAACTGGGAGGGCTAACAATAGATTGGGCATTTCAATAGTATTAGGACCGAGGATATCAACTTGGAAACTTCTAACCAAAAATCAGTCAATTTCGGGCAAGTCCCCATAGTATGGTGAAGTGTGCCTTTAAGTTGACATCCTCTCAAGCACATAGGACTGTTTTGTGGATATATCCTGGAGAGTCTATCTGGCGTAAGATACCACTTCATCATAGTTTTGTACACACTCTCTTTTTGTTGAGTGCATACTACTATTCTGTGTGCATTCTCCCAAATTTTCCCCATTGATTTAGAGACATTCATCCCATTCAGATTCCCAGTATTGCAGGAATGTTTGGGAAAAGGGTCCTCCGGTAACGTATTCATTCTTCTATACAACTGTGAGATGAGACCTTTACAGGGGAAGTTACCCCCTAAAACCTTCTCAAATGGGGTCAACTGAAGTTGGGTTGTCTGCCCAAGTAGTGTTGTTATATAGTGTTTAATCTGCAGGTATTACTTCTTTTTTTTTCTGGACCCCAGCTACACCGTGCGTAAAGTTCCTCATATGTATACAATAGGGATGCACCGAATCCACTTTTTTGGATTCGGCCGAACCCCCGAATCCTTCACGAAGGATTCGGCCGAATACCAAACCGAATCCGAACCCTAATTTGCATATGAAAATTAGGGATGGGAAGGGGAAAACATTTTTACTTCCTTGTTTTCTGACAAAAAGTCACGCAATTTCCCTCCCTGCCCCTAATTTGCATATGCAAATTAGGATTCGGATTTGGTTAGGCCCGGCAGAAGGATTCGGCCGAATCCGAATCCTGCTGAAAAAGGCCGAATCCTGGCCGAATCCCGAACCGAATCCTGGATTCGGTGCATCCCTAGTATACAATGTTTTCCCCAAAGGGTTAATAAAATCTTTAATTCTAATTAGGGCATAAGTGTTCCAGACCCTATGGAAAGCTTTACTTTGACCTGGTAGAAAATCTGGATTAGCGGAAAGTATAGTTAAAACGGAAGTAAATTTGCAGATCCGATACTGTTTGAGACTTCGTTTCCATATAAATTGGGTGAATTTTATGGGTTTTGGTGCCAAGGCCGGTATTTGTAACTTAGGTTTATTGCTCAAAATCAGATTACTGATATGGAAGGGAGTTAACAAGGCTGATTCCAGTTTGGCCCACTGTGTGGGTGGTTTTGGTTGTAGCCAAGCTAACGTTTGGTGTAGATGTGATGCATCATAATATTTTCGAACGTTCGGTACTGCCAGGCCCCCACTGGTTCCTTCCCGCTAGCAGCACCGAACGGGGTAATCTAGCCTTTGTGGATCCCCAGATATAACTAAATATCGTTTTTTGTATCTGGTCTAGAGTTGAGGAGGGGATTTGAACTGGAATGGTTTCGAATAGATACAGCAGTTTGGGAAGAATAGACATCTTCACCGCAGCTATACGGCCTAGCCACGAGATGATGTATTGTTTCCAATCTGACATATCTGATGTGATCTGTTTCACCACAGGAGTGAAATTTGTTCGGTAGAGTTGGTGATAGTGTGGAGTTAACTTAATTCCTAGATGGTTTGTAAGAAGTCTGCCATTTATAATGAAAGTCAGCTTGCAGGGCTGTTTTAGAAGATCCTTCCAAATGGAAGGAGAGTGCTTCCGACTCAGCCCAATTAATTTTATATCCAGCTACTGTACTATAAAGTTGTAGAAGACGATGTAAGTTGGGTAAGGAAATGAAAGGGTTACTGAGAGTCAACATAATGTCATCTGCGAAGAGTGAAATTTTATATTCCTCCCTGTCAACAGTTATGCCTGTGATATCTGGATGTGTTCTGATTTTAGCAGCTAAAGGCTCTATACTAAGGGCATAGAGCAGGGGAGAGAGAGGGCAGCCCTGCCTTGTACCATTTCTAATGTGTATTGGGGTTCCATCGTCTATGTTCATCTTCAAGTAAGCTGACGGAGTCGTATATAATAATTTGATAGCTTGCAGAAAGGGGCCTTGAAACCCCATATGCTGAAGTAGTTGGGTCCATCTAGCCGGTCGAAGGCTTTCTCTGCATCTAGGGTCAACACCACAGAAGGGGTGCCTTGCGATTGAATCATGTCAATAAGATCTATTGCCCTGCGAGTGTTGTCCTCTGCCTGTTGTCCTGTTATGAAGCCCACCTGATCTGAATGGATCAGTCTGGGCAGTAGCGGGGTTAGTCGTTGCCCCAACAATTTAGTAAATATTTATAAATAAATATTAAATAAGTCACTATTGAGTAGTGCTATGGGCCTATAATTTCCACACAGTGAGGGGTCCTTGCCCTCTTTTGGGAGAACAGTTATATAGGAAGATAGCATGGAGTCCGGGATGTTTTCCTTCCCCTGGAGCAAGATATTAAATAATTCCGTCAGTATTGGGGAAAGGATTGCTTGGAACGTCTTATAATATGAGTTGGAGAATCCGTCTGGACCTGGAGATTTGTGGAGCTGAAGGGACCTTAAAACACTAAGAACCTCCTCATTAGTTACCTCCCTGTTGAGAATTAGGGATGTAGCAAACTGTTCACCAGCGAACTAGTTCGCGCGAACTTCGACTGTTCGAGTCCGCCGCAAGTTCGCGAACGTCGCGCGACGTTCGCCAATAGGCGTTCGCGTCAAAATCGTTCGACCATTCGACCATTCGATCGCTAAAATCGAACGATTTTCGTTCGAATCGAACGATCGAAGCCATTGGATTGAATGAAATCATTCGATCCAATGGCTTCGATCGTTCGATTCGAACGAAAATCGTTCGATCGAACTATTAAAATCCTTCGATCGTTCGAATCGAACGATTTTCGGATGTTCGAAGTTCGCGAACTGTTCGCATTTTTTGCCGGTGTTCGCGAACGGCGTTCGCGAACACATACACGGCGGTTCGCTACATCCCTATTGAGAATTTCTAGTTCTTCCTCTGAGAGGGTAGGCAGACCACAGTTTTCTAAGAATTGGGCTATTTGTGAAGGTTTGGATTCATTCACATGGGAATCTACCGGGAACAAGTTATATAATGTAGAATAGAGTGGAAAGCTCGTGAGATCTGTGTGGGATTGTGTAGGGCTTCTCCAGTATTAGATTGTATAGTCAAAATCTGAGAACTGATTATTACACTGAGTATTGTGTGGGCTTTATTCCCCATTTGGTAATATTTCCTTCTTGACCAGATTAAAGTCTTTTCTGCATCTAGGATAGCTATTTGTTTTAGTGAGGAATGCAGGGCTTGGATTTCCAGAGTCGTTTTAGGTTTCGGATCCTGCTGGTAAATAATTTCTAGTTTACGTAACTTGTTCTCTAGGTCGTGAATCTCCTGTTTTCTATTGCGCCTTTTAGCAGTGGATAGTGAGATAAAGTGACCCCGTAGTACAGCCTTAGAAGCTTCCCATGTTAAAGCAAAAGACTCTATTGAACCTCTATTATCCGCATAATAATCTTTAAGGTGATGTGCAATGGTTTCCCTGATTTTTACATCATTTAGAATGGTTTCAGAATGGTTTCATTCAGTCTCCAATGTGATTGTCTTTGGAGTTTAGGTGGAAGTGCAATGGTCAAAGTGATAGGAGCATGATCAGATCAAGATTGCCTGTACGGAAGCAGAAATAGGGAATTTTAGGCAATTCTGAGAGACAAGGAAATAGTCTAATCTCATGGAGGCGTTGTGAGGGGATGAGTAGACAGTATATCTCCTGTCCCTAGGGTTACCTATACGCCATGAATCAAATAATGCATGAGATCTGAGCAAGGCCCGAAATTGTTTAGACTTGTGAGGGACTTGTGATGTTGAGGAAGGACTGGGGAACCTATCTAGATGTTCTGAGAGCACTAAGTTGAAGTCACCACCTATTATCATTACAGGAGAAAGATATTTGTTCGCTAAAGACTTACGTACTGTCACGAACACGGTACCTCCAACCGCACGTGACTTTAGGTGTGGCTATCAGGGGTCACTCACTCAATCTCTTACCCACCTTGCACACAGGTTAGACTAACACAAAAGCACCCCAAACACCAACCAACACCCACAAAACTCATTCGTGCCACCATCTATCATTCACAGGCGATAGAAATCTAATGTGACTATTTCCCTGTTCTCTCTAACAGGTAATAACTCACAATACACCAATGCATTAAACACTCTCTCACTATAGTCAGTTAGTTCCTACTGACTCAACAAGTACTTCAGTATGCAGAGGGTTAAGGCTCACAGTTACACTCTTTCAGGCTAGGTTCGTTTAGAGCACCAAAGACAATCTTATTAAATTCTCTTTAATATTATAAAAGGTATAACAGTGCATAATACAAAAAGATGTTACAAAAAGAGACATACATTCAATAAAACAATTACAAACAGTTGTAAAATAAAAGGGAAAACATGG
Source organism: Xenopus petersii (assembly GCA_038501925.1). Classification (NCBI taxonomy): domain Eukaryota; kingdom Metazoa; phylum Chordata; class Amphibia; order Anura; family Pipidae; genus Xenopus; species Xenopus petersii. The sequence goes on from CM076674.1 coordinate 142,518,099, forward strand.
AAAACCTATACTTAACTCCAAAGATATAGAATTCCTGGTCCTGGAGGCAAGGGTGAAACAAACGGGATAACTTCCAATCGCAATTAGTGATGGGCGAATTTATTCGCCAGGCGCGAATTCGCGGCGAATTTGCGCGATTTGCCACCAGCGAATAAATTCGCAAAACGGCCGCGAAAATTCGCGGGAAAAATTCGCCGGCGTCAAAAAATTTTTTTTTCTAAAAATGGACGCCGGCGCCAAAAACGGACGCCGGCGCAAAAAACGGGCACCGGTGTCGAAAAAACGGGCGCCGGCATCAAAAAAGGGCGCCGGCATCAAAAACGAGACGCCGGCGCCGTTTCGCAAATTTTTTGCCGTTTCGCGAAATTCGCAAATTTTTCGGCGAAGCGAAACGGCGCAAATTCGCCCATCACTAATCGCAATTGGTCCTCTAAAGTAAATCCCAAGTTTAGTCAGAAGAGCTGACTATTTATTAGTGATTTCAGGGCATCAGGTAACTGCACACTCCCCCCTCTCTCAGGAATGTAAGGGGGCGTGGCCTAGCAGGACACAGATTGAGTTTTTATGACCTCCTGTGAGTAGGAACTGGACCAAGAATATAATGACCATAACTCCTTATTGGAAAATAGGAGAGAGATGATATTGTATTCATTGGTTATTAATTCTTTCAGGGATTCCATAGATACTAAACAACAATACTGTGTGACCTGCCCCTGCCCAGATATTCACATCTAATACACAGAGTACCAAACCTAGTCATGTTTGGACTCGTTTGAAATCTGGAATTGCCTTGAACCCATCATCAAGTTTTTATACTGTTGTTACAACAGGTATGGGTTCTGTAAGGATAAATATATTGGAGTATACATTATATGTAACCTTTACTTCACCTTTGAGGGTCTTGCTGGGAACTTTAAGTTCTCACTCCTTAGGCTTCCCCCTCCCCATGGAATGGCTCTTATCAGGCAGGGCATGGAGGAGGGAATTACAGCTCTGACCCCTCTGACCATAGTGAAAAGAGGCCTGTTGTGTGTCTGATTTAGATGTTGGCAGAAATATTTCTCATGATACCTTGGCCTGTTTTATTAACTATTACAGGCCTGTATCATGACACGAACCATTCGGATCTGTTTAACATTTGAAATATACACATTCAAGAGAGTAATCGGGGTATCCACGTAAGAGCCTTGCAGCAGAATAAAATGTCCATTCGGGTCAGCTGTTTGTTTCATAATAATTAAGGGGCAGTCCTTATGTATCAAAATCACAACCCCAGCCATTTTGTGAGGGCCTAAACCTTGCTAGATTCTAGTATAGACATGGGAATTGAGTCTATTGTTATCTGATGCTTTAAAATGCGTTTCATGTAGGAAAGCCACCTCTGCCTGAAAACGTCGAATCTCTTTCAAAGCCAAGGTTCTCTTTCTAGGACTATTGAGTCCCTTCACATTCAAAGAGACCAGACGTAACATCTTAAATTATCAATAAGGAGTGCTGCTCTAAAAGGCACGTACATTGGATCAGGTGTAACCAATTCAAGAGAAACATACAACTTTTCAAGCTTAATAATAAACCATATGTAAGTAAAAATAACCCCCACAGTTTGTGCCAACCACTCAGAGGTACTTTCTGTAGACGAATAGTGGTAGAGTCGATGGACAAAAAAGAGTCCATAAATGGGAGTCCAAACAGTTTCCCAAGATTAGTTCCGATAAAAAATTGCAGGGATTAGTGAGGATGGTCGGTTAGAGTGAACTTAAGAGCAATTGTGAAATATTTGGTCGTCTTCATGTAGGGAATGGTGGGCAGTAGCATATAGTAGGCCTCCAAAAAAAATAAATCAAATGCAAAAACAACAGTCAACAAAAACCAATAACATACATGGACAAACAGTGGTGTTACGTGTCCTTCGGTAACTTGGGACACCATAGGTACACTCCTCACAAGTACCGGTGTCGGTGGGAATGTCTAGGCGAGCGGAGACTGGTGAGAGAAAAAAGAAAATACACTCCCTTCCGCAGGGTAGGCATGGTAATTCGACTACTTAAAAGTAGAAGTGAAAAGGCAACTTGGAGAAAAGGTAAGGCTAGGGAGTCCCCCTATATTGCAGGATCCCTCAAGTAGGCGAGTCAGATCTGTGTGGAGGTGAAGAAGATGGTCGAGATCTTTGCGGGCTTGCCGATTCCCATTCCGGTGTCATCCGAAGTGGCTGGGTATGAGAGGCTTCCTTAGATGGCAAAGGATTTGTCAGACCAAGGTTTCTCAGAAACTTGTCGCTCCTCCGAGGGTCGGAAAGGGTGTTTTGTTGTCCCTTCACAGTGGTGATTAGTTTGAAGCGCAATCCCCATCTGTAGGGAATATTCGGAGCTCGAAGATATTGCGTCACGGTCTTGAGTTTCGCCAGTGTGATGGGAGAGATATCATTATAAATTTGTAGGATTGCCCCTTGGTATTCAATATGTGCTGAGTTTCTTGTTTCTTTTAGAACTTTCTCTTTGCTTTCAAAGTAATGGCAGCACACAATGATGTCCCTGGGATTGGCTTGGCCCAGTTTTTTGGGGCCTAAAGCTCTATGAGCTCTGTCGAATCTCCAAGCCTCCACAGGTAAATCCGGGCAAAGTTCAGAGAATAGTGCCCGCAGGTATTGTCTGATATCCTTTGGCAATATACTTTCTGGCGCCCCTCTAATTTGGAGGTTTTGTCTGCGATTTCTGTTTTCCAGATCCTCGCAATATGACTTGAGGTTAGCCAGTTCCTCTTGTATGGTAAGCTGAGCATCTTCTAAGGTATTATGTCTCAGAATTAAGTTGTCTGAGATAGTCTCCAGCTTATCCACTCTTTGGCCCACAGAGTGTAGTTCTTTTCTGAATTCCTGCATCGCTGTTTTAACAGCCCCTGCCATTGCAGCTGACAGGGAGTTCTGGAGTGCTAGGAGCTGCTGAGCGAGTATGCCTGCAGTTACTGGGGTGGAAGTGTGATGGTCGTCGCCCTTACAGAACACTGGGTCAGGTCGTTCTACCAATGTCTGCCAATCAGTAGGTGGACTAGGAGACCTCCTATCTTCCCAGTTTGAGGCCCTGATATCTTTCTGCATGCTATGCAGGTCAGGCCCTATCGCTGGAGCAGGTTGGAAGAGGACTGATCGGAAGCTGGAGGGCTACTGGGCTGAGTCGAGTCCCCCCTCTATAGCCCTACATTTAGCCGTGGCCGCCGACTCATACCTTGCTGGAGTCCGTGCATTCCTGTTAGGTGATGAGCCGGTATCGGAGTCGCGCTTCTGGCCTCGTTCTTGATCGGCGCCACCATCTTGGGCTTTGCGCGGCTTAACTTTGGCCACCGATTTCTGAAGAAACGGGGAAAGGGAGCCTGTCGGCTCGTAGTTCTTCTTTTTCCCCATGCTATCATTGTGCCAGTCGAAGATTCCCCGCGTGTCTGGATGCGGGGTTTAGCTGCAATGCGGGCATATAAGCCTACCGCTGCGGAGCTCCGGGAAAATGCGCCCTCACCAGTACATTTCGCGCATGCGCCCCATAAATGTACTAGTTAATGCCCAAATGACAGCACTGCTAGGCACCATTTCAACTCAGTCTTGTAGATCATCTGAGTTCCACTTGTTTATGAAGGCCCTCATTCCCATAAAAACCTTAAATATTAATATTTCACACAGGCTGCCAGAGATAAATTTTGCCACTCTTTATTCACTTGTACAGACATTTTAGGTTCATATTTATAAAAATGTTAGCTTCTTCTTATTTATCACCCTTTGGTAATTATGTCTTGAATAGAGAGTGGCAGAGTTTCCTTCTCTAGACCTGTGTCATCTTTTTAATCAATGTGTTCCCACATGTGTCTGATTTAAGCGACAGCTAGATAAGATCAAAGCAGTGGTTCAAAAACCTATGCATTTCATCTCACTACACCGCATTTTACAGAGAATAAAGGTTTTCTACCTTAACTAATGGATTACTTATACCCTGGAATAAGTACTTTAAAAAATGGCTTTTTAGATTCCATTTGAGGTTTGAGTTTCCGAGTTTTTTTCAATTACTTTCAGTTGAGTTTTATTTTACATTCAGATTTTTTCATAAGTAAGCAAACATTCAAGTTGTGAGTTAATTCGAGTTAGAAAAACCTCACGAACTTGACATTATATAAATAAGCTAAATAAATAACCCCTTAAAAGTTAATACTGCATGAACAATAAATGACGAATTCTGCATTTCATGCTTAATTAGAGCTAGCAAATCACAGCTGGGCAGATCATTTACAATTTGATGCTTAAGCTCTACCTAATAAAACAATGTTAACATGTTTAACTCAATTAGAAGTGAAAAATCTATTTTCGGCACAAAAATTTGTCTTGCAGGGATCGTGCAATTTACTGGGACTGGGCTTGCTAAATTGAAAAATGAAAAAAGCTTCTTAGGCGTTGTATTGTAAAGAAAAGGGTAATTAAAAATTAATTAGTATGGTAGTTAGCGGGCTGTAAATGGGCCTGATATACAGAGAACGATGTGGCCAGATCAGACATGCGCTAGTGAGTCTGAAATCATACAGGTTGCAGAAGTAAGTGGGTGGAAATTCTAATTTAGTTCCTGGTTATATTGTGTGTGAACAATAAATATAAATTAAATCAATATTTTTTTTCTGCATAAAGTAGCCGTAAACCTCTAAATATCAGTATTTTTTTATATATTAAATGACTGTACATTCTACAACTGTGTATGCTTCAATCTGATTCACTTAGCCTGGCCGATTGCAATTGCCCATTGTCTCCCACAGACTCAATTTTATCCAAGTCAATCAAGATTTTTAAAAATGATTTCCTTGTGTATTGGAAGCTCATCCATGATCCTGGCCCTGCTCGCATGCTTCTGCTCAACGATTGCTGACATGAGTCTGTGACAGGACAATATGTGGTCAAATATCACAGCCTCAAACCCCACTGTACAGAATTATTTGTCAAAAGGTATAAGGGACCAGTTTATTATTTGGCAGTTGGGGTGATAAAGTTAGGGAGAAGGCAATGACGACTGTGTAGAAAACAGTAAAAAGCCAATGGTGGATTCATTCCCCTTTAATGTTTGATAACAATATGTGTCCATCTGAATAGCTTAATTTGTAGTTGTTCCTTATTTCGTTTAACTGATCTTTCTTTTCCATCTTGCAGAAATGGGATAAGGGCTTAATTTACCAAGATAGCTGTAAACAAATGTTTGCAGACATTTAAATAACTATACACTAAGGAACTCAACAGTACCCACCTTGTTCAGGACTTATGGAGTTTCTAGGGTAGTAGCAGGCCGAACTGGCAATCTGTGAGTTCTGGCAAATGCCAGTGTAATAAAATTACCTGGTGGTCTAGTGGTGCGGCGGCGTGGACGGCTGCCACGCCGCCGCGCTCCTGTTCCGGACTCCAGCGCTGGCGCCATCTTGGTTCTCTAGGGCGCGCGCGGCGCTGGCGCGATTACGCCAGCACGCATTGGACATTTGGAGGTATTTAAGGCCCATTCATACTCCCAGCCAGTGCCCGTGATAGAATCTTGATTCTGGTGGTTCCTGAAGCCTTGTGCTGTCTGTTCCTGTGAAATTTGTATCTGTTATTCCGGTTTTGATCCCTGCCTGTTCCTGACTATTCTGATATCCGAATCCTGACCTTTGCCTGCATCTCGACTACTCTTTCTGCCTGACCCCATCTGTTTGATTACCCGGTTTGACCCTTGCCTGCCTGATGAATCTTGATATCTGCCTGCCTCGACCCTGCCTGTCTGACGATTCTCTTGCCTGCTCCATTTGTACCGTGACCTTCGGCCTAAAAGACTATCTACCTGCCGTGCCCCTCTTCTAGCCAGAACATCTTGCCTTGTACCCCTCGTTAAGTCCAGGTGGCACCCAAGTAAGCTGAGGGCTCCTCCCAAAGCCCAACGGTGGTCACACTACTGGTGAAGCCGAGCCGAGACCAGGGTACTTGGCACCTGTTCTGGTATTGGGTGCTGGCCGTGACAGCCAGAAGGGCTGCTGTAAGATGCCATAGGGGACTGGTTGGGCCTCTTGTGCATTTGAAATGCCAGGGCCTATTTTGAGTCCCAGTCCAGACCTGGATTTCAAAATACCTTTATTGTTGTGAGATCAGGAGTTAATTTATAGCCATAACATGTACTCATTTGTGGATCCTTGTCCAATTTTCCCACCCTCACCACATGCCGGGACAAATCAGGCTTATCTGATTGTTTGGTTTCCTGGACAAAGATTTGATTAAAAATAGTTGCAGAGTTGTTAGGGATATTTAAACCTGTTTGACTAATATCTGGCCAACAATTAGTCAAATATTGGGTGGTTAGACCTTCATTTTGTTTTTTCATGATCTAGTATACAACTGACTGAGAGCAGGTGTAGTTTCATCCAGGAGTATTCAGCTCCTTTGGATGAATAACATGTTCCAATTGTGATTTTCAGATTCTTGGGGCATATTTATTAATAGTGAAAGAAAGAGTGAAAGAAATAAGGAAAGAAAAGCCATATTTCCCTAAAGGAAAAGTCTGTTTACTTTTATAGAATTTTTTGAGGTTGTATTGGGGAATATTAATTTATATTACACAATTGTTATAACAATCTAAGATTACAGCTATAATTTTTGTTAATAATGGATAATCTTCCCCTTAAAAACAAACAGTGCTATGCAGTAAAGGGTAAAAACTCAAAATATATTCTAACTGCTCTGTTTTTTATTGTTTGTTCATTCATAAAATGTTAGCCAGGGGATTCCTTAAAAAACGAAGAAATGAATATATATACTGTATTAAATCAGGTAAGGGCAGGAGTTAAAGCCAATGATGGACTGGCCCAACAGGATACCAGGAAAACTCCCGGTGGGCCCCGGTGTCAGTGGGCCCTCATGCTGCTAAACATTTGCCCTATTTAATGGCCATTCCCTATTTCAATGAGAACAAAGAGGTTAAATACATGAAATAATAGATTATAGTATGTAAACAAAAGAGACTAAGGGGCAAATTCACAAAGCGCCGAAGTGCCTAACACTAGCGTCAATTCGCTAGCGTTGGGCATTTTCGTTACTTCGCAAATTCACTAACGAACGCTGGCGTAAATTCGATAGTGTTACTTCGCACCCTTACGCCTGGCGAATTTTCGCTACGGACGTAACTACACAAATTCACTAACGAGCGCAGTGTACTGAACGGTACCTTATACGCTAGACTTCCTTCGCCACCTCAGACCAGGCGAAGCGCAATAGAGTAGATAGGGATTGCTTCAAAAAAAGTTCAAATTTTTTCTAAGTCCCAAAAAATGCTGTAGTTTTTTCTATATTATGGGTGATAGGCTGAAAAAGATCAAAAAATTTTTTGGGGCTCCCCTCCTTCCCCCCTACATTTCCTAACTCATGCCAACTTAACAATACAGTGTATTGTTAAGTGTATACATGTGTAGGGCAAAAAAAAAAATTTATTTGATGTTTTGAAGGTTTCCCAGGCATTTGTAGTGATTCTACGTATTACTCCATTGAAATTTGAATTTGGCGCTGTATGCAAATTAACCATCGCTAGCGTAACATCGCTTCGCTTAGCTAATCAACGCTAGCGCAACTTCGCAACCTTATGCTACCCCTGTGCGCAACTTTGGATTTTAGTGAATTTGCGGAGCGCTGGCGAAACTACGCCTGGCGAAGTGTGGAGAAGTGCGGTGAAGTGCGGGGGAGTAACGCCTGGCACAACTACGAATCTTAGTGAATTTGCCCCTAAGAGAATAGAGGTTGAGTGAGGAGAGGAAGACTGAGAGAGGGCCCCTGGTCTAAGGTATTTTGGTGGGCCCCTGGTGTCCCAGTCCGACGCTGGTAAAGGCTACCAGCAGGCTTTTATTTTACAGTCCAAGCAAGTTAAAATAATACTTTGTGCCAATGTTAAATGGGAAGTAAGATAACAGGAACAGGTCTGGTATTACAAGCTTTGTTTAGCTTTCTTTCAAAATTGTGGATTCCAATATCATTGCAACCCTTAATTCATATTTTGATTCATATTTTTAAAGGGGCCATCACATACAGGGCCAGATTTACATAGTGGGCGCCACTAGGCCCCTCGCCTATCATTGCCCCTGTCCCCTCCCCTTTATTTGCGCAAATTTTCATCATTGGGACCAAAGCATTGGGGCTTTTTGCATGGGAAATTGAAAAACTATTATATCTCCTGCATATCCCTAGTGATTCTGAACCAATGTGGGTGTGGTTGGGCAGCATGCTGCCCCTAAAATCCTTCCACCCTAGGCCCGGGCCTTGGTGGCCTTTCCACAAATCCGGGCCAGAACGCAAAATAGATAGTAAATGGGGAATTTTGATTAATAGACTAATAGAAACAAGCAGAGGAAAGTAACGGAAGTAGTAAGAGTAGTTTGCTGGTTTCACTGTTGATCTATAGTAGAAAGTTGAATCCTTTAATCCTTTATTCAGTAGTAGTTTTGGTTTTGGTTATTCATACCTGTAAAATTCTGGCACAAACTTTTGTACCAGTGGGTAAATGGCAACAAGTTGCACCAACAACTAAATGGGTACCATGCAGATGAGCCATGGCAGTAAATTTTGACAACAATACATTGCATGTGATTTTGTGTGCACTTGGGTACAATAATCAAACAGAGAACTGTATTCAGTAATATGGAAACATACCCAGAGTTTTCTGTACTCTGATTGGTGGAGTGTCTATTTTCTCTCCTCTTCTGTGATCGTGGACTTATACATAGGTTTGTTTGCTTTTCTAAGCAATGGATTAATCTTGCACCCTGAGTCAGCACAAAAACAGCTTTTATTATCTCTTTGTGAGTTTATTTAAGCAGCTTTCCATTTCCTCTTCAGTGCACGTGTACAAACAAGATGCTGAGAGTGAGATCAGACACATGATGCACAGATCATAATAGTATATTTATATTGGCAGCTCTGCTGGGATTTCACAGTTCTGAGTATACTGTGTCATCTCTAATTTCAACATATTGATGCTGTAATGACTACTATACAAGTTTCTTCTTTTTATTCCGATACATTGAAACAGCAAACAGCATGACATACATTTGGATTTCTGTTTCTAATACATACATTTATCTGAGCACAACTTTTATTATTTATACAGGACCATTGAACCATCAGTTCTTTAAAATCCCCCTGGTGTATTCTCTTGTGTCTATAGAATAATTACGATTTTTGGTCAGTAGAATCTTCATTGTTCAATTTTCATTTACATGTTATTGTAAACTTCTATAGAGAACTAGGGGTGCAGTTCGAAAGCTTTATAGTTGGGGTTTAACCTTCCAAACATTTTTTTCAGTTCAGTTGTTTTCAGATTGTTCAGCAGAAATAAAGACTTTTTTTCAATAGCTTTCCATTTTTTTTCTTTTTACCGTTTTTCCAAACTTAAAGTTTAAAGTGTCTCTGGTGTTTCAGTCTGGCAGCTCGGTAATTCAGGTGCAGATTCTAAACTGTTTCAATTTGCTAAATTAGTTGATACATTTCTCAGCAGCATCTCTGAGTATTAGCAACTATTATATCAATTCTAACAGCTGCCTTTCAAGGAGTTTTTCATCTTTGAGTTAACATTAAGGGGTTTATTTACTAAAATCTGAATTTATCTCATGTTTTATTTAAAAAAAAACAATTATGGTGAGATCTCACCATAAATAAAAGAAACAAACTTGGAGTTTTTGCAGAAGCATTGAAGTGAGTGTGCCTTTGTTCCTATTTTTGCATGTCCGATTTTATCTTATTTATGAATAAAAAGCCTGATTGAATTGGATTGCGGAAAAGCTACATAAAACCAAGCAAAAACCCAAATTTCTTTAATTTATGTCCAAAAACCCTGAAAAAGTCGGATTTTCAGGCTAGAACCAATGCAGCAACTTCAACTTGAGATAGGTGCCTCTCCCATTAACTCATCATCATCATTTATTTATATAGCTCATACAGTAGCTCGACGGGTTTCGGATGGCAGATTTTCGAATTCAAGCGTTTTGCAGCACTGGGGTATAATAAATCAAACTAAGTTTTATAGTGAAAAAAACTCAATTTTTTTTTGAGATTTCACAACTCTGACTTTAATAAATAACCCCCTTAGTGTAATGTAGAGAGTGATATTCTGAGACAATTTCCAATTGGTTTTAATTTTATTATTTGTGGTTTTCGCGTTATTAGCCTTTTATTCATCAGCTGTTCAGTTTGCAATTTCAGCAATCTGGATTCTAGGGTCCAAATTGCCCTAGCAACCATGCATTGATTTGAATAAGTGACTGGAATATGAATAGGAGAGGGTCTGAATAGTAATACAGGTGTTGGACCTGTTATTCAGAATGCTCGGGACCTGGGGTTTTCCTGGATAACGGATCTTTTTGTAATTTGGACCATCATACCTTAAGTCTAATAAAAAATCCTTTAAACATTAAATAAACCCAATAGGCTGGTTTTGCTTCCAATAAGGATTAATTACATCTTAGTTGGGATCAAGTACAAGCTACTGTTTTATTATTACAGAGAGAAAGAAAATCATTTAAAAAAATGTAAGTCTATGGAGTCTATGGGAGACGACCTTTCTGTAATTCGGAGCTTTTTGGATCATAGGTTTCTGTATAACCGATCCCATACCTGCATAAGTAATACATTTGTAGCCTTACAGAGCATTTGTTGTTTAGATGGGGTTAATGACCCCCATTTGAAAGCTGGAAAGAGTCAGAAGAAGAAGGCAAATAATTCAAAAACTATAAAAAAAAGTTAACAAGTACGTAGACTTATTGCTCAGCAGGGACAAAGATAAGAAATGTATCAACTAATGTATCAATTTAGAACAATTTACAGAGTCAGTAAATCCCTCTTTCCAGAGCTCCCGACATTAGTAAGGTGATAAATGAAACTTTACACTTCAATATTAGAAAAAAACAACCTGAAAACAAATCAACTGGAAAAAAGTGTTAGAAGGTGAACAACCCCTTTAAGCCATATATTGTCACCCATGTTAAATCTCGTCCAGAGCAAGAAACAAACATTTGCATTGAGTGAAAATGCCGGAGAAGGCAATTTATGTGATACACATGTTTTATTGGCAAAGACTGACATTCAGATGTTTTGTCGCCTGCAGTAATATATATATATATTTGAAATATATTCTTCTGTTATTTTTCTGCAAATGTTTGATGGTAATATCCATTACCTAGAGCACTTGCTTTAAAGGGACCTCATTCCTTCCTACAATTTTATTTCTTTCTTTGTTTTATTTTTTAAAACGATGCTTTGCTTTCTATCGTAAGTAAAGTAATAGGTTAATATTTCAGACCTGCAATGGGGACTGACCTTCTCCAGTGTCCCTTACACCTTTAATAGTCACATGTAAGGAGATTTGAAGTGTGCAGCTTTGTATCTTAAGATCACATGCTTGTCTCTTGTCCTGTGCTCATCTAGCTAATCTGACAACACTCTCTCCCCTCCTCTTTTCTAATAGGAAACTTTGCCCAAGCTTTGCCAAGCCAGGAACTGATCTGCAACCACAGACGAGCAGTTTGTCCCAGACGCCAGGTAAGCAAATGCCTGAGCTCCCTTCATCTTTAAAACACGTATCTATTCTGTAGTGTGGATGAAGGCAACACATGTAGAAATAATACTGTTTTATAAAAGAAATGTTATTGCTGCAGAGAAACTGCACTGTTTATATCCTATTGTGCAGTGACATGTTTATAAGCATTGCTGCTGTTTTATATTTGTAATTTCTTACTGTAATAGAAACCATAATATGAAGCAGTGGTGGTCGAATTTATTCGCCAGGTGCAGATTCACGCGAATCTCTGCGTTTCGGCAAAAAAAAAAACTTTTACGCCGGCGACGGTTCAGACACTGCTAACAATTTTGATGCTGGTAACGATTAATGGACGCCTATTGATTTTAATGAGCATGCAATGTCACGACGTTGAAGTTTGACGCTGGCGAATTTTGCACCCGTTTTGTGAATTTCACGTGAAATTCGCCCATCACTAATATGAAGCATTGTACTACAGCAGCCATTCTTAACCATTTTCAAAGGGGACCAAGCTTTACTCTAGAGATATTGATGTGCCTCCTCCAAGGACTTGTCTGAAATGTTTTTGTCAGCCATAAAGTTAGATATATGGCAGGGGGAGTACAGGTTTGTGTTTGTAAAAAAAGAGAACTCAGTCTTTACATTTGCATTGTTTAGGAGTATGCCTATATTCTCTCCTATAAATAACGAGATTAAAATCACCTACAGTTAGAATACATTGTTTACATACAGACCAGCCTATGGTAAAATCAATTCTCCATGTTTTAATTTTCCCCTTACAAATACAGAAAACTTGTTTCAGTTGTACTGTGGTTCAGTTAGATTATTAATGTTCCAAGTCGTCTCCTCAGCACCTAATTCTGATATGTTCAGGAAGAATAATACATTACGTAGGAAATGTAATTTCAAATTAATTGCAGGGTTTTTTTCAGGGATGCACCCAATCCGGGATTCGGTTTTCAGCCAAGATTTGGCTTTTTTTTCAGCAGGGTTCAGATTTGGCTGAATCCAAATGCTTTGCCAAACCGAATCCGAAAAATCACGTGACTTTTTGTCAAATAAACAAGGAACTCAAATTTTTTTAGCCATGTGATGTGCAGGCGGTTCTCTTTCCCCCTTTCCCACTTATTTATATATGCAATTAAGGGTTCAGATTTAGACGATTCTTTCACAAAGGAATCTTTTAAAAAGCACAGTCGCTGCATCCCTAGTTTTTTTGAAAGATGCAGGACTTATGTAGATAGACTGTTGATAAAAGTGAGAGAAATGGTTTAAATTGATAATTTCTGCTATTATGGTGCACCACAGAATATTTACACTATTCCCAGCACAGGTGCACTGAAAGCCTTATGTTTAGCTCTTCTAAAGAATTTACAACATAGCGCTACTTCTGAAGTGGAGGAGATGTCTTCACAGTGCATGGTATAATCTAGGTGGTCAAAGAGCATTCATAAATGTGTTAAAGGGACTGTTTACATTTAAATTAACTTTAAGGGGCAGATTAATCAAGGGTCGAATTGAAAACTCAAAGTAAAAACATTCGAATTTCAAGCTATATGTACTTCGACTAGGGAATAGTCCAAATTCGATTTGAATTTGAAAAAAATTTGAAAATTCAAATATATAAATTTATGTACTGTTTCTTTAAAAGTTCGATGTCGACCATTCGCTATCTAAAACCTGCTGAATTTCTGGTTTAACCTATGGGGGACCTTCTAGAACCTAATTGGAGTCAATTGGTGGACTTTGATCTTACTTCGATTCGAACAATCAAATGCAGCCTATTCATCGTTTTTTTTTAATACATTTCGGTTGTTGTTTTTTTTATTCGAATTTCGAAGTAATGGGAGTTCAAAATAAACTCCCATTACTTCGAAATTCGACCCTTGATAAATCTGCCCTTAAGCATGATGTAGAGAGTGATATTCTGAGACAAATTGCAAAGGGTTTTCGTTTTCCAGTAATTGTGGTTTTTGAGTTATTTAGCTTTTTATTCAGCAGCTCTCCAGTATGCAACATCGGCAATCTGGTTGCTAGGGTCCAAATTACCCTAGCAACCATGCATTGATTTGAATAAGAGATTAGCATTTGTATAAGAGATGGCCTGAATAGAAAAATTATCGACTATTTAAAAAGAGCCAGCAATCTATATCTAGCTGTATTGATGGAATAACTACATGTTACAGGATCCTCTGCAAAGTCTCAAGAAATTTGGGCTTAAGACTGATCTGTCTATATCTCCTGACCCCCCATTAAGCAGTTGAAGGATCTGCTTCCTCTAGACATATTCCCTTTCTCTCTATATAATTATCTGCAACGTGCAGTAACTTTATTATGTGCTGAATTAGTACTAGTTTGTGTCAATAACCCACCCAATTCATCTATATATTCTTCTCAAAAAGTAAACTGTTGGCATTGCTTTTTATTTGAGAGGACTATTTAACATCAGTAATTACCCTTATTTATGATTACGGTTGCACATTTATGTTAACTAATAGTATATGACAAAAATCAATGACTTCAATGCAAGTTCTAACTTCAAAGAAAAGTATAAATAAAAATCAAAAGTTGACAATATACTAATATACTAATATCTATTTATTAATAATTTATTGATAAAATGCAGAGATTCATTTTACCTAGTTCATTTGTTTTTTTGTCTGTACTAAAATACAAGGGTCAAGGCACGCAGGCAGATTTGGGGAGATTAGTCGCCAGGCGACAAATCTCCTCTTCATCGGGGCGACTAATCCCCCCAAATCGCCGGTGGGATGGCACTCAGACCGATTCGTTTTCCGATGTCGCTGAAGTTTCCTCGTATGAGAATTTCAGGCGACTTCGGAAAACAAATCGCTTCGGGAAAGAAGAGGAGATTTGTCGCCGGGCAACTAATGTTCCCGAATCTGCCTGTGTGCCCTGACCCTTACTGTGAAACTGATGGAGTGAATGAGCCTTTAATGGCATTATTTACATTTTAATGTCCTCCTGCCCTTCAGCTCTCACCCCATATGGTAGCTTTGTTACAGAAACATTTAATGACCATTGTTTTGCATATAATTGCATATAACAGTATGATGTTCTTTCTAGAGAGAGTTCTGCTCAACAGAATTTAAGGAAATCAATATAATTTATTTCTCTCATGCATTGTGAAAATAACTTCTTCCTACACAGTCTTACGCTTTCTACTGGAATAGATGAATAATTTGGTATAATACAAATTGCCTGTAATTTTCTCTGAATAAAGACATGGGCATTAACGTAAAGTACAGAGAATTGCCAAACAGTTGACTAGGACTGGTCACTGCAGGCTAAGTGAAGGCTTTGGGCAGTAAATCTCTTCTGGTCCCTAAAGGTTAAATTTGCTCATTGCTAAAGAGGATTATGGTCCTCTGTTGATTTCCTGTCTTGAAGGATAAGTGGAGCACAAATTAGCCATGTGCAGGATGGATACGTTTACAGATTAAGAGGGGTATTTTATATAATAAAGAGCTTTTCTGGTGATTTGCTGTATACTGAGCTGTTGATAACACTCTATAAGTGGTAAATAAATAGACCCAGTTTAGGGTCTTCTCTATTTAAAGGCGCATGTGAGCTGCCGTCATGATGTTAGCACGAAATTGTGCGAAATTCAAATGTTTAAAAGGGATCTCTATGTGTAAAATCGTTGCCCGTTATAGGTTCCATTTTAGTGAGTTCCTGGGTGCTATTTTTGCCTTGATACCTGTTGTGACCCCAGCCTGTTTCTGACCATCCTGACTTCTGTAATCCTGACCCCTGCCTGATAACCGACTCTTCTATATCTGTATCCCTCCTGATTTGACCCTTGCCTGCCTGACTCCGCTTGTACTCTGTCTGCCCGGCCTGATTTGACTACACTTTCTGTCTACGCCTAGTACTGCGACCTTCTGCCCAAAAGACTTTTGCTTTAACATTGTGCCCCTTTGCTCGTCCAGAACCCTTCGCTTTGCACCTCTCTTAATAAGACCTGACGGCATCCGATTAGCCGAGGGCTCCTCCCGAAGTGAAAGGTGGCTGTTAAAGGCAGAAGCAAGAGCCCAGAACAGGGTGCTTAGCATAGGTTCTGGATTTAGGGTGCCGACCATGACAGGATGCATGGTATTAACAGAAGAATTGGTAATTACACAATAGTATACATCCGGAGAATGTTAGGGTATTACTGAAGAAATATGTGCAATGTACATAGTTAGTGTATGTTTTGGGTTGGGGAACAACCAGTGGCATAACTTGATGTTATTGGGCTCCACAGCAAATTCAGTGGCCCAAACATATCTAGAGGTTGTCCTGTTCTACCAATAAATGTTGAGATTGCTCATTTTTTAGGGGCCCCCTATACCTCCTGGGCCCCCTGCAACTGCAGAGTCTGCTTCCTCTGTAGTTAGGCCCCTGGGAGCAACACAGGCATGAAAAAAGTTCCTACGGGTGACAAACATGGGCTGTGATTGGCTATTTGTTAGCCCTATGTGGACTAGCAACCTATAGGAGGCTCTCTTTGGCAGTACATCTGCAACCAAAACTTGCCTCCAAGCCATTAATTCAATAAAAAGCTCCTGCTATCAGGCCACTGAGTGCAACATCCAATGGGCTGGTGAGCAATGTGTTACTGGAGTCACTGGTTGGGGCTTACTGTTCTAAAGCAAATTGAATTATCAGTCATGGAGAGAACCCTGATAATCTAGAAAAACGGATGCATGAGCAACCTACATCTTATCCTAATTTGCTTTCAAGCTGCCCCACCACCCACCCACCTCTTTAGCCCGCCTTGGAAGCAAGTCTCCCAATTTTGGAGCCTATAAGGAATCTGTGAAAATGTTCAGAAATCACATTCATGCAGTGCTGTAAATGTACCTGTTTTTCTTCTTTCTCTATCATTAACCCAAACAGCTGTTCAGAATATATCATATAAATATAAGAACGTTTTCAATGTGGATTATGTTTCTTTCAGGTTGGCTCTGTCAGAAGCTGAAATGCCAAGTGCCAAGCTGACTGCATTTTCCCCAGTTGGTGAGTTCATTTTGTAAATAAAAATGCAAAATAGCTAAAAGCACCGGCACATCTTGTGTTTAGTATGACTCAGCTTAATTTAAGTGCTGACCCTGTAGAGTTAGGCCTTGAATGCATCAACTGCTCCAAGACTTTTTTAACTGATTCATTTCTTACGTTTGCTGGTTCAGTAACAGGCAGACTCATTTGCTCCATCTTCCCACTCAGTAATTGACACGAGAGACTGTTTTGCACTTCATTAAACCCCAATTGCTTCATGCTGATTTGCAACAACATACAGATGAATGAAACAGAAAAGCAGCCGTGCAGAACTGATGAAGGCATAAATATGACATACTTCTGTAGACAATCATTCTCTCCATAAATTAACAATTTCTAATAATGTTAGAAATTCAAATAAAGAAATTAGCAATCTACAAAATCCATCATTTTTGAATCAGGATGAATACTGAATAATGATGTGGATAAATAACGAACTGAATTAAATTTCATTTGTACAATTCGAGGTCACATTTTAGTGGTTTTAGAGCTTTTTGAAACCACGATTAAACTCTATGGGTTTTATATAATAAAAGGCTCTAATTTTGTTCAGGTGCAATAAACATTGGGTATCCTGGGCAAAGATTGTGCCTTTTATTACATTTGGGGGTGTTTCTCTTAATTCAAATGGTTAGAGGACGACAAGGTGCTCCAGAATTAGTCGTAAAGTTACTCCCAAACAGTAAAAGTGGTCCGGGTGCACCAGCCCCAGACCCCCAGCTTTAGGGAGCGGTACAGCAGAATATAAAGAAGCAGGGCTGACCGGCACTCAAACGGATCCACAAGACCAGAGATATTCCGTTAAAAGATAAATTTATTGGTAGAAAAATTAAAAATTATAGCTTCATCTCTATCCACCCTACGCGTTTCACATGCGTTGAAAGATCTTAAAAGTTCTGCATATAAAACATCTCTAAAACCTCTAAAAATTCAAGTGTTTCAGACAATTAGAGGCCTATTTATCAAAGGTCGAATTTTTGTGTTTTTTTAAACTACGACTAAACTCACTTTCTATGAAACCTTGAATGAATTATTAGAAGATCCAAATAAAAAAAAGTATGAACAGAAAATAACCATCCAAAAAAAATCTGAGTACCTCTAAAACCTCTAAAAATTCCGATTTTTTTTAGAGGTTTAGAGATATAAAAAAACACGCATTTAGAGAAAAAATACGATTTGTAAAAAAAAAAAAAAAAGGAAATCGCCCTATTTGTTTTGAGCATTTAAAAAAAAAAATCACCTGAATAAGAATTCGTTCTTATGAGCATGAACAGAAAATAACCATCCAAAAAAAATCCGAATACCTCTAAAACCTCTAAAAATTCCGAGAGAAATAAAAATCTGAAAACCTCCAGTCCAAATTGATTTAGAAAGGTCCAATAGGATCAGCACATCTCCCATTGACTTCTATAGGACCTTGACAACTTTTTTACCTGGAGAAGTTTTGTA
Source organism: Xenopus petersii (assembly GCA_038501925.1). Lineage (NCBI taxonomy): Eukaryota > Metazoa > Chordata > Amphibia > Anura > Pipidae > Xenopus > Xenopus petersii. The sequence goes on from CM076674.1 coordinate 142,536,164, forward strand.
TTAAAGGTGTTTTGTGTATTTTACATCTTGAATTTTTAAAGCTTAAAAAGAAAATAGGAAAACCACAAATTTTTTAGATCTATGGAAAACAAACTAAATTCGATTACTAGTAAATCAGCCCGAACTAGAAAAAAAAATCTGAAAACCTCTAAACGTCTGAATGGTTTTAACAAAAAAAAAAAAGGTCCAATAGGAGCAGCACATTTCCCATTGACTCCTATGGGATCTTGGGATCTTTATGGTTTTTTTTAGAGGTTTAGAGATATAAAAAAACACGCATTTAGAGAAAAAATACGATTTGTAAAAAAAAAAAAAGGAAATCGCCCTATTTGTTTTGAGCATTTAAAAAAAAATCACCTGAATAAGAATTCGTTCTTACAGGTCTCATAATAATCACTGAAAATTTGTTTCTACTGAATACTAAAAATGTTAAACACATTTTGCAAGCATGCATAAGCATGTGCAGACTTTAAATAACATCACTTGGTTGTAGAACTGTGGACTCACACTAACTTCAGATTTCTGGTCATGTCAGGAAAATTTTAATGCAGAATCCCAAAATCTTGATCCCATGTAGATGTCATCTCTGTTGAAGAGAAGAACACTGTGCTGCAGAGATAGAACACTAGTGTAGATGCAGGTTTCAAATAATTGGATAGAATGGAAAGGCCACCAGGCACATCACAATTATTTAGAAATTTATGATTGTATGATGGGATGGTGCAAGCGACACATTTTAATTTCTCAATTGCAGAATTTACAGTATCCGCCCTGGATAAATCTGGACACAAAAAGGAGGAAGATGGAAGCATTTGGAAAAAGCAAACAAACAACATACGTGAAACCTTTGTGTTCATGGAGGTATTAGGATCGTAAGTACAGTGATCTCTTTTTCTTATCTCTTATCTCTGGGTTTTTTCCCTGTGTCCTGCCGGGCCAGTCCGACCCTGTGTGGGGGCCAGTAATATCTAGTTACTCCACTGACCCACTGATGACAAATGTTGCTATCAGAAACACAATACGGCCATTTTATTTGACATTCTAAGTACCGCAGGTCACAGAATGGTGCAGTCCAATCGAATGACTAATAATTAATCAAGCTTTACCTTATCTAGAAGTTCATTGTCAGCACAATTGATAACAGGTACACATTGGAGGTGAATAACAAGCATTTTCTTGGCATTGATTTTCTGTTTCTTGCGCTGTCTGAACAATTCAAGGAAATCTGTTTATGCTTCAGGATTATAATGAAATCACTTAGCCTTTAATGTGCTGTATGGCTGAACTCAGCTGGCATCTCCTTGCTGCCATCTTCTTGATAAGAATGCTAACAATCCCATTAGGCACTACAAAGTCATTTTATAACACAAACCTGCAGAAGATTCCTTGAAACATCGATAATGAAACAATAGCAATAACAGCTCAACTTTGTATATTAAAGAATTTTATTTATTTCAGTTAACCATGTATTTATGACGCCGGCGTCAGTTTTTTTGGATGCCGGCGCACATTCGCTGGTGTTTTGCGAATTTATTCAATCACGCAAATTCGCTGTGAATTCGCGCCTGGCGAATAAATTCGTCCATCACTAGCCAGCCCCTATGTGCTGTACCGGTTATAGCTACCCCTAAAAGCCAATTCATACTCTAATGTCATACTCTTAGAGCAGTGATCCCCAACCAGTGGCTTGTGATATACATGTTGCTCACCAAAACAAATGCTTATTTTTGAATTCCAGGCTTGGTGCCAAGTTTTGGTTGCAAAAAAAACAGATGTACTGCCAAACAGAGCCTCTTGTAGGCTGTCAGCCCACATAGGGACTACCAAATAGTAAATCATAGACCTTATTTGTCACCCCCTAGACTTTGTACAATGCTGTTGTTGTTACCCAACTATTTTTACATTTGAATGTGGCTCAAAGTTGGGGACCCCTGCCCTAGAGGGTCAAGGAAAACTATGCTTAGGAGTGTCAACGGCCTGCACCAACATAGTCAAAAATAGGGATCCTATGGGATAAAGCTGAATGCAGCTGTCTATTATGCCTACAAGTGATGTGTGGGCCAGCCCTAAACCCGAGGATCGGGCAGGTTTGGGCAGGCTACTGCAAAAAATCTTTGGGTCACAGGTGGGTTTGGGTTGAGTGTAGCCTTCCGCTCTCCCCGCCCACGACCCACACTGGCACGTCATTTTAAAGAATTGCACCTGCCCCAACCATGTCACCATGGGGCAGGCTGGGTGCAGGTCTATAAATAGAGGGGACGGAGCGGCCCAGGTGCAGGTTGGGAGGGTACAGGTGTGGAGCGGGTGAGGGTCGAGGAAAACTCTATCCGCTCATCACTAATGCCTACCCTTTATCACATCCCTGCTCTTACAACTTTATCTCAAACATCTTTATGAGTTGTTATGCTTACAATGTACAGCCTGGAATAAAATAATACTGTGGCTCTGAAGATGGGTTGCCTCAAATCAGTAAAAATGACTGACCCCTGTATCTAGTAACACAGCGAACCAATTTATTTCATTCACAGGGATATTAAGACTCATTGGCTTACGATGACAATATGACAATATGTCATTAAAAAATGCTGCTGGTGACAATTCGGCCTTTAGTGAACCTGCCCCTTGGTCTTTCACCTTAGTAATAAGGAACAGAAAAAAACCTATGGGAGTAAATGACTACATACTTCATTCTGCTGCTGGACAGTAACACAGATGGTGATATAAAGAGTTCTGAATGCCTCATAAGTACTGTATATATATTTACATTTATACTCCTGCTACAACCCAAGTACAGCCATTACATGCTAGGTTAGTCTCCTGGCCCAATGAGGAAATAGCTCTATCTATGCTAAATTCAGTCATCTGTTCAGCTAAATATAGGGGCACTGCAGGGAAAATCCAGTTTCTAAATAACATTCATGTGGTCCTCTTGCATAACCCTGCAGGTATAATTAGGATTCTAGCTTTGCCTTCAGAAACAGAAAAGTCACTGACTGTGGATTACTAAGAAATCTGGGGTTTAGCAGGTACATAAAATAGCACATGCCCTGTTAGGATAATCTGTGACCTTTGCTGATGTTAGATAACAATGCATCAACCTAGGCGGCCCCATACACTATTCAAAGCCATTCCCCCCCACGCTAATAACATGTTGGAGCTGGAACATGAAAAATATTCCGTTTCCATGGTGAACCAGAGACCCATTCATCCATTCATGTTATTTACAGCAGAATAATATTTCATCTCAGGGTTTATATAGATATATATATTGTGCATGAAAGTTCATCTTTTGCAGTCACTTCAATGTTTTTTGTACATGCTTCACATTTGATAATTATTGTTTATGTGGCAATTTCTGTTTTACCTTAGAAATAAAAATATGCTGCCACCCAGAATCATTTGCTACTGTTCAGGGGACTAATAGGATAGAGTTCGTCCATGTGTCACCAGTTTTAGAGCAACTGCTGCATAACCACAAAAAGATAATTCCAGATTGGCAGCATATTTGCACCCATGTTTGTTTAAGAAAGCCATTCCTTAGGCAAACAGAAAAACATTTTGTAGATTTTTTTTAAAAAAATCAAGTTAACTCCTAGGATGTGGATATTTGTTACTCCACTCGGCCTAACTTCAATTCTTTAAGCCTTTATTGCATCTGTTTTTTGGTACAGGAGACTTATGACCAATATTTTTATACTGTGGCTGTTGATCAGTTTGATGATTGGACAGGTTTGTACCATGTTGGTCAGTGTATGGTGTATTGGCGGATAAGCAAGATACAGATAAAAGAGGCCATAGCAGTTGTTCTCCTCAGTTAGGCTGTAGGGCTGAACAAACAGAACAATATAAAAAGCGAGTTGCCATAAAGCGAGTTGAAAGACTTGGGCTCAGAACAGTAAATGCTGGGTGCAAGGTGAGGCTGCATTAGAAAGGGGGCCAGGACCCCTGGGACATTGTTGAGGAGGTAATACTGCAGATGACTACAGTTATAATATCTATATTGGATATCTTTACCCTTTTAATTAACCAGTAACCCTTCAGAAAAAGTCTGACGCCCTTTGGGAAAAGCTTAAACCAAAAGGGATTGTGGAACATTCTCATTGTATTGCACAAACAAAGCAAGAGTTTGTCGTAGCCTTTAAACCCAGAAAAACAAATCACATTTTAGCTTTCAGGCTTCTGACAACTGTAGTCCATTAAGCACTAACTGCTTACTGAGGGTTTTATAGGTTACAGGAACAGGACAACCTTTGACTATATTCATGTATAATCTTCGTGCGCAGAACAACGAGACAGCGCAATCATTATGCATTTTTTAAAGCTTGTGTCATTTGTCCAACAAAGATATTGATTAATACATGGAATTTAGAACTGAAATGTAAAGATGAGCTAATATGAGGAATGAGAAAAAAAATGTACTTAAATGATTTATAGCAAACATTCACTTAACAAAGGAAAACTAAAATAAATAGGGGTGTGTTTCCATCTAGAAAAGGACATTTGGAAACACCTAAAAAATTATATTTAGGACATTTAGGGGGTTATTTATCAAAGGTTGAGTGTTAGAATTTTTTTTTACCTCAAATGAATTTGAATAAACTGGTTTCTTATTTAAGAAAAAACTAGAATGTGAAACACCCGATTCTACGAGTCCCGTAATCCGAAAGTTTTTGATGAAAAAAAAAAAACCTTGAATCTCATCGAGTTTTTGGGCAAAACCATCTGAAAAAAACTTGAACACTAAGCAGGCTGTTAACCTCTTCAAATGGTTCATGGAACATCTGCCATTGACTTCTACATGGCCACAACAGGTTTTAAGAGGTGTATTTTCAGATTCAAGCTATTTCCAGGGTTGGGGTATAATATATCTTGAATATTTCACGTTTTTTTATTTTTAAACAATTCAATTTTTTTTTAACCTGAAAATTTGAGTTTTGAGCAAAAAAAAACAACTCGAAAACTCGAATTTTTGTGGAAAAAACAACTTGAACCTTAATAAATTTGCCCCTAATCAGACTTCTTCAAATCTGACACTGTAAATGGAAATTTCCATAGTCTGTACAAAGAGATGTATTAACAGTATACAGTATATATATATATATATATATTAACTGCCCTGATATTTGGAAAGTAGCCAATTGCCATTGAGCTGGAGGAGTCCAGGAAGGACAAAATGAGAGTTTTTTCCAGTTTATATCACTCAGAGATAGAAGAAACTTACATGGTCTTGTTATCCTTTACTATGCTGTTATGCCATCCCTCTTAAAATCAGTTTCTCATGTAGTGATTCATTATACTGACAAATAAGTTAGTGGTCTTGATTTATTGATGCTAGTGATTGTAACATAAATATGATATTGATGGTAAAGGCATAGTTTGAGCCATAATCTAATTGAGGCTCATGCTTTAAACCAAAGTTACTATGCGTAAACTGTGTGTTTTTTTTTTTAATAATGTTTTTATTTGCACCAATTAAACATATCAACAAACAAACAAAATTCAGTGCCATATAGTATTGTCATTTTACATAGGGTTACAAATAAAAAGGAAGTAGACCTACACACAAGGGTTTCCCCCGGCCTACTCCCACATTCCACAATATATGTTACAAAGTAAACCAACCTATCTCTGTTGATCAATATAATTTTTTATTTTCCCCACAAGGTTAACTTTAAATGCATTTATCCTGTTAGGTATAAGGCCACCTGATCTGTCACTTGGGTTGCCACCTTGCCGGTATTTTACCAGCCTGGTCAGTAAAAATGATGGTCGACCCCAATGTTATTAATAGGAAAAAAAGCTAAATATATAGGAAGGCCGGTATTTTTTTGCAGAAAAGGTGGCAACCCTATCTGTAACTAATTCTGTCACCAATTCCATTACATTTAAGTTCTTGTCATTATCGGGTTTCTCCCTGCCAATTCCTCGGACATGTACCATGTTGTGAAGCGAAAAACATAGGAAATTTCCTGTTGAAGTGTGGAGGGTAGTGTTTGTATATATTTTGACTAAGTGGTAAAAAAGGCTGTAAATTGAGTTCCCTATTTATGGAGGCTAATCCATGCGGTAAACAAGGTCTAGCTTCGTAATAATCATCTCAAGTGGTGGGGTATGGTTTGCTATCCAACAATGTAATATTGCCTTTCTGCTAACTGCAGAGATTATGTTTGCTAATTTCTTGTCTGCCTTTGGGATATTAGTTGTGTCTCCAAAAATCGCCCATAAAGGTGTAAGTCGGACCTGAATGTGTAGTTCGAGCTTACAGTAGGAAATGATCGTCTCCCAAAATTGTTTGATTACTGAGCAAGACCATAAACAATGCTAAATGTCTGCTTTTTGAGCTTGGCACTTAGGACATGCATCAGAATCAGACCACCCCACCAATTTCCGCAATGCTGGTGAAAAATACCCCCTATGCAAAATATTCATAAACATAGCTTGAAAATGGCTTGAGGTGAGAAGCGAAGTAGATTGTAAATGCAAGATGAATATCTTATCTCACGTAAGATCTGGAATTTGTTGTAGCCATTTTCCTATACCTCTTTCAAAGTCCTTGTCCGATACTGAAGGTTTTGTAATTTTATATATAAGTGAGATGGAGGGCTGTATTGTAGAGGATCAAAACAAACAATCAATTGGGTTGTTAATATCTTGTGTAACTGTAAGGTTTTTAATAACAGTTGATTGTGTATATAATTATGTGGCAGTATTTTTTGTAGCATACTTTATATAGCAAATAAATGTATCAATTGAGGAGTTGCAAAGAGAAGTACGTAGTAACCTTTGTATCTCTCCTGCAGCCCTCCAGTTAACTAGTTCAGGTGCCGTAGTGTTAAATGATTTAAAACTCAACTTTTATTAGTCCCACTAAAAACATTCTCGCCACAAAGACACATCATTGAGAATCCACTTCAATGAAGCTGGATCATATCCATAAAATAACATACAACTTAAAAACACATAAGTGGACAAGATTGGGGGAGAGAAGTGAGCTGATAACTTCTCAGCCACTATCTATGTAGATATATTCTTCAGTAGGGTGTATTTAAATTCCCCCTTTACTGTTGTAAGTAACCGGACCAATATCAAGACGCTCAGTATTAGCAATGGTCATTCCTAATTAGCTCCAGAAAGCCACAAATCGACAATTCTCAGTGGCTGGAATAGTTATTCCTTAATGCAGCCTCCTAGTAAGTTTAACACCATCGACTGCGTTGCCCAGTATTAGGTTAAAATACTTTTTCTTAATCTGCCCACCCAGACCACCCTTCCATAATTTCCCAGCGTGTGTCTGCCTAACTACGTAGGGAGCAGAAAAGAGCTAGTCCCCCTCTGTCCACCTATGCCTCCCAACGCGTTTCACCGGAACACCGGCTTCCTCAGGGGCATAAGTGAATTGCGCGTGTTTAGTGAGGCTTTAAATAGGGTTTCCGTGTCTCCGCAGATTGTTTCTCGGTTTCCGCATACGTCATGCGTCACGTGACGCTCCGTATCGTTCGTGCGCTGCGTTCCATTGTGGCAGTACACGCATGCGCGTCCACTCGCGCATACCTATTTTCTGAACTGTGAAGTTCCATGGCCTGCCTGCAGATCTGTCGGCGCTATTCTGTGTTAGTAAGCGCCTGCGACTTCTGTAAGCATATACTTAATCCCATTTGCCTAAAGGGTATCCAATTGCTGGTTACAGAATTACCGCTATCTTATGTATATATTAAACATCCGATCTGCATTAACAATAAATATCTGCGGAATGCGTGTACTGAATCTCGCTGCATTACACAAAAACCTTTATTTACAAAGACAGTCTGAAAAGTAAATATTAAAGAAGTAATCATAAATGTATCATATTAAAGGAAGGGGCTAAATGTAAAGCCTTCATTGAGGCCACCTGGATCTTTACTGTTTGTCCAGTAGATCCATTCAGCCTCCCGTTTCAGCAGCTTGTTATCTAAGTCTCCCACTCTCGTGGTCGATTTAATATGTTCCACTCCTATGAATTTCATCACTCCACAATTCCCTTCATGAAGTGAATTTATATGATTGGCTATTGATGTATTTCTTTTGTTGCGTATGTCTCCCACATGTTCCAGTATTCGTCGCCTGAATTCTCTTTTAGTTTTGCCAACGTATCTAATGCCACAAATGCATTCCATGACATAGATAACTCCCATAGTCTTGCAATTTATAAACTGTTGGATAATATATTCATTGATGTCACGTCTCCCAGAAAAAATAGTACTTTTCTGTACATATGGACAGACCAAACAGTTTCCGCACCTATAACACCCCTTAGTGCTGTTAGTTAGCCAAGTTAATTTAGTGGGGTTGTTGTAATGACTATGTGTAAGACGATCTTGTAGGTTCTTACTTCGTCTGTAAGTTATTAAGGGGTGACTTCCTATGGCTTCTCTCAGATCCGCATCTTGCTCTAAAATATGCCAATGTTTTTGTAGAATGCCTGACATTTCTTTGTGTTGTGAACTAAATTCTCCTATTACTCTTATTGGTGATCTGTTCACTCCTACCGCCATGTCCGATCTTTTTCGATTCTTAGGTATTAAAAGATTGTTGCGGTCAGATTCCAACGCTCTTTTATAAGCTCTTTTGAGACAATTATGACTATATCCTCTCTGTAAAAATCTATTGTATAGTTTTTTTGCTTCGATTTTGAAATCTTCTAGTGTGCTACACAGACGTCTAACTCTTAGATATATGTTACTTTGTATCTACTTATTTGGTTACTCCATCAATAGGTATTGTAATACTTTATATAGCCTTGGCATAACAGACTTTTTGATATATTAGTATGATCATTTGTTAATTTAGTAGATACAAGGTCAAAACCATCCACAAGGAAATTTAAAGAAGCATAACTTGACCTGCCTGTCCATCATTAATGGGCTTCTGAAGGCAATGTCCTAATTTTAAAAAAAGCAGTTAAGTCACTTATGGTCTTAAGGAGGATTAGTTGATGCTAATTGGGGAATTCAAGCAATGACACCAATAAATGGATCATGATTAACCAGTAAAGAGCTGGTATGAGCTTTAAATACATATATTTTAGTGTTTTTAGTTCTATTTAGGTTTCTATTTAGTTTTTTAGGTTTCTATGAACCTAAAACAACAGTTCCCAATTGTTGAACTGAGGGTTGAATGATTGAATCATAATGAAGGCCAATGCTGCAGGCTCATCAGGCAGAGGGTTGAATGTGGTCCTAATCCCAAAGGTATTTTCAAACCTGCCCAATAGATATTTGGATGATATTTGTAGCCAGATATCTGTAAGGGAGGAAGTCAAACCTTAAGTTATGAAGAGACAAGCATTGTTGGTTTATACCAACCAGAGGAGTCTGTAAATATTGAAAGCTGCACATTTTTGTTAAAGTGGTGTTCAGTAAGCCGTAATTCCATCATTTATTTGTTAGTAGTTTGTTAGTAGTTTGTTTGTCATTTGTTAGGTTTTGGATACGTTATCCAGAAATCCATTATCCAGCAATCTCCAAATTATGCAAAGGCCATCTCCCATAGACTTAATTTTCTCCAAATAATCCACATTTAAAATTGATTTCCTTTTTCTCTTTAATAAAACAGTAGCTTGTACTTAATCCAAACTAAGATATAATTAATCCTTATTGGAAGCAAAGCCAGCCTATTGCACATTTAGGGGGTTATTTAATAAGGTCGAGTTTGTGAGATTTGTGAGGTTTTTTCTACATAGAATTAACTCACAAATTGAATGTTTGCTTATTTATGAAAAAAACTGAATGCTAAAAACTTGTTTGAATCAGGGGAAAAACTCGAATACCTCAAACTGATTGAGTTTTTGCGCACAAACCACTGAAAAAAACCCATGAAGGCTAAAAACATCTTCAAATGGTTCAAGGGACCTCTGCCATTGACGTCTACTTGACCTCGACAGGTTTTAGCTGGAGTATTCTCAGATTCTGGCTTTTTGCAGCCTCAGGGCATAATAAATCTCTAAAAATTTGAGTTTTTTTTTTGTCCGGAAAAATTTGAGTTTTAATTGAAATTACCCTCAAAAAACTTGAATTTTTCGGGAAAAACAGAACTCAAACTTTAATAAATAACCTTCAATGTATGAAGATCCAAATCATGGAAAGATCCATTATCCGGAAAACCCCAGGTCTCTAGCATTCTGGATAACAGGTCCAATACCAGTATTGTGGTCTTTTAGTAAACTGAAAAGATATTGCTAAAGACTTATTTATTATTAGTCCTGACATTTGGTGGGTTACTAACCTTACACCAAAAAATTAAATATGATGTACCGTATGTTTCCTTAATAGTATTTGAAATCTGCTACATATATATTTCATATTTCTATAATATTATTCATCCTGTACATTAATACATTTTATGCAGCCCTTATTCCTCTTATGATCCTATACCAGACTTCCACACAAACACACCTACCAGGGCCAGTTCCATTAGCCAATTAACCTACCAATATGTTCTTGAAATATCGGATGAATCAAGCCCATGAGCCCAGCTACAAAAGGCAACAATCATGATGTCACCATGCAGCACTACTGCAATGCCCTTAAACTAAGGAGTTGCATAGACATTATTATAAGGTTGTGTGTTCCTTTTTTTCTCTTTTGCAGAGGGGCCTTTTCAGAGGTCTACCTTGTGAAGCATAGATCTACTGGTCAGCACTTTGCTTTGAAGTGTATTAAGAAAGTCAACAGTTCGCGAGACAAGAGCCTGGAGAATGAGATAGCAGTGCTGAAAAAGTGAGCAATACCAACACTAATCTGTAAACAAAACACAGCAGCTAAACGACAAGTTATCCTTAACATGGTGTTTTGTACATATGCTCAAATAAATGCATCAGGCCGCGGGGGAACCTGGACCATAGTAATCTGCCTTTCCTGCCCCTTCTGCAGCTTAAACTGAATGGGCAGGGACTGAGGAAGGGCTGCTTAAGGTTGCACACCAAACCCCCAAAGAATGTTTTTATTTGCAGAGGAGCTTGGCCTGTTATGTCATTGTTGTATGTTTCTTTATAAAGCAACATAGATTAACAGGTATAAGATCCGTTATCCTGAAAGCTCTAAACTAAGTGCAGGCCATCTCCTATAGACTTGATATTAATCAAATAATTCTATTTTTTTTATTATTATTTCCTTTTCCTCCGTTATTATAAAACATTACCTTGTACTTGATCCTAATTAACACATCATTAATCCTTAGTGGAGGCAAAATAATCCCATTGGGGCTAATTAATGATTAAATTATTTTTCATTAGACATTCGGGGGGATGTAATAAAAGTCGGTAACGGAAAAACTATTTGCAATGCAAAAAGTTATGCCTTTGCGCAAACAATTGCGCAGAAACTTTTTAGCGACCACGTCCGACAATGGAGGACCGTTTGTGAATTGTAGAGTTTGTGTCAATGCGCAGTCAATGTGATAAAACTTCTTACTGAAAAAGTCGTTATGTTTGCGCACTTAAAATTTGCAATGCAATAACAGTTTAAGGAACAATATAACATTGCGAGATGTGGATTTTTAGTCTTATTGGTGTGGATTGTTTTTCTCTTTTCGACTTTACATTCCCCCCATAAAGTATAAAGATCTAAATAACGGAATTACCCCTGGAAAACCCCAGCATTCTGGAGAACAGGTGCCATACCTATAGTTATATTTGGGCTCATTGTAACGTAACTCATTTCTGTTTTCATATTCCTATTCTGTTTCTTTAATCTTTAGGATTAAACATGAAAACATTGTGACACTTGAGGATATCTACGAGAGTTCTTCACATTTCTACCTTGTAATGCAGCTGTAAGTTTAACAGGTGTATACACACACAAACACAGAACAATTGGGTCATTAAATGGGTCTGTGTACATTCAGCATGAACGTCAATTACTAAATATAGCTATTGGTAGTGTGCACCCAATCAGATAAAAAAAAAAAGAAAAAGTTCCTAAAGAAAGACTGTATGGCTGACTAGGCAGCAATATTTGAGATGGAAGAGTTTATAAGTAAAGTCTCTCCATAAAATAGCAAAGCCATTATTTTAATCTAGGGATGCACCAAATCCACTTTTTTGGATTTGGCCGAACCCCTGAATCCTTTGCGAAAGATTCGGCTGAAAACCGAACCAAACCGAAATTTGCATAGGCAAATTAGGGGTGGAAAATATTTTTTACTTCCTTGTTTTCTGATAAAAAGTCAAGCAATTTTCCTCCCCACCCATAATTTGCATATTCAAATTATGATTTGGATTCGGTTCGGCCGGGCAGAAGGATTCGGCCAAATCCTGCTGAAAAAGGCCGAATCCTGGCTGAATCCCGAACCGAATCCTGGATTCGGTGGATCCCTATTTTAATCAGCAAGAAGCACCTGCCCTTAGAAATCTGTAAGACCCTGTATAATGTTTCAGGCCACTGATTCCCACTTATTTCAGTCTCTATAAGTGAGTTATTTATGGCAGTCCATTTTGTTTTTATACTAATACAACTTTCTTTCAGGGTCTCCGGGGGTGAATTGTTTGACCGTATTTTAGAACGAGGAGTTTACACCGAGAAAGATGCCAGCAATGTGATACGCCAAGTCCTTTCTGCTGTGAAATATCTTCATGACAATGGAATTGTACACAGAGATTTAAAAGTAAGAGGAAAACCTTTTATGATGTAGAAATTGCTGCTGAAAAGTAGATTTCTTTTAGAGGGGAATATAAATAGAAAATATGCTCACAGTCATAAGCCACAGAACTATGTTTTTATTTGTCATAGAAGATTCATGTTCTAGAAATAATTGTAGTTTAGTGCTACTGTTAGTGAGACAAAGAAAGCCCCCGCATGCAACAATTTCCATAGCCATTCTCTTTCATTGTTCAATGATTGTAAATTACTAGCTGCATTTGATGGCGAGGAGAGCTAAACAATAGATAAGTGTTTTTCCCCTACAAATATTGTTTTTACCATTGGTTGACCATGTTGCTGAAAGCATTATAGAAGAGTGCCTGATAAGCTTTAAGGAAAACAAATCCATAAATGATCAGTGACACCAAAAACACATTTGATCCGACATATCAGTTATGTTCTGTAAATAGAAACTGTTTTATTTGCAGCAGAAGTGAAGTTTTTATTGTATCATTTCTGATCAACCATGTTTTTTTTCTCTTGTCTGAACAAATACATAAAAATATCACAATTTGTAGAAAAAGGTACAGAAATTGTCAACTATACAGACCAACTGACCAATCAATGTACATTTAGAACATTTTCCTGGTGTTATTGGACCTTTAGGTTGAAACCATCATTGTGATAATCAATAAAGAGGGGTTTGGATGATTTCTTGGACAAGCATAATATGCAACTCTATTGTGATACTATTATATACAATTAGTATAGATACTGGTATATACAGTATATATATATATATATATATATAGGTTGGTATATATATAAGTATGTGTATATAACAGCACTGGGGTTTGTTTTTCAACACAAATCCATACCTGGAGAAATATTTCCCTTGTCACTACTAATATCAAGCAAATAGCAAAGCTTGTTATTAACATGAAGGACATTAATTAAAATAGAATCAAGTAATTAATCAAATAGGTGACAATAAAGGTTTCCATTGTCAATATAGCCCATGATGAAGTTTTAGATGTATAACGTTTATATCACTTATTGTTAGTGATGAGCGGATTTATTCGCCAGGCGCGAATTCCCGCGATTCTCCGCCGGCAAATAAATTCATGAAACTGCAGCAAAAAAAGGACACCGGCACAAACAAGATGCCGGCGCCATTTCGCAAATTTTCCGCCATTTTCGCAAATTTTCTGGCGAAGCGAAACGGCACAAATTCGCCCATTTGCCCATAGTCATCTTGTAACTCTTCTGATTTCAGACATTAACTGCATTGGCGATCAGTAACATAATGAGGGATATTTATTAAATCCAAATGTTGAAAACTCCATAAAATCTAGTTTGTTTACTATAAAATCCATATTTTTAGTGTGAAAAAAACCCTCAAATTTTTCGGGATTTATTAAAGCCGGATGCTGCAAAAAGTCAGAATCTGAAAATCCAGCATCTCAGACCTGCTGAGGTTGTATATAAGTAAATGGGAGAGGTCTCCATTCTGTGGTCTGCAATGGAAATAGTCCGAAAATCCTTCTATTTCAGACTTTTCGGGCAAAAATACAAAGAATTCAGGCTTTTCGGGGAAAAAGCCGGAAAATTTGTACAATTCGGGTTTTAGTTTCATTTTATCGAGTTTGTCCCCAATCCCTTTTTAATAATAAATAAGGTCCAATTGTGGATTCAATTTGGTCAGACTTTTTTAATCTAAATACCATATATACTCGTGTATAAGCTGTCCCGAATATAAGCCGAGGTACCTAATTTTACCTCCAAAAACTGGGAAAGCTTATTGACTCGAATATAAGCCGAGGGTGAGAAATGCAGCAGCTTCAATCAAAAAATTAAGGGTTTCTGCTCCCATTGGAGGTGCCAGCGTCTCGTTTTTGGATGCCAGCGACCATTCTTGGACGCCGGCGAATATTCTTGGAGACTATTCTTGGATGCCGGCGACTATTCTTGGGCGCCGGTGACCGTTTTTGCACTTGACCCATATATAAGCCGAGGTACAGTTTTTCAGCGTATTTTGGGGGCTGAAAAACTCGGCTTATACTCGAGTATATACGGTACTTATTTCTGTCCCTAGTGCCAAGGAAAAGGACACGTGTTACTGGTCTTAAACTGTCAGTGATTGTAATGCCAAATATAGCTCTACTGCTTTGTCATCTTCACTGCCCCTGTAATAGTGACTTATTTTATACATTGAAAATAGTTTGTTTTTAAAGTGCACCCTGTTTGAACCGGTGAAATAAGTCAACAATGTAATTTACAGCCAGAAAACCTACTGTATCTAACGCCTGATGACAATTCCAAGATAATGATAACAGATTTTGGTCTTTCTAAAATGGAAGAAAGTGGCATCATGTCTACCGCATGCGGCACTCCGGGATATGTGGGTGAGCCAAACCTAATGATGTGATTAACTTCAAACTGTGTTTTAAAAGACAGTAAATTGATTAGAAAACAGACACAAATGGCAATAGCAGACATGCCAAGCTGAATGTTGCCAATGCAATCCTTTCAACTGTGAATTTAGTAGAAAGTGTTCTCCAAAGATACTTGCAAATCACTGTTGGGGGAGCAGAATAAAAATGGATAAATGAAAACATAGGATCAGTGCAAATTGTTGTGTTTATTTCATTTTACAGCCCACAAATGTATTCATTCTTTCATTCTATATATATTTATTTGCATAATTTATAATCTGCACCAGTGCATGCAATAAAGAAGAATTCATTAGTCCCATTACTGTATAATTCCTGTGTATGATATATTCTGTTGTTTCTTTTGTGTGTTCCCCAGCACCGGAGGTTCTTGCTCAAAAGCCGTACAGTAAAGCAGTGGACTGCTGGTCGATTGGAGTCATTACCTATATTTTGTAAGTCCTTTTCTATCTGTTGCATTACCAAAGTTTATTATCAGAACATGTGTTTTCTTGGTTGTTTACACTGAAGTAGTGAAGTAACTTAGCAAAGAACAGAGGAACCAACACAGAGACACAGCAGCTAACTTGGTTAAATTTAAGTAATTGCTGAAGAGGCTGCGCGGCTTTCCTGCTCTTAAAGGAGACATATTATGTAAAAAAACAAGAATGTGCCACTGCATTAAACTCTATTAGATATAGAAGGAATGTGTTATAAAAAGTCATGTTTTTGGTTACTTTATTGAAAATTTCTACTAAAACCCTACTAGTCCCGCCCATCTGCTGCCTCCTTTCCCAGGCTGTGCAGGGGAGCCAGTGGCACCCAGCTCACTGCACTGCAGGATAGGAACCAATCAACAGCTAGGCTGATCTGATAGGGAACTGAAGCCTGTCTTTGCTTTTGTGACTGCAGGGCTGTTATTGGCTGTTCCCCTCCTACTGTGCTTCCGGCAGGAACCGCTAGGACATGACCACCCCTCATTTGAAACATTTACAGGGACTGTAGCAGATCTATAGGGAGCTCCTATAACGGGGCCTTTTTTAAACATAATATTAATTTTTGGCCACAAGTAAAACCAGCACCATACAGAATACATTATTGCCTAGAAAATAAGGGGGGTTTCATTTATCCTATATGTCTCTTTTTAAAAGACATAATGAATTCACAATGTGACCATCTGAACTTGATAAATGCATTTCCTATTAAAGGGGACATACTGTGTAAAAAGCAAGAATGTGCCATTGCTTTATACCACCCTAAATATAGAAGGAATGAGCTTAGAAAAGTTGTGTTTGTGCTGCTGTATTGAAAATATCCACAAAAATCCCATCTGCTCCACTTCTCGCTAGCTGCTTTTCCAGGTAGTGAACAGGAGCTGGCATCTCTCAGGATTTTAGACTGTAGGATGCCAGCCAATCAACAATCAGGTGGACCTGGCAGGGAACTGCAGTCTATATTTGCCTTTGTTAATGCAGGGCTTTGATTGGCTATCCTCTTTCTTCTGTTTTTTGGTAAGTGTCTGGAGGCAGAGAGGACCTATGTAGAGCTCCAATAAATTCATTTTTAAAGATAATGATAATGATAATTTTTAGCCCAGACTGAAACCAGCACCATATATTATTCCTTATTGCCTACAGATAAGGGGATATTGACTTACACTACATGCCTCTGTTAATGAGACGGCCATTTTTAGCTAAAACATTTAAAAATAGAGATGGCGCGAACTGTTCGCCGGCGAACTTGTTCGCGCGAACATCGGGTGTTCGCGCTCGCCGGAAGTTCGCGAACGTCGCGCGACGTTCGCCATTTTGGGTTCGCCATTGTTGGCGCTTTTTTTTGCCCTCTCACCCCAGACCAGCAGGTACATGGCAGCCAATCAGGAAGCTCTCCCCT
Organism: Xenopus petersii; assembly: GCA_038501925.1. Classification (NCBI taxonomy): domain Eukaryota; kingdom Metazoa; phylum Chordata; class Amphibia; order Anura; family Pipidae; genus Xenopus; species Xenopus petersii. Next base: position 142,553,103 of record CM076674.1, read on the forward strand.
GGACCACTCCCCTTCCCTATAAAAACCGAAGCCCTGCAGCTTTTTTTCACTCTGCCTGTGTGTGCTGAAGAGATAGTGTAGGGAGAGAGCTGCTGCCTGTTAGTGATTTCAGGGACAGTTGAAAGTTTGCTGGCTAGTAATCGTTTTGATACTGCTCTGTTATTGGAGGGACAGAAGTCTGCAGGGGTTTGAGGGACATTTAAGCTTAGGTAGCTTTGCTGGCTAGTAATCTACCTTCTACTGCAGTGCTCTGTATGTAGCTGCAGTGGGCAGCTGTCCTGCTTCTGATCTCATCTGCTGACTGCTGCAATAACAGTAGTCCTTGTAAGGACTGCTTTTATTTATTTTTTTGTTCCAATACAGAGCAGTATCAAGCAGATTACTAGCCAGCAAACTTACTATCATCTGTCCCTGAAATCACTAACAGCTCTCCCCCTACACTATCTCTTCCAAGCACACACAGGCAGATTTTTCAGATACATTTTTGCCCTTGATCCCCCTCTGGCATGCCACTGTCCAGGTCGTTGCACCCTTTAAACAACTTTAAAATCATTTTTCTGGCCAGAAATGTCTTTTTTAGATGTTAAAGTTCGCCTTCCCATTGAAGTCTATGGGGTTCGCGAACCGTTCGCGAACCGCTCGCATTTTTGCGCAAGTTCGCGAATATGTTCGCAAACTTTTTTTCCGACGTTCGCTACATCCCTATTTAAAAATCAATCAAACTTTCTCAGATCCACACAATATATATATATATATACACTCCAGGTGAGTATCGCACTCCGAAATCAATCTTAATGAAGGCAGGGGTGCACGGTAAATCTTGTATACGCCAATATTTTTTAGACCAGCACTCCCTTTGATGTAAAACAAATAATCTTTTATTGCATCATTATCCAACGTTTCGGTCCCTGTTGGGACCTTTTTCAAGGATGATACAAAATGTGAATGTTTTATCACATTTTGTATCATCCTTGAAAAAGGTCCCAAGAGGGACCGAAACTTTGGATAATGATGCAATAAAAGATTATTTGTTTTACATCAAAGGGAGTGCTGGTCTAAAAAATATTGATATAGATATAGATATAGATATAGATATAGATATAGAATCTATATATATATATATATATATATATATATATATATATATATCTATATATATATATATATATATTTATATATATATATATATATATATATATATATATATATATATATATATATATATATATATATATATATATATATATATATATATATGGTCCTGATAAAGGTCTTAATTGGAGACCAAAACGTTGGCAGATTTTTTTAAAATATGACAATAAAAATTTGAAATTGTATATTTACAACCAAATCCCAGTGTGCACCTATTCCTTGGACATATATATATATATATATATATATATATATATATATATATATATATATATATATATATATATAGTCATAGGTAAGAGAGAAAAACCGCACCAACAGGTCTTTATACAAAAATAGAAAACCTTTTATTCAACGTTTCGGCTCGTGCACTATACTTAAATTTGCTATATATATATATAAGAAAAAAGACCGCACTCACAGGACTTGTTTGGAAAAAAAAGCCACAAGGGCTGTGATTTATTCCTCAACGTTTCGGCTATCAAACTCTAGTCGTCCTCAGGAGGTGAAACACAACACAAAATGAGGTCATATTTAACATGTAGAAAATGGCGCCAAAATCAGTGTGTGTGACGTCATCAAAGAGCATCCATATGTGTATAGTGGTAAATAAAAACATCACATATATGAAGGGTTAATCGAATGTCCCCTTAGGCTAATCAAGGCCAAGTGCCCATGTGTCATACACAAACAGTCCATGGACTGATTGTGTATGACACATGGGCACTTGGCGTTGATGGTGTAAAACCTCATTCCTTGAATGTTCCTTGGAATGTAAAAGCTTTATTGTGCCACATGATAGTTAAACTGCTTATATAGATCACAACCTTTGATTTGATACATAACTCTGATATTAAATCTGTTGTGATTTGTTGTTCTACACTGCAGTCCCATGTCTTGTTGTATGATTCTCTGTGTGATATGCTTCTTATATAGGCTATGTGGATACCCTCCATTTTATGAAGAAACAGAATCCAGACTTTTTGAGAAAATTAGAGAAGGAGCATATGAGTTTGAATCTCCATTTTGGGATGACATTTCCAGATCTGGTATGAATGAAAAGAGACCTAACTATTGAGTCTATTTATCTTTACCAAGTTAAAAAAAAACAGGGGGAAGGAAATTGCATAAAAAATTGCTTCAAAATAGGGTGGCTCAGCCTATTCAATATCAATTGTACAGGCTGATACATTAGATAGCTTTAAAAAGGAGTGGGATGGCTTTTTAGCAAGTGAGGGAATACAGGGTTATGGAAGATAGGTCAGCATAACTTACTATTTTACTATATACAGAGACAAGTTCTTTTAAGGAGTAAGGAATAAGCATCCTTTAGCAATGTTCATGGTGTTGGCTGCCCATGTTTATTTCCTTCACCAATTTCATATACTGCTTTACCTGCACGCTCTATTTAATTGCCTGTCTACTCATAATAAGTGGCTTGTTCTGCCTGGCCATCGAACCTGTCTGAAATATATTCTGCTCTGGACTGAAAAATGAGTAAGTAATAACACACTGCCTGCCACTTACGTTATCTTTCATTTTCTTCAGCAAAAGACTTCATTAGCTGCCTCCTAGAAAAAGATACAAAGAAGAGGTATAACTGTGAGAAAGCCCTTAAGCACCCATGGTAAGAAACGTATGGGATCTCTAACAACATGCTGTGGGGAGGTTTGTTTTACTGCAAAGACTGAGAATTACATTAGTATGTAATCTGCAAAGCAAGAGGCACTTTACAAATCACTGCTGCACACCTCCCTGGTGCTATAAAATGTATTCTCAAAATAACAGGTGCATTTGTGTTTTTGGCTGATCCCCCTGTTGATGCAAATAAGAACATTATAAGATCTGCTATTAACATAGTGTAGGTTGTATAATATTGTGGATATATGCAAAGACAATATTACCGTTCTGCGCTTCACTAAAAAGTAATTGTATAACTCTTAATAGCTTCCCTTAACTGACATTTACACTGACCACAAATGGTTTAAAGGGGGAAGTAAAGTCTAAAATAGAATAAGGCTAGAAATGCTGTATTTTGTATACTAAACATAAACATGAACTTACTGCACCACAAGCCTAATCAAACAAATAATTTACGCTTTCAAAGCTGGCTACAGCGGGTCACCATCTTGTCACTTTGTTAAACATCTTTGCAAGACCAAGACTTTGCACATGCTCAGTGTGGTCTGGGCTGCTTAGGGATCGTCATAAATTATCAAAACAGCAAAGTCAAATAATATCTGCCAGAAGCAGATACAGCAAGACTGATAATCAGAATATGCTCTACAGGGAAACAAACAAAGCTGCTTGAGTTCTGCATGGCTGGGAAGTAAGGCAGGGGCTCCCCCTGCTGTTTATAAGTATGTTTGTTTCCCTGCAGAGCAGTTAGGGACCCTCAGACAATTCCTATCCACAGCAGTATCCTATCCTATGCATACAGTCAGGTTTCTTATAAAAACGCTAAAGCTCCCACTTTAGTACAACAGCATGTCAAGGACATGTTGTTCACTCAGCTTAATACTATCTTAAATAGGAATGGGTTCTATGATTATTATATTATTTTTGCTAAGTATAATTTTCAGTTGATAAGAAAAAACCCTTTTCTTCTGCAGGATTGCTGGGAACACTGCCCTCCACCGAGATATCTATCGCTCAGTGAGCATTCAAATCAAAAAGAACTTTGCTAAAAGCAAGTGGAAAGTAAGTTCTTTTTATGTTAATCCCTTACATTTACCTTGGAGGAGTTACCAAATCCACTGGTGGTTAACGGAGAAACAGTGATGAGCGAATCTGTCCCGTTTCGCCGAAAATTTTTCTAAATAGTGAAAAATTTGTAACCCACATTGAAGTCAATGGGCATCAATTTTTTTTCCATGTGACTTTTTTTCACACGCAAAATTTTTCTCACTCTAAATGCATTAAAAGCAATGGGAGTTTTTTCTTGCGGGAACTTATTTTGTCTCTGCAAATTTTTTGTTCAAATGCATTAAAGTTAATTGGCGTTTTTTTTCTTATGGCAAACTTTTTCTGCAGTTTTGTGAAAAAAATTGCAGATGGCGAAATTTGGAATTTCGCTGCAAATCCATGGCTGGCAAAAAACTTTGCTCATTACTACGGAGACATAAAGAATGATGTTCTGCATGCCGTGTACTTACAGTGACAGCCCAAAGGCCCAGCAGGTCCATGACCAGTTTCAGAATTATCCATAAGAACACATGATTAGCACCCTATGGGCAAATTTACAAAAGGGTGAAGTGACTAATGATGGCAAAAATACGTTGTCATTTTGGTAGATTGCCGATTTACTGCGAAAGAGACTGACACTGGTGCTCATTTGCACTCAATTGGCAGGCGAAGTTGCACTCTGCAAAGGGACGTAACTGTGCAAATTCACTAAGATACTTTAAATGAACGTTACTTCTTGCGCCAGACTTGCCTTCGCCACCTCAGACCAGGAGAAGTGCATAGAGTAGATAGGACTTCCTAAGAATTTAGTCCCAAAAACGCTGGCGTCTTTTCCTTTTTTCAGGATGATAGGCTTCAAAAGAGTGTACATTTTTTTTCGGATAACCGGCTTCCCCCCTATACTTACTTACATATGGCACATACTGTAAACTATACACTGGGCTCATGTGTAGGGCATTATAACAACTCTATTTTCTTTTATTAAGGTTCCCTGGGCTTGTGTAATGTATTTGCTGCAACATATAAGTCCATTCAACCTTAACTTCCCACAGTATGCAAATTAGCCAATGTTATCGCAACTTTGCTCTGCTTGCCGAATTAACACTAGCGCAACTTCGCCAGCGTTCGACGCCCTGGACGCAACTTCGCATGTTAGTGAATTAGCGTTGTCTGAGCAAATATTCGCCTGGCGAAGTGTTGCGCTGCCTGCGAAGCCGTCAATGGCGAATTTTCGCACTTAGTAAGTTTGTCCCTATGTAGTTAGTATCTGAATTAAAGGAGAAGGAAACCTAGTCAGCGCAAAAACCCTCCCCCCCTCCCGTGTGTTGTCCCCCCTCCCTCCTCCCCCCTGGTCTACTCGCCCCGCTGGGCAAATGCCCCTAACTTGTTACTTACCCTTCTGCGCAGGTCCAGTCTACGGAGTTCACCGACGCCATCTTCTTCCAAGCGATCTTCTTCCTGCTTTGACCGGCGCATGTGCAGTAGGAGCATTTCGCCGGTACGGATCTACTGCGCATGCGCCAAAAGTCACAAAGTGAAATCAGAAAACTTTGACTTTTGGTGCATGCGCAGTAGATCCGTACTGGCGAAATGCTCCTACTGCGCATGCGCCAAAACGCCGGTCAAAGCTGTGAACTCCGTGGACTGGACCTGCACAGAAGAGTAAGTAACAAGTTAGGGGCATTTGCCCAGCGGGACGGGTAGGCCAGGGGGGAGGAGGGAGGGTGGGCAACACACGGGAGGGGGGGAGGGTTTTTGCGCCGACTAGGTTTCCTTTTCCTTTAAGGTTAAGTTGAGTAGCAAAGCATCAAACTATCAGCAGAAAGTGAGGTTATACCTATCAAATAAATCTAAATGTTAACCCAAGTAAATAAAGGATCAATGTTTGATCAATTAATAATCTCAGATTAGCCTTACATTGGCTGTCAAGTTGTTCTTTAAAGACGTCACTTTCTTTGAATTGATATGACACTATAGATGTCATGGAATGTAAATAATCTGTACTGTACCAAAGAGTAAATATTAACATTTATTTAATATTAATAATGGTAATAATTGCTAACTATTTATCCGTTTCCCTATTTCCAGCAAGCATTTAATGCTGCGACTGTGGTATATCACATGAAAAAACTTCACATGAATAACAGCCAGACTAGCACCGGCTTTCCTTCTGATTCCAAGAATCAGGTTCCATCTATAAAAGTGTGTGACGACACAAGAGAAAACACTTCTAATGTCAACAGCACAGAGGAAAGGAACACGTCTGAATTATTTAAACTGCATCCAGATGTATCAAGTGGAATGCCTGTAAGATCAGGTACAGCTATGTCTTGTGGTGCCATCAATGTTGAAAAGAACTCCTGTCTGAGAACAGTATCAGTCCATGAACCATGTACTAGCAAGTCAAAAGATGCCATGCCTTCACATTGTGGACAGCCTCAATCAGAAGAAAGCAAGAAAGCCTACAAGAATCAATCCCAGAATCATGCAACTGACTTGAATTCGTCCCACATGTTAAGTAGGGGGGTCCAGAGTAATAACCCAGGTTCTAGAAAAATGCTCAGTAAGAGTGCCACACAAAATTGTGCAACCCAAACCAGCCCAGATCACCGCATGCCTGCAGAAAAAAGTTCTGCGATGAAAGACGACCATTTGCATAGAATATCATCTTCGACAAAGGAAAGTCAGTCGTCCGTGACTGTCGTTGTAAATAAACCACAGCAAAAAGACAACAGTGCAAAGGAGCATAAGCAAAATATTATAAATACCAAGAATCTTTCTCACTCACTAGATCTCCCTTCACCCCCTGTCCATTACAGTGAATCTCCTAAAAGCTCATTCCGTAAAACTCCTTCAACAAATTCTCCTTCTAAGAATTCAACGGTTCCTAAAAGTATTTTAATTAGTAGCTCCCAAAAACCTCCTCCTTCCCAAAAATCTCCTGTACAAGTTCCTATTTCTCCAAAAATCCCTTCTGAAAGGTTCACCCCCCAAACCTCTGTTAAAGACCATTCAGACAGAAGGAATACGTCTCCAAAGAAATCTACTTTGGACTATAACACGTTATGTGCAGATCTGCCTCAGTGCAGACCCCTGGACTTATCTAATGGACCCTTTAAGACTGATAAGATTTCAGCTTCTGCTAACGTATATGTAACAAATGGAGTGTTAAGCGAGACCTACGAGAAAGGCAAGCCCATTTCTTGCACTGAATCAGGCCTGGTAAAGAAATCACACAAGAAGCAGTAAGTTCCCTTAAAAATAGTAACATGTTTGGAAATGTTACTCTAATTATCCTCCAGATATCTTGTATTATAAATAATCGTCTGTCTTATCATTAGATCATAACTAACTAGATAGGAACATATGAGCAACATTTTGAATACACTTGGCATGGAGCTAACATTGGTGCAGGAGACTCTCCAGGAAATTCTAAGGACTGTGGTTGAGCAATGGATTGATGCAGACAAGTGAAATCTGGAACTCATTTGTAAATTAATCAATCCATTACTTGACCACGGATAGCTGAAGGTAAATAAATCCATCCTGGCACTTCTGAGGAGTTGTCTGGCTGCTCTGACACTAAAAGAATTGGGAAATGGCTTGAAGAATAAAGACAAGTGAGAGAAAAAATAATAAGAGAAAGGTTTCAGAATTTATATGAGGAGTGCAAGATAGTCAAGGAAAGAGCTGCTACAAATTCCCACCTTTGAATCCTAAGTATCTGCTCTCTAATGCTGCCAGATGTGTGAGTAAACCATGTTCTAAGAGACCATAACCCCTAGATCAGTGATTTTTGTTAGACTTTTTGGGTCATGTATTTAAAAAAAACCCTTCCCTCCGTTGCTTCACCCTGGGTATCTATCATAGAAAATGACTTTTCATTAGGGATGCACCGAATCCAGTATTTTGGATTCGGCCAAATCCACGAATCCCTTGCGAAAGATTCGGCCGAATACCGAACCGAATCCTAATTTGCATATGCAAATTAGGGGTGGGAAGGGGGAAAACCTTTTTTTACTTCCTTATTTTGTGACAAAAAGTCACGTGATTTCCCTCACGTGACTTTTTGTCGGATTCAGTTCGGCCAGGCAATCCTGCTGAAAAAGCCGAATCCCAAACTGAATCCTGGATTCGGTGCATCCCTACTTCTCATTAAAACTCACCCTAACTTTAGGCTGGGTGCCTAACTCTACACCATTCTGGAGTGTCCAATAATTGAGGCACCACCCCCAAATTTGGGAACCACTGTGACTGCCCTAGGTTTTTAATTTGTCACAAACAACTGACAAAGTGAATGTTGTTTCTTATACCATCCTTCTCTTACAATGTTTGTCACAACACTTACACTAGATTCTTTTGTCCCTAGAACAAAATCAAGTTCAGAAACAAGAACATTATTATTATTAATAACATATATTTATATATATTTATATTAAGGATGCTTCGAATCCAGGATTCGGTTCAGGATTTGGCCAAGATTCTGCCTTTTTCAGCAGGATTAGGATTTGGCCGAATCCAAGTGCTTGGCTGAACTGAATGCGAAATGAAAAAATCACGTGACTTTCGTCAAACCTTTTTTACTCTCTTTTGCCATTGTTTCCATCATTTACATATGCAAATAAGGGTTCTGATTTGGTTCAGTATTCATCAGAATCTTTCACAAAGAATCCTAAAATTGTGGATTTGGTGCATCCCTATTTATAATGTGCCAACATATCATGAGTGAACCTTTAGTATGCAAAAATCAGAATTATGGGGAAAAGGTATTGGTACTGGCCTCTCCCACCGCCAGTTGTAAATGCCAATACCTTAATCAAGTGAGGAAGGGCAGTTGATGCCCTGAAATGTTTGATTGTGATCTGCGTGTCCTGAGCACTACAATAAATTTGGGAAGACCCCACTTTTGCTTAAGGTATTGTCATTTCATTTTTTCAAGGCCTTGGTACTTTAAGCCTTATTTATTTTATTTATTTAATGTCTATTGATGTAACCTGTGAATGAAACCCTACAAGCTGGCAGTAATTCTGCAGTTTCTTTACATCAATGCATTCACTTGCACTTAATTCAACAGAAAAGATTGGGTGGGTACATTAGCAATGCTGCAAGTTGTACAGGCACAAGAATCTTTGTGTGTAGTGTCAATGTGACTGAATTGTGCATAGACTTTAAGGGGAACTGTTACCCTAAGGAATAATTCCAAATTCGTATCTATTGTTTTTGTAAAGCAAACTTTTCTTACATTATATAAATTATTAAAATCTTTGTTGCCACCTGCTTTGGAATTCACAATCACAACAAGCAGGCAGCAGTTTATTAAAATAAGCTTTATAAAACTTTTAAAATCTTGGGAGAATGGGAGACTTGATGCTCATGCCTACTGGCTACACAATTATAGACTGTGAGCAGGGAGGGGCAATGTGAGGAGAGCAGTGATATGTAGGAAATGCAAAATGGAAAGTGAAAGTAATTGCCTGCCCCTGCCTAAGAGGAGGGGCAGACGATATATGATTGACAGCTGGAATCTTTAAATGTATTTATGACAGGTTCGGATGTTTTAATGAGAAAGAATTTGGGGTTCATGTTTAATTTAAAAAGGACTTTTTTTTAAAACCTGATAAAAAAAAAAAACTTCTTAGGTAGATTATGTGCAGTATTCTTCATGTGAGAAAATCATCTGTACACGTACAACATTTTGATTTCCTTTGTATCAGGAATTTCATGAATGCTGTTACGGCTCCGATGAAAGGGACAAATTACACCCACTGCGGCAGCGGACAGACAGGTGTCTGTTCCGTTATGTGACCTGCATGGTTGTCACTGAAGTTGATGCATTTTTCATGGTAAGTAGAACATTTGCAGATCCAAATGACTTTGTAGAAAATGCTGACCTGGCACAAAGGCATATCCAGCTGATGGGACCAATGGCAGAATGAATTGATTTATGCAAAGTTTCCAAACCATTGGTTAAATGAGTGTATAACTGGGTGGCCATGTCCAGCCTTCTCAGCAGTGACTAATGTAATCACTGACCAACCAGCTTTCAGCCAGTCTCAACACGGATCTGACAAATTTTTAAAAGGAATTAAAAGTGTAATATAATATCAGCCCATATGTGGCCTGATACAGAGTAACTGTAAGAGTCTTTGGGTGTTATGTAATAAAATGCATTAAGTTTGCCCTGGGGCAGTAACCCATAGCAACCAATCAGCAGGTAGAATTCACTGGCCATCTGTTTAAATGCAAACACCTTATTGGTTACTATGGGTTACTGTTCCTGGGCAAACTTAGTGCCTTATATTACATATGGGGGGTTGTACTCTACACAAATCACTGTACTGATGGTAAGTTTCATTTAATTGAAAGCATCTACTGTGTAAGGGATAATAGCTGTCAAAAAGACAAACATATGGAACACAGTCTCGTTGTATCTGTTACCCATCCCATGTAAAATAGTATATTGCCTCATATAGGAGGCCCTGCCAAAGATTCTATAAAATCCTGCTGCGCACTATCCAAGCTAATTTGATATTTGTATGATTAGTGCTGCTTTGCACATTCTCTCCTTTCACTTGTCTTATACTCCCTCAGTTATATGGCATAAATACCAATACTCTATAATATCATTAGTCTTCTTTTCAGACTTGTATGAGTCACTCTGCCTATGCCAAAAGAAGATTATAAATAGGCTTTGCCTTGTTATAGACAAACAAATACTAGACAATATGTTTTAGTATTTCTCAATGAATGATTGTTTGTTACCAATGGCTGCAGTCATCTCAAACCATACTTTTGCTACCCCATTGCTACAAAATCGTACATTTTGCCACTCTTTATTTCTACTTTAAATATTAAAAAGTATTGTGTTGTAAGATCAAAGATTTCAGTACTCCCCGCTCCCATTTATCTCATAATCAAGCATAATTGCAGCAGTATAGGACATAAACACATGGTTTTACCCAAAAATATTATTGGTATCTTAAAGGAGAACTAAACCCTACACCCTTACCCTACATAGACCCCCCTCCCTCCTCCCCCCCAGACTAGCTGCCCCCCCGGGCAAGTCGTTACATACCCCTCTGTGCATATTTGCGGAGTTCACGGCAGCCATCTTCTTCTCTTCGGTAATCTTCAGAATGAGACCGGCGTATTGGCGCATGCATAGTTGTTGCACATTTTTCTGTTTTGCGACAACTGCGCATGCACTGAAACTCACAAAAATTGCCGAAGTGCCAATCTCATTCCGAAGATTACAGAAGCGGCTGAAGATGGCGCCCGTGAACTCCGCTAAAGACTTAAGGAGAAGGAAAGCTACAGAGGCACTTTATTGCCAATAGATTAGCTGCAATAGTGCAAGCTAGAATGCTATTTTTATGCTGTAGAATGTTTTACCATACCTGAGTAAAAAGCTCTAGAAACTCTATGTTTGTTTAGGATAGCAGCTGCAGTATTAATGTGGTGTGACATCACGTCCTGCCTGAGTCTCTCCCTGCTCTGGCCTCAGATTACAGTAGAGAAGGGAGGGGTGGGGGGAGAGGAGCAAACTGAGCATGCTCTTGCCCAGGGCAATGAGGTTTAAGCTGAAGGCAGGAAGTCTGATACAGAAGCCCATGTGTACACAATAGAAGGAAAGAAATGCAGTGTTTCTTTTGACAGGGGACTCAGAGCAACATTACTTTGGGAGTTTACTGGTATATTTAGATGGACCTTTCTGATAAGGCTTACTTGGTTTTAACCTTTCCTTCTCCTTTAGGGGCATTTGCTCGTGGTAGCAGCAAGGCTTGGGGGGAGGAGGGAGGGAGGTCTATATAGGGTAGGGGGGTAGGTTTTTTTTAACTTTAGGGTTTAGTTATCCTTTAAGGAAAAAACCCAAAAGGAGTCCAAGAAAGTCTAAGGGGCCCATTAACTGACAATCGAATTTCTATTTTTTTCCATAAATATCTAAAAATGTGTAGTTTTTCTATTTTTTTTTTTTTTTTTTTTGAAAAGCTCTAAAAATGTGATAAAAAAAAAGAAAAATGTGTAAAAACCACGAAAACCAATGATACAAAACTTTGGCAGGTAAAAATTATCGAGGTCCTATAGAGGTCAATTGGCGCTCTGCTGATCTTATTGGACTATTTTAAATAGATTTGGACTTTTAGAGGCTTTTGGATTTTTTTTCCACTAGAAATTGTCTGAAAAACTTGAGGTATTTGTATTTTTGAGCGCATCGTAATTTTCAGTTTTTGCTTTATTTATTCACAACGTTTAATACATTTCATGACATTCATAATTTTAGAGAAAGTGAGATTAGTTGTGATTTCAAAAACCTCTAAAACCACTTAAATCTGACCATTCATGATGAACAGGCCTCCACAGGTCCAAAGCATTTCCATTTTGTCGTTCTTGTGTACTTGTCATTTAGCACTTGAATTTTCTTCAATTTGAAGACAGCACATTTTTAAAGAATAGAGTTACATTGATTTAATGGGAAATCAAACTGAAGATGCTTGATAATGTGGAGTGAAAGAAAATAGTCATTCAAACATTCATTGATGTTGTGTCTGATTAAATGCGACTCTGATTTAAATGGCTGTTGGATCCATGGGGTGGGAAAATGTATCTGTGATAATATGCTATTTCTACACATACAGTACATTACAAAAAACACTAATATGGGGATGGAGGTATTGGTGCTGGCCTCTTCCCTTGCCAGTTAAGTATCCTATGAATAAAAATGATACCAATACCTGTAGTTGAAAAGTGGGGTGTTCAAGTGAAGAACGGCATATTATTGTCTCTAAACATTTGTTCCTATCCTGTGTGTCCAGAGCACTATAATAAAACCAGGAACACCCCACTTTTGATCTACAGATATTGGTATCATTTTTATTCATAGGACACAACAGTATATACATTTATACCTCTACAAATAATTCTATATATATGGTCAATATAGTTTTATTTTTGGAATATATAAAACAAGGGATGCACCGAATCCCCTATTTTGGATTCGGTTTAACCCCCGAATACCGGGGGTTCAGCCAAATACTGAACAGAATCCTAATTTGCATATGCGAGGGAGGGGAAACATTTTTTTACTTCCTTGTTTTGTGACAAAAAGGCATGCGATTTCCCTCCCCACCCTAATTTGCATATGCAAATTAGTATTCTGCTTCGATTTCGGCCGGGCAGAAGGAGTCATCCGAATCCTGCTGAAAAAGGCCAAATCCTGGCCGAATACCAAACCAAATCCTGGATGACACCTGTTATCCAGAATTCTCAGGACCTGCGGCTTTCCAGATAAGGGATCTTTCTGTAGTTTGGATCTTCATACTTCCTTGTTTTGTGACAAAAAGTCATGTGATTTCCCTCCCCACCCCTAATTTGCATATACAAATTAGGATTCGAGTTCGATTTGGCCAGGCAAAAGGAGTCATCCGAATCCTGCTGAAAAAGGCCAAATCCTGGCCGAATCCTGAAAACCGAATCCTGGATGACACCTGTTATCCAGAATTCTCAGGACCTGGGGCTTTCCGGATAAGGGATTTTTCTGTAGTTTGGATCTTCATACCTTAAGTCTACTAAAAATCATGTAAACATTAAATAAACCCAATAGGATTGTTTGGCCTTCAATAAGGATGCATTATATCTTAGTTGGGCTCAAGGTACTGTTTTATTATTACAGAGAAAAACTACCAATTTTTAAAATTTGATTTACTTCAATGGGAGATGGCCTTCCTGTAATTTGGAGCTTTCTGGATAATGGATCCAATACCTGTATGTCTAGATCTCTAGAGCATTCCAGCTTCAAACCCATGTTATTTCTGCTTTGTTACTACAGAAGGGCAGCACTGGAACTGTGCATTGAAGCCTAACATTGATCACGCTTCAGAAGGGAGCAGAAGATATTCCTCTTCATTTCCGGATTCATGTGGAAGAATTCTGAGGGACAAGGCAGTGATTTTTGTCAGACGATGGGCTGGACTGCTGAGCATATCATGCTCCATTGCTCCAGCATTTGTGGACATGTAATGGAAGACAAGTTTAGTTGCATATTAACCAACTGCACTGTAACTGGTGTTATGACTTTTATTTTACCTGTGTGTGAAGGTGTAGCATTGTGTAACTCTTATCTATACATCTGTAGTCTTTATAAAAATGTAAATATTGTGAATAAGTGAGAAGGGACACTGTTTCGAAATGACATACTTATAAAAATGTATATTGGCTGAGAAGCAGGAGTTATTAGGAGAAGTCTCACGCAGCTACTGAACTGAGGCGGGTTGATTTAGGATGCCGCCATGGTGTAAATAATTTAACTTTTTTTGCACAATTAGATGTTGAGCTTTCATTAAATGGATTGTTTATGTATCCTTAGAAAATTTTTGCTTTGCTCTCTGCTGTTTAACCAGACAGCTGCTTTTAACATGGGTTTTGTTCATGCATGTAACTCTATTCAGTCTATATTCTTAAAGGAACTGTAACACCAAAAAAATAAAATGTTTTAAAGGAATGGCAATATAATGTACTATTGCTCTACACTGGTAATATTGGTGGATTTGCTTCAGAAACACAACTATAGTTTACGTAAAGAAGCTGCTGCGTAGCCATGGGGGCAGCCATTCAATCACAGGATACACAATAGATAACAGATAAGTTCTGATGAATCCCATGATATACTGCAGTGCTTATCTGTTGCATAATCCTTTTTCAGCTTTGAATGGCCGCCCTTTGTGGCTACACAGCAGCTTGTTTATATGAACTATATAAAACACTTTCATTATTTGGTATTACTGTTCCTTTAATGCTGATTAACTATCTCCCCTTTATATAAGACAGCAAAGACCAGACATACAAGGTATTTTACATGTCCATGGTTGTATGCAAGATAGTGATTAGCCACTTTTTTTGTGCTCCTGTTGGGATAAAACCCATATGCAATCACTATGTAATATTATTGTTTATGTTAGTGCTAGAAACCTCTGGCTGCAGTGGGCGGCACTTAGCTATCTATCCAGGAAACATTTTTAGGTATACATACTACCATCCCAAAAATGCCCTTATTTAAATATTTTGTATCATTTTTACAACTTCTAATTTGTGCTGTTTTTCTCTTTGCAAAATGAATGTAGTTTTAGAAAAATAATTATTATTATTAAAAATGGAAATATGCTGTTTGCCTGGCTGCTAATTAATACTGTTAAGGGCTCAAAATCCCACAATAAATGGGTAATTATAAATATAATATAGTATATAATATAGTATAAATATTAAATAGATCCTTATATCAGTTCCTGTGCTGAATGAAAAAATTCAATACAAGGTGCAAAGCTCAGTTAGATGGTGCAATGCAGCTGTGTCCTTATTGCCTGCCATAGGGGAAAGTATAGGGTGCCATTGCAACTGGCTTGTCTAAATGACACCCATGTAAAGGAATGGGTCCCTACATTGGGAACTAGGGTTGCCACCTTTTCCAGTGGGGAATTCTGGGCAGGGGACGCAACCGGCACACAGGAGTTGCAGTAGCAGGGCCAGCCCTTGCAATTTTATTATGCAGTAGTGCAACGTTTCGGGGTCACGCCCCTTTGTCAAGCATCGAAACGTTGCACTACTGCATAATAAAATTGCAAGGGCTGGCCCTGCTACTGCAACTCCTGTGTGCCGGTGAAATTCTTCTTACCCTTGTTGTGAGGCGGCCGATTCCTCTATCACTGGGCACCAGGATAAGAACCTTTGGGAGTGTGTGGTGTGCGGCTTCTCCAAAGTTTACTCAGGGGACGCAACAAATGATGTCAGGGGCAGGACGGGAGATGATTCAGGGCAGGTCTATTGCACCAAGGGGCAAGGTTATGACATGGCAGTTAGCAATTGGCTGATCTCCATGTTATTAATGTCAATGTCCTGCATGTAGTAAATGGCCACTTAGATTTCAGATAGGATCTCTGACCATTATGGGTGCAATACTCTCTTACAAAAACAGCTAGGAACTCAACCATAGAGCATGACAGAACTGCTGCTCTGTAAGAGAAAGATGGGGGCCATTTGATGATTCTCTTTCCGCAAAGATACTTTACCAAACATGACATATTGTATTCAAAGCACAATACAATCTTTATTTTTGATGATAACAGCCTTCCAGTTACGTTCTGTTGCCTATGGGCATTTTATAAACCGGACACCAGCTGCTTCAGGTACCCATGGGATGCACAGTCCAATAGTAAGCCTATTTCATTTGTTGGAGACATTTTGAAAAAGAGAGATCGGTGGTTCTTTTTTTTTAACTAATTACCAGGCTGTGTGTCTTTGATGCCAATTGTTTTTCTGTGTGTTCCAATATGCTCAGGATTTAATATTTTACAAAATAGCGTGGGTTGATCTATAGCTTGGCGTGAATCAAACTCAGATGAACTCACCATGTTCCAAAGCCTGGTGTATTTATAGCGGCATATTATAAGATTTTATTCAGCAGTGTTCCATATGCCTATGTAAATAATGTGCTGAACAGATGCAGCTTGTGTAATATGGCATTATGAAGTAACTAATAAATATCTCTTTCTTTTTTTTTAATTTAAAAGACTTCAGAAGTCTGAATCCAATTTCTTCACTTCCGAGGGGCGTGCAAATAATATTAGACCTGAGCTGAAATGCTTTGGGCGTACAGAAATAAAATAGACACTCCGGTTCGCTTCCATTAAACATTTACATTTTTAAGTGTTTTTTTATGGTGAATAGAAAGACGGTTTCATAAACGTATTTAGTATATATACAAAATAGCAGGAGGCATAGCAACCAGCAGTTTTCTGTTCATATGTGAGTGAGCTACAGAGGATTTCTTTGTGTGGCAGCTGCAGCTTCATTACAAGACTGTGTTGAAGGTTGTGTGCGTGGGAGACTAATGGCAGCAAATTGCCCCTAAGGTACATATAAGCTGCATATCAAACCAGCAGGAGGACATGGAAGCCAACACCGCTGAAAAGGTTTACATTTTAAGGTTCTTTTACTAACACAGGCCCAACAGCAAAGTGCTATAATGGAAAACAGAGTTCTGCTTTAGTGAATAGTATCCGAATGTTTCCCAAATTGCCCTGCGGGGCTCACGGCAGTCTTTTGAACATTGTTAAAACGTTTTTTTCGCAATTATTATAGAGCATTATAAAAACTTTTGTGGAGTTGGCAAATCACTAAAATGACTGAGCGGGATAATGCAATTCTGTAATCAAGAGACTAGTAATGTCGAAACTCTTTTATTTGGGCTTTTTGTGCCGGAGGAAAGTAGAGTGGGGATCATTTAAAGGGATACTGTCATGGTAAAAATTGTTTTTTATTTTCAAAACACATCAGTTAATAGTGCTGCTCCAGCAGAATTCTGCACTGGAATCCATTTCTCAAAAGAGCAAACAGATTTTGTTATATTCAATTTTGAAATCTGACATGGGGCTAGACATATTGTCAATTTCCCAGCTGCCCCCAGTCATGTGACTTGTGCTCTGATAAACTTCAGTCACTCTTTACTGCTGTACTGTACCCCACCCCAGCAGTCTAACAACACAACAATAACAGCTGTCTGGTAGATCTAAGAACAGCACTCAATAGTAAAAGCCAAGTCCCACTGAGATAAGTCGTACAATAAATATATATTTTATTATAATTACTTTCAGGGTTAAATAATATGCTGTAAATAATAATGGCAGTTTTGACTTGTTACTCAGTGCACTAATGGAAAGTTATGTAAATTCTTGGCGATGCACCCTAAATTGTGTCAAATTTGTCCCATCAGTATGTGACGCACACAATATTTACACAGGGCACTGATGCAGACCAGCTGCATCCATCTCGAAGTGCATGGCATAGCACTCATGTTTGCAAGGGAACAAAAGTATTTAGCCCCTGCCTTAAAACATTCTTTATCTCCAGGACTAGAGAGTGTCTTGTCTTCCCTGGTTGTCCTTCCTTGTATCCTTTTAAGGAAGGAGCATGGATGAAGAACAAATGCAATAATTGGGTGAGCAGGTATATTTTGGACAAACAAAATTACAACTTTGCACCTTGGCTACTCCCTACCCATATGATAAATGGGCTTTAAAGAAGAACTAAAGCCTTACTAAAGAAGTAGCTAGAAATGTTGCACATTATGTTTTGGGCTTCTGTAACAGCTCAAGGCAACCACAAGCCCTTTAGTAGTAAAGATCTGTATCTCCAAAGATGCCCCAGTAGCTCCCCATCTTCTTTTCTGCTGATTCACTGCACATGCTCTGTGCTGCTGTCACTTACTGAGCTTAGGGACCCACTCACAATATACAGTACACATAGAATATAAATGTCACAATATAAGGCTGATTAGTAATTAATACAGATAATTACTACATGGCAGCACAGAAACCAGTGCAACTAGCATCAATTTAATAATCAGCCTTGTAGCATTATCTTAAATTACAGAAAAATCTAATTTTCTGCTTGATAATTTGCACGAACCCTAAGCTTAGCTTCTCAATAGCTGCTCAGAGCTCACTGAGCATGTGAGTGTCAGACGCTTTCCAAGATGGTGACCCCCTTTGACAAGTTTGAAGTCCTGGATCATTGCTGCTATTAAGAAGTTGAAACTTTAGGCTGGTGCAATAAGTTCAGTATATAAAATATGGCAGTTTTAGCCATACTCATTTTAAGGGTTTAGTTTTCCTTTAATGTGCAAAGCTTTAATACAAAATTGGATTTGTACATATTTATACATATTTATATATTATAAATGTGTGCAAAACAGCATTAATTGAACAAAACCTGTTAAAAATCTAGATAATTTGTTTGGAATCCAATAGTTATGATCTGGGAATAGTATCAATATATGATTTCTGTCTCTTCCCACTTATGGTTGCGGTGCAGATATATATAGTTCTTCCATAGGACAGTACTTGCTGCTTGTGATGCTAGTCACATCTTGTAGCCGTGCAGCACTGATGTTGCTTTATTTGCAGCTTGCATAGAAGAGGGCCCTTTCACTTATATTATCTCGGATGAACCTGGCCTCTTCTTCCAAGCCCTCCAGTTGGGAGAATTTTATCAGCAGTGTTTGCCTTCCTTCTTGCAGCTCAGTCTTGATTACTAAAGGGAAGAAATACAAGTCCTGGGAAAGAGCCGTGGGGCCATAGGCTAGCTGCTTCTATCAAAATTAGATAATCAGTGGAATTTATGCTAAACTGTTCTGGCAGATCAGTTAATATCATGAACACACACATCAGTCCTCATCTTACTGGAGTTTACAATCTAATAACCAACTAAAGAAACAATCACACACTAGGGCTGACTACACTAATGCAAATTAACAGACAATAAATTACTTAAAGCAGAATTCAACCCTAAACTTAAAATAAACCATACCCTCCTACCCTACATAGACCCCCTTCCCCCAGCCTACGTGTTACCCCAGGCAAATGCCCCTAACGTTTTACATACCCCTCAGTGCAGATTCAGGCAATGGAGTTCACAGGCGACATCTTCTCTTCGGAAATCTTCAGAATGAGACCGGCATGTTGGAGCATGTGCAGTTGGAGCAATTTTCTGCTTTGCGACAACTGCACTGAAATTCACGAAAATTGCCGAAGCACCAGTCTCATTCCGAAGACTCCAAAGCGGCTGAAGATGGCATCCGTGAACTCCGATTCTGTGAACTCCGCCTGAATCTGCACCGAGGGGTAAGTAAAACGTTAGGGGCATTTAGGCTTGGGGGAGAGGGGGGGTCTATGTAGGGTAGGAGTTTTTTAAGTTTAGGGTTGAATTCTCCTTTGAAGGGGTTGTTTTAACTTTCAATTAACGTTTAGTGTGATCTAGAGTGATATTCTGAGACAATCTGCAATTGGTTTTCATTTTTTTGTATTTTATTTTTAGATGGGTTCAGTGACCCCCAGTTGAAAGCTGGAAAGAGTAAAAAAATCATAGTAACATAGTAAGTTAGGCTGAAAAAAGACACATCTCTATCAAGTTCAACCTTTGAAAGGGATATTGTCATGGGAAAACATGTTTTTTTTTCAAAACGCATCAGTTAATAGTAGAATTCTGCACTGAAATCCATTTCTCAAAAGAGCAAACAGATTTTTTTATATTCAATTTTGAAATCTGACATGGGGCTTGACATATTGGCAGTTTTCCAGTTTCCCCAGTCATGTGATTTTTGCCTGCACTTTAGGATGGAACTACTTTGTGGCAGGCTGTTATTTCTCCTACTTAATGTAACGGAATCAGTCTCAGTGTGACTTGGCTTTTACTATTGAGTGTTGTTTTTAGATCTACCAGGGTGCTGTTATCTTGTGTTAGGGAGCTGTTATCTGGTTACCTTTCCATTGTTCTTTTGTTTGGCTGCTGGGGGGGGGGGGGAGGGAGGGGGTGATATCACTCCAACTTGCAGTACAGCAATAAAGAGTGACTGAAGTTTATAGGAGCACAAGTCACATATGTATAGCCCATGTCAGATTTCAAAATTTAATATAAAAAATCTGTTTGCTCTTTTGAAAAATGCCATGACAGTATCCATTTTACTCTATTTTTGATCCAGAGGAAGGCAAACAACCCCACTTCAAGCCTCTCCAATTTGCCTCAGAGGGGGAAAAAATCCTTCCTGACTCCAATATGGCAATCAGACCAGTCTGTGGATCACTTGAAAAATGGAAATTAGCCATTCTAATATACTTAAAGTTAACTTAAAGTTGAACCACCTATTTTCATTTTCAGTTGGTCTTCATTATTTAGAATTACAATTTTTGAATTATTTGCTTTCTTTGTCTGCCTCTTTCAAGCTTCCAAACGGGGGTCACCGACCCTGGCAACCAAAAAATCTGTTGAGGTGTGAGGCTACAGTTTTGATGCTATTGTTACTTTGTATTGCTTATTTTTCTATTCAGGCCTTCTTCTACTCATATTCCTGTCTCTCATTTATACCACTTTCGGGTTGCTAGAGAACTTTAGACCACTATATTGCAGCTGAAATTCCAAACAGTGTTGTTGTTTGGACAGTTGCTAAACAAAAAAAACTAATTAAAAAAAGACAAAAAACATTAAAAATGTAGACACTGTGCAAATTGTCTCAGAAAGGGGAACTTCAGTTTGGCTGAGTGTTTAGGATTTAATTGAATCTGACACCTGTAAAAACAGTTTGCCAAACTGGTGCATCCCTCCATATTGTCATTAAATCCAATGAATAAATACATTTAGGAAAATGTTTCCAGATGAGTATGAGATGTTTCCAACAGCTTTCAATCAAGACTAGTATCCATCTATTTAAGTCACTGGAGAATAACAGAAATCCGGGCAGCACTTAATTTCTTAATATAGTTAGGACTGTCCTAATGAATATTATTATAATACCCCCTTTACAGAAACTGTTTCACCTTCATAACTTTCCTGACAAGAACAGATATGGGACCTGTTATCCAGAATGCTTGAGAACTGTGGGTTTCTGTATAAAGGGTCCTATGTCATTTGGATCTATATACTTTGTCTGCTATAAATAATTTTGAATTAAATAAACCCAATAAATTGTTTTGCCTCCAACAAAGAGTAGTTATATTTTAGTTGGCATCAAGTACTGTTTTATAATTACAGAGGGAAAAACATTTAATTATTTGGATAATAACAAATAAGCTAATGAATAGAAGAAGTAACTCATAGGAGCTTGTGACTTTCGAAAGGAACATACTGCTTATCTTCATTTTGCAAAAATGATGTGGGCATCTGGATAGTGATTCATATAAATCACACGTGTTTTCCTGTGAAAGACCGAGTGAGTGACCAAAATATACAAATAAAAGTAAAATACAAAATAGATTTTGCTAAATGGAGATTTGGGGATCTTAAGCCATAGACAACTTCATCTACATGGAAACTAATTATACTGTTGTTCTTAGTTTGTACATTGGGGAGTTTGAGATCCCAGCAGCCTTTAGAAACGTATACATTGTGGTTGCACAAGCAGCTAGTTCATTTACATTCATGAAGGAAGGTTGGCTAAATCTAGAATGACATACTCCTCAGAATTGGACCCAACAAGAATTATGCCTGTAAATGGCAAGATGCATCATGGGCAAAAAAATATTTATAATAAACAAGCCCTTTGATGTTGAACGGGCTGTTCACCTTTGAATTCACTTTTTAGTATGATTTAGAGAGTGGCATTCTGAGACAAATTGCAATTGGGTTTAATGTTTTATTATTTGTGGGTTTTAAGTTATTTAGCTTTTCATTCAGCAGCAATTTCAGCAATCTGGTTGCCCGGGTCCAAATTACCCTAGCAACCTCCATTGATATGAATAAGAGACTGGAATATGAATAGGACAGGGCTTAAATAGAAAGATGAGTAATAAAAAATAGCAATAATTATACTTTTGTACCCGTAAGAAGCATTTGTTTTTAGATGGGGTCAGTGACCCCCATTTGAAAGCTGGCAAGAGTCAGAAGAAGAAGGCAAATTATTAAAAAGCTATAAAAAAAAAAAACAAGAAAAAATGAAGGCCAATTGAAAAGTTGCTTAGAATTAGCCATTCTATAACATACTAAAAGTTAACTTAAAGGTAATCCACCCCTTTAACAGTCAGATTTCATGATCCATCTGCTCCACTAATAACTATTTAATGCTAATGCTGCTTTTGTAGAACAGAAACCCTACAACAAATCACCTAATTCATCCACCTGAATTTTGTAAGACATCATTTACATGAGTATTTCTGCGCTACAAAGCCATACAAGAACCAGTTATACTAAATCTAGACCTGTTGGTTTATATGTATACTGGAATAATGCCCTTATACTGAATCATTGTGCTTGTTCTTCATCTATTCCACACACAGGACTAGAATACATGCAGCAGTATTACTACTATTACCTTTCATTTTATTCATCATTTGTATAGTCTCTTGGATGAGGCGATTTGCTTCCATCTTAATACAGGCTATCTTCTCTCCTTGTTCTCCCAGGTTGGAGGATTGACCTAAGCGGCTCTTTAGTAGAGTGTATTTCATTTTCACCATTTCTAGACCCTGCAGAAAATAAAAATATATTTACTTTATGGTACAGCCATCCTTTGATGGTTTGTTAAGAAGCAGAGATGTTATCACCTGAAAGCGAATGCCCAATAACAATAAACTCCCCTGAAAGCTTCTCAGCTTGTCTATTTCTGCTTAAAGCTATATACTAAAAATGCATTTAGGTGTACATGGATAATGTAGAAGCACTGTGCAAGACATATTGTAGATGAAAGTTAATGGATACCTGTTGTGCTTCAAGAGCCTTCCCATTAGCTCCCTGGGCAGCCTGGTGGGCTTCACTTGCCAAATGCTGGTTCTCTACTGTTTTTTCATGCAGTTTCTCCACTTGTGCTGTGAACTGCTGAACCTGATCATGTACGTCTGTCAGTCCTCTCTCAGCAGGGCCTAAAATATCCTCAATCTGAATGAACAAAGAACCATACATTTTATGCAGTATACAAGGAATACAATATTTATTTTTCCTGAATCGAATCTGAACCCTAATATGCACATGTGATTGAAAGCATAAAATTGCTAAAAAGAACTGCATGCACAGGGGGTAGAAAAAAAATCAGCGATTTCCATTTTAGCACGACCAAAAGTCACATGATTTAAAGGGTTCGGATCAAGTTAAGCCAGAAATTTAAATTTGTCTGAATCCAAGTCCTTCTGTAAAAGGCTCGTATTTGGCTGAATCCCAAACTGAATCCTTAATTCAGTGCATCCCTGGTTGGGCCTGTCCAAGTTCAAGGTAATGAACTTGGACGGGCCCCTCTGCCAGTTTGAATATATGTAACTTATACACTTGCCAAAAAACCATCAAAGGAGTAGAAGCAATATGTACACATTGGGGCAGATTTACCATTCTGGGCGAAGTGGCTGTTGCTACCGAAAATTCGGCAGAAACCCAATAGGCAGGGACATCTGCAATTTACTAACAAGAATAGCAGGCAATTCGTTAGCAAAAGATTACTTCGCTAACGAAGTTTCGCGCCCTATTGCCAGGCGGATTTTCGCTCAGGCGAACGATTATTACTCCGCAAATTACCCCCTTTTACCAGAGTTTCAGTTTAGACTTGGTAAACTGATAATATGAAGCTACATCCTCCTCAATCTTATGTCAGTGACATCATATCCTGTATGCCGAAAAGTTATAAAAATGAAAGGAAAAAAAGCTGTTTTTTTTTCATATTTTAAAGTGGGATTGTATTGAAAAGTTGTACATTTTTGTTTTAACTTTGTTGTCATCTCAGGGCCATGCCACATTTGTTTTAGGGTTGGCTCATGTCTAGGGCAATAGAGGATCTTTATTTTGCTTCCTTGAACATTTTTAATAATAAGTGGTCATTTCAAACAATTTCACCAACATCACTAATAAAGACATATAAATACAACCTATATGTACCCGCCCTATTCAAACTGACCTAAGAGTAAGTATGTAGAAATGAACGTTAACGAATGTTCGCAATGCAATGCTCACACAGACGAATTTACTCTAGCGAAAATTCGCCAACGTTCAGTGTGGCGAAGCCCCTTTAGTGAATTGGCCCCATGACTAAATAAAGTGAAAAGAGCAGCTTGTATGAGGAACACTTGTCTCACCTCTTGTATGCGGTTCTGGATCTGTTGTAAGGATGAACTAGACCCATGGATCTTGTCCTCAGCTTCCTGAAGTGCTGTCTTTGCTTGACTAAGGTTCATGATAACCCCATCCACCCCATCTTCTACATCTTTGGCTTTGTTCCTATGCACATACAGATATTTACATGTTACATTAGTACATTGAACTGTAAGAACATTTTTTTATGTGTGCTGTGATAACATTCCTTTACTAGACACAGAAATTGGAATATACAACATGAAGGTTTATCACCGCATATTCTTTACAAACATATCAGTAAATTACATATCACTTTCTTTCATCCTGCAGAATTTCACTGATATTTAATTATTAATTTTTAAAGGCACAGCACCTTCTGTGACGTTGACAATGCATATAAAACAGTTAATGGTGCTCTTTATATGTGGCCCATTCATTGCCAGTTACCATTAAATGATGTACCATTAGTGGAGCACTTTATGCAACTGTGAATGCATACACTAGTGTTTTTCCTGAATAGCAGTGGGCCCTATAGTCTGAGACTCCTACATGCCAAAAAATAAGAACCCAAACTAAATTCACTACACTAAAGTGGTGGTTCACCTTTGAGTTACTTTTACTATGATGCAGGAAGGTATATTCTGAAAAAATGTGCAATTTGTTTTCATATTTATGGTTTTTGACTTATTTAGCTTTTTATTTAGCAGCCCTCCAGTTCGCAATCTCAGCAATCTGGCTGCTAGGGTCCAAATTACCCTAGCAACCATGCATTGCTTTGAATAAGAGAATGTAATATGAATAGGAGAGGGTCTGAATAAATGATGAGGAAGAAAAAGTAGCAATAACAATACACTTGTAGCCTTACAGAGCATTTGTTTTTTTAGATGGGGCCAGTGACCCCCTACTGAAAAGCTGAGAAGCAGAAGGCAAAAGAGTAAAAAAAATAAACCATGAAGGCCAATTGAAAAGTTGCATAGAATTAACCATTCTATAACATACTTAGGGGCAGATGTATTAAGGGTCGAATATCGAGGGTTAATTAACCCTCCATATTCGACTGCCGAAGGTAAATCCTTCGACCTCGAGTATCGAAGAACATTGAGTTCGGTAGCTTTTAGGTGGTCGAAGTTTTTTCTTAAAGAGACAGTACTTCAATTATCAAATGGTTGAATAGTCGAAAGATTTAGTTCGAATCCTTCGATTCGAAGTCGAAGGTCGAAGTAGCCCATTCGATGGTCGAAGTAGCCACAAAAACACAGTATTTTTTCTTCTATTCCTTCACTCGAACTTAATGAATGGGCCCCTTAAAGTTAACTCAGATGAGAAGCCCCCCTTTAACACAAGGACGTTGAGATTATTTAATAACCCACCTGGCAAGCTCAGCCTCACTCTGAAGTTGCTTGGCTTTGGCTACAGTATATCACCTTTGGTCTGGGACAGCACACTGTCAATATTCGGGAGTTTGCCTGCTATGGCGAAAATCTCATTCATCTTTCTCAGGATAGAAGAGGCGTCTGTAGGTAACCTGAGTGACAAAATATACTCACTGACTTCTTGGATTGTAGCTGGGTCAGTTGAAGGCTCTGGGAAAATTGAAACACCATTCCCCTTATGAAACAATTGATTGGATGCAGTGGTGGCAGCAGAATAATTCACCTGGTTCGTATTTTAACTTATACCTTGCTCTTTCTGTACATACATACATACATACATACATACATACATACATACATACATGTTGATATCTTTGAGCCACTTGTGTCACTTGTCATGTGAAAAGACTGTAGGTCTCTACATATTTTTATGGAAAGTGGCAGAAATATGAAAGAGAATAAAATCCTGATATAGCCTAAATTTTTGATAAATATTTTAAAGGAGAACCAAACCCCTTATTGATTAAAAACCCCTACCCTACTTAGTCCCTCCAATCACCCCCCACCCCCGCTCCACCCCAGCCCAGGTATAAACTCCAGTAATCGCCCCTAAGTTTTTACATAGCTCTCTTTGCAGATTCAGCGCAGCGGAGCTCACGGGGGCCATCTTAAGCGCTTCGGTAATCTGCGTGCGCAGTTGTAGCAAAATTCTGGTCCCGAACAACTGCGAAGTCACTGAAATAGCCAAAGGGAAGGAAGAAGACCCGAAGATTACCGAAGATGGAAAATGGCGCCCATGAGCTGCGCGTATCTGCAAAGAGAGTTATGTAAAGACTTTTGGGCAATTACCGGGGTTTTACACCTAGGCTGGGGTGGAGCGGGGGGGGGACTATGTAGGTTAGGGGGGGAAGGGATTTTTATGAATAAGGAGTTTGGTTCTCCTTTAATAGAAAAGTGAGATAAATAGCACAATGTATCACTATTAAACAATATTAGGGGGTATATTTTTTCAGATATCAGAAAAATAATTCCCTTCTGTCATTTGGAACAAGAGTACTATATTATTATTATCCTGTATTTATATAGGGATAGACTATTCTTCAATTATTTAGTAACGAATTCTTAGTTAATTCAATAACTAATTAATTACTTAATTGCCATTAATCTGGATTTATGCTGGGTTATATAGTTTGTATAATTTATATAGCTTCCAATGCAGTGAATCAGTCATCACTACATACATTTTAGTTTATTTAGCAATGAATTACATTGGAGTATTTGGAAATGTCCTGGATAACAGGTTTCTGTATAATAGATCCCATACATGTAAGGTTATTTGCATTGTTCTATTCCCTATAAAGCCTACATAAATATTAAATATTATTCTACACTTAGAATGCTATAAAGCCTATAATAAACATCTCTAAATCCAGTCCATTTTATTATTAAGTGGTGATTGCTACAATGCATTGATGCCTTTCTTTTTATACGACTGCCATTTTGGTATAGTATTTATAAAACAGTTTTGGAAGGCTAATCTGTCTTTTTTCACCTTCAGGCTAATGCTCTGTAGGGTCACAGGACACACATGGGGGAGGATGTGTGTGATGCACAATGAATAATGATGTCTGGTCACCTTCAGCTTGTCTGAGGCTTACATGATTTGACATAATACTTATTATAGCCTTCTCACACCTCTGTGTCTGTCAAACTCTCCGCTACCTTTTTCATGAGGTGAACGAACCTGAATAAACACCATTTATATTGGAATGAATAAGGCCTTCTTCAGTTATGTTTGCTTACACAAACTAGATGGACCGTTTGCTAAATTAGAAAAATGAAAAATCTAAATGACCTTTCATTTAGGCCCAGATAATAATATTTTGTATTTTTTTCCCATAGTCCCACTTCACACAGTTTTCCTCCTATTTGCTTATATATTTATAATCTGGAGCAGTATTGAGGCGCAATTTCTAAGGCCACCTTCTGTCACATGTAGTTCTGTCAACTATCTTAGCACCTCGTTCCTTCTCTATAATGGTTACAAATGTAGTGCAGGTGCTGAGTGTTCTGGGCTCTCTGCCAAGAGCCTCTATTTTAATTACATTTCAGAAACTTTGTACTGGCTGTTCAGTGCAGGAAATCCAAGAAAAAGTCTAAACATTTCACTAACAATCCAGGACTGCAGCCTGAGCTATCAAAATCGGGACTGCTTCGCAAAAAACTGGACAGTTGGGAGTTATGCTATAAGTTAATTGGCCCCACACCAAATATGTCAGGGTCCCAATCCCATCAAAGTTTTGTAAGATCATTTATTTTAGAAACATTTACAGAAACAGGAGTGGGCCCACAATACCTCCTTTACAGTCCTGTGTTTCTGTCTTTCATTGCATTTTCTATGCCTAGAGCACAGCTTTGTGGAGGAGAAAAGGGTATAGTTCAATGTGTCTATTTTGTTCCCCCTAAAAATGTTTGAATAGAAAGGGATTATTTATCAGCAAGTGACAAGCCCTTTTAGCATGTGCTAATCTAAATGGTGGTCTATACCTCAGTAAATCCTAGCCACAACAATGACTACAATGTAGTAGTGGGGGAATTCTGTAGTTTGGAACCACAGATCTACAGCGATTGGGCTCATTGAACCTAAAAAAAATAAATGAATCATAATGTATTTAGTAGCACTATAAAAGAATAAAAAGACAGCGGCTATCTTTATTAAAAGATTTGAGTTATGAGTTCTACTTCTCATTTTTCCATTCACTAGATGCTTTTACCACAGTAATCCTTCAAGGCTCTTCTATTATAAAGAGATATGCTGACATTGCTAAAACTCAGGAGCCCAGCTTAGTGTATAACCATGTGCTCTGCTAATGCTCTGTACAGGTAACACCTGACTGTGCTACATGTGCCCATTTGGGGCCCCTCATTGTCTATTCTAATCTATTTACAGGGATATGACAGTGAAAGCGTTGTTGTTTTTGTCCTGAGCACCAGTCTCATATCATGTCGGAGTGCTGTGCAGTTCAGTGCTCATTGTTGTAAGGCACAAGGGAGACCTGAATTTGAAGTATGTGTGAACCCCCCACAAAAAATTTAATCAGTGAACACATTTTTTATATCTATACATACAGTTTTAAAAAACATGTGTAAAGGAGTAAAACTTGCTATAGGTAACACCAGCAACCTGACCCACCAACCCGGCCGGCCACCCCCTAACCACATGAAGGGGAGAGCAATGGAGGGAAGGGAGGAGAGCATGACAGAGACAAGGGAGGGGTGAGCAACAGAGGAGAGGGAGGGGTGATAAACAGATGGCGGGAAGGGAGGAAGGGGAGAGAGATGGAGGGGAGGGTGACAGGAGGGAGGGTAGAGACGGAGGTGACAGGAGGGAGGAGATTGTGACGGAAGGGAGGAAGGGAGGAGATCGTGATGGAGGGGAAGGAGGAGAGCGTGACAGAGGGGGAGGGAGGGGTGATCGATGGAGGGAAGGGTGACAGGAGGGAGGGGAGAGGGAAGAAAGGGGAGTAAGAGTGAGTGGTGCAAACTAGGGGTAGGCAGAAGACAATTGTAGAGGTAACTGCACAGTGCCCTAAGCAGCTGCCTCTTCTGCCTAACCCTAGTTCTGGCCCTGCCACCAACCCGCATCTAAACTGGCATCCAAAAGTTCTAACCACAACAGGTTACCTGCTTTTTTTTGCAGATACCTGACCTGTGCTGCAGGACTCCACTCTGCATCCTCCAGCCTTATATATAATGATCAGGTGGCTCCCATGTGCTTCCCACCTCATGTATGCAGCACTGCCAAAGCAAGCAGAACCACATACAGAATTTGTTGCACTCCTCTCAGGGAGCAAGAAGAATTGCACCTCCGAGCTAGGCTCAAATTTAATAGGGGCAGTTAATACAAAAATACACCATTTTTTTTGGATTTGTAGCTTGACCCAATTTGCCAAATGAGCCCTATAGTGCAAATACTGTAGCAGCAGCAGCCTCAAACTTATCTTTACTGTTTTCAAAGATTTTGTGCATACTGTTAAATGAATAAAGAAGGTAATTAGTACATAAGAGTTCCTCTCTGTTCTTTTAGCTCCACATTCAGGATAACCTAAGCACACAGTCAGTTCAGAGTTTCATGTTATACAGAGAATTATATGACTGCAGAGTATTGTGTATGCAAAGGCAAAATCACTGCAGTATAAGGGATCTGCAAAACACTGTTGAGTATTGTGTATAGATCTCCAGTCTAAGCACGTTGTATAATATATGCCAATAGGATTTCACTGCAGTGCTCTTATGTTTAAGAAAGGAGAGAAAATATAGAGCAAGTCAGTTTTTGCAGTTTAGCATCCTGCTGTAGTGGAAACCTATTAACACACTGAATGACATTCTAGTGTATTTTTTACAAGAAATACAGGATTCCCCTTAGTTCATGTAATCTGCACTGCACTGCACCAATTGTGTAAAGCTGACCAAAGGATCAACTGATCATACTGGGATCCTTTCTATATATGTGTGGACCAAAAACACCCCCTCCTGACTGACATCTAAAAGGGGCTCTACTGGATAGTGTGAAATATTGGAACAATTATGAACCGAGGAGGGCCAGTCTGTAGCCCACATCCTTTGGCTACATACAGGAATGTGATCCAATCTACAAGCTGGCTACTAGCAATTTTACCCATTCACTGAATGTGCAAGGGCAGAAATCAATAAAAAAGCACAATGGACTATTAGGGTCACACAGGGCGTTTTGGGGAGATTTAGTCGCCTGCGACTAATTGCCTTGTTTTTTCGTGATTAGTGCCAGCATTTTTTTATTTTAGCTGGCGCAGATTCAGGGAAGGCGTTTGGGGAGATTGGTTGCCTCAAAAACGAGGTGATTGGTCACCAGGCGACCAAATCTCCCCAATACACCCTGTGTGGCCTTACCCTTAGTCCCATTTGCAGGGAAACAATTTGGCACCACACTGATTGCGACGAGCAAATTTTTTTCGCTAGCCATTTTGTGGCTAAATTTGGTCGCCATAAGCAAAAACGACCAATTGACTTTAATGCACTGGGTCAAAAAAGTCGCCATTAGAAAAGACTTTAATGCATTTGGAGCGAGAAGAATTGTCACGCACGTAAAAATGCCTGTTGACTTCAATGCGTTCAGGCAACATCGCCAAACAAGCGGATCTCTACATCTATGGCCACCTTAAGGATAATAAATAATGGGTCTAAAAAGCCAGATAAAGGACAGTTCACCCTCACAAAACATATCACATTCAACCTTCATTTTACAGTTATATAACATTTTTTTCTTTTTCCGTTTCTAATGTTTCCCTGGGAAGTTCATTAAGCCAGACTGATGAGTTTACAAACTGTTGCAGTTTGAGACATTAATTGATAAATTGCTTGATAACAGCAGACAATTCTCCTTCTACTGAGCATTCTTCCCCCAGCTTTACTAAAGCCTGTTACGGAGCAGTTACACTTGATACATTGATTGCTCCTGAATAATGGATTGCACATATATGCGAAGGTGGAACATAAAACACCCTAAAAAATCTAATTTTTAACAATTATATATATATATATATATATATATATATATATATAGACTGAGAAAGTCTTAATATGTGCTGAATAATTGCAAGAAGTTTTGCAGAGGTAAACGTTTTAGTATGTGTGCCAATGTAACTGCTCCTTTCCAAATTCTGTTTACTGTTCCGCTGTCTGCGTGGTTGCCTGATAGTGAGTGGCTGCTTAGAGACATGCACTGGAAATTCTGAATTTAAGTTAAACAGTGTGTTGACTACTACTATGCATTCAACAATATTAATATATTGTTAATTACAACTAAGGAAAAATTGCTGTATTTCATGTGTATAAAAAATAAGGTTGTTGATGACCCCATTGCTTACCTCTCACGAAATTTTTGACTTGCTGTATGACGTGAATGTCCCATATCCTCTTCCATGCGAGTTCTGGCCCTGCTGACCTGTTCTGTCAGTTGCTGGGCATTATCTTGAATCTGGCTGGCTTTATGTATGTGCCTAAATCAATATTCAAATCATTAATATGTGTATCAGATTATTATATTCTGTCAACCCTTAACTGATTAAAGGGGCAGTTCAAATTAAGTTTTAGTATGATATAGGCAGTGGTATTCTAAGATACTTAGCAATTAATCTTAAAGCTTTTGAGTTTTGTGTGTGTGTTTTTAATTATTTAGCTTTTCTTTGCAGTTTTTCAGTTTATTATTTCTGCAACTTTTGCTAGGGTCCAATTTACAGCCCAGTATTAGTTTGAACGATAGACTGAAAGGTAACAAGAGTGAGAGAGGGCCTGAATAGAATAAATAATCAGAACCATGTGCTGAACTACTTTACCATTGATGCATTTTTCTGTAGCTTGCTGCTAATGTCCTGAAGGTCTTGAGCAGTTTTCTCTGTGTTCCTCAAGGCATTGCTGGAGAGAGGGAAAGCCCCGCAGCAGAGAGACCCCACATTACACAGAGAGTCATTGTTTCTTTGACATACAGGTCCAGGGCATTCTTCATGGGTGCAGGGATTTATCCGCAGACCTTCACAGATCTGAAAAAGTACAACTATCAGTATGAATGTAGAATAGCAACTTTTCTTCATTTTTATGTCTGTAAACACAACAGAAGAAGATGGGATTCTGAACTCAGGATTGGCAGTTCTAGATGGGGCTGATGTCTCTAAAAGCTGGGAGAGCAGTTTCTCTAGTAGTGGTGAGGAGGAGAGCAGAGCTAGGTCAAAACAGATTGTGGTTATAGGGGATTCAGGTATAAAAAAAGTGGCTAGGGTAATTTGTCATCCTGATCAGTTTGCTGTCTTCCTGGT
The DNA here is from genome assembly GCA_038501925.1 of Xenopus petersii. Lineage (NCBI taxonomy): Eukaryota > Metazoa > Chordata > Amphibia > Anura > Pipidae > Xenopus > Xenopus petersii. Next base: position 142,585,756 of record CM076674.1, read on the forward strand.
GCCAGGGTTCGGCATGTGGTTGGTCGAGTAGACAAATTATTTGGTGGGGCTCGGCATTACCCAATTGTCTTAGTACATATTGGTACTAATGACAAAATAAGTGGTGGATGGAGGACGTTAAAGAGTGAGTTTAGGGATCTAGGCTCTAAAATTAAGGGAATCTTGTGCCACGTGCATGTTTAGGAAGACAGCAGAAGATTTGGGAGTTGAATACATGGCTAAAGTCTCGGTGTAGTAAGGAATGGTTTGGGTTCCTAGAACACTGGGCTGATTTTTCCTTGAGGTGCAACCTATATAGTCACGATGAATTGCACCTCAATGGAAGGGGTGCTAGGGGAAAGGATGGCTAAGAGGTTGGATGAGTGTTAAACTAGGCAGGGGGGGGCAGAGCATTATGGGGATTGTATTGTGAGGGCTGATTTTGTTAACTCCTTTAAGAAGGGCTTTGATGATTTCTTGGACAAGCATAATACCCAAGGCTATAGTGATACTAAAATCTACAATTAACATAAATATTGTTATATATATAGTTTGAGTGGGTGTGTGCACTGGGTTTGATTTGGAGGGGTTGAACTTGATAGACTTTGGTCTTCTTTCAACCTAACTTAACTATATAACTATAACTACTGTATGCAACAGCAAAGAGCAACTTTGTGTATTATTGTGTATTAATCACCCAAAGTTGCATGCACCAATACACACTCCACTATGCTTGCTCCATGTGCCAAAACACAGGGTAAATGCATTTTGCTACATAAGGTGCAAGGTTCAAATTATAGAGCAAACAGACTCAAGGGAGAGCACTTAGTGGGTGCCTGTTATTTTGCTGGAATTTTGGTAAAAGCACAATATTGTGGTTAGGTCACTTGCATTAACAGCCATCTAGAAACAGAAAAGTGTTTCTATTACTTGAAAATAACTTAAATGTCCGTATTAATGTACCCATAAAGCTTTGGTGTAGCTCAAGATTGGCAAAGCAATTATTAATATTAGCTGACCCTGAGTAACATTAACAGTGCTAGACATACTTTTTTATTGTTTGAATCACAAAATAATCTAGGTTTTTTTGTTATTTTGTTATCAAAACAGGGCAAACAGGGAATTGAAGCCCAGTGCACAGATAATCTCCTTGCAGTAAAGGGTGAAGGGATGTGGTTGTTTATACATAGCTTTTTATCTCTAGTAACATCGAAAAATAAAAGTGTTTTAATGTAATGAAAATATAATGCAGTGTTGCCCTGCATTGGTAAAACTGCTGTGTTTGCTTAAGAAACACTGCTATTGTTTATATAAATAAGCTTCTGTGTAGCCATGGGGGCAGGCATTTAAAGGAGAAAAGGCTCAGGTTACACATCAGATAACAAATAAGCTCTGTCTATCTAATGGTGTTATCTTTTATCCATTAGTTATCCTGTGCCATATAGCCGTTTTTCAATTTCCGCCACTGCGCCCCAGCAGCTTGTTTATATGAACTATAGTAGTGTTTATGAAGCAAACAGATAATTTTTATCAGACCAGTGCAACCGTACATGCTATTTTTATTACTTTAAAACACTTACATTTTTTGGTGTTACTGTTCCTTTAAACTAATAAACAGTAAGAAAGTGTAAGCAGGAAACAATGCTTCATTATTGCTTTATAATAATCATTTTAAAAAAATCAAGGATGGAGTTATCTGCAGAAGTGAACTACAGCTTTATGTGCCCTTTGCAATTACCCTGTTGATGGTTGGAGTAAGGTTTGGGTAGGACAGCTCTTCCTTGAGTGTCTCAAGATCAGCCAGTTATTCTGTGGATTTTCCTTCTAGTCCCAGTGCCACTATCCTGCTGTCTTTGGACTGAGACACAACAACTCTTAGCAGACTCCAATGATGATTGGTAGGCAGCTCTGAATATACCTAGAATTTAAACAATGATAAGTTTCATCACACATGTACAATGTAATGCAAGTAAATATGTTTAGGACCAGGTCCGGACTGGCAATCTGTGGGTTCTGGCAAATGCCAGAGGGGCTGCTGTAAGGTCCCATAGAAAGTCAGTATTTAGTGGGCTGGTGGGGGCTGTTTGGGCCTCTCTGTGGGCTGTTTAGGCCTCTCTGTGGGCTGTTTGGGCCTCTGTGTACCTGAAATGCCAGGGTCTATTTTAATTCTCAGTCCGGACCTGTTTAGGACACAAAGAGGTCAAGGCAGGTAACATAGGGACTCTGCTCTACCTGAGGCATCACTGCTGATAGAACTGCTATGCTGCTGCTTTTTGCTCTGGTAAAGTACATTTATTCTGTTAAACTGGGCCCGAAGTGAATGTAAATTGTTTGAAAGAGAGGAAAAGCTCTCAGAATCTGGGAGGTCAGTATTCAATTGCTGTGCATCACCTCTGTATCAGGTCAGAAAAAAACAAGATTTAATTTGTAGACTTCCTCCATTCCATTGTACATATATAGACATTACAAAAGGGAAAGCAGAGGTCAAATGAAAACTCTTCGAAAAAAACCTGAGGGGATGTGAGCTGAAAAGATATCTTACCTCATCCTGGAAAGCTGGCTTTCTGCATGTGACAGCTCATTATCGGAGATGGGTGTTCCAATGGAAATCCTTTGAATGCACTGAAGTGCAGCCTCAACTCCTGCCTTGGATGGTCCCATCCCCAGATCAGAGTCTTGTCCTTGCCCAGCAGTCATATTATGCAATGATTGTGTTTCATTCATTTCATGGTTGTAGAAGTGGAAACATTGGTGGCAGGCTCTGCAAGTAGGGAAGGGGTTAGAATACCCACGCTGGCATGAATCACAACGAATCACAACGAGCTCCATTTATGCCTGCCTGGCACAGACACCTGCCAGTTGCCTTGTCACAGCCTTGCTCAAGTGTTCTTTGGAAGTCACAGTTGCATGCTGAATATAGAGAGGCAAAATGATTGCGAACAATAGTTTTTAGATGTTTCCTACAATCTCCATTTGATGGAAGTCAAATATCCCTTCCCTATAATCCACCATATATGAAGCGGCGGTTATCCAATACACAAACCAAAAACAAAGGAAAAAAACCTCCCTGTTACAGCATTCTGGAGCCTCAGCTATAATGCCTAAGGTAAGACAATAAATCTGTGTATACTCCACTCCAAGAAGTACCTCACCCAATAGCTCCGGAATGCTATAATGCTACAAGTCTTTTTCTTAATTCTAAAGTCACTACTCAAAATATACACACTATTATTTGAAATAATGCGCCATATATTTAAAAACATGGATACTATAAAATACATTTTAAATTAAAGTAATTTAAAGGGGATGTTCACCATCCAAACACTTTTTCAGTGCAGTTGTTTTCAGATTGTTCTCCAGAAATAAAGACTTTTTTCATTTGCTTTTCATTTTTTACTTTTTACTGTTGTTTCAAAATCTAAGTTTAAGTGAAATGTTCCTGTCTCTTGTGTTTCAGTCTGACAGCTCGGTAATTCAGGTGCAGACTCTGAACTGTTACAATTTTGCAATATTTTGTTGATACATTTTTCAGGAGCTTCTCTGGAGTATTAGCAACTATTGTTGCCTTTAAAGGGGAACTCCATAAAAACATAACTAAGGAAAACTATACCCCCAAAATTAATACTTAAGCAACAGATAGTTTATATCATATTAAGTGGCGTAGTAAGAAGAAGTGTTGAAGCAAAAGAAACAACTCTGTCTGTTAATTGGCTCATGTGACCTAAGAAGTATGGTTTGTTTGATTTGTTTGTGTGCATCGTGAATCGTACGATCCTACAGGGTGGCCCTTATTTTTAAAAAATTTAAGATTACCCAATGGAACATACTACTAGAAAAGTATATTATTATGAAAATGGTTAATTTACATGAAGCAGGGCTTTACATATGAGCTGTTTTATGCAATATCTTTCTATAGAGACCTACACTGTTTGGGGAGTATAGTTTTGCTTTAAGCTTTATGAAAAGTACACATAATTTCAAGCAACTTTGCAATATACATAATTAAAAAAATATGCAGACTTTTCATGTTTTTAAGGGTTTCTGACAGTTCCCTAAGCCTAGCCCCCTGCTCTCCTACTGGTCTTTCTGACTACTTTGCTGAGCTGGCTGGCTACTGTTACTTTGTATCAACAGCCAGCTGTCCTCAGCCTGCATCCTCCAAACCCCACAATTCCCTGCACACGTGATTTTAATAAGGAAAGGAATATCACAGTGCAATGCATTGTGGGTTGTGTAGTTCTTGCATGCTGTCTGTAAGTTGTGGAGAAGTTGTTACAATCTGTAACATCAGTGTTTAGTCCCTCCTTCCCTGCCAGGATTTCAAATGATGCAGAAAGAGAAGAACTGTTAACCAGCTGGATTTCAGCATAGAAAATTGAATTTATTCATAGTTTTTGAAGAAACAGGAAACTGTTATGTATATATTGGGGCAGGAGTGCCCATAATTTACTAATGCGGGGTCTACTTTTAGTGCTGTTGTCCCATTATGATCTACATCTATAAAAGCATTGTTAGCATTCTGTTCCATAGAAAATATTACTTAAATATTGATTCATGAGAAAACATATATTGTTATGTTTAAACATCCATTTTTTATGTAACCTTAACATAAATATCTGAATAAAAAGCATGAAACAGGAGGAATAAAAAGCATGAAACAGGAGGGTGATTTAGACAAACTGTGTGTTGACAGTGTCTTGAGATCTACTGCTGACCAGCTAAAGGTCAAAAGGTAGATCCCGATCTACCTTTTGGACACCCCTGTATTAGGGGTTCCTGTATTATGTGGGCCTCTTTCAGTGTCGGACTGGCCCACCAGGATACCAGGAAAAGTCCTGGTGGGCCCAAGTGTCAGTGGGCCCTCATGCTGCTAAACATTTGGCCTATTTAATGGCCATTCCTTATTTCTATAAGAACAAAGAGGCTAAATAGATGGAAAATTGAGTAAAGTATGTAATGAAAAGAGACTAGGAGAATAGAGGTTGAGTGAGGAGAGGAAGAATAATAGTACTAATAGAGGGCCCCTGGTCTAAGATTAATTGGTGGGCCCCTGGTCAAAGGTTTTTGGGTGGGCCCCTGGTGTCCCAGTCCGACACTGGCCTCTTTATCAAATTTTGGTTTGGAAGCCAGACTTCCCCTTTAATGAAACTCAGGGATTCTGCTCAGCAGGGACAAACAGAAGAAATGTATCAGCTAAATGTATCAATTTAGAAAAGTTTTAGAAAGTCAGCAACTCCCCCTCCCAGAGCTGCTTTAGAAAGGTGAAAAATTAGACTTACACTTCAATATTAGAAAAATGGTCACACATAGAAAATAGAAAGGAACTGGAAAAAGTCTTTATTTCTAGTGAACTATCTGAAACCAACGGAACTGAAAAAAGTGTTGGAAGGTGAACAACCACTTTAAGTAAAGTACATGTTTAAATTAATTTTTAAAGTCTACAAGGAGTACCCACCAATGTTTTTTTTTCTTTATAGGGTTGTGTAACAACTAATTATCTTCTAATGCTCTTTAAGTTTACAATAGGACTATTTATTAACCACTGGCCAGCCACTGGTTTCTTTCCGTTATGTGCAGTATTTTTTTTTTTTAAATTCAGTGAACCTTAGCTTCAATGGCGTGTCTGTCATGAACAACATTATTTCCTACTGTTTCCTACTATTATTTTCACTACTGATGAATCCATCTCTAAACAATTACCCGTCAAACCAAAATTCTGTAATAAAAGGCGAAGTCATTTGAAGGAAATTCTAAGTCCTTTTGATCCAGTTAACAAGTTTTAAAAACCACACATACAAAACTTTTTAACACAATGACCAGGGGTGTTTAAATGCATGGGGGGTATAACATGTCTGGTTTTAATACAAGGTTCTTATTTTACACATCCCTATACAGGAAAAAGATATGCTATCAAACAGAGAATGTCATGCAACACCCCCATGGTAGAATAGATAATATCTTATTAAAAAAAAAAAGCTTTCTAGATACACAAGCTAGATTGTGTGGCACCTAAGGGGCTGAATGAACAACAGGTTCTGCTACTGCTTTTTGACTTAAAAGTGAATCTTCCCCTGTTTCAATAGGCAGAATTTTAATGTTAAAACCATGTATCAGTTGTCCATGTTTGTTTCATAAGAAATTGAAACATATGTTGCAGTAAATAAAAAAAAAAAGCTTTTATTTTTATCTTTAGATGGTGTTATTGTGTATCTGCCGGGTAAGCAATGGATTTTTATTTGAATGACACGTACTGGTGAGATTGTCAATACATTTTCACATAAGTATTTGTTTGAGATATTTTGCACCAATTGCATAATGGTCATGGAAATGGCATCACGTTGGTGCCTTTTTTTGAAGAGTATATTCATTAGCACTTTATCCTTGATAGAGGCCCCAATGAGGGCTGAAACGTTGGATGCAGCCTGTGATGCACAGGCTTAATAAAACTTTGTGACACAACATTTTGGTATGCTGGTCCATCTTAAAGCAATATACACAATTAATTGACCAAACACCCACAAATGGACGACGGAGATAGAGTGCGGGCACTTTCTGAACTTCTCAGATTACTGTCTTAAAATTCCCCTGTTTACCTGGTTACACTTAAGGCTATAAGAGTTCCTAGGGTGACACCCACACCTCTCATAGCCTTGCCCACTGGCCAGATTCCAATGGTGTGTAGCACACTGGTCACACTGTTGCCCAACAACATTTGGGAGACACTTGCACTGACCAGTCTCACTGTCACATGGCTGGTCTCTCTCACTGCCCTGTGAAATACAGGTACATCCTGTAAAGGAAAAACAGAGGGTTCAGCTAGAGCCACCAAAACAAATGTGTGCAAGGTCAGAGGAAATGCTAAAGGCCTTATATAATAAGCACCAATAGAGAAAACATTGACACTAACAGCAGACTAAAAGTTCATCTAAAAGTGAATTACCCGTTTAAAAAGTGTGGAAAGTAGATTTGGCAGAAAAACTGAAGAATTATTTGATGGGTTGTTATATTTTGACAGTCTAAAGAAAACTGCATTTGGAGAACTGGTTGTTTTAAGAACAAGGACACTTACAAACCTGGAAGTGCATAGACAGATTGTAAAAATAAAAGTCCACAGAAGAAGTACAGAATTTACTTGGCACCTCCAAGAGCCGTTCCATAAAATAGTATTTTCTCAAATTTACTAAGGAAGGGTTTCAATTTTCAAACTATTTTAAATCCAAGATAAAGAGTAACTCTCAATTAAGTCACTGATATTTGTGCGCCATATGTAAAAGCATACACATGAGAATTAACTAATGGTCCAACACTCAAAATCAGTCTATAAAGAGAAAGTCCTTGGTTTCCCCCTAGTGGCTTGGCCAGAACCAAATAGTTTATGCATCCACAGGCTGCTAAAAATACTTTTTATTATCCACGTGGAATTAGTGGCTGACAAGTCCAGCTCAGGGTCAGGGACTATCGACATAAGCAAGGTCTCACATATGTGCAATTGCCATAAGACCTGCAATCAAATGGACACAACAGTAGTTGGAAACTGGGAAAACATGCATGTTATTAATAATACCTGATATGGCGATGGTCTGAGTTTCCTAATCAAGAGTGCTGCACAGCTTGATAATGAAGACAAGTCATTGTACCTTGATGAGATGCTGTTACAGTTCCAGGGCTCAGTGGCAAAGGAGGACGCGCGTACCTCATTTTTCAGTGGCAGACTAGGGGTAGGCTGCGTATGAGGTATGTGGCACCCCCAAGCTTTGTGCCCTAGGCTTCTTCTCTTCTGCCCTAGTTCCGGTCCTGCACAGGCTGATTGCACTATTTAGCATGGGGGCAGGATCTTAATATAATTAATACTTTTATTAACGTATATTAGGTATATGGATATATTTTTGCTTAATAACCTGCACTAAAGCTGCTCTGTTCAAGAACATTGTGATAATTAATATAATTATTCTTTTCTTCCGATACTCACTGGTGCAGTCCTGAGGGTTGGAAGCACTCAGGAGGTAGTATCCTGGCTTGCACTGGTCACATCGTTCCCCACCAACATTTTCTTTACAGTTACAGCGTCCAGTCAGATTGTCACAGCTCCCACATCAATACTCCCCTCTGGGTCACAGTCACATGCTGCAAGATACAGTTACAGTTGTGGTTTAATGTCAGGGTTACAAAGGCAACTAAGTCATCAAACATGTTTGAATAAGGAGTGCTGATGCCAGGCCAGAACTTGGGCTATTACTAGTAATATCTATTATAGTACACACCTACATCCCCAATATTGGCTACTGGCATATACATGAAGGTTGGTATCTGGCTTTTTTCCTAGCAAAGCCCAATAAGTCACTGGTAACATTGCAGAACTCACAGCTCCAGTCCCAGCTCACCTTGTCTGGTGCCAGTCATATGAACCAGAGCCATGGGGCAATAGAGTGCAAACCCTCATGCCATAGCTAAAAAAAACGATTACATCCACAACAAAATTTACACTGGGGGCCACTTTTCAAGGAGGGGCAGAGCAAAACCGATTTTGCCTTTATTTATTATTTAGACAAATTCAAAAAATATGGATTCAGTGCACTTCTATGTCTTTTTTTGTGCATGGTATTTATAATGAAAGTGTAGGGCAATGCAGAGCCGTCACTAGAAATAAGGGGGCCCGCACAACAACATTTTCCGGGCCCTCTGGGCCCCACCCCATCCCACAAGCCCCACCCTAGATCCCACCAACCCCACACCACTGTTAAAAGACCACACAGACATCTGTGCTAAAAACTGCAAACCCCCATCACACAAGTTATAAAAAGCCATTGATGGTGAGGGCCCCCTTATAAGTTAAAAAAAAAACGGTGGCGCCAGGGCCCCCATAAAAGTTTTTTTAAAAAAAAACATTAGTGCCAGAGCTCCCCATAAAAGTTTTTAAAAAATCATTGGTGGTCATGGCCCCCCATAAGTTAAAAAAATTTGGACGCCTTTCGTGGCTTTGGGTCTTTTAGAGGCTTCGGGACTTCGGCTCTTCAGGACTTCAGCGGTTCGGGACTTTGGCAGGTATGGCACAGGTACGCACTGTCAAGGGGGGCCGGGCTATTTCAAAAAACGCAGCAAAGCCAGGCACCCCTTTAGGTCTGTGCCTGTTACAGCAGTACCCCCTGTGCCCCCCTGATGGCAACCATGGGGCAATGGCATGTACGGCAATATCATGGCTGATGTACAACTGCACTCCAATGCACCCATTAGAATGCTGAGGTTGTTTTGGGTGAATGTTACATTTCCTTAAAACACAACCATGATTCTACTTTTGTTTTGCACCCAGCAAGTAATTATATCAGGCAGAGGGGCTCATATTTACCCCAGCACTAGCAAAGTATACAGACTGGGCCCTCTATGTGCATGTTCATTGGCACTGGAATCCCAAATATAAGGCGAGTCAGGCGACTAACAAATACAGGCATCTCTGGGCTCATGTCTCTGTTGGGATTCCTGTAATAATCAGGCCGGCATCTCTCACAGTTCCTTCCTGTGGTGCCGTCTCTGCAATTGTCGCACACTCCCCCATTCACTCTGCCACTGGCTTCATACACAGCAGGGTCAAAATGGCATTTATCAGCATGATTGTTACAGTTGCACCCTGTGATGAGATAAGGCTAGATTATTTTGGGTAATGACTTATATTGTATCATTATGAGAAGGTGATATATAAGGTGATATATACATGCAACAGAGCTTCAGAAGAGAAAGGTTTGACATATGCCCTCATTAAAGTGGTTGTTCAACGTTGAGTTAACTTTTAGTATGCTGTAGACTAGAGTGTAATACTCACAAAAACAATTTGCAGTTGGGTTTCATTTTTTATTATTCGTGGTTTTTGAGTTATTTAGCTTTTTATTCAGCAGCTCTCCAGTTTGCATTTTCAGCCATCTGATTGCTAGGGTGCAAATTACCCTAGCATGCTCTGATTTCAATAAGAGACTGGAATATGAATAGGGAAGTGCTTGAATATAAATATGGGTAAAAAAAGTAGCAATAACAATAAATGTGTAGCTTTACAGAACATTTGTCTATTAGATGGGATCAGAAACCCCCATTTGAAAGCTGGAAAGAATCAGAAGAGGAAGGCTAATAATACAAAAAAAATATAAACAAAAATAATGAAGACAAATTGAAAAGCTGCTTAGAACTGGCTGTTCTATAACATACTAAACGTTATCTTAAAGGTGAACCACCCCTTTAAATGGATTTTGCAGCAACCATTTTACCTGTGTGACATTTTCTTTGCATCTCTACTGAATAAACTGAAACTGCAATTCTTATTATAGTGTGTTTTGCATTACTGATAAAGAGATCTACTGATTATAAGCTAACCTTGTATATTGGAGATTCAATCTTGTAGAAGAAGGTGTTTGTGTGAGCTTTATCTATATGGATCATTAGGTTGATAGAAAATACTGACGGTGTTGTCTGGGATGCAGTTTTGGATATGCATAAATGTAAAAAGACCTAGGACAGGTTGAGAGCCAGTGCAATGACCTTAATTGCAGCCACACATAGCGGCATAAAGGTTTTCTGTTTAGAAATCCAGCGTAAAAAGCAGTAGCTGCTTTTTTGATCTCTGAAAAAAAAAAAAATTTTATTGTGGGACTTGTTTAATTGTTACCTGCATACGCTATAACAGTGGAAAATATCTGCATAAAATACCACGTTTGGAAGGTATAAAAAATACATAGCTTTAAAATAAATCTGCTATTTATTTTACACCATATTTTCATTATCCATCAAAGACCTCTATGTGTTTCTGATTGCACTCAATTCCTGCACATCTTAAAAAAGGCCACTAGATGGAAATCAAATACTACTTATGCCATAAGGTAGCCAGGATTCTGTGCAATGTGAAAGGATTTCACTGTCCCAAACACTTGCCCAGGCTTCAGAGCTTTGAAACCCAGAAGAAGTGAAAGCCCAGGGAAAAGTTGGACAGGTGGTATCCCTGCTGTTAGGGATGTAGCGAACGTCGGAAAAAATGTTCGCGAACATATTCGCGAACTTGCGTCAAAAATGCGAACGGTTCACGAACGTCGCGAACCCCATAGACTTCAATGGGAAGGCGAATTTTAAAAGCTAGAAAAGACATTTCTGGCCAGAAAAATTATTTTAAAGTTGTTTAAAGGGTGCAACGACCTGGACAGTGGCATGCCAGAGGGGGATCAAGGGCAAAAATGTATCTGAAAAATACATTGTTGACACAGCGCTGCGTTTTGTGCTTTAAAGGGCAGAAATCACACTACGTCACTCAGGTGATGTTTCTGGACACAGAATGTGAAAAAGCTCACACAGCTAGGTGGCACTTGGTTAAAGACTGGGCAAACAATGCCTGCAAGGGCAACATATACAGTAGTGGATACGGAATATATTATTGCTGCTGTAAAAACATCACTCAGGTGATGTTTACGGACACGGAATTATTATTGTTATTTAGACAGAATGTGAAAAAGCTCACACAGCTAGGTGGCACTTGCATACCTCCCAACTGTCCCTCTTTTGACCACTCAACCCCCTGGCCCTCTTTTGTACTGGAAAGTCCCTCTTTTCTCTGCACTGAACAGCCAGAAAAAAAACAGTTTCTAACTTAATTGGCTTTTGGCAGAGAGCTCAGAACAGCTAACAGGTGCAAATAAGATACTTTGTAACAATTTTGACTCTGGCTGGTGGTGAACTACTAGGAGGAGCAGCACACCAGTCCCACTCCCCAACACAGCTAGACTAATAGCACTGGGCTCTTACAGTAGCAAAGTAAAAAAAAACAAAAAAGAAAATAAAAGCAGTCCTTACAAGGACTATTGGGTTATTACAGCAGTCAGCAGATGAGATCAGAAGCAGTGCCCACAGCAGCTACATACAGAGCACTGCAGTAGAAGGTAGATTACTACTAGTCAGCAAAGCTAACGAACCTAAACTCACTGTCCCTCAAATCCCTGCAGAGTTCTGTCCCTACAATACAGAGCAGTATGAAGTAGATTACTAGCCAGCAAAGTTACTATCAACTGTCCCTCAAATCACTAAACAGCTCTCTCCCTATACTAGCTCTTCCAAGCACACACAGGCAGAATGAAAAAACGCTGCAGGGCTTCAGTTTATATATGGAAGGGGAGTGGTCCAGGGGGTGTGGGGGTGGTCCAGGAGGGAGAGCTTCCTGATTGGCTGCCATGTATCTGCTGGTCTGGGTTGAGAGGTAAAAAATAAGCGCCAGCTAAGGTGAACCCAAATTGGCGAACGTTGCGCGACGTTTGCGAACATTTGGCGGACGCGAACGGTCGATGTTCGCGCGAACTAGTTTGCGGGCGAACAGTACGCGACATCCCTACCTGCTGTATGATGTGATCTTTGGCCCTGACACATGGGTGGCCAACCATGCCATGAACTTGCCAAAACAGCAGATCTTTGCATGTATGGCCACATTAACCTGATTTAACACCTGGCACAGATGGTAAAAATGATATTTGATGGCAGAATTATCAGAATGTAATCAGATTGATATTGTTAGTCATTATATAAAGCAAGCCAAAGGAGAAGCAAGAAGGTATTTGAATACAAGAATGAGACTTTATTACACCTACTGTATGTCTGTATAGATTTCATAACATTTTTCACGTCATTTTCTAGATCATTTCTAGATTCGCTTTCTTCCTGCAGCCTGCTAACAGCAATTATTTAGCAAACAGAAGGCCAGAGGTGTGCAGACTTTTGAGTTCAAGCTCAACTCAGTGTAAGTTTAGTTTAAATTTTAGTTTGTAAGAATCACCCTGCTATTCTTCCATGAGTATCTAGGAGAGTGCAAAAGGCATTCCAAATCACACATTATATGGTTAGTTAGCCACCCTTTTATATCACTAGGCCCCTCCAGGGGTAGCAACCCATCCAGTCTTGGAACCTAAATCACATATTACAGCAATTGCTCGTGAGCACCTAAAACAAATGGTTGGCCCCAGAATGTGAGCCGGCAGCTGGTAAGGTGAGCACAAAGAGGTTAAATTGTGGTGTTTTTTCCTTTATATAAAATTACACACAAGCTGAGCCACAAACTACAACTTTCACATACTATTCTCTTGAAATGTTATTTTTGCAACCAGCAGAAAGTCCGGAATTGATTTTCACCATTGAAATGCCTGTTGTTAGTCATTAAAGAGGAAGGAAACTTACTGGAGAAGTTTATTGCCAATAGATTAGCCACAATAGTGCAAGCTATTACACTATACTTATTCTGCAGAATGCTTTACCATACCTGAGTAAACAGCTCTAGAAGCTATCTCTGTTTGTTTAGGATAGCAGCTGCCATATTAGCTTGTTGTGACATCACTTCTTGCCTGCTCACTCTTAGCTCTGGGCTCAAATTACAGCAGGGGGGAAGGGAGGGAGGAGCATGTGCAAGCCTTAGCCCTGGAGGTTTATGCAGAAATAGAAGGAAAGAAATGTGGTGTTTCTTTTGACCGAGGACTCAGAGCAGCATTACTTTGATGGTTTACTGCAGTATTTATATAGACTTTTCTGATAGAGCTTACTTAATTTTAACCTTATCTTCTCCTTCAATCAGCTGCATAGGGAAAGGGGAAAGGAGGTTAGAATAAATCCAAGGATGAAGAATATTTTGGTGTCTCTCTAACCAGAGCAAACATAATTACTGTAGTTCTGATAAATAAACAGGCTCTTGTCTGGATGGGAAACTTCATAATAACCGCTCACCTTGGTAAATAAGCTCATACAGCCAATCATATGCTGTTTGTCTCATAACACTCAACAAAGCTGACTATTTCTATTAAGTAATATTTTACATTTGTAATCATGTTTACAATAATCAACAAACTTTACTACTCATATTACTTAAGTTGCTTCCATGAAGGCAGCTATTATTGAACATTATAGTGCATCAATAGTTAACATTATATACAAGTCTGCACCCAAGGAACTCATGAGATGAATTGCAGCCAGACATTATCATCATTCCTTAGACATTATGTATTGTGTAGATGGAGACATAAATCCACTGGGGTTTAACTTGTAAAACTGCTGCTCACAGAAGTTGGATCCATGTGCCATTTTAATTTTAGCACTGAAATGAAAAAACACCTACTGCTGCTCACAGTTCTGCACAAATTTGAATTATACAAATCGATTCGATTGCATTACCATTTAAATCTAAAGGAAAATGTAGAAAATGGTTTGCCATAGATAATAAGACCACTGCTGGCTACATACTGGGACCCTGGGTACATTTTTGCTTATTGTTGGTGGTTTTGGTGGTACGTGGTTCCAAAGTGTAGGTGTGGATACAAAATAGCGCAGAGATTCTGCTGCAAAGGTGCCTTTATTCACAATCAAGTGTACAAGAGCTTGTAGGCTCGAAACATGTCGTGTTTGTGAATAAAGGCACCTTTGCAGCAGAATGTCTGCACTTTTTTGTATCCACACCTATACTTTGAAAGCACATATTGATGGCTTTGGATGGAAGCAAGGTGTCGGGATACCAGAATTAATACACAAGGGTAAAAGTACCAGTTTTATTGCATTTACGTTTTGGTGGTACTTTGGTGTTAGGGTCAAGAGAAATCAGTTACAGTTTGCCCAGTTTGGTCTAGACCCTTTTTTGGGAAACTCAACAAAGATTTATGCATGTTCCATAGAAAATATTGTCAGCAATTTACCAGCTATTGAACAGTTGTTAGCGAATTCTGTTCCAAAGATCAGTAGGGCAACTCACCAAACCCAAAACCTATTCCACAACAAGCTCTGTCTGTCATTTTTTTACCACCTGGTATTTCACCTGGTACTGCAAGAAGAGTGAAATGGACCCCAAACAACCAACCATACTCTTATAATGCTATTATGTGTGCACTTTGAAAAAGTTTATACAAATCAAGAAATAAATGTCCCCCTTTTATGGAACTGTAGCTGCCCATTTGCAATAAAATGGACAGATTATGTCCAGGTGCAGTGACCTATAACAACAAAAGATGCTAGCTTTTAAACAGGTGAGGTGAGTAGAAAATGCTACCTGCTAATTGGTTGCTATAGATGACTAGACCTATAGCACATTTTGCACCTTTATGTTAAGAGTCATTCATTATTTAGACACCCATATAAAAAGTCAAAGTACAAGTACAACCATCCCTTCATATAGATTTCCTCTGAATATTATATTGGTCTTATTTTAAGTTACAAACTGCTAATGATATACTCATACAGTAGGGCATGCATTGTCCTAATATGATTAATGTTAACATTCTTTACATACACATGTATGAATAACACTTACTTCTGCACTCATTTTGATAGTTCTCATCGGCTGGCCTCCAGGGCAAGTCATTAAAAAGGTCAGCACAGCACAGCGCTCACAGTTTTCCCCAGCAGTATTGTGCTGGCAAACACATTTATCATACACCTGAAGGGTATACAAGAAAGAAAGGTTTGACTAGTAATAGATTAGTTGTAGGTCTAAGAGTAGAAAACTTGAATCCCCTAATCAATTCCGTTGGTGAAGGGTAAAAGGGATATTTGAGCCCCTTTGGGAGTGCCACATATTCTGTAAAGTTCTTGTTGCCTCCAATTTATAGCTTAACATTGAGTAGGCACGATCACCTAAAGAGCTCCAGCTGTTAGCAAGCTACAACTATTAGCATAATGCATAAAGCAGCTGGGGAGCCATTACATGCCTTTACTTGGTACAGATGGAACAAACAATATTCATAAGGAGCTCATAACATTTGGTGCACTGGAGGCACTGTATATGGAAAATGGCTGTTACGCTTAACTCTGAGAAATAAAAAATAAATAAAAACATGTTCATGGAGTCAGAGATAAAATTGGATGTAGAAATGTCCATATACTTTAAACTGACCCTAATTTGTAAACTTATTAAGATGGAATATGTCACCTGAGTATCACCATAATGGTCTCTATCCATGGCACCACTTGGCACACATCGGTCTGCGTGGCCATAACAGAGACAGCTGCCATGCACATGCATCAAATCTACACCATAAAAAGAACTCGGTTCTCAATACCTCCGGAGAGGGAGTCGTACAAGCTGTGTAATATTCAGGCGCAGGTCTGCAAGGTCTGAAAAAAAAGACAAAATTGATGAAGATAAATAACAATGGATACATTGTCAGACACACTAAAAATGACACTGTTCATTTCCATCAGAATTGCAGGCAGATGTGAGGCAAGGTGGTTCTTGCCATATTTACTGGTTTACCGTAAATGTTGTCTGACAAACTCCAGCCAAGTGAAACAAGTAATGATTGAGTAAATAAGGACTTAATAGTGCCCACATTTCTCTATCCATCCATCCATCCTAGCAATATATGAAATTAGAATCACAAGGAACCATCAAACTAACACCCCAGCTACTGGGGTCACTGAGCTTACATACAGATCAAGCTGCTATTGATAACAGAGGCAAAGTAACAAACACATGTGATGTTTGTATTTACATCAAAGTTCCATTCAAGCGTGGTTTGGTGTGAACCATTAGTTTCCAAACTCAGCCAGATATCTCTCATAGTATAACTAAAACATAGTTTCATGCTAAATAAAGGGAAAGTAGATTTGCTCTTAAGTTGTATTCGTTGACTGTGGGATAGAGGAACAGAGAAAGCAAGTTCCATTGGGCTGAACCCTATCTGGAGCAAGACAAGGAGACAATCACTAACAGCCATATAACTGTATGTTTCACATGTACTTAGTTGAAGGCCCCATAGGCTCTGGTGCTATATTAAGGGGCACATTTACTAACCTCGAGTGAAGTATTCAAAGTAAAAAAACTTTGAATTTCAAAGTTTTTTTTTGGGTACTTCGACCATTGAATAGGCTACTTTGACCTTCGACTACGACTTTGAATCGAAACGATTCGAACTAAAAATCGTTCGACTATTCGACCATTCGATAGTCGAAGCACTGTCTCTTTAAAAAAAACTTTGACTACCTACTTTGCCACTTAAAACCTACCGAGCACCAGTGTTAGCCTATGGGGACCTTCCCCATAAGCTTTCTAAGCAATTTCTGATCAAAGGAAAATCGTTCGATCGATGGATTAAAATCCTTCGAATCATTCGATTCGAAGGATTTAATCATTCGATTGAACGATTTTTCCTTCGATCATTCGTTCTAAGTATTTGCGGTAAATCCTTCGAATTCGATATTCGAAGTCGAAGGATGTTACTTCGATGGTCGAATATCGAGGGTTAATTAATCCTCGATATTCGACCCTTAGTAAATGGGCCTCTAAGTGCAGGTCTCTCTCATTAAGTGCAGCTCTCTTACCTCTCAAAACACCTTTGTGCTCAGGGACTACCATTAATCGTGCTTCCTCTATCCACCTATATACCTTCGTGAATACATGTAGCATTCTTAAAAAGGCCCTTTTTCTGGGAAGAAAGATCGTAAAATTATTGGTCCTCCCCAGTGGTGGCCCTTAGGCCCCAGGCCACAGCTGCAACTTCTGTTGAATGCAGAAGTAAAATCTCAGTGACACAATCATTGATGCGTTAGTTGACAGTTACCTTGCCTCCTTGTGTGGGGTCTCCATGAAGCTCTTGGCACCGCACATCCTGTAGATTATAAGGCACTCCCCATCTGATGTGTGGGAAAGATGCAGCACAGTCATAAACCAAATACTGGTATACTTGCCAGGTTTTCCCATGGTCTGATGATCGTTCCATTAACATACAAGCCGGCCGAGGGCTCTACAATGGTTAAAAGAAGCAACTAATTTATAGCAAGAATAATGATAGCAATTTAGTACTTTTTAAGAAAACTGACTCTTATTGATTATATATGCTATTTATATATAAACTTTATATATATAACCGTAAATGCTGTATGTAAACAGTGATCCTGCAGGATCAGTTATTCTGTTAAAACATCAGCAGATTTTTTTAATTCAGGGTGCCAACATTTCTGACCTCTCAATTGATATAGCAGTAGCCCATAAATATAAAGCAACCAGATGCCTTGATCTGTGTATAATCACAGGCCTGCTTTCAGGTGAATAACAAATGCAGAACAATGAGAACTTACCCTGAAATCCAGAACAACATCACTGAGCTGAAACTTTTTGTTCAGGTCAAATTGCAGGGACACATGATCAATAGCAATGCAAAATAGGCAATATTATCAATCTAATGTTTCATTTTTTCATATGTTTCATATATTCCCTGCAACCTACTTCCTGTTCAGAAGACTATACTCCAGTCTAAATGATGTGCCTTGTGCAAGGACAATGGTCTGAGCCAACAGGTTAATACATTTATGATTTTTAAAGAGAATTGTATTTGAAAAGGAACATTTAGAATAGATAATTCTGCCTATTTGCGTCCTTCTTTACAGATAACAACTTTAAAAAGAGCTGATTGTGATGGCAAAAATCACTTGAAGTGGATATAATGTATAAACAGAATATGTCTGTAGTTTTGGAAGACCCTGCTCCAAGTGTTCTCTTGCCCTATACACTGTATAAATAAAACCTCATGCATATTAAGTAATTTTTAAGTTGTTTTTATGTATAAATTACACTGCAAATAATTCACTCTACCATGTAAAATGTATTTCCTAACCCAACAAGTGTGTTTTTTAGTTGTAATATTGGTATGTAGGCAGCCATCTCAGGTCATTTTGCCTGGTCATGTGCTTTCAGAAAGAGCCAGCACTTTAGGATGGAACTGCTTTCTGGCAGGCTTTTATTTCTCCTATTCAATGTAGAGTCAGAGTGGGACATAGATTTTTACAATTGAGTGCTGTTCTTAGATCTACCAGGGAGCTGTTACATAGTTACATAGTTAAATTGGGTTGAAAAAAGACAAAGTCCATCAAGTTTAACCCCTCCAAATGAAAACCCAGCATCCATACACACAACCTTCCCTACTTTCAAATAAATTATATTTACCCATATCTGTACTAACTATATAGTTTAGTATCACAATAGCCTTTAATATTATGTGTGTCCAAGAAATCATCCAAGCCATTCTTAAAGGCATTAACTGAATCAGCCATCACAACATCACCCGGCAGTGCATTGCACAACCTCACTGTCCTGACTGTGAAGAACCCCCTACGTTGCTTCAAATTAAATTTCTATTCTTCTAGTCTGAAGCGGTGATACAGTTATCCAATTTATGGGTAAAAAGGTCCCCTGCTATTTATCTACAGTATAATGTCCGCTAAATGTAAAGTGTAATCATGGCCCCCGCAAGAGCCTTTTTTCAGAGAAAACAACCCCTACCTTGACAGTCTACCCTCATAATTTAAGTCTTCCATCCCTCTACCCAGTTTAGTTGCATGTCTCTGCACTCTCTCCAGCTCATTTATATCCCTCTTAAGAACTGGAGCCCAAAACTGCACTGCATATACCAGGTGAGGCCTTACCAGGGACCTATAAAGAGGCATAATTATGTTTTCATCCCCTGAGTTAATGCCCTTTTTTTTGCAAAACAGAACTTTATTTGCTTTAGTAGCCACAGAATTACGCTGCCCAGAATTAGACAACTTGTTATCTACAAAAACCCATGATCCTTCTCATTTAAGGAAACTCCCAACACACTGCCATTTAGTGTATAACTTGCATTTGTATTATTTTTGCCAAAGTGCATAACCTTGCATTTATCAACATTGAATCTCATTTTCCAGTTTGCTGCCCAGTTTCCCAACTTAGACAAATCAATATGCAAATTGGCAGCATCCTATGTGGAACCTATAGTTCTGCACAATTTGATATCATCTGCAAATATAAACAGTACTTTCAATGCCCACCTCCAGGTCATTAACAAACAAGATGAAAAGCAAGGGACCTAGTACAGAGCCCTGCGGTACTCCACTAACAACACTGGTCCAATTAGAAAATGTTCCATTTACCACCACTCTTTGTAGTCTTCTTTTAGCCAGTTCTCTATCCAGGTACAAATACTATGTTCCAGGCCAACATTCTTTAATTGAACCAGTAACCTTTTGTGAGGCACTGTATCAAATGCTTTAGCAACGTCTAAGTAAATCACATCCACTGCCATCCCAGAATCGAGGTCCCTGCTTACTTTCTCATAAAAAGAAATTAAGTTAGTCTGGCAAGATCTATTACGCATAAAACCATGCTGGTACACTACCTGGTTACTTTCCCATTGTTGTGCTGATGGGCTGCTGGGGGAGGAAGGGGGGGTGATATCACGCCAACTTGCAGTGCAGCAGTAAAGAGTGACTGAAGTTTATCAGAGCACAAGTCACATGAGGGGGGCACCTGGGAAATTAACAACATGCCTCATGTCAGATTTCAAAATGAAATATAAAAAAAATCAGTTTGCTCTTTTGAAAAACAGATTTCAGTGCAGAAGTCTGCTGGAGCAGCACTGAAGTGTTCCCATTACAGTATCCCTTTAACAGCATTTTTCCAAGTGTGGACATTAAAGGGATATGGTCATGGAAAAACATGTTTTTTTCAAAAAAGTTAATAGTGCTTCTCCAGCAGACTTCTGTGCCTGCTCTTTAGGATGGAACTACTTTCTGGCAGGCTGTTATTTTTCCTACTTAATGTAACTGAATCAGTCTCAGTGGCACTTAGCTTTTACTATTGAGTACTGTTCCTAGATCTACCAGGCAGCTGTTATCTTGAGGTAGGGAGCTGCTCTCTGGCTACCTTCCCATTGTTCTGTTGTTAGGCTGCTGTTATATGACTGGGGGCAGCTGGAAAACTGACAATATGTCCAGCCCCATGTCAGATTTCAAAATTGAATATAAGAAAATCTGTTTTCTCTTTTGAAAAATGGATTTCAGTTCAGAATTCTGCTGGAGCATCACTATTAACTGATGTGTTTTGAAAAAAACGTGTTTTCCGATGACAGTATCCCTTTAACCTTAGAACTAGCTTCTTTCCCTGGGTCTTACCATTGGAAGATTGCCAGCAACAAAGATGGTCAGTGGGAGACAGCACATTAGTAATTCGGTGACTGATCTCTGTAAAAGGCTGCCGAGAGTCACAGTGACAGCATTTCATCTGCATCTGAAAGAAACAAAGCAAAGAATTAAATATCTTCACAAAGAATTGAAAATGTGTTCTCAGACATACAGTAGACTGCAGCAACTCCCCATATTAAAAGGGTTGTTCACCTTCCAAACACTTTTTTCAGTTAATTTGTTTTCAGATTGTTAATAGAAATAAAGACCTTTTTTCAATTACTTTCCACTACTTATTTTTTACTGTTTTTCCAAAATCTAAGTTTAAAATTGAATGTTTGTGTCTCTGGTGTTTGAGTCTGGCAGCTCAGTAATTCAGGTGCAGATTATAAACTTACAATTTTGCAACATTTAGTTGATACATTTCTCAGCAACATCTCTGGAGTATTAGCAACTATTGTATCAAGTCTAACAGCTGCCTGTAATGAAACCCAGAGATTCTACTCCGCAGGGAAAAGATAAGAAATGTATCAACTAAATGTATCAATTTAGAACAGTTTACAGGGTTAGCGACCCCCCCTACCAGAGCTGCTTCAGAAGGTGAAAAATGACACTTTACACTTCAATATTAGAAACAGTCACACATAGAAAATAGAAAGTCATTGGAAAAAGTCTTTTTTCTGGTGATCTATCTGAAAACAACTAGTTATTTGAAGGTGAACAACCACCTTAAGGAATTCTTAATAATTCTAGCTGAACTAGCTGCCATGTGAAAATGGCAACCTGTGAAAGTAATAGTAACAACATCTATCTCTGTAACAGTTAATTACAGAATAAATATGTGAATTCTTGGGCTGCACCATTGGGATATATACAAACAACATAACTGTTATCAATGTGGAATAAAGTTCACGGCAATTATACTGAGCCTTTCCTGCTCCAAATAAGGCAAACAACTTTCTCACAGATTCATAATGAAGTCTTTTAAATGAATGCTCCATCTGCCACCATTAATCATTTGCACTTAGAGTAAATACTGACTGCAAGTTCATTCAAGAAACTTCTATGCCCAGCAAACGTCCATGTACATTACATATCACTGAAGGCTCATCCTAAAGAAATAGGTGGCCTATCTACTGCTTCTATCCTGTCAGATGGTAAGGGAAAAAATCTGGTTGTATATGGATAATACATCTGAGCTTGATAATTGTACATTCGATTTTAAGAAAAATATTATGTCAGCAGAGCATCCCAAGAACACTTCTTGTAAGTGAGTAAGCGGTGGGGTTGCACCAAATCCATTTTTTTGGGATACGCCGAATCTCAAACCTTTCATGAAGGATCTGGCTGAATCCTAAACCACTGCAAATTAGGGTAAGGAAGGGTTCAAAGTCGAAAAGAAATTCCTTGCCGAAAAGTCACGTGATTTAAATGGTTTGAATTTGGTCAGGCACATGGATTCGGTTGAATCCTGCTGATAAAAGTCACGGATTCGGCTGAATTCCAAACAAATCTGGGATTCTGTGAATCCCTAGTAAATGGCATATGCAAATTAGGATTCAGATTCGGTTCGATATTCGGCGGATTAGTGGATTCGGTGCATCCCTACTGAAAAACCAGGCAAAGTCCCCCCCAACCACACAGCATATGAGGTTATAACCCCGACCCCAAAAGCCATAGGTCCACCCCAATGTCATTGGTCTGCCCCAAATGTCACCAAGCAACCCAAATCACCAACCCAGCCACTGACATTATAAACCAGCCTCCTTTGTCCACAGTTTGATTCAGACAAAGGGTAGCGTGGCATCCCTACTTTGCCTGCATGTTGGACAACACTGATGCAAACAAACTCCCAAAACATTGAAGAGCACATATTTCCCAAATTCATCGATCTACTTGTATGCAAACATGCACATAGAGGTCATACATCCAGAAGGTCCACCAGACGTGTGGCCAGTGAATCGGATTCAAGCATCATTTTTAATACATGCTCTTGTTATGCAACCCCACTCTGAAAGTTCTAGACGAATTTGCATCAAAATACAAATGAAATTGCAGCCATTTTGACAAACGGAATTTTCCCTGAGGTACAAAATGCCCCCAACTATTCGTAAACATCAACTGATACCTCACAATGTTTGTCATCTTAGCAAGCTTCCCCCTTGTTTATATTTTCTTGTAAAAGTTTAACAAAACCCCATAAGATAGCCCTGACTAAAAATAGACATTCAGCAAAAGGAGAGTAACCCTGGTTTATTTAAACATTCTTTTGTGGTTCCTACTCAATGGAAAACACATATAAACATCTCATAAAAAAAAACAAAACCATTGGTGATAATTAGATTGAGAAATGTTCATGATGAAGGGCTTGTAGTAACAGGGTGAGAGTGAAATGCATGAGACCTCCCAAACAGACCTCTGTGACTGTTGTTTCCCTGCATCTCTCCACATAAAGTAGGTGAGAGGTTACTGGGTAAGAGGCCATTGTGTACAAGGGTCAGTCTTTGTCTGGACACTGTTAGAAGATTCTTGCCCTCCCCTAACAATCCCCACAGACACAGCAGCCTCCCACACTCACTCTATACTATATCCTGAACATGCCGAAATGTCATAATATTTCTCTCAGCTGAGTCATGACTGAGCATCTGGCTCTAACACATTCCTATAACTCTGTCTGGTAGGGACATGGTTACGGTAACTGGAAGATGTGTAGGGTTTTTTTTTTTTAAAATAAGGAATAAAGAAAGAAAGAAAGAAAGAATTGTGCAATCATTCATATTTTTTGTTTAACCTTTGTACCACATAAAAAAATGAATGCATAATAATATAAATATTACTATTAAAATGACAAATATATTGTTTCTCAATTCATGTATCTGGTATCTGGAAACCCACAATCCAGAAAGCTCTGAGTCCAATTTAAGCGAATACACAAAGGGGACCTGTTATTTAGAATGATCAGAACTTGGGGTTTTCCAGACATGGGATCTTGAACCTCCACAGTCACACCTTAAGTCTATTAAAAAATAATTTAAAAGGTTAATTAAACCCAATGGAATTTTTCTTAATCTCCATTAAGGACTAGTATATCTTAGCCAGGATTACGTTCCAGGTGCAGTTTTATTATTATTATTATTATTATTATTATTATTATTATTATTATTATTATTATTAAAGAGAAAAAAGTAAATCATTGTTAAAATTTTGAGTTATTTGATTAAGATGGAGTCTATGGGAGATGGCATTTCCGTAATTCGGAGATTTCTGGATAACGGGTTTCCAGTACACAGATCCAATAACTGTAATTCTTTGACTACTTACATGTATTTTGATGGCAAAAGTTAGTTAAAACATTGTTTTTTAATGTTTAAATACTTTAAATAAAGTTAACTAACAGTGTTAGTAAATATTATAAAGATCCCTTATATATATAAAAAGAAAAGCCCAGGTCACAAGCATTCGGGACTATAGATCTCATACCTTTAATGTGTGCATTCACTTTACTTTTCTATGTACAAGAAGACTGTGGTGTGGCCATACACTGGCAGATTTAAGCTTCCGATTCAGGTCCTTAAGACTGATTTGGCAGCTTATCTGCACATGTATGGGCCTCCCCGATCAATGTCTGGCCTGAAACAGCGCCGGATTTGCTGGGTGGGCGCCCCTAGGCCGCAAGGTCCGTGCGGTCCTATCGCCCTCATGTAGTCGCATGCTGGGCAGCATGCTGCCCCGAAAAATGTGCCTATGTGGCCTCACCACAAATCAGGGCCTGGCCAGAAATCAGGCAGATCTCGACCGGGGAGGCCTGATTTTTCTGTCTGATTGAGGACCGCATCGGCTCATTCATGCAGTCCTCGCACTGACTTTTTGTTTCCCTTCCATTGTAATACGATCATTTGGCCCTAGGGCCAATCAATCGCATTACCATATCGCCCACCCAAGGTGGGCCTGTTGGAGGGAAGATTCGCTCTTTGGCAACCTAACCAACCTAGCATGTCTTTCAGTGTATATCTGCCTAAAGAAGAAGCTGGGATTCATTTAATTAATAGGTGATAATTATTTAAGGCTGATAAAGCTCTATAAGGCCTGGACTTCAGTGCATACCAATGTCTAAATAATATAAGTAACAGGCAATAGAATAACTTGCATTCCAGTAAGACATTCCATTCGTCTGTCTCATTTACTATTGTGCCATCACTTCTGCAACAGCTGTAGGGGAAGCCATCAGCATGTCTCGGAAGCTCCCTGTTCTGAGATGCTATCAGGACTGGTACTGTTTGTATTCCCAGTACTGAATGCAGGAACATTAATCAGACAACCAGTACATTATGTTGTAGTAATTGGCATAGTTGTTTCTCCCTTCTATACAGCTTGTGCTCAGCTAGGACAAGATGAAACTAGAATAATTAGTAACGCCTATTATTATGGTTTTTTTTTCCTCAGATCAGATGATTTCCCCCTGATATTCATTTAGGAAAAAGCCGATCCAATTACTTGAACCTAAGTTAAAGGTAAAGTTAAAATTTAAGGGCCAATAATTAATCTGTTGTAATTGTAATTAGTTTTGCTCATGCCCAGTTTGCAACCCCACGGCTCTGCGCCACATTGTAGGGGAAAAAAACAGGGTTTTTTTGGGTTGTGCCAAATGGCACTTGCCACTTATACCACTTTAGTGAATGATTCCTATAGATCTGCCTTTTTAATCTACATGTTAGACTTGATTTTATAAAAAGAGAAGTAGTACTGGGGTCCCTTGAGCCTCTGTACTCTATTCCTTGCTCCTAATTCATATACAGTAAATATGTGCAACCATTCATAGGCATAGGGCAAGGCAGTATAAACCCTACCTATCTACTGCTGTCACACTGTTCTGCACTGTCATTGCTTAATATGTACGTTTCTATGTACTGTAAGTTACATATCTAGACAAGTCAATGAAGTCTTTTACGGAAGTTGTTATGTAAATTAATTTTTAACATACATGTAGGTTATTTTTAACTTACCAGGCTCAGGACAACAGACCCACTCTCAAGCCCCCACAATGGCAGCCCTGATGTTATGCACCATTAAAGGAAAAGGAAAGGCTAAAGTTTAGTAAGCTTTAGTAGAAAGGTCTATATAAATACACCAGTAAACTTCACAAACTAATGCTGCTCTGAGTCCTCTGTCAAAAGAAACAGCACATTTCTTATTGTGTTCTGTATCAGACTTCCTATTTTCAGCATAAACCTCCAGGGCTAGGACTTGAGTATTCTCAGTTTGTTCCTCTCTCCCTCCTTCCCTCCCTCCCTGCTGTAGTATGAGCCCAGAGTTCTGAGTGAGCAGGGAGAGACTCAGACAGGAAGTGATGTCACACCAAGCTAATGTGGCAGCTGCTAGCCTAAACAAACAGAGATAGCTTCTAGAGCTGTTTACTCAGGTATGGTAAAGCATTCTGCAGAATTGATATAGTGTTATATCTTGCACTTCTGTGGCTAATCTATTGGCAATAAACTGCTTCAGTAGCTTTCCTTCTCCTTTAAGGATAGGGGCAGACGGGCAGATTCGTGGGAGATATAGTTGCCCTGGCGACTAATTGCCTCTTCTGCGAGGTGACAATCTCCCAGAACTACCTTCTTCCTACCTTCCACCTGCTTGAATGAGAAAACGCCAGCGCAATTCACTCGCGGCGTTTGATTTCCGAAATCACCCGTTCAGGCGATTGTCGCCCTGCAGAAGAGGCGATTAGTAGACAGGCGACTAAATCTCCCTGAATCTGCCCGTCTGCCCTTAGCCTAAAGGAGAAGGAAAGTCACAATGACTTGCACCCCTAAGTTATTGTAATTGCTTATCACCTAATACCCTGGGGCCGATGTTCCTGTCCCCACCCATTTTTCTTCTCAGCAAACACCGTGGAGCAATACCCTCGGGGCCAACACATGTGCAGCAGAATGAATACCCGGCTTTTCTGTTACATAGTTAAATTGGGTTGAAAAAAGACAAAGTCCATCAAGTTCAACCCCTCTAAATGAAAACCCAGCATCCATACAGACACCCCTCCTTACCTTCAAATAAATTATTCACTAAGCGGCGAAAATACGATAGCGACGCCTTTGCCGCACTTCGTCGCACTTCGCCAGGGCGAATTCACTAAAATCCAAAGTTGCTCTCAGGGAGGCGAAAGGTAGCAAAGTTGCGCTAGTGTTACTTCATCAAGCAAAGAGAAGTTACGCTAGCAATGCCTAATTTGCATACGACACCAAGTTAAAGTACAATGGTCGTATATGTAGCAGCAAATACATTACACTATACAAGGCTGGGAAAGCTTTATAAAATAAAATAGAGTTATTTTGCCCTATACATGTGCCCACTGTATAATTTAGGTGCCATATGTTAGGAAATGTAGGGGGAAAGGAGGGTGCCCCCAAAAAATTTTACAATCTTTTTCAGCCTATCACCCTTAAAAAAGTGAAAGACGCCAGCGTTTTTTGGGACTTAGAAAAAAATTCAACTTTTTTTGAAGCAAGCCCTATCTACTCTATTGCACTTCGCCTGGTCTGAGGTGGCGAAGGCAAGTCTGGCGCAAGAGGTAACGTTCAGTAAAATACACAAGTTAGTGAATTAGTGTAATTACGTCCCTTCACCAGAGCGCAACTTCACCTGGCATAAGGATGCGAAGTGGCGCTAGAGTAGGTCCACTTCGCTACCAAATTTACTCCAGCGCCCGTTAGTAAATTGGTGAAGTAACGAAGTGATGTCACGCTGCCGAATTTGCGCTAGCGTTAGCTGCTTTGCGCTTTAGTAAATTTGCCCCATGCCTGTCCATGAAATCATCCAGAATCAACCATCGCAACATCACCAAGCAATGCATTCGACAACAAAGAATGTTCTGTGTGTGTTCTTAATGTGGTATGATGTGTTCTATGTACACCTTGTTCTATACCCTTCATTGCCCAAACACACTGCTTTACTATCACATTTGCCTTTAGGTTTGGTGCTGCCCAGTGCCCATATGCTGGTGTGCAGTACCCAAGCACTTGTGTCAGTTGTGTATCTTGCAAATGGAGTCAGCTTAATCTTGGGAGAGAGAAGCACAAGAGAAGTTTAAACAACCCAGTAGTCAGTTCAAACCAAACTCTTTGAGGTCCAACATTTGGGCAGGTGCCCTTTAGCCCACGACAAGTTAAAAGATGTATCAAAACTTTGCAACTTCAGCTAGTTTCTTGAATATCTAGAGAAGAAAATAAATGTTCACCCAATATTTTACTGTAACTATTAAATTAGGCCCCCTTCCAGGAGTTGGCAAAAGAACAAAGAGCATTCTCCCCAAAGCTCACCCTAATTGGCCTTAGGCGCTGACCCCACTTGGAGGGCTTTCCCAGAATTTAGGAACACTACCGAGGATCACTCCTAGCTGTGCTTTAAGACCCAGTGGATGAGATTCAGTCTCTAGGGCTTTAAAGGAGAACGAAAGCTTAACTAAAGTAGTAGGCTAGAAATGTTGTACATTATGTTTTGAGCTTCTGTACCAGCCCAAGGCAAACACAGCCCTTTAGCAGGGAAGATCTGTGTCTCCAAAGATGCCGCAGCAGCTCTCCATCTTCTTTTCTGCTGATTCACTGCTGATGCTCAGTGCTGCTGTCACTTACTGAGCTTAGGGACCAACTCACAATATACAGTACACATAGAATATAAATGTCACAATATAAGGCTGGTTAGTAATTAATACAGATAATTACTACATGGCAGCACAGAAACCAGTGCAATTAGCATCAGAATTTAATATTTAGCCCTGTAGCATCAACTTATATTACAGACCAACCTCATTTTCTGCTTGATAATTTGCAACAACCCCTAAATTTAGCTTTTCAACAGCTGCTCAGAGTCCATTGAGCATGTGAGTGTCATCTATGAGCAGATTAGCAAAGTAGCATTGCAGGGAAGACATTTCATAGAAAGCAGACAAACAGAATTGTGATTGGTTATCTTGTATACATGAGTGATATAATGAGACAGTGGCTACAGTATCTGGAATGCTCAGGACCTATAGTTTTCCAGATACGGGATCCTTCTGTAATTTGTCTACTAAAAATAATTTAAATATTATTAAATTATTATAGGTACTGTTTTTATTATTACAAAGAAAAAGGTAATTATTTTTAAAATATAGAATAATCTGGTTAGAATGGACTACCCGTATAAAGACATTTTAATTACCATAGCACAGACACCAAAACAAATAAATAATGATTAATAATAATAATGCATTAGAAAGATTTTTCAAATCAGGCTAACCCTTTTGCATAAGATAAAAAAAACGTTTACTGCTTTTTTTTAATATTTTATTCCCTAAAATCTAGGCCCCTGTATTAACAGAAGTTCATATTTTAATTCCAGATATTCAGATGCCTGCTCATGAAGTAAATGCACGGGGTCTAAAACATGACAGACCTTTAGAAGTCCTTGAAGCACTGATCAGATGAGCTTTTCTCTTTAATCCATTAACTGCCAAAAAAACACCTGCCCTTGGCAGTTTAATTCGGGATCTTCTCTGTGACAATGACGAGAGGGATGGCAGCTGTGAACTAATCATTCAGAGGTAAAGACCAATGCTTTATGTGCACACCAAGCTGCAAGAGCAACATGTTCAGCCTTGTACCACCAGGGAGGATTCAGTTAATATACAGTTTTTGTGATTTACCAAAATGTGCATGGTTGGTACTATTTGTTTTTTTTACTAAGATTGTTTCACTGGTGCAGTAAAATGTAGCAGGCTAAAGACTGGCATTTTCTTATATTACAGAGTAGTTTACAATTTGTAGGTCCTTATTATTATTATTATTAGTGTTATTAACAAAAGCACCAAGGCTAAGTTATACATCAAACACAAAATTACATAAAAACTGAGGTAAAGTGGGTACTCATTAGTGCCTCTTAGATTAGATCTTTATGACCTTCATAACACATTATAAAGAAAATGGAATTGATAATCAAACACAGCATGGCTAAAGATTATTCATACATAATACTGTATATGATGATTTTAACTTATGCATGAAAGATTCTGAAAGCAACAATACTAGCCTCAAAAAAAATAGGTTTGTGAGGTTTATTTTTATACCTCAAATGAACTCACAACTCAAATGTTTTATAATTTATGTAAAAAACTTGAATCAGTGTAGTCAGGGTGAAAAACTAGGATACTCGAATTGATCAAGTTTTTGGCTGAAAAAAACTCAAATTGCAAAACTTACCGAAAAAAAATTGATCATGAAGGCTACGAATATCTTCAAATGGTTCAGGTGAGTATCTGGAGTATTTTTGGATTCAATCTACTTTCAACTTTGGGGTATAATAAATGTTAAAAAATGAAAGTTTTTTTTAACCCGGAAATTCAAGTTGAAAACTGAAAAATACCCTCAAAAACTCGCCTTTCATAAATAACACTTTTGGTGTCAGACTACAGCCTGCTAAGCATAGTTAAACATTGCATAAAACAAATATTGCAGCATGTCTGAAATCAGCAGCACAGGATCATGATAAAGCCCATGCAAACAAGAATCCCAAGGACATGGCAATTAATATACAGTACATGTGGATTCTAGACAGAGAAGAACAATAGGATTCAACTAAAATTGTTTTATATCCATAGTACCTCTGACAATTTTAATGAAACCTCCAGTGATTCCTTTTCTTGCCCAGCCAATTAAAACCCCAGTGAGAACATTCTCTACACAACGGCTGAGAACATGACCATAAAAACTATAGATCAAATATATATTCCCAGCCAGAGCCAATTAGGAGCAGATTTATCAAAATGTAAGTTTAGAGCTTGATAAATAAAAACTCACCCACATTCTATTTATTCCTATGGGGTTTTTAGAACCGTATCTATCAAATGGTGAGTTCTAACTCCCAACCAGTGATAAATACAACTCTTAAATTGTATTGTTGCCACCTGTCTGGATTTTAACAATTCAGGTTCTGTTCATTGTGTTTATCCATATATCATTTATACAGTATCTACCAATAAAATATAATAGACAGAGGCACAAAATTAAAGCAGAAAAAAATTGTGTAGGGGTAAAAATATTTGACCTAAAGCTGGCCATAGACACACAGATCCTATCGTACGAATCCAGGATTCGTACGATTTTCGGATCGTGTGTGGAGTGTGCCGACATCTTTCTATCCAGCGGAGATCGGTCGTTTGGTCAATCGGTCAGGGTTGATTTTGACCCGACCGATCCCGCCGGAACCCATTGCGCATCGTAATCGGATTGGCCGGCCATATGGCCGAAGAATCAGATTACAACCGATATAGCCATGCTCGTTAATGGCATATCGGGGTAAGATCCGCTCGTTTGGCGATGTTGCCAAACGAGTGGATCTTTGCGTCTAAGGCCACCATAACTCTACCTGCTACCCTCCAGCTGTTGAACTGTGCCAATACATGGCCCGTTGAAAGCTGCTGACAGGTGATGATCAAGGGCCCATGTACGGGGCCCTTGATTGGCTTCACTGTTTTGAGTTTTTATGGTTATATTCAATTGGACAGGTTTAAAAATCCCATTGGAGCGAGGACCACAACACTTCATTGATGTGGTCCTCGCTCTGACTTCCTGTATTCCCATTATTGTGATCATTGGGCCCTCAAGTTGGGCATAATGAGAAAGATCTGCGTGTTTAATGACCTTGCCAAATGAGGGGAACTTCAAGTGTATGGACAGCTCATGAAAGCTGGCATTGTAAGAATTCATCCAAGTGAAAATTTAACTTTAAATTGCAGTAGCTGACCCACTAAGACCAAATAGCTTGAATACATAAACTAACCAACAGAACCTACTCAAGCAGGACTTTTTTTTATGTAAGGGGATGATAAAAGGTTGCCCTCTCCCCTATCATACTCACAGAGAACTCTAATTTAATCTGCCTGTGTCAGTCCAGGGTCAGTTGTGCTTTGGGCCCCAGCCATCAATTTGTGGAGCAAGCTGCTCAGC
Organism: Xenopus petersii; assembly: GCA_038501925.1. Lineage (NCBI taxonomy): Eukaryota > Metazoa > Chordata > Amphibia > Anura > Pipidae > Xenopus > Xenopus petersii. Next base: position 142,617,636 of record CM076674.1, read on the forward strand.
ACGTACCACTCGAACTTGAAGATGCCTTGGGTCACAGAGAGAGAGATTGTGAAACTCCCCTCCAAATAACATGATACGATTAACACATTTTGCCCACACTGGGCATAACACAGTAGATAAACTGCCAGCAATAGGTCATATCAAACAACCAAGGCCCCTAGACTGGAATAAGAGGAGGAATCTAGGGAAAAAGCAGATGCATGTGGCACAAAGTACATTCTAAAATTATTTTATTTTATCATGGGATTCCTGTAGCTGTACATTTAACAAAACTCTGGTTTAAAATATTTAAAGGGGTAGTTTACTTGGTGGGCATATCTTACTCTTAAACCTTAAACTTACAGAATCATTTTTATTATGCTGTTACCATTTAGACATGGATGTAGTACAATTAGGCATGTGCATTAGGCCAATAAAATGCAGCGTTGAGTAGCACTGAGCCTCCTGCTAAAAAAAATCTTTGGAGGGCATCCTAACCTGCATCCCCTGCTCCCCAACCACACACCCGGCTCCTGCACCCAGCCTGTTGCACATGTTGCCCCAGGGAATACTTAGCAGTCACCTGCTATATTTTGGGTGAAAAACATGGAGATTTGCATCGTAATATTGACCTTTGCACACCACACTTTCTTCTTTAATGAGCCCTCTCATATCCTACACATGCATAAAGGAATTGCATTAAAACAGTATATATATAACACCTTATCAGAATATAGTAAAGTAGCAGGATACAAAATAAATTGGGCGAAATCGGAAGCACTTATGTTCCATACCGAGGGTAATATCCGGAGGGCTCTGCAAGAAAATTTCCAGTACAAGTGGCACAAGTCCCATATTAACTATTTAGGTATCAAACTAACCCCTCATTACCACCAACTGTTTCAAACTAATTTTTCGCCTATGGTGAAAGAAATCATAAAGGACCTCCAAGATTGGCAGCAATACCATATTTCCTGGCTCGGGCGTATTGCTGCAATTAAAATGACTATACTCCCCAAGTTATTGTATTTGTTTAAAACCATTCCACTTCGACACCCACCATCACAGCTGGGCCATATTCAAAAGCTAATATTTAAATTCATCTGGGGTTCCACGAAGGCTAGATTTCCACGATCGGTACTCTTGACTGGGAGGAGCCAAGGTGGCCTGGCAGTACCAGATGTGGGGAAATATTATGAAGCCACTCATCTTCGCCAAACTCTAGTGTGGCTGCAAACCTCTCCTCCAACTAAATGGGCTCAGTTAGAGGCAGCGTGGACTTCTCCCCTTCACATAAGCAATTTGATACTATCTGATAAACCCAAACTACAGCCCCAAAACCCATCACATTCACGTGTACTATATGGCGACAGTGCCAAAGGAAATATAAGATTAGTCACCACCCATCAGCTCTAACACTGCTTCAAGGGAACCCAGACTTCCAGCCAGGTCAGAGACCGACTTACCAATCTCATTGGGCGGCCTTTAATTTTGTAAGAGTCATTGATTTCGTAGATCCGCTAAGGCACAGGCTTTATACATATCAGGAACTTGCTGGTAGATGTAAGTGGAGTTCAGGGAAGGAAATGGAATTCCTCCAGATTAAACATTTTATTACCACTCTCTTTAGACAGCCATCTATTATTCGGCTATCCCCCTTTGAGAAAATATTAGGTAGCATGTTCCCGTATAAGGGTCTAATCTCACGTTTATACAGCTTATTGAACGCCCTTCCAGAAGACCCCTTCCCTCATACATGCTGTATTGAGAATCTATGTGGGAACCAGGCTTAACCTTAGCCCAATGGGGCAAAATATGGGAAAATGCCCGCAAAATAACGACTTGTGTTCAACAAAAAGAGAGTATATATATAAAACGCTGATGAAATGGTACCTCACCCCAGATAGGCTTTCTAAGATGTTTCCACAGGGCAGCCCTCTATGCTGGAGGGGGTGCCACCATAAGGGCATGCTTCATCACATTTTGTGGGCCTGTCCTAAACTGACTGAGTTCTGGCAGGAAATTGTCAATTTAATACTAGCGGTCCTCAGAACTCCTTTGAATATCGACATGCCCCACTTACTTTTAGCTCTCCCTATTTCGGGATTGAAAGGCGCGTCTCAAAAGTGGGTCAACCAGGTAACTACTGTAGCCAGATTGGCAATGGAAATCCTCCGCCATCCCATCCACTCAAGAAATAATCCTTAGGCTTGAAAATAACAAGAGATTTGAGGAAATGACTGCCAGTATTAACAATTCATTACAGTTACATAATAATATTTGGGGCAACTGGGAATCTGGGATTATTATCTAACAACTAGAGATGACCGATCCTGACTTGCCCATTGTTTACAACAAAGCTCGGAATTTGAGATGTCACTACTGGCTGCTTCTTCCCCTTCTTATGCTATCTCTTTTGTTGGTTGTTTTATTTTCTCCCTCCCCTTACTTTCCCAACTTCTCTTTTTTTATTTTTATTTTTAACTATTGCTTTTCCAATCTGGTTGTGACGTTTTTATGCTTTTATATAATTCGAACTTCAGTCTGTAACACAATTTAGATACCTTTGCATGGAACGGAACTGATTGTTATGGATAATGACATGAGTCTTTTGTTGTTGACTATGTAAGTTTATTGTGAAACCCAATAAAATCTAAGTTACCAAAAAAAAAACTGTATATATACTGTAGTATAGAGAGCATGTGTATTTTTCCTGGGGCAAAAGGGGGAGTACATCTTAGGGGGTTATATAAATAAGTGTCACTAAGTTTGCCCAGGAGCAGTAACCCAAGACTCGTTTCGCTTGAAAAACAGCGAAAAGTCGCCAAATTCATAAAATTTTTGATGTGCAACAAATTTGGTGGCATTTTCGTGCCAAAACTTGGGGGAAAATTTCGCTCATCGCTAATAGCAACCAATCATCAGGGTAGAAAAGGGGTACTAGGATAGAATACAAGCCTGAAAGCACCTTTAAATATGGAAATTGAAAATGCAATGTGCACAGATACTGTATGTTGAAATCTACACATTAGCCATATTTCACAAGTTTCCAGATTTAACAGATTTCTTGCCACAGAAATTACAGGTACTTGACTGCCAACCACCGTAATTCTGCATTTCTAGATCCCTCTGTGGCCTATGGGAAAGTAAGATGTGGCTAGAACTAAATGGGTTAACGGCAGTACATTTAAGTAAAAGCTATTAAAATGTTATTTTATTTGATGAATTACATGGAAATGTTTTTCAGTATTATTAGTATTAAATGTCCATCTATCATTTCTCCTTCAGCAATATTTTATTACCTACCACGACAGTTCACATGATAAAACTTTGATGTTAGCAGAAAACAGTTTCAAGTTTCTGTTACTAAGCTGGTAATAGACTAACCTGCATGATGTGAAAACAAAATCATATCAAGTCATTTTGCAACAGTTATATAACCTGTAATTAATCCTGCACCATCAATTGCATTTGGAGACGTGTCAAAAATGGTTGGAGGCCTTCTAGAATTTGTCACGGTCACCTTGATCTTAGAGTCTGCTGCCAAACTTGACTTATATAGAAAAATAGATCAGCTCCTTGTCAAGGGGAAAAGATACAAGTTGTTTTTAGGTGTGTATTAGGCCTGAAGGTGATAGTTGGGCCTTTGCTCGTTTTATTTGTTGGCACATCTTGTCATTTTGGGCAAATCTACTATAAAATGAATAAGTCCTTTGGTTATGCCACACAGGGGAGATTAGCAGCTGTTTCTTGCAACTGGTAAAAGTTGGTTTCACAGTTTTCACTCACAATAGTATTTGTATTTGTCACGCAGGAAACAATGATACATATATGTCTAGCTAGTTACAACCAATAATCAGGCTATGCAGCATTAAGTACCTGCTACCCTCTATGGGTGGTTCATTGGTACCAGCCTGGTACCAGGAACCATGGGGTCCAAGAACTTCTTCCAGGTGACGTATGGAATTCACAGAAGTGGAGAGAGCCCATTTTTGGAGTAAAAGTGGTGGTAAAATACTTTCTCCATCTTCATAGAAATCCACTTAAATTCCGACTCAACCGGCACTTTTTATATTTTAGTCAAAGAAAGACAGTTTACAGACACTTTTATGAATTTGTCTTTCAAACAATATAAAAATGGTGCAAAAACAACATTTTAAATTACATTTTCATTGTATAACTCTCCCCTATGTGTCAGATCAATTCTAAAATAATTTGTTCTGCTTTGGTTTAGCCAATCTTCATTTCACCCCTCTTGTAGGTGCCCCATTGGGAAAGAATTAGCATATAAATAGGGATTAGCATTTTATAGTCATGGCTCAAATTTGTATCTAATCCTATAGGTGTAAACGCCTCATTAACAAAACAAGTAAAACACTGATAAAAAAAGTGTATTTTTTTAAAATTTTATATGTAAAAAGTTTTTAACTGACACTTGCATTATTTTATTAGTTTTATCTTAATGAATGAGGCAATGTTAGCAATTTGAGTGAATATATTATCTAAAGGAAAAGTAAAGCCTCCCAGGCAATTTTTTAGTTTTAGCAGCACTTAGACACTTGACCTAAGATAAACGTATTTCTGATACATATCCCCCCCTTCAGATTTAGAAAGCCCAAGTTCCCCATCTTTACTCTAAGGAAGGGGACACAAATATAACTAGATCCCCCATCATGGCCCTATGTAATATGCTAATAGATCACAGAGCACATCTGGTGTTGCTTTATAGGTTACTTTAATGCTTAAGACAATGACAACAATACTCAGTGTTGGACTGGGACACCAGGGGCCCACCCAACAACCTTTGACTAGGGGCCTACAAATTCATCTTAGACCAAGGGCCCACTCTTAGCACTATTATTCCTCCTTTCCTCACTCATCTATTCTACTTTTCTTTACACACTTTAATCTATTATACCGTCTATTTAGCTAATTTGTTCTCATAGAAATAGGGAATGGCCATGAAATAGGTCAAATGTTTAGCAGCATGAGGGCCCACTGACACCTTGGCCCACCGGGACTTTTCCTGGTATCCCTGTGGGCCAGTCCGACAGTACTCACATGAAGTAATGGAATGCACACAGTTTGCCCAGAAATAGTAACCCATAGCAATGAATAACATGTTTGCATTCTTACCTCTACCAGGTATGTATGTATAGAGTATGAGAGTAGCCTACCAAACCTAACAAGATGCCACTCAGTGTCAGGCTCGGTCTCCTAGGGATCACCAGAGAATGTGACACTCTTGGTCCACTCCCACAGCAAGCAGATATAGACAGTGATAAATGTATTCGATTTTCATATAGGTCCACATTGGAAAGGAAATAAGGATGGGTTGATGTAAATCATCTCAGGTTGGGGTCCGGGTAGTTGCCAAAAATTGAATGAGTAAGAGATCAAATGAGTAGGAGAATCCAAGGAGGCTAGTAATTATATAGGGCTGGGAGGGCCTGGTTGCTAATTATTGGTAGGCCTTTCGTAGATTCTGGTATCCCAGGCTGGGGGGCTAGTTAGGGTAACCTTGAGTCCCCGATGAAACCTTGGGCCCTAATGAAATGTTGAACCTGAAAAGGAGGCTCAAACTGAAAAAGCCAAGCAACACCTGTAATAATCTGTCCTGATAAGCATTGATCTCCTATAAATAAAAAAGTTCTAATTTTACAGTGACGTAGTAAAGCAAAGCGAGCCATATCAGACTGAAGGATTGAAATAGGCTTATGAGATTTTCAAGTCAGGCCAACAATGGCTGGTTTTGCTAATAACAATTGTGTTATCAAATAAAAAAACACCTACAGTATGTGAGATTATTATTACTTTATTACCATGTATTTATAGAGCGCCACCATATTGTGCTTATTATTGTTAATTATTGTTAATACTAACCATCATTTTGTGTAATAAATTAATAAAACAGGAATGGGTTCTTTTTGTGGTGCATCATGTCTCAAAGGGACAGTTTAACTTTCAATTAAAAATCTAGTGTAAGCCACATGATCTGGTCTTCATTGTTATTCTTTTCATGCATTTAAACAGCCTGTGCTCAAAGGTTTCGATCAATATTGAGAAAATATTAACAACTACTTACGTCCCAGGCATCTCTTTGCTTGAGCTTGGGCTTGCACATGCATGGTAGAGTTCATTTTCCAATTTTAGGGAAAGGTAAGTAGAGTGTGGTGCGCTATTTGTTTTCTCCCTGGTCAGTGTATTTTTAGATCTGTCCCAAAATGTTGCCATGCATCTACTAAAGCTGTTGCTCAATTCTGTAATGTTATACCTGATCAGAAAGAGTCTGTTGTACCTACATCCAACATTCAGTCTATCTAGATGATTAACAGAATCCCTTGTGATAGCCGTGCTTTAACAGGTGGCAAATCTTTCATGCAGTCCACAGATCAGATTTTAATATTTGTCACATTATTTTTAAACATTTATAACCACAGCACTACCATCAGTGATCATGAGTCCCCATACTATTAACTACTAAATTAATTATGAACCCACTGGTTACCTTGGCCCTGCCAACAAGGAGTATGAAGCCCAATGAAAGAAAATGTTCTGTGTATGCATTGCCATGCCCTCACCATCCCATTACACATGAATCCTGCCCACATTCCGCACAAGCCCTGCCCATAATTCTCACAAGCCCTGCCCACAATCCTCACAAGCTCCACCCACTTTGCGACCTGTAAATCGCACTATCCTGTCCATTGCAGTCCCCCTCTGCCCTGGGGTTCCTGATTCAAATAGCGGCTATTATTTTATATCCTCAGTCAATTTTAGATGAAATATTCATGTAAACAGAACAGATTTATTTGCTATTTATATTAAAGAAACAGTTTCCTATGTACATATGTGCTAATTTAACATTTGCCATTCATAATTCCCAATGGTGTGTTTGATGGAATTCAGTATGTATTGTTGTACTGGTATAGGATCTATTATCTGGTATGCTTGAGGCCTGGGGTTTTCTGGAATACAGGATCTTTCTGAAATTTGGATCATCATACCATAAGTCTGCTAATAATCATTGGAACATTAAATAAAGCCAATAAGATTATGCCACCATTGTGGATTCATGAAGCCTAGTTACCATCAAGTACAAAGCACTTTTTTCTTATTACAGAGAAAAAGGAAGTTTTTATTAAAAATTAGAATTATTTGCTTATAATGGAGTCTATGGGAGATGATTATCCCATAATTTTGAGCTTTCTGGATAATAGGTTTCCAGATAAGGTATCCTATGGGACCTGTTATCCAGAATGCTCGGGACCGGGGGTTTTCTGGATAATGGATCTTTTTGTAATTTGGATCTTCATATCTTGTCTAAAATAAAATCACTTAAACATTAAATAAACCCTATAGGCTGGTTTTGCTTCCAATAAGGATTAATTATATCTTAGTTGGATCAAGCAAGGTACTGTTTTATTATTACAGAGAAAAAGGAAATCATTTTTACAAATTTTAAAAATATGATTATAATGGAGTCAATGAGAGATGGCCTTTCAGTAATTCAGAGCTTTCTGGATAATGGGTTTCTAGATAATGGATCCCATACCTGTACTATAACTTATACCATGTGGGCCTGCTATGGTGGGCATTGTGGGAAAAGTACAAGGCGAACCACAAATTTGCGTGCAATGGTCCATCCATACAAATGCTAGACACAAAAGGCATTTAAGGTTTTATATCTGCTGAAGAGTTATCTGAAAAGCAAAAGCCTCAAGGAATAAATCAATAAAATATGTAATTTAAAAAATATGTGTCAAATATTACAATTGGTCGTGGTGTGATCAGTAATATGGAGACATGGTCCTGTTCCAAAAACCCACAAAGGTAACCAAGGAGGCATATTCTGGTAAACGAGGCATCCTCTAAGGCTATGATATTATTTGCAAAATATTACACTTTGATACAAAATCAGTTTGGCATAAAACCCAGACAGTACACAGAGAGGGGTGGGATAGAGCAACATGCAATGACTTCTGAGTCTGTTGCAAAACACAACTGCTCATACACAGCCAACTGGCTTCATAAGACATGTATATTCAGCAATTCTTGAGCCATTTATAGACTGAAACCCATCCAATAAGAAAGGCAGTCTGACTTATATGCCACATTATTTCATTTATGCCACAGAACTTAAGTTAAACTATACAGCTGCGCTCGTATGGCAAGGTCAGCAGATGAGCGGATTTTTGCTGTGGGTTGGTCACTTATGTTAAATTAATTGTGATATTTTGGGCACAATGATCAATAAGACACCTTTATTGGTGTCTTATTGATCATTGGGCTTCAAATTTCTTTCAAGTGTTATGCTACACTTGAGCATCAGGCGACAAAATACATGTTAAAGGGGAAATGAACCTTCCCTAAAATTCTCCTATTTGCACCCCCAGCTCTCCAAAGCAGGTATCACAAACTATATTAGAGAAGCAAGTGGATCCTCCATTTGCCATTTGTGCTTAGTACTACTATACATTAGTCACTATGAAGCAGGGTCGGATGAGCTGGCAGGACACTGGGAAAAAACCCGGTCAGCCCCGGCCCTCATGGGCCCCTGCCGGCCCAGGCCCTCTCCCCTAATCTGCCAAGCCCCAAGAAAAAGTGTGCGGCATGTGCCGGCATTCATGCCGGTGTTAGTGCGTGCGCGCCAGCATTTGTGCCGCCATACATGCATGCATGGTGCATGCTGGAGTTTGCACATGCCCCGTGAAGTGTGGAACCCGTTGGGCCCCTGTTATGGTTGCCACCTGGCCGGTATTTTACCAGCCTGGCCAGTAAAAATTATTGCTGATCCCAATGTTATTAATAGGGAAAAAATATAAATATATAGGAAGGCCGGTATTTTATACCAGAAAAGGTTGAAAGGTTCTCTTGCATTCATTTAGCCATTGGTGCTGAAAATTCAGGGGTAGGCTTTGTGTTACTGGACTACAGCTCTCAGCATGCTTTGATAATACATTGGAGTATGGTGAGAGCTGTCACATTTTGGGTAGAATAACACTGTCATAGCAGGTGTATGTTTTGAGTTACTCATTCAAGTGCCTTCTTCTGTTCAATGTAACAGTAGCAAATTACTATCATTTTAACCTTGCACCATAGGAAGGAATGAACAACATACATTGGGGAGACTAAACAATTACTAATTGTGCAAGACAAGACTTAGCAGCTATAACACATCAGGTGCAGAAATGCACCACTAATCTAAAAGGGGGCTTCTTTTCCTAGCAAATTAATTAGAACTCATTCAATAACTGATTCCAGTATAAACAAAATCTAACAAAAAAACTTCCTTTTGCACAAATTCTGCATGTAGAGAGAGACAGGATTTCTGGTGATTTTAATAGAGTGAGCTCTAATAAATCATCTAGGTAAAATAAGCCTCCCTATAAGATTATCTGACAACCAACTGCTGCAGGAAGACAGAATGAAGAGAAACAGATGCTGAGAGAGGGACAGTGAACATGAACTTGATTATTTCAGAAATAATACAACATTTTTAATTAAGTGTATTTACAAAGTTTCTTAAATTTAAATTTTTGTGATAGTTCCCAATGCAATGCAGCGCACAGAGTAACAGTCATTTTACTGGTGAAAATACAACAGTGGGGTTAAAGTCTGGCGTGCCATGGTCCTGAGGCTAGTTTCTGAGCAGGTAGAAAAATGCCAAAAACACCAATCTGCCCTGATTTTGGGACACCCTGTTTGAGCACTGACATTGTATGCTGCTCCTGTCAATGCTCACAGAACACTGGGAAGATCGTCGGAGAATAGCCAATGTGTGACAGTGCCCTAAAATAGAGTGTGCAAGACACATATTTTGGTGCAAAAGTTTGCCAAACTGGAACATTTGTCCCTAAACAACAGAATACCATCCTAACATCTTCTTCACAACAATTACCACCTATGTGTCAGGGCCCGAAGGCGTAGTTTGCAGTGCGGACCAAGGAGGAAGCCATCTAGGCAAACACCGTTCGTGGTACAAAGAATCAGGTAGAAGAATCGTCGGTTCAGGCAAAGGTTGGTCCAGGCAGCAAGATATCGTGGTCGGGATTTCAGGCAAAGGTCGAGGATCAGGAAAGCAATCTTAATAATACACCCAGGAACTCAAGATAGAAGAACCTATACTCGGGTGCTAAGAGAACCTTCTGGCATCTTTAAATAGCCAGATGACGTCATAGGACGTGCGCCAAAAATGTGCGCTGACGCCGCACGTTTAGTCGCCAGCGTCAAAAGGATGCCCCAGCATCAATACGATGCGCGCCACGTCGGTGTCACACTGGCGTCCTCTCTGCGCCGCCATTTTGGACGCGTTGAGGACTGCCAGAACTCCTTACACTATGGTCATGTCACTTAAACAATTACCACCTGCCTCAATGATTTGTATGGCAGAGTAAAAATTGGATTATAGGGTTTAAATGACGAGGAATTTCCTATCATTTAGAACCCATTCGGGTTAGTAATAAAAATTTTTACAATTACTCATCATACTCAAAAATCTGTCATTTTTCTGGCAAGTCTTGAATATTTCTACAAATGTAGAAATGTAAATTTTTTTATCAGAAACACCGAAGCAACCTTGGACTAGATGCTTATCTAGCTTTGCATCTGTCCCTCACTTCAAGCAAACCAGTTCAGAAAGTGGGATTTAAGAAAGTAATGAAACTTAACCTTTAATAATAATTATAATAAAATGTGCTACCCTTTAAATCAGGGGTCCCCAACTTTTTTCACCTGTGAGCAACATTCAGATGTAAAAAGAGTTGGGGAGCAACACAAACATGAAAAATGTTCCTGGGTGGTGCCAAATAAAGGTTGTGATTGGCTATTAGTAGCCCCTATGCTGACTGTCAGCTTATATGTCAGTCTGTTGGGCAGTACACATGGTTTTTATGCCACCAAAACTTTCTTCCAAGCCTGGGATTCAAAAATAATCACCTACATTGAGGCCACTGGGAGCAACATCCAAGGGGTTGGGGAACAACATGTTGCTCACGAGCTACTTGTTGGGGATCACTGCTTTAAACAGACTCAATGCTTTCACATTTTTCAGGCAGTGCAGGACCATGTCCTTAATATTACATATAATAAAAACTATATAGGGTGGATAGGTAGTGTTAAGAATAAGACAACGCTTAGTTTGCAATAGAGTTATAGCACCAATGGCTAATACACTCAATAGCCTGCTCCCTCACTTCCATTTGTTCCCCTGTGCTGTTCATGTCTATCTACATGGGGACAGAGTGGAAGCTATACACACCACCGTCCACCTATGCTGTCCTACGCGTTTCACCGAAACATCAGCGTTTTCAGGGGCATAATTATAATTGGTCCTTTAATCATTTCCTCATTTTATAATGTTTTTGAGATACTTAGTAGTTGCCAAAATGGTGAAACTGTTTGTATTTTGCTTTAGATTAAAGTGAGTGGTTATCAGCATAAAACTGCCAACTGAGGAATAAGGCAATATCACTATGCTGTCTTACAACTTTAATGATCTAGGGTCACCAGAGTCAGACATGTTTCACAAAATATGTCTGCAATAAGTAACTCTGTTCAAAGGCCAGTGCCCTCTCTGCTATTTTGGATCCACTGCAGTATTCATGCACCCTTTCAAACCCAGCTTGCTTCTCCAAACAATACAGTAGGGTTTCATTTCTGAAAATGAGGAATCTAGAGTTCGTTCATCTGTTATAACATAGGTCACACTAAATATTAAACTGCAGTCCTCTGTGGCCTGCGACTTTTCGCCCAATACCCCCAAAAAAATGTATGGTGCATTGTAAATGACCTCTAATCCAAAGATATCCAAAGATATAGGGGCAAATTCACTAAGATTCGTAGTTGCGTCAGGCGTAACTTCGCCGAACTTCGCCACACTTCGCCAGGTGTAGTTTCGCCAGCGCTCTGCAAATTCACTAAAATCCGAAGTTGCGCTCAGGGGCAGCGTAAGGTTGCGAAGTTGCGCTAGCGTTGATTCGCTAAGCGAAGTTACGCTAGCGATGGTTAATTTGCATATGGCGCCAAATTCAAATTTCAAGGAGGAATACGTACAATCACTATAAATGCCTGGGAACCCTTCAAAACATCAAATAAATTTTTTTTTTTGCCCTACACATGTGCCCACTGTATAGTTAAGTTGCCATGAGTTAGGAAATGTAGGGGGGATAAAATAAAATTTTTGGAAGCAATCCCTATTTACTCTATTGCGCTTCGCCTGGTCTGAGGTGGCGAAGGAAGTCTAGCGTAAAAGGTAGCGTTCAGTACATTGCGCACATTAGAGAATTTGCGTAGTTACGTCCGTTGCGAAAATTAGCCAGGCATAAGGGTGCGAAGTAACACTAGCAAATTTACGCCAGCGTTCGTTAGTGAATTTGCGAAGTAACGAAAATGACCAACGCTAGCGAATTGACGCTAGCGTTAGGTGCTTCGGCGCTTAGTAAATTTGCCCCATAGAGACCTGATCAGTCCTTATACATAACAACCAGGGTACATTATTCCCTAAACTAATACTAGGCTATATACAATGTCACCAGAATACAAACAAAGTTCTGAAATGGCCTGAATTATATGTACATTGCATGTTAATGAACATCTATATATTCTATAAATATTTTATGTTACCACAATGGAGGACAACCATGAACTATTAAATCAGTGCTGCAGGGTACATTGCAGTGTGCTGGGGTACATACAGTAGTTCAGCTGCTCATTGCCATGAAACAAAACCTAACAATGGCCCACAAAATACAAATTTCTATATGTACATTTTCAATATTTTAATACCCTGAAAACCAAACTGTTTTCTTGTTTAGAATACTGCAATTAATGGAATTTGTTTTATCATTCAGTTACAGAAAATTATACTAAAATGTAAAACTCAGTGATTTACAACTTTAGACACTACCGCTTGCATATTTCTTACAGGGCACATTATTCGCTACGCTGTCATGTGTATTATCAAGCATAATTATTAATGATGCAGATGTAACATCACATGTCAGGCTGTATCATACATAGACATATTTACATAAAAACCTGTAATTGATGTGACATACTAACAAATACTAATAAAGAAACTGAAGTTTAACTGAAAGTGTTCCCACAGGCACAATGTTATTTTACAGACATCACAAGACCTTACGCATTTCATACCCCCATGGTACTTGGTCATATGCCTATGAATAAGTACCAAGGGGAAAGACCCCTTCCTTATTTCTCATTTTATTCTCACTACAAACAAGCTGATCTGACTACCATCGTCACCCTTTCCTACAAAAGTGCAGCCTCTACATCCAGACCCAGATGCCCAAACAGCCCCACCAGCCCAATAAATAGGGAAAGTTTAGAGCAACTTACAGCAGCCCTTCTAGCATTTGCCAGAATAAACAGGTTGCAGGTCCGTGCCTGTGTGCAACCCACTTGACACTGTTCTGAGCCTGATAATGAGATTTAGGTGCCAATTTTCACTCACGACTGACTATTTCAGTTGGTTTGGTTTGGGGAACTGTTTATGATGTCTTGATAAAGGTCCTTTGTGCAGCACTGAAATATCGACTTACACCATGAAAGTTTTGAACATAAATTAAGTACCATGAGTGCTCCGTGTTCTTTATGTTATATATACATATTACAGGTACAGGACTTGTTATCCAGAATGCTCTGGACCTGGGATTTCTGGATAATGGATCTTTCAGTAATTTGGATCTTCATACCCCGTCTACTAGAAAATCATGTAAACGTTAAATAAACCCAATAGGTTGGTTTTGCTTCCAGTAAGGATTAATTATATCTTAGTTTTGATCGAGTACAAGGTACTGTTTAATTATTACAGAGAAAAAGGAAATACTTTTACAACATTTGGATTATTTGTTTAAAACGGAGTCTATAGGTGACAGTCTTTTCCGTACTTTGGAGCTTTTCTGTAGAAGGGAAATTTGGGCTTGGTAAAAATCCCTGAATCAGAAAAGGTGTCTAAACTCTAAAAATAGTCTGAAAACCACAGTCCCAGAATTCCAGCAATACTTCTTTTACTAAATATTTTCTTGATAAATATTGTCTTTAAACCTATAGAGAATGGTGGACAAAATGAAGATTCTCAAAGCATAATCAAAGTGCAAAAAGAGTAAAGTAAAAATTGGAAAGCCTTACCTAGAAGCAAAGCATATAAACACGTCTGCTCCGGCACACCTGCAGTTTACAGAAGTCTTGTTCCTTGTAGTTAATGATACCAATGTGATAGACCCCACCTAAGGAAAGTTAGTGAATTGTTAATCCCGATGTTAGTACATTGTATCCAGACAATAGAATCAGTATATTACAATTCTAATAAAAAATAACTTGTAGTATCTTCCATTAAACTTTGAGTGGGGCCAAAGTGACAACTGGAAGATCACAGGGTGAATTAATATAGGATTATGTTAAATTTCATCATGATTTATTTATATAGTGTCAGCAAGTTACACAGCCCTTTACAATAACTTACAATGAACAGGGGTCTTACAATAATTAAATACATAGTGAAATATAATATCAGAAGGCCCTACTAGCAAGAGCTTACATTTGTATAAGAAGCACAATATGCATCTTCTTTTTCTGAGTTTTAGCTGCTATTCAGTGGTGTGACACTTCATGAAATAAATGACAGAATATGTAACAGAGCTGTATAATAACTTGCATCCTAGTAAAACACTACTGCGAGATGAAGAAGATGAGTCATGGAATGTCTTCAATGATTACTCAGCAAGTTCAGTTGTTTTAGAATTACTTATATTAGATATACCATGACCTGGATGAATGAAAATCTTCATAGTCATAAAGAAACAGTAGCATCAAAAAATGAAAGTGTTTTAAAGGAATAACAATACAACTGTTGCCCTCCACTGGTAAAACTGGTGTGTTTGCTACATAAACACAACTATAGTTTATATAAAGCAGTGCTTGATTGGCTGCCCCCATGGCTACACAGCAGCTTTTTTATATAAACTATAGTGGAGTTTCTGAAGCAAACACACCAGCTGTACCAGTGCAGCGCAGCAATGCATTATATTTTCATTTCTTTAAAACAATTGAATTTGTTGGTGTTATTGTTCCTTTAAGGCAATGCACACACCACCCTTCAGACTTTTAGGCCTCTACCCTACACGATTCTCATCTTCAGAGTGTAAAGATCACTAGGACAGAGAAAGCTTTTGTCCTGCTTGAAACACTAGAGCAGGGGTCCCCAACCTTTTTTACTCATGAGCCACATTTAAATGTAAAAAGACTTGGAGAGCAACACAGCTTGAAAAAGTCTATGGGGGTTCCAAAAAAGGGCTGTGATTGGATGTTTGGTAGCCTCTATATGGACTGGCAGCCTACAGGAGACTCTGTTTGGCAGCAGTACATCTGGTTTTTATACAACCAAAACTTGCCTCCAAGCCAGGAATTCAAAAATAAGCTCCTGCTTTGAAGCCACTGGGAGCAACATCCAAGGGGTTGGTGAGCAACATGTTGCTCGCGAGCTACTCACCTTTCTCGACTTTCACTTTTCTCTGCTCTCCAAGACTGGGAGCCTTCTTCCTCCTTCTACCTAAATTCACACTGAAAGCTTCCTCCCAACGCAGCCTTTTTACATCTCAGCTCACCCAGAACATGCAGAGAATATAAATCGCTCACATCAGACACACACACCTAAACACAGTTACTCATCAGATACCACATCCTAGACACATCATGCCGGGTGCATAATGGACAGGTAAACTCTGCTGTTCCTGTGAGACTCATAGCATGGTCACATAACACTCCTTTTCGTAAGCAACGTTACTAACTCCGTATGCCCAGAATCCGCCCAGAATCAGCGGCACACAAGCTGACTGGGGGGGGGCTGAGGGGGGTGCGGACCCTGGCCCAATCGCACCCCCTGCTCCCCCGGTAGTTACGCCACTGCATTTCATCCTTTACACTTTCCTCCTGCCTGTGGCTATATTTATGGCATCCAGAACGGGAACACAGACCTGATTTAGATCCTATTAATTTTGCATATCATAAATAATCTGTTAAATGTGTACAATTGTAATGAATTAAAGAAACTGTAACACCAAAACATTAAAGTGTTTTAAAGTAATGAAAATATCACACACTGGTAAAACTGATGTGTTTGCTTCAGAAACACTACTATAGTTCATATAAACAAGCTGCTGTGTAGCAATGGTGGAAATTGAAAATATGACACAGGTTACATAGTGGATAACAGATAACACCATTATGTTCTACAGAGCGTATCTGCTATCTGCTGTGTAATCTGAGTCTTTTCTGTATTACATTAAAACATTCATTTTTGATGTTCCTGTTCCTTTAAATATATAACTAATTAACTATGTATGGGTTAACTTGCTTTTGAAAAAGTAGAGCTATCACGATCACATAAAGCATCTATTGTTTAATTTGTCTGTAGGGATAACACATGTTGGCACATATAGTAAAAATCTGAAGTTATGACAAATATATTATATGCTAAGAATTATAAATCCTTTTGAAACTATGAAGTGTTAAAATAACAGGCACTGGAGAAGGGCCATGAATGGTAAACAAACTTAGTAAATCTGCCCTTAATTTAATTAAGGTATAAAATGCAGCTCCCAGCAACAATAAAAGTACTAGCCTGCATGTCTGAACTGATAGCCTAACAACCAGATGATTATTAGAATGTTCACCTTAAAGGGCAAGTCAAGCCCAACATAAAAAAAATTGCTCAACAAAAGAAAACATAATTCTAAGCAATTTTCCAATATACATTTATGAAAGATTTCAGTGTGTTTAAAATTATTTGTAAAACAATTGCTATTGAAAGCAGTATTCGCCTAATTCCTAGTTGTCTATCAATGTTGCAAAAGTCTAAGTACCTCAGCAAAGAGAAGTCAGTTCATCAGCTGCCTTGTCTTACATTGTATCAACAGTCTGAGCCATCAGGGCAGAGATTAGAAATGCATCAAGAATTATGTTCTCTTTTATTAGGCAAAAAAATATTTTTGGGCTGACATTTCCTTTAAAGGAGAACTAAATTTTAA
Source organism: Xenopus petersii (assembly GCA_038501925.1). Classification (NCBI taxonomy): domain Eukaryota; kingdom Metazoa; phylum Chordata; class Amphibia; order Anura; family Pipidae; genus Xenopus; species Xenopus petersii. Next base: position 142,634,663 of record CM076674.1, read on the forward strand.
CACACAGGCTAAAATATTAATCTTTACTTCTTTACCACCAAAACCCTTTAACAGTAAAGATATGTGTCTTCAACGACGTTTTATCATTTGAACCTCGAGTGCCTTCCAGAATCCATAACAATTAATTATTGCAAGTACTTAGGGGTAAGCCCCCTGATGTATGTGTTAGAGTCCTGCAGCAGGTCAGTTACCAGCAGGTTACCTGCAAAAAAAGCAGGTAAGATGCAGGTTGCAGGTAGGTAAGTTTGTATGTGGGTATAGATATGGGTTGCGGGTCTGTGGGTTGGGTTGCGTGTGTTATCTCTAGCAAGTTTTACTCCTCTACAAATTTTTTAGGGGGGCAGGTAAGGGGTGGTACAGGAGATGTCTAGCTGCTGCCTGCAGCCCACCACTTATAAATTAAGCAGTACTAAATGTAGAGAATGCTGTATCCATAAGGAAAGCACAGGTTATAGTGTGCTGCAAAAACAGGGTGGTATATTTCAAGTGATTCTTTTTAGTACAACATTGTTTGTTTTTGCCTCTGGAACACAAATTTTTAGAATGGGAAATATATAAGAGGAAAGGGTCCAAATCTTGAATAGGCGAGTCTTCAAAAATGCTACTGAAGAGTACAACATACCCAAAAATATACAGCTTGTTTATTTTGGTTCTAGTTCTTTAAAATTAACTCTTTAATTAGTAGCAGCATCTCACCTTCAGTGCGATATGCCCTTGTTCCTCCTCCAGATCATCACATCTAAACTATAGGACATTTGGAGGATCATAACTGCCCCCTGTTTTCTTCATGATGACATGAGCCAGGTGATTTGTGGCAGGTAATTTTTGGTTTCCCTGTATTTTAATATGATTACAAACTTTATATATTTTACCCCAAGCTGTCACCAATATAGAGGTAACAATTTATGGTATTACACACTTTTGGGGTGTAGGAGCTCAGAAAATATATTAACTTTATATTGGCTTTTTACTTGCTCACCAAACAACCCACCACATTGAAAATCTAGGCATTGTATCTATTGTCATTAGTACATAACAGCATAAATGATATAGCTACAAGGTACACAATCTGTTGAGGTTTGACTGAGTGATTTCCTGCTCTGTGTGATGTGTTGTCTCTATGCAACTGCTACTCCCAGGGTGTGTCACTGATCTACAGTAAGGGCTGAGATATAAAAAAGCTCTCGAAGGTCTACATATTTTACTGTATTGACAACTTTTGCGTAATCCGAAAACAAATATTCCTAGGGAAGCTGAAGCATGGATTGGCTGGCAATGAAGTCAGGTATGATTTTTTATTAATGTAATTGAAGACTTAATTCCTTTAAATTTTGCTTTCTGACCATCCCACTTGATAACTAATTAATACTTCTGCTTACAAGTGACGCAGGCCATTACTTTCCACAGGCATGTCGGTATACTTTTTAAAAAGAAAACTGTAGTTAGACCCTAAAGAGCTGTAAAGATTATTTACATTGTATTTAAGCTATTTTAAAGGGTTAATCATCAGAAGCTGCTTACACCGGCATGTGACTTTTATCCTTTCTATGCAAGTTCGAAATACATATATAAATATTTTTCTTTGCATCTATTTTGCACTGGAGTATATAAAGACCTGTGAATGCATGTTCTCTACATACATGTACTGTATATTTATCTATACATGTACAGATATGGGATATGTTATCTGGAAACTCATTATTCAGAAAGCTTCAAATTACAGTCAGGCCATCTCCCATAAACTACAATTTATCCAAATAACCCATATTTATAAGAATGATCTCCATTTTCTCTGTTGGAAGAAAAAAGTACTTTGTACTTGATCCAAACTAAGATATAATTAATCCTCATCTGAAACCTAACTAGCTTATTGGGTTTATTTGATGTTTACATGATTTTCTAGTAGACTTAATGCATGAAGATCCAAATTAGGGAAAGATTAGTTATCCGGAAAACTTCAGATTCCGAGCATTCTGGATAACAGGTCTCATACATGTAGGTATATCTAAACTGTCACCAAAAAGCACAGTCTTAGTTTTTTTTTTTTAGAATAATGTGTTCAGCAAATGCTAATGCACTCCTTAGTGCTCAGTTACAGGGTCGGACTGGGCTGGCGGGACACTGGGAAAAAGCCTGGTGGGCCCAAGCCCTTTGTGGGGGCCCAGTGCCTCTCCCTGACCTCCCCTCCTGGCCTTGACCTCCTTGAATCTTGCAGGAAGAAAGGGAAGTGTAATGTGGGGTGCTGCTGGAGGGGGGTTATGCGTGGGGTAGTTAGAGGGGGTTGGGTTTGTGGTAGGGGGCCATCAGAGGGAGTTGCAAATATGGTGGGGTGTCTGTTGGAGGGGGTTGTGCCCGCGGCGGGGGTCAGTGGGGCTGTGATGTGGCCAGGGCCGCCATCAGGGGGGAGTGTTGTACTGGGCCCGGAGGGTTTTAAGACTGGAGGGGGCCCAGCCGCGCTGTCACTGAGCTGAAGACTACGGAAGGGTGAGTGGGCCGGAGCCTGTATCTTCTAACTGTTCTGATTTGTCAATGAATTGTCCCAGTTAAGCCACATGGTGATTGGATGGGTGAAATTTGAACCTCCCCTCCAGCTTATCCAATGACCATACAAAATTACCGGGACTTACATTTTCCCATTTCACTGGCAAATCAGAGCACAGGAAAGCTAAAGACACAGACACCGGAGTTTCCCCGAACTCTGCAGCTGAAGTAAGCACCTGTTTTTTTAATAACTTACAGGGGCCCTGGCCACCAATTTTTATGTCACCTGTAGGGACCCTGCCACCATTTTTTTATATTACACAAATTTTTATATATAATATATAGGGGCCTTGTCCACCATTTTTTAATGTAACCTGTAGTGGCCCTGGCCACTTATTTTCTATATAACTTGTAGGGGCCCTGACCACCAGTTTTTTTTAATATAACTTGTAGGTGCCTTGCCCAGGAATTTCATTTATATCGCTTTGTTATACTGTGTTCAATAATTTGTAGGGGCCCAGGCACTAATGTTTTTTTTATAACTTGTAGGGGGGTCCTGGCCACTAATGATTTAATAAGTTGTAGGTGGCTCCGTGGCCACCATTTTTTTTTTTTAACTTGTAGGTGGGCCTGTTTTAGCACTTGTGCATGTGTAGCCTTTGTGCTGTGCTGAAAATTTTGTTGTGCGGGGCCCCACGATTTCCGATGGCAGCCCTGGGTGTGGGGGTCGCAGACATGGCAATCCAGCCAGCCCGGAACCCCAGTCCGACACTTGTGTTCAGCCCAGTGCTGGGGGTGCAATGCACCCTGTCCTTACACCTGGCATCGGGCAGCTGGTAAGTACAGGACTCCTTTGCAACCTTCACTTCTGAATGGTGGTTTGCTCCTGTCATCAATATACATATTCAGGTTTCTTAACAAATGTTGTCTTAAAGTGCCCACATATCAATTAACAGCATACAAAATATAATAAACTCTAAAATAATTTAAAGTATGGACAATGATAATCAAGTGTTTGTCCCTTACATGATAAAACGGTACTTCAGGTGAAAGGATAGGGTTAATATTAAAAGTCGTGAAGGAATTATATGTTAGGAAATAGTAGGCCAGACAGTTAATTATTACCAAGATAAAGGTCAACCCAAACAGTCTGTGCCACTGGAATCCTGCACAAACACAAACAAATCCCAGACTTCTGTTATTAGTATAACCTTGATTTACTCACAAAAGGGCATGGGCATTTTAAGGTGGAGCAATCCTTTAAACACATGAATTGATGTGCCTGGGTGCAAGCTGACAATATGCAGAGGTGGCTTTGGTGTTCCTTATGATGGACGTATAAGTTGCTTTACTATACAATATCATGGCTTGAATTGAGTATAGCTTCTGCTCTGTAGCCCCTCACACTATTTGCTACCCTGTCCATAAAATGAAGGTTAATTTAGGTGCCCTCAACAAGGATTATTGTCTAGAAAAGATGTAATAAAAGTATCAATCCTTATATGTATTATTCTCAGAGATCACTGAATGATACATGCCAGTATGTCACTGTATATTTAAAACTCTTGTCCATTATGAATCTACTGTAAAAGGAAACTTACAGGTGTAGAGTTATCTCCCTGTCATCCCATGATGTATGGAGTCAATTGCTTATTGGCGTCTGAGGCTATCCGTAGTAGAAATTTTGGATCAAAGTACATCTTTAGCACCGAAAGCAACTATACAATTGGTAACATAATACAGAGAATACATACATGAGGAAAAGAATTCTAATTTTTTCCATAGACACATTTTAAATACAGTATGTACATTACCCAAAGTACAGCCTCAAGGCTGGATGAATCTGACTCTTTTCACTTTGCAAAATGGCTAAAAATTCACCAAACACATTTAAGTCAATGGGCTTTTTTTTGTGCATCATGTGTGAGGCCACCAACAAAGGATGGGTCCTGCCAAAGCAACTGTGCACATATCGCAGGAAGACAAATGGGAAGAATGAACACATCTTTATTGTAGTTTCTCCAGTCTGAGCACTGCCCCATTCACAAAGTCATCCACTTAGTGTGCCCATTTTGCCTGTGGCAAACAGTTGTAGCTCTAGTGACAAGCATGAGTATGTTTGCAGCAGTTTCTCACTTGATGGTTTCTTGTTTGGCATCTTTGCTATAACCAACATTGACTGATTACAATGGATAGAGAGTCTCCCTATTGGTCCCTGGATCAAACAAATGAATCCTTAGTTATAAAGAGGATCACTTGTGCTCAATGATCCCCTTGGGTACCAAACAGCACCCTAGGTTATCTAAATGTATGTGTAACATAAAACCCTTTTAATGACTTGTTGGAAAAATCCTTATGAAATGATAAATAATATAGCAATAGAGAATATACTATAGCATGGTTTTTTGGTATCTCTGAAGGTGGGATATGCATGTCTATTAGCTTGCCTGATGTGCAGTTAAAGATTTTCTTTAGCCTTGTGTACACTGTGCCTTTCTCTGCACCAGTGATCTTGTGAATAGAGAGATATACCTACCACCTGTCATTTATATATATATAGGCAAACAGTATATGTCTTCAGTCTCTAGTGTTTGATATATTTAATTTTAAAACAAGAATATTTTTATAAATTGTTATACTGTGTGGTTAAACTGCTGTACACCTTCTTCATGAACCTGAAGACCTGAAACTTACTTTATGTCTAATTTACATTTGCTCTCCTATGTCAGTATTTGCTAAAGATAAAAGTGACATCAAAGGCTCATGTATGAGACTGGACCACTGGCTGGGTAGGCGTTTAACTAACAGATTAACCACTGCAAACCAAGGCAATTACAGAATAAGTGGTAAAACTGAAGTAACAAGTTAAGTTTTGAGCCCTGCCAAACTATAGCTTAGCCAATTGGTTTCCATTTTGGAGGTGTACTTGCCTCAGCTCACCTACATAACAGGCAATGCCAATGTTAGACTGGCCCAGACATCCCTTGTTGGGAAAACTCCCGGTGGGCCCAGGTGTCAGTGGGCCTGCCTGCTTATAAACATTTGGCCTATTTCATGGATATTCTCTATTTCTAGGCTAAATAGATGGAATAATAGATTATAGAAAAGAGAATAGGAGGTTGAGTGAGGAGAGGAAGAAAAATAGTACTGTGGGTCCCTAGTCTAAAGGCCCCCTTACATGGGCCGATAAAAGCTGCTGGCAGAGTCGGGAGCTTATTGGCTCGTGTGTGGGGCCATCCGACGGGCAATCAAAATCAGGCCAAAAGTTTGGCAGTTCCCGATTTGGCAGGTTAAAAAATCCCATTGGATCGTGGCCACATCTGTGCATGTATGCAGTCCTGCGATCCGATGGCCTGTATCGGATGTATTATGATCTGATCGTTGGGCCCTAGGGCCCATGATCGGATCAGCCCGATATCGCCCACTTTGATGTGAGCATATCGGGGAGAGATCCACTCGTATGGCCACCTTTTGATTTTTTGGTGGGCCCCTGGTGTCCCAGTCCAACACTGGGTGATGCTAAATGAAGACAAAGTTGGATATAAACAAAGCTCTCTGATATTGGCTCATGTGAAATATTTTGGCACATTGTATCAAAAATTCTTTAAAAAACACATTTAACCATGCTTCTTTTGAAACAAACTTTTCAAAGGAACAAGTTTTTATGGGAATAAGAAAGAAAAAAAACTTTTACCACTGATTGAAAGCAGTGTTGCCCAGGAAATACAATGGCTTCTAAGGTGAAACATTGCCTACATTTATAATGCTTTTGTGCAGTGATGTTATACTCCAACAGTGCCACTGCTTTCATGTTCTCAAAAATTGCCAGTCACTTACAAGGTACAGTATATGTGATAAACTGGGCACAGACACAAAGATAAAGTTGTACGAATCTTCGTTTCGTTTGATTTTCGGGCTGTGTGTGGATCATTTAGTTCCAACAATTTTCATGCCATGGCGATTGGTCGTTAACTCGATCGGTCTGGTTAGAAGATTTCTATTGGTTAATGATAATATCTCTGCATGTATTGCCTATCTGACGATATCAGTGGGTGACTGTCACTACTATCAGACATAACTTTTGTACAATTGTTGTCTTTGAATTAATGGCCAGAACATTGTCAGTTTTTGTTTGTTTTACTAGTTTATTTAACCTGAATGGTTAGTGGTAGGTCGGGAGATTGCAATAAACAACATAAAGATCTGCAAATCTATGACCAGCTTAATACTTCTTCAGTTTAATAGATTCTCCAAAATCTGCATATTATACAAAGCACAATGGTTTGCATTGTCCTTGGTTGGAAAAGAATACTTTTGGTGGTAAAAGAAATAAAATAAACAGTCCCAGTAATACTTTTGGATTTGGTATATGTTGTCTTTTAAAGTGGCGGCGTGGTTTAAAGATCAATGTGCAATTAAGACACCTCTGAGTGACAGTCTAGCATCACTCAATAAATCTGGCTTCCAACCAGACAACTGAACGTTTATTGGAGACAATGTTCAATGAAATCTAACCTTTGATCATGCACAGGACATGTGGAACCATAAGTAACAATGTTCAGTAAAATTTAAAGAAATGAGGATAGGGGGGGTGTTCAGGCACTAATTTTATGAATGAATAATTACCATTCAGTTAAAGACTGAATTAAAGGAGAACTAAAGCCAGTTATATGATATTTAATTTATTAATGTATTATTAACTTATTAACGTATTAGGGCCAGGGCACACAGGCAGATTCAGGGAGATTAGTCTTTGTTTCCTTCGTGAGGCAACTTCGGGCGACTTCGGAAAATGAATTGCGCCAAATGCCATCCCGCCGGCGATTTACATTTTAGCCAGCAGGAAGGCAGGGGAGATTAGTCGCCCCAAAGAAGAGGAGATTTGTTGCCGGGCATTAATCTCCCTGAATCTGCCTGTGTGTCCTGACCCTTAATAAAGGTCCCCGTAGACGCAACGATTCTTTTTTGGTGAACGACCGATTTCAGTGCAATCCGACCAATCCGTCAAATTATCGTGCGGTTAATGGGATTCGAACGGTCGTACATCTTACGATTTTTCGGCCGACATCTGTCAGAAAATTGATCGGCCAGGTTTAAAAATCTGTATCGGTCCCAGTGCAATCTATCTATGTCTGCAGGGCCAAGCAGGCAGCTCCCCTTCCGTTTTGCTGGCAATATCGCCTGAAATGGTGTTTTTAGTTGATGGACACATCGTACATTTAAACGATCATTTCGAGATAATCGTGGTCTCACGATAACGATTGGATCTTTTAAAAATCTTTACACCTATGGCCAGCTTAAAGCCAGCAGAGAAAACGGCCCATCTGCCATTAGCTCAATGTTCCTCATACCAGAAGGGGGAGATAGGGGGTGAAATAATTAACCACTTGCCTTTTTTAATTGAAAGAAAAAAACAGTGCCTTCATTAAAATAGATACTTTAAACATGAATATTAAACTGGCCTTTATATAAACAGGAAAAAACAATGTCTATGCTTTGCTCAAATAAGAAGGTTGAAAAGATAAAGTATACAGTCTACTGTGTTTTTTACCCACAATGCTTAAAAAAACACACACACACTGCAATAAAATAAAAAATATTCATGGGGCGGATACTGACAGTAAGCATAGCCATACACTGGCAGAATGAAGATGTTGATTCGGCCCTTTCAGGCGGAATTGGCAGCTTATCTGCCCTTGTATGGGGCCCTTCACAACCAGTATCTTGGCTAGAATCAGGAAGATATCGATCAGACAGGTTTGATTTTTCTGTTGGATCTAGGACCATGTCTACTTGTTGCTGTGGCCCTCTCAAATATGATCCAATCTTGTGGCGATTGGCCCACCACAAAGTGTATCAGTAAAAGAGCTGCTCCTTTGGCGACCTCTCCAAATAAATGTATGGGCAGTTTACAGACAGCTATCTCTCAGGAACAATTGCAGTGATGACCCCTAACGGGAGCAAAATCACATGTAACCAATGACTGACCCTATAACTGCGGGCGACACAGAGGATCTGTCTGTGATCTGATTCCTTGGTAGTTACATCACTGTTTATGCTCATACTAACAACATTGCCATCTTCATGTATAGATGTTAAAACCGAGCTTCTGTGAAAAGGCATTGCAACCAAGGACTTGTAGTTATCTTCAAGCAAGGGCTGTGCTTATGATAAGAATATAGTAATGTTTACAAACACTGTGTTACAAATTAATCTGGTATTTGGTCTTTCAGGATGCCAGCATCCTTTTACAGCTTTGAGATTGTTCTTGATGTGACAAAGGTCATCAGTCAAGGTTCATGGACAACGTGAGTGGAAAGTGAAGGTTAAGTGGTTCATAGTGGAAAACCATGTGGGTTGATTTAAGTCAATGATCCAATATACAATAATTTTTTTCTGTTTACTGTACAAGCAGTACGTGTGATGTATTTAATGGACAAGGAAAGGAAGAATCACAGGGGGTGCCAAGTTGTTTGGCATTCCACTTTCCCAGTTATTATACTTCTGATATACTTCTGTGCTACTTTTCTTCAAAACATGAACTGCTCACAGCTATGTTGTTGTAGTTTTCCATCATTCCCTTTACCACATACCCAGCACAAAAAATGTTTGATTTGATTTCAGGGGATGTCTGTGACACAGCAAAAATATGTCCAGCAACTTGACACCCCATAATGATTCTACTTTTGCTTTTCCTTTAATAAGCTATTAGCGTCAAAGGACAAAGAAAGTCATTTATACTGGGGTGTCCTGTTATAAGGTACTGCAATGAATTAAACTGTGTCTATTTTTCCCCAGGTGAGAGTCTTCTGTAGAAAACGCAATGGGCTGGAATACTTGGGAATAGTGCCATTTTAGCTCATTCGCCCAAAAAATGCACTCATAGGTCTGTCTTGCAAAAGCCACAAAGGCTGTGGTTTATTTCCTCAACGTTTTGGCTACCAAACTTTAGCCGTCCTCAGGAAATTTCCTGAGGACGGCTAAAGTTTGGCTTTTTGCTCTACTGCTCATGCGCAGCCACAAGAAGAAAGATGAAGCCGGAAGAGGATCACTCCATGGTGCTCGCTGGAAAAACTGTAAGCTGGAAGAAGTAAATACAATCACTTGGGGGTACCTAACATTTGGCACCCCCAAGTGGAAGAAGACTTTCCTTCTCCTTTAAGCCCAACAGACCTTAGTTTAGAAAGCAGTAATTTGTGGAGCATGGTATCAAACGCTTTGGCAAAATCCAAATAGATCACATCTACTGCTCCCCTACTGTCCAGCATCTTACTTACCTCATCATAAAAAGCAATCAAATTTGTCTGACATGACCTATCCTTCATAAAGCCATGCTGATTTTTGCTCATAATGCCATTCAGTAAGACAACATTTTGGATCTGATCCCTTAACAAGCCTTCAAATATTTTGCCCAGCACAGATGTCAAATTTACTGGCCTATAATTGCCAGGCTGAGATCGTAATCCCTTTTTAAATATTGGAATGACATGAGCTTTTTTCCAATCCATAGGTACCATACCAGATGAAAGCGAATCTGAGAAAATCAGAAATAAAGGCTGGTCTAAAACTGAACTAAGCTCTCTTAGAACCCAGGGGTGTATGCCATCTGGCTCTGGAGCCTTGTTTACATTAATTTTTATTAAAGCTTTATGGATCATATCCTGAGTCAGCCAGTGACTAGATTGAGCTGAGCAGCTATGAAGTAAGCCTGGAATCTCTGACTCCTCAATTGTATACACTGAAGAAAAGAACTGACTTAGCACATTTGCCTTTTCTGTATCTGTTACAACCATTCTTGTACCATTATTTAAAGGAGCAACACTATCCACATCAACACTATCCAGATTGCTGTTTTACAACATTTATTATAGTGTTTATATTCATTAAATGCAGTTTCTGGCCCTATGGACTTTTCTTCTTCCTATTAATTTCTTTACTTTTATATGAAGCCACATAGGGTGATTCTTAGTGCGTCTACATTTACTCCTTAAGGGAGTAAATTGAGAACAGTAACTATTTAATATAATTTTAAATGACATCAATTTCTGTGCTGTGTCTATGTCTATGCTCTGAAGGGCAGCCCTCAAGGCACTAAAGTTAGCTTTTCTGAGATTAATGTTTTTTGTTGCCACAGTGTTGATTTGTTTTTTTGCACCAGACATTAAATGATATAACATTATGGTCACTATTACTTGCACATTCGCTATACGTTCTGGGTCATTAGAGATCACTAGATCCAGAATAGCATTTTTTGTGGTTGGCTCACAACTTGTGAGTAAAATTGTCATGCAACCATTGGCGATCTTGGCCCCTCTGCCGCCTGAGGCAGCAGCAGTTGCTGCTGACCCCCCTCCCCCAGAAATTCGCTCTTAAAGTACCAGGAGCAGCATTTTTTCCGCCCCCCTGGTACCTAGTGGGGCGCTGCCGCCTCAGGCGACAGCCTCAACTCGCCTCATTGTCGAAGCAAGTTTATAAACTTGTTCCCATTAACTGACCTGGCAGTACTGTTGCAGTCAATATCAGGGTAATTAAAATCCCCCATTATCATTACTTTCCCCAAACTAGTAGCCTTTTCTATTTGCATCAGGAGTTTAGCCTCCTCCTGCTCACTTACATTAGGGGGTCTATAGCATACTCCTATAATTAATTTGCTGGAATTGGTGAAGAGCTGCACCAATAAGACTTCTGCCCCCTTATTTTCTAACATAACCTCCTCCTTTATATTAGCTTTTAAATCCTGCCTAACAAACATACATACACCTCCTCCTTTTCTATTGCCTCTGTCCCTCCAAAACAAAGTATAGCCACTGATATTAACTGCCCAGTCATGCGACTCATTCAGCCATGTTTCGGCCACACCAATAGGGATGTAGCGAACTAGTTCGCGTGAACTTCGACCGTTCGCGTCCGCCGAATGTTCGCGAACGTTTGGGAACATTTGCATTTTGAGTTCGCGTTCGATTCTAATAAAAATCGTTCGACCATTCGATTCCTTCGACCGCTAAAAATCGAACGATTTCCATTCGTTCGAACGATTGTAAGCATTCCATCGAATGATTTTCATTCAATCGAACGCTAAAAATCGTTCTAATCGAACGATCGAACGATTTTAAAACGTTCGATCGAATGATTTTTCATTCGTTCGAATGCTTAAAACGTTCGATCGTTCGATTCAAATGATTTTAGCATTCGATCGAATGAAAATCCTTCGATCGAATGATTAAAATCCTTCGATCGTTCGAATCGAACGATTTTAGCGGGTGTTCGAAGTTCGCGAACTGTCCGCGAACGTTCGCATTTTTTGCCGGTGTTCGCGAACGGCGTTCGCGAACACCAAATTGGCAGTTCGCTACATCCCTACACACCAATCACATCATATTTTACCTCCAGTGCGAACACCTGCAGCTCTACCATTTTACCAGTCAGACATTTTACCAGCATACATGTAATACTGGTACTATATTGAACATATGACATCCTTAAAGGGATACTGTCATGGGAAAAAAATATTTTTTCAAAATGAATCAGTTAATAGTGCTGCTCCAGCAGAATTCTGCACTGAAATCCATTTCTCAAAAGAGCAAACAGATTTTTTTATATTCAATTTTGAAATCTGACATGGGGCTAAACATATTGTCAATTTCCCAGCTGCCCCAAGTCATGTGACTTGTGCTCTGATAAACTTCAATCACTCTTTACTGCTGTACTGCAAGTTGGAGTAATATCACCCCCCTCCCTTTTCCCCCCAGCAGCCAAACAAAAGAACAATGCGAAGGTAACCAGATAGCAGCTCCCTAACACAAGACTCCCTAACACTCAATAGTAAAAACCCATGTCCCACTGAGACACATTCAGTTACATTGAGAAGGAAAAACAGCAGCCTGCCAGAAAGCATTTCTCTCCTGAAGTGCAGGCACACGTCACATGACTTGGGGCAGCTGGGAAATTGACAAAATGTCTAGCCCCATGTCAGATTTTAAAATTAAATATAAAAAAATCTGTTTGCTCTTTTGAGAAATGGATTTCAGTGCAGAATTCTGCTGGAACAGCACTATTAACTGATTCATGACCTTCTTAACATTGCTTGTGGCACCAGTAATAAAAAAAACCAGAGAAAATTACCTAGGAAGTCCTCGCCCTCAACTTTACACCTAGGACTTCACCACCTCTTCTAACTTTGTCATTGGTACCTATGTGTACAAAGAGCGCTGGGTCATCCCCAGCCCCTCCCAGCCCCTCCCAATAATCTGTCCAATCGTTCCACATGCCAAACCGTAGCAGCAGACTGTCCTGTATGAAGTGTCCTTGCGGCAGATTAACCTATCCACTTTTCTAATAATTGAATTCCCTATAACTAAAACCTGCCTATCCTTCTTTGCACTTCCAGCACCACCTGTATTAGAGAAACTGTCTCCCAGGGTGCTCTGAGAGTTAGCCTGCTCCATACACGGCAGTTCAGAGCTGTCCTCCCCAGCCAAAATGGTGAATCTGTTGGTTTGGACAAGCTGTGGCCCAGCCCCCCCTGTCCTTCTGTCCCCTACTTACCCTCCTGACTGTCACAAACCTTCCTCCTTCATAAGCCTCCACTGCCCCTTCTCCAACCCCCACTACACTGGCCTCTGCCAGTGGTTGCTCTATGAGCCTCCTTTCCTCCCCCACATTTGCCACTGCCCTCAGTGCTACCAGTTCCCCCTTAGAGTCTGCAGTTCAGATTCCAAGATGAAAACCCACTTGCATCTCTCACATGTAAATACTGCATGAAACTGCAGCAAACCCACTTGCACTCATATTTACACTAGGTACTTACAGTCTCCCAAGTGCAATTCCTCACAAACGCCTTTTTGATTTTAAACGCCTTATGGTTTTTAACACTGCTTAACATTTAATTCACATGCAACATGTAGTCACATGCAACACTCACTTATCAGCTCCCACACTCGCTGTGTAGACAGAAACTTATAGTGCTACACTTGGTAGGCAAACATAATATAGACAATCTGTCCAACAATTAACATGTTTGATGAAACAAAAATATGAAATGTGAATACCCGAATTGACAGTTCAGATTTTTGGCTTTGGCCAAATCTAAATCCTGCTGAAAAAGGCTCACATTTGGCTGAATTCTGAACCAAATCCAGGATTTGATGCAGCCATGTTAATAAGCAATGATCACTAAAGCACTAAATTTTCTCAGGTGTGGTAACCCATCACCTGTTTGCTTTTAAAATGTTGCCAGTAAATGCTACCTGTTGATTGGCTGATATAGGTGGCTAGACCTGCAGCACCTTTGCACTTTTTATTATTATATAACCTCGGCATTCCCCAGGAACAAAGATGAGTCAGTATGGAACAATATGCATACATAATGTCAGCTTTATTAATAAAAAGGAATTTAACTCCTTAACAAAAAATATATGCCCAGACTCTACAGACACTCAAGGAGTATCACTGAAAATTTAATATAAAGATGAAAAAGAAAAGAAACCTTGTCTGTGACTGTATAAAACGTCTCCTTGCTTTCTATGCCTTATACAGGATTTCCTGGGTATATGTTTCTCACAGTTATAGTTACCACTTAGTTCATTTATCTATAATGTATCCACTTAAAATGTAAACTTATCCACTGTGTAAACTTATTTGAAACTCTGTTAATAATCTCAAAGGATACAGGGGTCAATAGAGCAAATATTGTTTGTCTGAAACTTTGCTGCTAGATTATTTAAAAATTCAATAAAGAGAATTTGAAAAAAAAGAAAGCATAGCAGTAGGTATTATGACTGAAATAATACATGTTTAAACTGAATACACATTTTACACAGTGCTGTACAGAGAATGTTCACATTCACCTCAGTCCCTGATCCAGTGGAATTTACAATGAAAGAAATGTAAAGAATGGTGCACACCCCTAATCTGGAAATAAAGGCTAATAGAGATTAACAGATCCTATACCTTGTATTATCTTACAAGGTATAAGATCTGTTATCTGGAATGCTTGGGATCTGGGGGTTTCTGGATATGGGACCTTTCCATAATTTGGATCACCAAAATCATGCTGAAAATCATGGAAACATATATAACCCAACAGAATGGTTTTGTCACCAGTATGGATTCATGCAGCTTAGTTACCATCAAGTACAAGGTACTGTTTTATTATTACAGAGAAAAAAGAATTAATTTCTAAAAATTAGAATGATTTGCTTAAAATGTACTCTATGGGAAACGTTCTTCCCGTAATTCGGAGCTTTCTGAAACAGCTTTCCAGATAAGGAATGCCATACACGTATACTGTATATAAAGAAGAAGAATGTTTGTGTGGGTGTTCTTTATGCATTCATAGATGGTATGACCAAACACAACAAATCTTCTCATCATCTCATCCATTAGAACAGGGGTCCCCAAACTTTTTTTACTCATGAGCCACATTCAAATACAAAAAGAGTTGGGGAGCAACACAAGCATACAAAAGTTCCTGTAGATGACAAACAGGGCTGTGATTGGCAGCTAGCCCCAATGTGGACTGGCAGCCTACAAGAGGTCCTGTTTGGCAGTACACCTGATTTCTATGCAACCAAAACTTGCCTAAAAAATAGGAATTCAAAAAGAAGGCCACAGTGAGCAACATCCAAGGGGTTGGTGAGTAACATGTTGCTTGTGAGCTAATGGTTGGGGATCACTGCATTAGAATGTCAACAGGTCTTTAAGGTCAAAAAACATGAAGCCCCCATTCATTTGCCCTCCATATCTTAGTGCCCCCCCTCATTTTTAATTCATTTTGACATGGAGTGAAACCATATTAAGAACCATCCTCTCATCCGTGAACATGTCAATAGGTTTCTTGTGTGTAATGGCCATGTGTATCTCAGTGCTGCCCTTGTCTTATTTCATGTCTTATGACCCCGCTTTTCTACCTGACTTATTAGATTTCAACATTCCATTAGGTAAGAACAAATGCAACAAAATGTGTACCCACGGCTTTTCAAAGGCGCTGGGAATTTAATTGTGTGGAGAGATCCAATAATATTAAAATGTGGAACTGTCTGTTTAAATACGACATTATTTTACTCAATATTGCTGTATTTCTGGTTTTCTGGATTACTGTTTTAATCATTAATATGCTAGTGATCAAGATTAAAAAAACAACAGAAACTAATCTGGACCATTGTGAACAAACCATATATTACTCTTGGTTCAGAATTCTTTTCAACAATTTCCTTTATGTCACCCAACCTCTGGGCACAAGGCAAGCTCTGACCTCTGACTATCAAGCCCTGTGTTTTTTTCAGAATCACCTTGAAAGAAAAAACAGATCACTTCTGCAAAATGTGTGCATTTATGAAAACTAGGGATGCATCAAATCCACTATTTTAGGATTCCGCTGAAACCTGAAGCCTTTGTAAAAGATTCTTTGAATACCAAACCGAATCCAAACCCTAATTTGCATGTAAATTAGGGAAATGGACGAGAAAGAGAACAGAACATGGTAAAAAGAATGTTGACTTCCTTGTTTGTTGATGAAAAGTTACATGATTTTTTTGGATTTGGATTTGGTTTGGCCAGTAACTTGGATTCAGCCGATTCTAAATCCTGCTGAAAAAGGCCAAATCTTGGACGAGTCCCGAACCGAATCCTGGATCCAGTGCATCCCTATTAATAAATCGTGGAAAAACAAAACATGGCACTTCAGGAGAGCTGCACTGATTATATAGATTGTATGATACATACAGGTCATTTGCAAATATAACAATCAATATACATTTTGTCAGTGCTGCTCTCCTAAATCGCCATGTTTAGTTTTTTCTGAGAGTTAATATTGAACCTCTGATTTGCTTCAAAGTCAAATCCATTTAAAAGGGCTTGTGGCTGCCATCTTTATTTCTCCCCTAAACTCCTATAAATTTGAAATGCAACCAAACGAAATTAACTGTTAAAACCAAATTTTAAAACGACTGGATTCAAGTCAAGGAATGTCAAACATTGATCCCTGGACCTCTCCCATTGACTTAAACAGCAATTCGGCAGGTTTTAGGTGGTGAATAGTCGAAAATCGAATACTTCAAGGGCCAGAGTATGATAAATCTCAAAAATCGATTTTGAATATTTTAAAAAAACTCGAACCGATTCGACCTTTGATAACTCTGCCCCTTAGTGAATAACTACAGAACATCTATAAAGTACAAAAACTATGCAAAAGGTTAAGTGCACATGGTGTGATGTGCGGAGCAGGTTCCGTGTGTAAATGACAGGCTGCATGCTTCCTTCCCTTACCAGAGAGGTGAATGAGTTTACAGTCTCCTGATGCAATAAGCAAGAACAAATGCTGATGCAATGTCATACATAGGATAAAAAGTATTGCCCTGTGTAAAAGCTGTAATGTTAAAGGGTTCGAGATAAAGCTCAGAGATAAGGTTGAACTTAATAGATTGGTGTTTTTTGTAACAACTGCTACTACAGTACAGACCCACAAATAATTATACTGAAAAGCAGGGGGTGAAACTACAGAATGCACAGAGCCTGCGACTGCTCATTGATAAGCAGCTGGAATATAATATGTTCATGGACTTGTTCCCAAAATCTAGGCCTGGGACAACAGTCAACACCTCTACCCCCCTGATGGCAGCCCTGTGTGCAATTGAAGTCACAAATGGGGAGGGGCTTGCTTGGATCAAGGGTTTGGGCATACCTGGAATGTGAGAGCAGATCACAAAAATTGTGTCGTTTATTTTCAGTTGGGGCTATGGTTGCCACTTTTTCTTATAATTTTAACTGGCTGGTGTGGGGGCGGGAACAAAAGGGGTGGGGCCATGATGCAAAAGGGGCAGGCCATGACGTAAAAAAGGGGTGGGGCCACGACACAGATTGCTGAAGATGGAGAAAAAAGCTACGTTTACAGGGGATTGGGGCACGCCGAGGGGTCTTTTTGAAGGGTATTACAAATTTACCGGCAGCTACATGCTGGTAAATTTGTAATACCGGCCCAGCCTTGGCAGGTGTTTTACCGGCTAGGCCGGTAAAATACCGGCTGGGTGGCAACCCGAGTTGGGGCCCTATTGTACTTGTTTGCAGGACCTATTACCCAAGGGGCCAGGTGATCGGTGAGCTGTTGGGGAAAGGCCCATGAATACAGATGGGCATTTTCATTAGGGATGCACCGAATCCACTATTTTAGGATTCGGCCGAACCCTTTCTGAAAATTCGGCTGAATACTGAACCGAACCCTAATTTGCATATGTCAATTAGGGAAACGAGGGGGAAAGAGAGCAAAAAAGTGAAAAAAGTCACATGATTTTTTGGATTCAGTTTGGCCAGGCACTTGGATTCGGCCGAATCCTGCTGAAAAAGGCTGAATCCTGAACCCAATCCTGGATTTCGTGCATCCCTAATTTTCAGCATTTTCTAGCTGAGATCTGCTCCATGTGACAGTGACAGCCGTATACATTCCTGTCACTACCCAGACACGTGGCAGCAACAGTACTTTTCAGTGCTTTCTATGTTGGTATTTTCAGCTGGCAGAGTAAAAACCGGGTGTGGCATTAGCCTTAAAATGATAACTAACACTAGAAAATACTTTTATAATATGAATGTAATTAAATATGACCTGTAGGTCATGCTGATTGTTTCTGCTGAGAGGTTTGTTTTTGTAAGTAATTGTTAGTTGAAGTTCCTAAACCTGACTGTTTTGCCAAACTGACTGTCCCATCTCAGCCTGTCAGTGAAAGTTTTTTATGCTTACTGACTCCTGCTGCACAAATATGGCAGCCCCCTCATAGACGATCACAGGGAGTCAGATGGGTAATGTAAAAGCATTGGGCAAATACTTTATGGCAAAACTATAAGAAGCATGCAAAGTCAATTTTATGGTAGATGTAAAAAAAGGTTAAATTTCTGGTGTCAGTACCTCTTTAAGAGATGTGTGAATCCAGCAGCTGAAGGATTAGAGCTTGTGCTGCAGCTGCAGTTCTGGCAGAAACTGTCTCCCAAATACACTTTAAACTAAAATCGCCAGTTTGAACCCATATGTATCTTTTAACCTGAGTGTCATAACAGGGTCTAAAGTTGTTTACCATTGGATCTCGAGTCACAAATCAGAAACAATGCTGGCAGCAATAATATGTAGTGAAAGTCAAACATCTGGTAGGGGGAACCATAATCATGTTACAGAAACACGGTTTATGTAGTCTTGTTTTTCAGGTTCAGGATTGTTGGATAGTTACTTCAAGTTGTACTGAAATGTATATATATATATATATATATATATATATATACAGTATTTATAATTGCATCCCTCTAAAAATGTAAAACATAAATGCCCTGACCAGCTAAATTGGTGGTAATAAGGATTAAAGGAACAGTAACACAAAAATATGCAAATATCTTAAAGTAGATAAAATATAGTGTACTGTGGTGTTGGACTGGTGAAAATGGTGAATTTGCTTCAGAAACACTAGTATAGTTTATAAAAACAAACTGCTGTGTAGCCATTGGGGCAGCCATTCAAAGCTGAAAAAGGAGAAAAAGGCACTGGATACAAAGCAGATAACCGATAAGCTCTGTCGTATACAATGGGATTCTTCAGAATGTAGCTGTTATCTACTGTATATCCTGTGCTTGAATGGCTGCCCCCTTGGCTACACAGTAGCTTGTTTATATAAACTATAGTAGAGTTTTTGAAGCAAACACTCCAGTTGTACCAGTGCAGGGAAAAAGTATATTATATTGTCATTCCTTTAAAACACTTTCATTTTTGGTGTTACTGTTGCTTTAACTGAAAAATGGCACAGTGAAAAGATAGTGCCTATACCACATGCAGCAGGGAGTTGCTACACTGGTTTCCCCTCTCTGCATTTCACCCTCTATAATATAAAGGTGATATGTATCATCCACCTTCAAAATACCCACACCCATCCAATAATACACACCCTGCAGTATGGTAGGCAGCAGGACATGGGCAAATCACCCATGTAGCTAGAGAAAGGACTGCAAATAGAAGCACTGTCTATTAATAGAAAGAAACAGGAGAAGTGTTAGCTTTTCAAGAAAATCATGAAATAATTATCATCCTAATGAAAATGCATCCTGTTTATGTTACGTCATAAAAATGTAGCCATAAAGCTCAGTCTATTATTTATTGAATGCTTCTTTGTTGATATAATCTCTGTTATATTTGAATCTATTTTTTTACCATCAATCGGAAAATCGCGCACGTAACAGTTTGTGAAAAAATCAAAGTCTTTCCAAAATGTTCCTTTGTAGGTAAAAGGTTAGGAGTACTGAATGTGTTCGGGAATCTGCAGGCTGCCCTTCTACAGAAATGACTCACTCATGGAAACTGCTCTCTCCAGCCAAACACAATGAAGGCGGCGTGGTATTACAGCTGTCATTACCAAGAAGCAGAATCTTGCACTGAGATCATCAATGAAAAAAGTGATTCAAGGTTAATATGGAGCAAAAAAGGGATACTGAAGACAAACTTGTGTTAGTATGCGCACATTTTTGTTCTGTAAGGGTATCTGTTATTGGAAAAAATGGCTTTTGGTTATACTGAAAACTGTAGTTCAACAACATCTGTAGGGACAATTGTTGGGCATACCTACAGCAAACTACCAAAGGCAGCATGATTTGCTTTGGACCATCTTTAAACTAACAGCTCTTGCTACTGTAATTTGTGGATTAGCATAAGAACCTCCTCTCCAGCTTTGAAGAAAGCATCTGTTATCAGCCAACTAAGGACGCTGGAATCCTCAACTGCTGATCTTCTATGCCTGATATTAGTCAGTGATCTAATGGTTCTATTATGTATTGGTCACTATAAAAAAGGGACTTTTCCTCCTGTAACAATAACATGCATGTCATTTCACAAGCATATATGTCTTTTTCTTTTTTTATATATAAAACTTGGCCTTGAAACGCGTCAGCTATCATATAATGGGCGAACAGCACATACTGTAAGTATTAAATGAGAACAAAAGGCAAAAAGGACTTATTGCCCCCTTGTGTAGCCCTCCTGAATCGCTAGGTATATTTTTTAAAATCATGTATATTTTACTGATAAAATGAACTGGGTAAGTCGCATCGCTTTGAAGAAAACAGCACTTGACCTGGTGGCTCAATGATGACAAGGCACAATATTTAGTAAAGCATCAAGTTTCTCTTCATAAATAATACATTTTTTTGAGTGATTTTTTAAAATCTTGATGCAGATATCTGTTCCTCTTGAAATGGTCAGGTGTCGCTTTCACTAGTGTTTTCCCCAGTAGATGACATCAGAAGTTGAATGCTTCGGTTCTATGACTGATGGAGATGATTGTGTAAAAGATCTGCTCAGACTTATAGAAGTTTCACCTTGTATTGGTGAAATTATAGACTTTGTTGGGGACAGGGTGGAATGCATCTTAGTCATAGTAACAATGGATTTTGATGGAGTGGAAAACGACACGGATACAAATGGTCTTTCCTAACTCATCACCTGTTTGAGAGCTTGTTTCCTTACTGAAAATTCATGTTGATTAACCTTTCATTAATAAACAAGGTTTATTTAAGGTTTGCTTTCTATCTAAATTTCTCTTGAAATACCCACATATCCCAGGAGGCCCCCTCCCCAAAAATCCCCGGTACAAAAATCAGTTTAAATGCAAGTATCTCCAGTAACAAAACTATTGTATGAGCTGCTCATCCCCTGCAGCCACACTTTCACCAGCTCACAGAATATTTTGGGAATGACAAGATTATCAGCAAGGACTCATCTCAAAAACAAAGCCTGGTGTCCAATTACCGCCGTTCATGACGAAAACAGATCCATGGGGGTTTCCTTGAGGTTAAACCACAGACGTTTACTACGTGACAAGTGCTCAGCAACAAATGGCAACAATAGGAAAGGCAGCAGAACAGTCTTATCCACAGAGCTGATAGATGCTGCGACGGCTGGGCATGCTACGTGCATGTAGACAGCATGCTAAGGAGGGATCCGAGTCTTCAAGGGGCTGCCAGAATTTTTTTAAATAAAATGATTAATAGTTGATTGGATCTCATTTTTAATCGTTTGTGTTTTTTGAGTAATTTAGCTTTTTACTCTGCAATTTGCAATTTCAGCAATCAGGTTGCTAGGGTCAAATTGACCTTAGCAACCATGCATTCATTTGAATAAGGGACTGGTTCTCATATTTTATTGTTGTGGTTTTTGAGTCATTTATCTTTTTAATCTACGATTAGCAATTTCAGCAATTTTGGTTGCTAGGGTCAAAATTACCTTAGCAACCATACACTGGAATATGAATAGGAGAGGCCTAATAAAAACATAGTAATAAAAAGTAGCCATAAATAAATAAATCTGTAGCCTTATTTTTAGATGGGGTAAGTGACTCCCATAGAAGAAGAAGCCAAATAATTAAAAGAAATGATAAAACATTAATAAAGAAGACCCACTGAAAATCTGCTTAGAATTGGCCATTTTATGACGTAATAAAAGTTAAGGTAAAGGTGTACCACCAACCAAATTGAACAATGCAATTCGGATATAAATTAAAATCAAAGCTGTGAGTTCAATGTATCTTTGGTTTATTTACACTGGACATGACTGAATAGCCTTATTAAACACTTAACCTTAATGAATAGATGCAGAACACAAAATACACTTTTGGCTGGCATCAAAAGACAGGCAAAACTGAACAGATTCAAGCACATTAAACTTGAATGGATTGACTGTACAAGTCGAGTATATATGATATATATATGAATTGTCTGTGTGTGCAACAGTGGCATATACTGTATGTCTGTATATACTGTACATAGATAGAGTTGTGTGTATATATAAAGTGAGTGGTGTATATTGTGCATATATACGTATTTAATCTCTGGCATAGGCTAGACCAGGGGTCCCCAACCTTTTTTACCCGTGAGCCACATTCAAATGTAAAAGGATTTGGAGAGCAACAGAAGCATGAAAAACTCCCTAGAGATGCCAAACAAGGGCTGTGATTGGCTATTTGGTAGCCCCTATGTAGACTGGCAGCCTACAGGAGGCTCTTCTTGGCCTTATACTTAGTTTTTATGCCATTAAAATTTGCCTCCAAGCCTGGAATTCAAAAATAAGATACTGCTTTGAGGACACTGAGAGCAAAATCTAATAGTTGGAGAGCAACATGTTGCTCACGAGCTACTGGTTGGGGGTCACTGGGCTAGACCCTAGAACAACATGTATAAAGGAATAAATGTGTATAAAGGAATAACATATTCATTGGTAGTTTGATTTTTGAGAATTTATACATTATAACAATTTTTTTTAGCAAAGACAAGATTATTATTATAACATCGCAGATTTTTTTTCTCCTTGAGCGCTCCTGCTCTCTCCCCTCTCGGCCCGCAGCTCTAAGAATCAGACTCAAGCGTTGTCATGGAGACCAGATGCATTATTTTCTTTTGGCTGGTGGGCGTGCTAGACGGAGTCAAGCAGAACATGCAAATAGGCCCCAGGCACTGATTAGAAGCCTGGGCAGAAGGTTAAAAAGTGTGAAATATGACTCTTCTGTGCCCAAGATAGTGGGGAAGGAGCACTAAAGAAGATTAGATTAGTGATGTCACTTGACTAGGAAACTGGGCTTGTGCAGGCAGTACATTTGCATGTGAAAGAAAAGTGGTGCAGTAAGTGATAAAACAAGAAGCCTTAACCTTTTGTTGTCCTTAAGGCTATGGGCACACAGGCTGTTGTCAGCGGCTGTTATCAGGCTGCATATTTTTGCAGGCTGAGAGAAGCAGATCTGCTCAGTGCTCCTGCTTCATTGATTTGAATCTGCTCAGCCTGTGTGCAGTCACACACAGTGGTGCTGAAGTTGAGGTCAGTATTTGGGTTGACCTTAGCCTGCGTGTGACTGCACACAGGCTGATCGAATTCAAATCGATGTAGCAGGGGCGGCTTCTCTCAGCCTGCAAAAATACTCAGGCTGACAACCGCCTGTGTGCCCATAGCTTTAAGGTTTGCTTTCTATCTAATTTCTCTTGAAATATCCACATATCCCAGGAGGCCCCCTCTGACAATCCCCTGTACAAAAATCAGTTTGAATGCAAGTATCTACATACAGTAACAAAACAAAGAGAGCTGCTCATCTAGGGTTGCCACCTTTGCCAGTGGCTAAACCTGAATAATGTGGGCGGGGCAGATAGCATTGGGTTGGAGCAGTGATTTTGGGGTGGGCATGATGACATCAGAGGCAGGCACAATGATGTCATGGAGCTATGATGCTGGGTCAGGGTTATAACATCACTTATATGCAAATGGATGGATTTCTGTCCAGTTTTCTAAATGTTTTAAATAGGACAGAAAGTTTTGAGAGGACAGCCCTTTGACAAACTGAGATGTCCAGTTGAAAACCACACGGCTGGAAACCCTACCTCTATCTATTCTGCCCGATGAGTAAGACCAATCCTTTAACTACAGGTATGGGATCTATTGTACAGAAATCTTGGTATTTAATTGGTTTTCATTTGGTCAGATTAATGTTCGGGTTTCACAAGGCTGAAAATCGAACAGAAAGATGAGACTCGAACAGGCATGAGAAAAACCGAACTGTTGGGGTCAAAACCGAACAGGTGGCAACCCTATGCTTATTCCCTAGCCCTGCAGCCACACAGATTATTCTGGGAATGACAAGATTATCATCTCAAAAACAAAGCCTGGTCTCTAATTACCCCCTTTTCATGACAAAAACAGGTTTTTGGGGGTTTCCTTGAGGTCAAACCTCAGACCCTGAACGTTTACTACGTGACAAGTGCTCGGCAACAAATGGCAACAACAAGAAAGGCAGCAGCACAGTCTTATTCACAGAGCTGATAGATGCTGCGACTGCTGGGCATGTTAAGTGCATGTACACGGCATGCTGAGGAGGGATCCCACCCAGAGGGGGCTGCCGTTGGCCACTGCACTAGGCTAGCCAAAAGGCTTCTGTGCATTCCAACAGTAGTGCGTGATCAGCACATGCCCTGGGCGGTGCTACAGCTTCTACTATGTCACGAATGGGGCGGGGCTTATTGGCTTTAAAGGACCAAGCTGTGCAAGATGCAGCAAGAGAAACTGGTCACAATAGAGAGTGATCTGACAACTGCGGGAGAACCTCAAGCAGCAGTACTGTGTACCGGCAACTTTTCTTTTAGGTGAGCAGACTTTAACTTTACATTCAATAACCAATGCTTATGCCTTGTGATAGGCACAGCTTATTTCATTATTTATTGAATCATTTCAAGTTGCTCTATTAGACAGAATTATACAATAAGACTTATACTATCAGCTGGAATTGCTAGACATGTGGCATCAGTGCCAACCTAAGGTCCTCCAGCATTTGCAGCATGAGGATCTGTGCTCAAGTCAGGCTGCAGTTGTATTGTGCATCCCTTTCTGTCCTCTGATTGGGATTTTGAAAGGCAGCAGATGTCAGTTCTCTTCCAGGTTGCAAGTCAGCTGGCTTCTGCTGCAGTGAGAAGTCAGGACTAACACCCAGACATACAGTAATTTCATTAGCAATGATATTTATATAGAATTGAAAACTGCAGAAATCTTATATTGGAAGGATACTGACAATTGCATTGCATGGAGTGAAGATCCCATTTAATTGGTACAAAAAATCAGAGACGATCAGTGAAAGATTCCTTGAGTTGTATCAAGCGAATATGTATTTCGTTTTCTATATATATAAGCAGCAGTGCATTTTAATCATACCATTTTTAAAACAGGAATGTGCACATGCAGAAAATCCTGTTTCCATGTGCTGTAATTGTAGCCTAATTGTGTCTGTAACCATCGCCCTTCTGAATGGCACAGTGAATAATAATGAGCCTTTTCTCTCTTGCAGGTTGGATATCCCAAGCTTTTTAACCCGATATGGAAACCATCCACGAACTGATCCCATTTGCCAAAGAGATGCTGAGTCAGAAACCCAACAGAAAAATGGTGAAAATCTACGTGTTGGGCAGTGTGTTAGCCTTGTTCGGAGTGGTCATTGGGCTGGTGGAAACAGTGTGCAGTCCTTTCTCTGGTCGGGAGGACTCAGAGGAAGAGGAGAGAAAGAGGCAAGTGGTTTCATTGCCAGCACCCATTGCCCAAACAAAGCAAGAGGTGATCTTCGAAAAAAGCAAACCTCACAGCCTTGGGGCAAGAAGCATTGCAAACCGGGGCCATGCATCCTAAGGGCCCACTTTATAAGGAAAAAGACTGAGAGTGGAAATTTAATGTCATGTGGAGAAAGGACGTGAGCGATTGATTGCCTGCGAATGTGACTGTATGGAGATGTTGCAACCTGGACTTATTTATGGCTATTGCTGCTGTGCAGCGGTGCACATGCCCTGTATTGTACCCATATGGAGGTACTGAATGTGTCAAACTCCCAGCTAACCCTTACTTTTTTATATTATAAATGCCTACTATATTTTGCTTTTAAATAAATACCTTTATTTTATTATAGAACCTGTCTGCCTCTTCATATTCCATTTCACAAACCAGTGTAAACCCACTCATACAGGTTTCAGTATGTAAATGGCTACCCAGACATTTTAAGAAGTCAAGGGGATTATCTATATTCCACTCCATTATTGGATTGTTTTACATGGATTGGAATTTCATTACATAGCCAATTTAATGTGTGAATAGGGGAAATACAAAAGTATCAGATTACTTATTTTCTGTGGGATTGCACATTCACAAAGTCATTTACTTAGATGAGCTATCATAGAATCTTAGCTTTTCTTAAATTTTATTTTATTTTTGCCTGAACAGTTCTATTATCCAGCTCCAGGAAGGTATTGCACATGTCATAATGTGACATTCATTTAGCATATGAATACATAAATTGTTCCCTTCCTTACATGGCCATCTGTTTATCTTACAAATTGCACATTTAACAGAAGAGACTGCATTGTGAACTCTAGGGGCTCTGACACACAGGGAATATTGTTCACTGACTTATTTCAGCCATTGGAGACACAGCCAAAAACCCCAAATCGCCACCAATTCTTCTGAATGTAAAACATTAAAGGGGTTGTTCACCTTCCAACACTTTTTTCAGTTCAGTTGGTTTCAGATAGTTCACCAGAAACAATGACTTTTTCCAATTACTTTCTATTTTTTATGTGTGATAGTTTTTATAATACTGAAGTGTAAAGTTTAATTTTTTACCTTATTTTGTCATTTTAAAGCAGTTCTGGGAGGGGGGGCACCGACCCTGTAACTGTTCTAAATTGATACATTTAGTTGATACATTTCTTATCTTTGTCCCTGCTGAGCAGAATCTCTAGGTTTCATTACAGGCAGCTGCTAGAATTGATACAATAGTTGCTAATACTATTAGAAATGTATCTCCTAAATGCTGCAAAACTATAACGGTTTACATTCTGAACCTGAATTACTGAGCTGCCAGACTGAAACACCAGAGACATGAACATTAAACTTTAAACTTAGATTTTGGAAAAACGTTAGAAAAATAAAAAATGGAAAGCAACTGAAAAAAGTCTTCATTTCTGGTGAACTGAAAATGTGTTTGGAACGTGAACAAACCCCTTAAGGAACTGGTGTTTTCTTTTTCTTTTTAACCCAAACATGCCCCCTGGAGAAAATAAAATGTCGGTAATTTCCAACACACAGTTAAGTGAATGGGAATTTTTGCACTTCATCACCAGTTGGCATATGCATGTGCCATTAACCTAAAGGTGTTTCTGAACACATACCAGTATACTTCATTTCACATGAGTGCTATGTTAGGTATGTGTGGTTGCCAGTAGCAACCCTTCAGATCTTTCCTTTTATTTCTAGCTTGTAGAAGACTGTTTAAAGCAATTGCTGAAGTTACTAAATGATGAGCCCTGCAATAAAGGCCATGATGCTACTAAGTGATCTTCACCTACCAATACTCAGCGATACATGGGATCTACAACCCTTGAATGTCTAGCAAATAGAGTCAGTTTCACAAAATGAAGGAAATATGGTTGCCTAGTTATAGCTACACTGTCAGCACAGTACCTGTGCCTGACGCAACCTGTATAAGATTCACACAATATGCACATCTCATCAAGAAGACACATAACTTTGTATGTGCTGCAGGGGGCCCCCATGAGGCCTTAATTCATATACAATTTCAATAAATATTAGTAAAACAGGTCAACCTCTAGAAGACAAGAAGCAGACAAGAAGATTCGGGCTAGTGGTCAGGGGCTAAAGTCAGCCTCCGGATTTCGGCAGGCTGATTTCTGCCCCGTCTGGCCCCAGCCTATAACAAGCATTTCTACTAGAAAGTAGTGTATCTTGCCATAGTTTTAGAAATAAGATCAGGTCACCACTCTGTGCCACTCTGCTGCATGCATTTCCATTGATATGCTCTAGTACAAGAGAACAGTAGAAAATTCATGGATCCGCACACACTCTATTTATCTGCAGTCAGGGACGTGGCCCCTATATATTAATTTTTCACCACAAAGATCAACGTTTCGGGGGGTTTCAACCATGAAGGGAGGTTGGAAAACCCCCGAAACACTGATCTTTGTGGTGAAAAATTAATAAGAAAAGGGGCCACGTCCCTGACTGCAGATAAATAGAGTGTGTGCGGATCTGTGATTTTTAAAATGTTGCTAAGGGACCTTGCTGAGCCGACGGAGAACCAGTTCAGGAAAGTGAAGAGGCGGGAGAGCGGTAGATATAACATATAACTAATACAAGAGAAGGCAAATGCTCTTCTCGAAACAGATGGCTGTGCCTGCAATTGCAACTAAGGAAGGTCCCACTGCCTTTGTATGGACTTTATTATTTTTTTATTTCATAATCAGGAATATCGATATACACTTTGAAGTTTTTTGAGAATATATTGGATGGTAACAGGTGGTCATATACCAGCAGCTGCTCTTACAACTTCTGCTACACAAGACCATGGCCTTTATATCTTCCTTAATCCAGCTTTTGCTATTCCCCCCCCTTGTATTAATTGTCCAGATTGGAACCCTTCATAGCCCTGGGGAACTTTTCTAGTTGAAGTGGTGAATGGCATTAAGCTCACATTATCTCCCTGACTTGACTTATTAAGCATAAGCACTTCTTAAACCATTTGCCCATTTAGCTGGAAAGGACCTTGTGGCTAATACTACAGATTATCTTTTTTTAGCTAATCTTCTAACTCAATGGAAGAGTATGGGCACTGCTAATTTTTACTATGGTTACTTTTCCTCAGTAATAAAAGCAATACATTAGAGCATTGGGAGGTGTTAGATACAAATTAATTCTGGAACGAGGTTCAAATCAAATCAAATCAGGCAGGATGCTTCCACTTTTCCACAATCAGAACAGGAAAAGAAAGATCTGTGTCACCAGGATAAAGATGAAAAAGAACCAGTTAGATATGATTAGGTCACCAAGAGATAGAATGAAAAGAGGGAAGAGAAAAATCCCTATAACAGACCCTTGGGGGACACTTAGAATACTTAGAAATTAGCAGGTGGGGGCGCGTGGCTAGCCTTGATGGGGAACGGACGTGCTGAGTAGGAGCTCCGCCTAACAAGACCTTAATATAGGCCGAACATAATCATTTATCTCTTGTTTCCAGCAGCTCAGGCAAATACTCAAATCTGAGAGAAATCTGGTGCTGAAAAATGGGCAAGAAGAAACCCAGAGACCAGAATACCACAATGTTCCCGTACCTGCAGCGTTCCCAGCCACAGAACCACCAGGCCGCATCCCAAGATGGCACTGAAAGACCGAGTGCACATCAAGAAAGAGGCCAACATACCGACCCTCCCTCCTCTCTGTCACAGGATTCTGAAAGCCCACACAGTCCACACGCAGGTCAGTCTCCTAGTAAGGATTCGGAGCAGGGCATGCAGCCAGTAACAACCTCTATTTTGAGCAGTTACAAAACTCGCTCCAGGCCACGATATCCCGAGTGGTGTCAGGGGCAGTAGGCACAGCTATTAAAGAGCTACAAAGGGATATTAGTGAACTGGGGGACAGAACGGTTAAGCTAGAGACTGTTACATATGATATGATCCAAAGGATACCGTTTTTGGAGGATGAAAATATCTCATTAAGGGATGATGTGGCACAACTTAGGGACACGTGAGGATCTGGAAAATAGGTCCAGGAGACAGAAACTAAGGTTCAGAGGTGTCCCGGAGGGGGTCTCAAGCTCCGATATCCCCAAATATCTGCACAATTTATTTTCCCAATTGTGCCCTGATAAACCGACAGAACTCTGGCATTTGGATAGAGCGCATCACTTTCTGGCACCTAAACCTCCTGAAAATAAAGAGACATAATTGTGCGTTTTAATTTTTATGAGGTCAAAGAGTTGATTTATGCCAAAACATGCACTATGCCAACTGTTGATTTTCGGAATCACTCATTGCAAATATTTGCTGACTTATCTCCGGTCGCATTGGCCAAGCGTAGAGAACTTAAACATATAACACAGAAACTGAGGGATTCAGAAATTCCTTACCGCTGGGGATTCCCCTTCAAGTTAATTGTTATCCACCAAGGCATTACGCATACCTTGTTAAATCCAGCTAAGGGGTGAAACTTCTTGCGGCTCTTGGCCTTCACTCACAAACCCTGATCTCATCGCCATTGCACTCCCCATATAAATCACCTAAGACTCCTCAATGGACCAAAGTTACCTCGCCATAAAAAGGCCCAAGGCTGGCCTTAAGCCCATCACCTCCAGGAAGAGAATCTTAACTGAATACTTCATGCCAGGTCCGGACTGAGAATTAAAATATGCCCTGCCATTTCAAGTGCACAGAGGCCCAAACAGCTCCCACCAGCCCACTTAATACTGACTTTCTATGGCAACTTATAGCAGCCCCTCTGGCATTTGCATTAACAGATTGCCAGTCCGGGCCTGCTTCATGCAGTCTTGATGCATTCTACATTATCTCAGGTACTAAGCTACCGAAGGTCGAGGTCGAGAGATGGACAATTTACCCTGGACGGATCATTCCCATTGGATTTCCACCCTCCCATATATAGGCTCTTAAATGTCTACATCTCAGCCGATATTACTCTTTTCCAGAATTTTGCCTGGCCACATAGGCCACTTTTCAATCTTTTATTATCCTGGTTTTGTTAGGAGGTTATACTTGTTTGCATTTTTCTTTCTTTCAGCCTTGAAGAGTGCTTTATCTAATTGTTCTTTATTACAGAAATGTATAGCATTTGTTGATTTTGATGTTATTACCTGTCCACTTTGTTTAAGCAAACAGATACAAGACTTTATAAATGTTAAATACTTGTGTCCTATTATGCCCAGAGCTACAGGACCCTTATACCTATTCAATATGATTAAATTAATCTCACTAAACGTAAAGGGCCTAAATAGTACCACTAAAAGGTATCTAGCCCTGAAAGAAATTAAAAATCTAAAAGCGGACATCGCTTTTATACAGGAAACCCATTTTGATTCATCTAGGCCCCACAAACTGAGTTCTAAGCATTATCCTATGGGGTATTATGCATCCAATCCAGATCCAAACCAATTCAGAAAAAGGCAGGTGTGGCCATATTAATCCATAAAGACTGCCCTCTGGTGGTGAATTAATTTACTGTGGACCCACAGGGTCATTATTTATTATTAGCAACTACTTACATGGGGACATCATTGAATCTGCTGAATATCTATTCACCAAACAGACGCCAGAACACATTCATGTGAAAGGTTCTAAATAAAACAGCAGGCCATCACAGCCCTTTCTTAATTATGGGAGGGGATTTTAACATGTCCTATTCCCAAGTTATGGACCGCTCCCATCAAGCTTTAGATCAAATCTCACATAATATTACTCACAAATTTTAGGCAGATTATGAAGCAACACTCCCTATTCGATGCATGGAGAATCAATCATCCTAGCGATAGGCAGTATACATTCTACTCCAATCCCCACAAACTACATACCTGCATAGACTACTTTTTTGTCTCACATGCATGCTTAAGTTTGAACTACAGTACTGAGCAGGGCTGATCCTATCAAATGTGGGGCTCAATTGGGACCATGTTGGCGGGCTACTGACACACCAAGTATTTAGGAAAATAAGGGCATACAGGCACAAAATAGAAAGGAAAGGGGCAGACAAGGTAAGAGAGATAGAGGGATGAAATAGGAGAGTGGACTGGGCCAATTAGTTTGGGCAGGCCAGGCAGCATCATGTGCTGAGGGAAATATAATCTGTGGTGCGGGGCCCCCAGAGGTGCGGGGCCCTATTGGGCCCAATTGGTCCAATAGGCCTAAGGCCGGCCTGGTACTGAGATACACCCTATTACATGGTCTGATCATTCCCCAATTACCATACAAATACAATTAATGGCCCCTCCTCCTAGGGAGCCGCATTGGAGTCTAAATGTATCCGTACTCCATGACTGAGATGTAGTTAGTCAAATTGAGCAATCTCTTAAGGCAGTGATCCCCACCATTAGCTCGCGAGCAACATGTTGCTCACCAACCCCTTGGATGTTGCTCCTAGTGGCCTCAAAGCAGAAGCTTATTTTTCAAATACTGGTTTGGAGGCAAGTTTTAATTGCATAAAAACCAAATGTACTGCCAAACAGAGCCTCCTGTAGGCTGCCAGTTCACATAGGGGCTATCACTAGTCAATTACAGCACTTATTTGGCACCCCAGGAAGTTTTTGCATGCTTGTGTCCCCAACTCTTTTTATTTTTGAGTGTGGCTCACGGGTAAAAAAAGGTTGGGGACCCCTGTCTTAAGGAGTATTTTCAATTGAATGAGGGTACAGTTCAATCTTTGCCAACCTTATGGAAAGCGCACAAAGCAGCAATCAGAGGTCAATTTATAGCATTAACAGCCCAAAAAAAGAAACAATACATGGCTAAATACAAAACCACACTCAATCATCTACACACACTAGAGACTGTATACAATACCTCTCATTCTGAGAACATACCAGAACAACTCAAAGACACTAGGCAAAGAGGCTGAAAAATCTATGCTCTGGACGAAACAATTGTATTAAGAAAAAAGGGGACAAACAACATACTTTGTTAGCAAACAAATTAAGGGATAAAAAAATCTCCTCTAGATTCACGTTGAACAAAACCACTACAGGTCAACTAACCTATAATCCAGATCAAATTAGACAAACTTTCCAGGATTTCTATCTTAAACTCTATAATTTAAATCAAGACCACTCTAAGCAAACAGATATGGATCCAAATTCCTTTATTAACTTTCTGAATGAGGCAAATCTACCAGAATTTTCAGAACTCGACTTGGAATCACTTAATAGTCCCATCTCAGTGGAAGAAGTAGTGGATACCCTTAAGTTAATGCCCCACGCCAAAACCCCAGGCCCTGATGGCCTTCCGTATAAATATTATACATATCTTTTCAACATATCTTACGGAATTATTCAATAAATATCTGCAAACACTACCCTCACTTCATACCTATCTCTAATCCATAAGGAAGGCAAGGACCCAACATTGTGCACAAACTATAGGCCCATTGCCTTATTAAATTCAGACTTAAAGCTCTTCTCAAAATTTTAGCCAATCGACTAGCTCCTATTCTCCCTCACCTCATTCATAAGGACCAGGTGGGTTTTATAGATGGTCGGCAAGCAGGGGACAACACCAGATAGACAATAGATTTGATTGAAATAGCCAAAAGACAGAATTATCCCTTGCTCCTTCTGGGGTTGGATGCAGAAAAGGCTTTCAATAGACTTTAGTTGGCCCTTTCTATTTGCTTTACTACGACATTTAAACCTATCTGGCCCTTACTTGACAGCCATACAAAGCCTATATCATAACCCTTCAATTTACCTCAAAATGCCAGGTTAATCAGATAACCCTATTCCAATCTCAAATGGGACTAGGCAGGGGTGCCCTTTGTCCCCATTACTGTATGCTCTCAGTATAGAACCCTTAGCAGCAATAATTCGAAATAGCCCAGATCACGGTTGCAAAAAAAACAGTATAAGATCTCTTTATTTGCGGACCATGTATTGCTAACAATTACTAACCCCCTGTTGTCGCTGCCCTCCTTACATAAAGTTTTGGAGAAATATGGGTCACTTTCAGGGTATAAAGTTAATATCAACAAAACTGAAGCCCTTTCCCTCAATATACCCCAAAGCACGGTGGAAATTCTAAAATCTAAATTCAAGTACAATAATAATATATTAAATTAATAATAATTTTATCACATATTTGGGCACAAAACTCACTTTGTCATACAAAAATGTATATGATTGCAATATCTCTCCTTTATTCCAACAAGTCAAGGAAGCACTGCAGCGATGGACTAGCCATACCCTTTCTTGGTTCGGAAAGATAGCAGCAATCAAAATGACTATACTTCCTAAGTTTCTGTACCTGTTCGAAACATTGCCAATTCCCTTTCCTACCAGATTTACAAAAATCTCTCCACAAGTTTATATGGGGCAAAAAAAGGTCATCGAATATGTAAGGCAACGCTAACTACCTCCATGAAAAATGGAGGTCTGGGAGTCCCAATCATACAAAAGTATTACAAAGCTGCTCAACTACTGTCCTGGTCCCATTGGGAGCCCAACCCAATATGGGCATGTATTGTGAATGATGTTTCTCAAAGAGGTCATCTCAACTCAAGAATATAGTCACCCAACACAACCCCCACAAATGACCTCCTTATGCAGCAGATGTTCACGGTGTGGAATAAATTAAAACTCAAAGCCGGTCTAATATCAACTTGTTTGCTGAACACAATATATTCGAACAACCCAAACTTCATTCCTGGGACACAGCAGGACTATTGTACTAGATGGCAACAGACCAATCTCTTTACTGTAAGAGATATGATAGACAAGCCTACAACCACGTGTCTGATTATCGAAAACCTGAAGCAAAAGGCTCCGAATATAATGATAAAGCATTTTGAATATCTACAGTTATGTCATTTCACCCAGCCCTATATCCACCAAGCAAAAACATTGCTTTCTACATCTTTTGAAATTCTTGCAGCAGTGGGTTTACCACAAAAAGGGCTAATTCCAAAAATCTATAAAATGCTGACAGAACAACCATCGGATAGAATTCACCAGCATCCGTACATGGCCAAATGGGCCAGAGCCCTCACACAACAACCGACAGATGAAGATTGGTCTTTAATTTGGGCAAATGCTGGAAGAATGGTCACATGCATTAAACAAAAAGAAAGCCTATATAAAGTCCTTATATACTGGTACCAAACACCAGATAAGCCGCACGCAATCTTTCAGAACCATCCTAACTCTTGCTGGAAGCAATGCGGGGAAGTGGGAACTCCACTTCATATATTTTGGACTTGCTCTAGGTTACAGAAACTGTGGGATGATATTGCAACTACTTGCACCCTTACCAGGGATCCACTCACTTACCTTTTGGGTAAACCTTTCTGTGGGTTGCCCAAGCAGACCCAATCTCTGGCCAATCATGTACTAACGGCCACACGTATGGTCATAGCAACCAAATGGAAGTCCCCAAACCCTCCAACAATATCGGAGGTAATCACTATAGCAATAAAATAATTGAGGAAAGAATAGCTTTTCTACAAACAAAACTCCCAACTATCTGAAGATTTGGTCTGCTTGGATAATAAAATTGTATTACAATTTTATTTCCTAATTTTTTCCTAATTTTGCATGATTGTATAACTTGCTTATTTTTGCTAAATAAAAATCATTAGTAACAAAAACATAAATAAATTAGTAGGTGAAGAACCATGATATAGCAGAACCAATGATACCAATTAAACATTTAGAGGTATTTTTTAAAAACTTCATCAAAAGATGCAAAAAGTTGAAGGAGTGTGAGTGGGGAGTGTCACTGGTACTTAGCAGTATAAATATCACTGATGCCCATCAAATTGTTTCA
This sequence comes from Xenopus petersii, assembly GCA_038501925.1. Taxonomy (NCBI): domain Eukaryota; kingdom Metazoa; phylum Chordata; class Amphibia; order Anura; family Pipidae; genus Xenopus; species Xenopus petersii. Next base: position 142,670,006 of record CM076674.1, read on the forward strand.
GAACAGATTGCGGGTCAAGAAGATGGTTGGTTTGCTGGAAAAATGGTGGAAAAATCGGTTATAGGAGCCAGGAAGGGACATGCAGCAGTAAAATTGGTCTTTAGTTATCATGGAAAGTTGGATTATAGGAGGGTTTCTTAAAGGGCATGTAACGGCAAAAGAATAAAATCCCATTTTTACTTTATTTAATGAAAAAGGAACCTATCTTAATTACACTTAGATTAAAAAATGTGTACCGTTTTTACAAGAAACCTGACTGTATGTAGTGAAATTCTCCCGTCATTTACTGCTATGGATAGGAATTGTCAGATGGTCCCTAACTGTTCCGCAGGGAAACAATCAACCTTTTTCAATATTTTTATTCATGTGTCAGAAGAAATAAATTAACACCATATAGTTCAAAGTGGAGACAATTATGGAAATCTGAGTATACAAGTATCATCCATGTTTCTCAGTTCTGCTATATATTGTTGACAGTAACTCGTAAGACATGTTGTTTTGTGACAAAGAAAATATTAACAATGAAATAAAAAGAAAAAAGCAAAGAAAATTCTATCTTGGAATCACAGTGCTAGCCATGAATGGGTAAGTAAATCGATACCTAATACATTTAGTTTTGAACCTAAACCTGAAAGGGACAGATTGTCGAGAGGCCAGCTTAACTTCTAGATACATGGAAGCATTCCCATGACATCCTCTATCATATATAATGATAAAAGATGGCTTGGTAGAGAGCCATGATGCCTATAATCTAGGAAACAATCATACTTATGAACAGTAGGGGGAGCCCCCGCCTTACTCCCCAGCTGTGCAGAACTTGTTTTTCAACCATGCAGTTTTGTTTGTTTCCGTTTAGTAGAGCAGTCGGTGACTGTGTAGAGATTTGTATTGGATTTTATTTTTGCCTTTACATCCCCTTTATTGTAATTCCAACTGCAAAGACAAAGGTCATGGAGAAAGATTTAAAGGACCAGTAACATCAAAAAAAAAATTTTTTAAAAAATGAAAAAAAAAAAAAACCACCAAGACAAATTATACTTCAAAATCACAAAGTCTTTATTAAGAAATAACTCACCAAAACTCTGCTTCCCCTCCTCTTCAGAATAGGCGACAGGTTTACCATCCATCATGCGGCGCTCGATTTCTTCTCCCTTGCTATTCTACTGACAGCATCCAGAAGCCCCCTGGATATTGCTTCCACAGGCCAAGGCATGAGCTTCTTCCCTGGAAGCAGGACCGCCATCAGAAATCGCAGGGCCCCATACGACAAAATTTCCTGGGCCCCCTGGGCTGCACCCAATGCAAGCCCCACCTACAGGTCCGCCCCCCACCACACAGTAAAAAAACAAAAAAATATTGGTGGCAAGGGTTCCCACATGTTAATAAAAAATAAAAAGATATTGGTGGTCAGGGCCCCCCATAAAAAAAACATTTGTGGCCAGGGCCCCCCCATTAAAAAATATTGGTGACTAGGACCCCACATGAGAAAAAAAATTGGTGGCTAGGGCCCCCTCGCCCACATTATGAGAAAATTGGTGGCCAGGTCCCCTTAAACGTCCATGCCTTCCAGAAGTCAGCAGCTCTCAGAAAGATGGGGGGCCGGCTAATCAAGTAAGTGTGGCGTGGCCGGGCCCCCCTTACCCTCAGGGCCCCCTACAACTCTTCCCCCCCCCCCGATGGCTGCCCTGCCTGGCTCAGCCCGGTACTCTCAACGTTCAGAGAATTACCCATTCCTTTGAATTGGTAGCAGTAACAGAGGGAAAGCACATTTCAACCACTATAGTTATCCCCTCTCCCTAGCAATGAAATAATAATAATAGGTGGGAAGTTTGTTCCAGGTCTCATAAGAAGCAATTACAGGATTGATGTGAAAAAAGAGCCCAGAACAGACAAGTAAATGCAGCCACTAGCTGGGAACACAGTTTACATTGCCTCCTAGATGTGCTGTCAGCTCACTTGTCAGTTTGGCCTTATGTATTAAAGGGGTTGTTCACCTTCAAACAACTAGTTGTTTTCAGATAGATCACCAGAAATAACGACTTTTTCCAATTACTTTCTATTTTCTACGTGTCACCTTTTTTCTAATATTGAAGTGTAAAGTGTCATTTTTTCCCCTTCCAAAGCAGCTCTGGGAGGGGGGGTCGCCGACCCTGTAAACTGTTCTAAACTGATACATTTAGTTGATATATTTCTTATCTTTGTCCCGGCTAAGCAGAATCTCTGGGTTTCATTAAAGGCAGCTGTTAGAATTGATACAATAGTTGCTAATACTCAAGAGATGCTTCTGAGAAAGGATCAACTAAATGTTGCAAAGTTGTAACCGTTTAGAGTCTGAACCTGAATTACTGAGCTGCCAGACTCAAACACCAGACAAGGACATTCAACCTTTAACTCAGATTTGGGAAAAACAGTAAAAAAAAATTGAGTAATTGAAAAAAGTCTTTATTTCTGGGGAACAATCTGAAAACAACTGAAAAGTGTTTGGAAGGTGAACATCCCCTTTAACTTCCTTGATGGAACTGATCTTCCTGCAGCAGCCCCACGATTTTCTGAGTGATCCTATACTTATTAGGATGTGGATTCAGTTTAGTCTGCAGCAAAAAGACATGCGTGGGGGAGGGCAATCTACTTCAAAGAATAAATAATGGTTTAGTAGAAAGCAACACTTTAGGTTAATTGCTATATATTTTTGAGAAAATTGCAGTATATTTCTGATAAAATTATGATTTGAAAAAAAAATCACTATGCAATGTATTTCAGCATTTCTTCTCTTAAGAAACCATGAAATAACAATGTGGAGACAGCACTCTCATCTGGTCATTTATGGTCACAACCATGAAACTATTACACTACGTCCCTAGCAATAAACTGTACCGGTATGGGATCCTGAATGTTTGGCACCTGGGGTTTTCTGTAATTTGGATCTTCATACCTTAAGTCTACTAGGAAATCATGTAAACATTAAGTAAACACAATAGCAGTGTTTTTCTTCCGATAAGGATTAATTATATCTTAGTTTGGATCAAGTATAAGGTACTGGTTTATTATTACAGAGAAAAAGGAAATCATTTTAAAAAATTTGGATTAACTGGATAACATGGAGTCTTTGAGAAAAGGCCTTTCCATAGTTCAGAGCTTTCTGGGTAATAGGTTTCCGGATAATGGATCCCATACCTGTATAATAAACTATATCACATAGAAAGATCCTCCATGTGCATTATTGAGATCTATACACAAGCAGCTGGCACTCTCAATGTTGTGGGTGGTCAGGACAACATCTTTTTTCTTTAAAAAAACTTTTAATCTTTAATTTTGCATTAAAAGGGTTGTACACCTTTAAATTAACTTTTAGTATGATGTAGATATTGATGTTCTAAGACAATCTGCAATTGGTCTTGTTCAGCAGCTCTTCGGTTTGGTATTTCAGCACCTATCCAGTTCCTAGAGTCTTATTTACCCTAGCAACCAGGCAGTGGGTTGAACAAGAGACAGGAATATGAATACAGGATGGCCTGCATAGAAACATAACTAATTAAAAGTAACAATAGCAATAAAATTGTAGCCTCGCATTGCTATCGTTTTTAGAAGAGAATAATCCAGAAGCACATGAATTTCAAAAAATTATTTAAAAAAAATGTCAAAAGTGGATTATTTAGCACAAATACATCAGCAAAAAGGGGCAACGACAAGGCTTGAAAGGGGCCTGGTTTCTAGGTGCCAATTTTTGGATTTTTTTTCTACTGGTATACATTACTGACCCCATTGCAAGGGAAGGGTCTTTTGGAAAAGCACCCTACACTTCCACAAGTATAACTTTTTAAGATAGGTTGAACTCTACATTATTAAGCAGAGCTATAGTTTTTGGATACCGGTGTCAGCGACCCCCTATGAAACCTGGATAGAGTCACAAGAGGAAATAATGTAAAAACTATAAAAAAAATAAACAATTGCAAAGTTGCTAGGAATAGGCCATTCTATAACATACAAGAACTTTACTTAAAGGTGAATGACCCCTTTATGCCTTTTTAAAGGAACAGTAACACCAAAAAATTAAAGTGTTTTAAAGTAATAAAAATATCATGTAGTGTTGCCCCTGCACTGATAGAACTGATGTGTTTGAAACACTACTAAACAAGCTGCTGTGTAGCAAAGGCAGAAATGGAAAAAAGTCTATATGGCAGAGATTAAATAGTGGATAACAGATAACACCATTATGTTCTACAGAGCTTATCTGCTATCTGCTGTGTAACCTGAGCCTTTTCTCCTTTGAATGGCTGCCCCCATTGCTACACAGCAGCTTATTTATATAAACAATAGTGGTGTTTCTGAAGCAAACACAGTAGTTTTACTAGCACAGGGCAACACTGCAGGGGGGCCAAAAATGTTGTTGTATGGGGCCCTGTGATTTCTATTGGCGGCCTTGTTAAATGGAAGATGTCCCAATCCCAATTTGAAGATATCGTAGTCTATGTTGGGTTAAGCCCGACAATACAGAAAAATCGAGCGATTTGGGAGATGATTTGGGGGTTTAGCTCGATTTTATCACAAACAAAATCTAACAAAATAACGGTTTTTGGCATAAATGCTGCATGTAGAGAGGGAGTTTTTCTAGAGATTTTAAAAGAGTAAGCTCTAATACATCTTCTAGGCAAAAGAAGCTCCCCCAAAGGCTGCATTGGACCTAACTGTCATTCAAAATCGGACTCATTACATACACCGGGATTTTAGTGCCTTATCTTACAGATATTTTCAATCAAACCTTGACCACAGCCCAGCTACCAGCATCCTGTAATGAGGCCACAATAATCCTACTTTTAAAACCAGGAACGAATCCCACCTCGCACGCGTCCATATCACTTATAAATTTGGACTCTAAAATTCTAGCAAAGGTTCTAGCTAGACGCCTTAACTGTGTTATAACATCGATTATAGCTCCAGATCAAGTTGGTTTTATGCCCCACAAAGCGGCCAAACTAAACATTAGGAGGCTCTATACCAACCTAACAATCACTCATGACAATGTAGGCACCAGAGTCGTGGTGTCTTTAGATAATGAGAAAGCCTTCGACTCGGTAGAGTAGGCATATCTTTGGGAACGGCTGAAAATTTTTGGCTTCCAAAAAAAAATTCGAATATGGCTGCAAGCCCTGTATAATAAACCCACGGCCAGGATCTTATCTAATCTAGAACTGTCCAACCCCATTACCCCATCTAGAGGTACTCGCCAAGGATGTCCTCTTTCACCCAGTCTATTTGCCATAGCAAGGGAACCTCTAGCATGCTTAATTAGAACCAGTAAGGAGGTCAGAGGTTTTGAGTTGGGGGATCTTAGGGAAAAAATCTCTTTATTTGCAGATGATACCCTATTATATCTTCATGACTCAGGTCCATCTCTACAATGTGCTTTGCACCTAATAACTGAGCATACTCTTTACTCTGGCCTAAGAATAAACTGGGCTAAATCATGCATACTGTTTTTATATCCCAGGGCGGTGGAAGCCATGGATCCTAATCTCCCGCTGGCGCGAGTTTGTACTATGAGATACTTGGGAATTCACATTCACCCACAACTGGAAAAATATAAGGAGCTAAATATTGATCCTTTAATGCTACATCTCCAAAAAGCTATTGATAAATGGTTGAAACTCCCACTTTCTCTGCTTGGCAGAATAAACTTGTTTAAGATGAAATTCTTACCAAGATTTCTTTATATAATTAGACAGTCACACATATGGATCCCTGCCACTTTTTTCCAACAACTACGTAGCCAATTTACTAAGCTATACTGGTCACCTGGGCCTGTGAGGGTCAAACACATATCGCTAATTCCTCCACTTACAGAAGGTGGGCTGGCAGCGCCTGACATGCAGGGTTATTTTCTAGCTTGGCAGCTGGTACCTCTGAGGTGGTGGCTCTGCCCTCATCCAGAGGATCCAGTGACTCTGTTGGAAGCCCAAATCATAGGCTCGTTAGAAGGGCTGAGAAACCTTATTTACAGAAAGGCATCCCCGTTATCCATTCTACCCCAATGATGGATAATGTTGTTAAAGCGTAAAGACAAGGTTGTGACATGGGAAAAACCCACAGGGCATATCTACGCGCATTCCTCTTTGTTATAACAAAAACCTGGCACAACTTACCTCAATTCCAGACCCGCAGAATTGGGCACAACACAGGGTTAAGTATATAGGGGATATACATGAAAACAAAGTTTTGCTTACCTTTCAGCAGCTAAAGGCCAAATTCAACCTGCCTAATAGGATGCTTTTTTTTTTAACCTTCAGTTAAGGCATGCCCTCTCTCAACAATTTCATGCAGGAATCCCTCAAATAGAAACATCACCTTTGGACTCGGAGGACTTGGTTTGGAAAGAGAATCTTAAAAAACCCCTATCAACCATTTGTGGGAAGGTAAACACGCAACCAGTTTAGAACTGTATAACAAATGGACTCTAAACATACCAGATCTCACAACAGAACAGTGGGAAAGTATTTTGTCGGACTCTCTACGCCAGGATCCCCAACCTTTACAACCCATGAGCAACATTCAGAAGTAAAAGGAGTTGGGGAGCAACAACAGCATGAAAAATATTCCTGGGTGCCAAACAAGGGCTGTGATTGGCCATTTAGTAGGCCCCTATGTGGAATGTCAACCTACATTGAGGCTCTGTTTGGCAGTACATCTGGTTTTTATACAACCAAAACTTGCCTCCAAGCCTGGAATTCAAAAATAAGCACCTGCTTTGAGGCCACTGGGAGCAACATCCAAGGGGTTGGAGAACAACATGTTGCTCGTGAGCTACTGGTTGGGGATGACTGCTCTACGCCCTTTAATTAGATCCTGGGACAGGCTAATACAGTTTAAATACCTTCACCGTGCATATTTCACTCCATATCTCTTGCACAAAATTAACCCAGCATTTTCTGACCTATGTAATAGGTGTAAGAGCACTAAGGCGGACTTTTACCAGATGGTATGGACTTGCCCTCTGATACAGGCCTATTGGACAGAAATTGCTGACTATCTCTCTCAACTAATGGCCTTACCTATTGAAAACCTAACAGTCTAACTTCTTAACTTCCTAAGAGACACAGTGATCTCGGGTTCGGAAAAATTTCTGCTCACCTTCCTACTTTTCCAAGCTAGGAAAGCAATAGCTATTAAATGGAAGGAACAACAACCTCCAACTCTTAACTTCTGGATAAGCCTGGAGGAGCAGACAATACCAGTTTTGGAACAAATCTATACAGCCAGAGCATGCCCCTCCAAGTTCACCAATATCTGGACGCTATGGATTTTAAAAAGTGAATCCTATACAAACAGGAAGCAATCTTCGCCAATCCCAGAGCTTGCTTGGCTTGACGCTATAGGTTAAAACAAGATGACTGTGTTTGTGCCAGTGTTCCTTGATAGGGGGTAAATACTGTTTATAGGCAGCAAATTGCCCAGGTTAACTGTGTGCGGGGACACTATGTATTCAAAATGTTTTGCTGATGTATACGGTAATCCCCTTCCTCCCCCTTCTACTTTATGCTTCTTTCTATTCCGTTCTCTTTCTTCTCTTTACTTTACTTTTCTTTCTTTAACTAATTCTGCCCTGTCTTAAAGTGTTTCGCCTTGGGGTACAATAAATATAAAAAAACAATGTAAGTCTTAATACAAATCTTTTTTAATGCAATGTTTGTACACAAATATTTTTGCTGAATGATGGAAATAAATAAACATTTAAAAAAAGAAATGTAATAAGTAATGGATGCCCTGTTTCATCCAAAGAAATTAAAGGGATTGTTCACCTTCCAAATAGGGATGCACCGAATCCACTATTTTGGATTCGGCCGAACCCCCGAATCCTTCGTGAAAAATTCGGCCGAATACCGAACCGAATCCGAACCCTAATTTGCATATGCAAATTAGGGGTTAGAAGGGGAAAACATTTTTTACTTCCTTGTTTTGTGACAAAAAGTCACGCGATTGCCCTCCCCGCCCCTAATTTGCATATGCAAATTAGGATTCGGATTCGGTTCGGCCGGGCAGAAGGATTCGGCCGAATCCGAATCCTGTTGAAAAAGGCCGAATCCTGGCCGAATCCCGAACCGAATCCTGGATTCGGTGCATCCCTACTTCCAAACACTTTTTTCAATTCAGTTGTTTTTAGATTGTTCCCCAGAAATAAACACTTCTTTCAATTACTTTCCATTATTTATATTTTACTGTTTTTTTCCCAAAATCTAAGTTTAAAGGTGAATGTTCGTGTCTCTGGTGTTTGAGTCTGGCAGCTCAGTAATTCAGGTGCTGATTCTGAACTGTTACAATTTTGCAACATTTAGTTGATACATTTTTAGCAGCATCTCTGGAGTATTAGCAACTATTATATCAATAATAGCAGCTGTAATGAAACTCAGAGATTCTGCTCAACAGGGACAAAGAAAAGAAATGTATCCATTTAGAACAGTTCGCAAGGTCGGCGACCCCCCCCCTCCCAGAGCTGCTTCACAAGTTGAAAAATTACACTTTTCACTTCAATATTAGAAAAATGGTGACACATAGAAAATAGAAAATCAGTGGAAAGATGCGTTATTTTAGGTGATCTGTCTGAAAACAACTAGTTGTTTGGAGGTGAACCACCCCGTTAAGTGGGTGTCTTAACTTCTGGAGACACTTAAACAAACTGGTAGCTAACATACACCTCTAATCTTTTTCTTTATACATTTGTTTATACATTTGTTTATACATTTGTTACATATGAAATATAATCGTTAATGCTATCCTAACAAATGCTTTGTAGTGCTCTAGCTCTCTGTAGCTGTGGCATCTAACTTCATACAATTCATTTTACAATATAGTCGACAGACAATAACAGAACTGCCTTTGACCTTTCTCGATAAGAAAAGACCAATCCCTTCTAGTTTCCAGCTCAGCAGATCTGCCTTCACCCTCACCCTACTGGTTAGAATGAACAGCAATGCTTTCCCTAACAATTTCATAACTTTATAAAGCTCTTCCGGGTGCATTCCAGTCTCTCAGTGTTTTTCGCAATGGCTGTGCTCAAAGTGCTTGTTGCTTTTGCTGGAATCTTTCTTGCTGTTTACTTTTATTCAGCAGGAGATGTGTTTGAACCGGGTGAGTACATTTGTTTTGTGTGTGGCTGCAGTAATCAGCTACATTATGATTCAGAAGTTTCATTGCAGGATCTTATAAAGACAATATATTCCATGCCATGAGCATTATTTTCCCAAGAAGCCAGTTCATAGCAGACAGCAACTTTGTACAAATGATCATGCCTTAGAAGAAAACTTAGATTCTAAAATCTAAGCACTAGTATATTTGATAGGTGTAACTGTATATATTTAAATGGATATATTGCAAATTTTGTTTGCATATTGCAAAAGCAGTTATTAGGGATGCACCAAATCCAGGATTCGGTTCGGCATTCATCCTTTTTCAGCAGGATTCAGATTCGGGCGAATGCTTGCAAGTCACGGTGAGCACGTGCAAAAATTTTTATACAGATATGGGATCTGTTATGCAGAAAGCACCAAATTATGGAAAGGCGTCTCCCATAGACTCCATTTTATCAAACGAATCCAAATTTTTAAAAATAATTTCCTTTCTTTTTCTCTGTAATAAAAAAACATTACATTGTACTTGATTCAAACTAAGATATAATTAATCCTTATTGGAAGCAAAACCAGCCTATTTGGCTTATTAACTGTTTACATGTTTTTATAGTAGACATAAGGTATGAAGTTCCAAATTATGGTACCTTATCCAGAAAACCGAGCATTAACAGGTCTTATTCCTGTACATATAAGTGCCTACTTGTTAGTATACAGATAACCCAAGCTAAAGCTTAAAGTTTACAGGGCAGTCATTCTTTCTAATCAGCCGTGCCATAGTACACGGAAAGCTTTAATTATTTGACAAGAATGATAAATCAGTCGAGTGGAGGGTGCAATAAAAGGGGAATGTGGGTATGGTTATATAGACTGTTTGCACTTTTAAGGAATAGTAATGGCAAAAAGTGTTTTCTATGCAGGTCTACCCCAGAATATGGAGAATTGTGTTCTAAATTGGAAGAAGTCTAAACGAATATTTGGGTCAAAAAGCTGATTCTTTAAATGAAATTGGATGAATAGGTTTTGGGATTCTGTAACAGCAGTGAATAGTGAACATCTGTAAATCTGTAAATACATTGTACGATTCTTTTTGCTATGTAAAAGTCAGCTGTCTCATCCTTGTCACCTTTAACACGATCACTATGATGTACTTTTGTCCTGCTTTTGTTCACCTTGAAACCTGTGGGCGTTAACAGAGTATATTTGCATTGCTAAAGATTTATGACATAGCTAGTTGGTTATTAACATGAACTCATCCTCTGCAACACAGTGGGAAATGTTATAAGTTTATTATGAACATGGTTTTGTAAAAAAATTTTTACAAAAATTGACAACTGTAACCAAATCTCTTGTACGTATGTTTCTTTTACATATATTTAGTACAAACACTGACCACTTCTGCACCTTTTTTTTAGCTATGCTTAAGGGAAAGAGAGTAATAGTCACAGGAGCAAGTTCAGGAATTGGAGAGCAAATGGCATATCACCTGGCCAAGATGGGGTCTCATATTCTCATCACAGCAAGGACAGAAGAGAAACTTAAGAAGGTAAATGTATCCTATATGTGACAATTATTACTTTCGCTATTAAAGCAAATACCATTTGGAAATGAATGGTGTGTGCAAGGTGTATCAATAAAAGTTCTTCTCTGGGGAGAAACTAGGATGCTTTGCATTTGCAGTTATGGGAAATCATACTATTTACTAAATATAATCATAATAAAGATAATGATTCCACATTTTCATGTTCCATAATGTTAAATGTAGCCAAACCAATTGTTCAGCATCTATGAAGTTGTTAAAGAAAGTTACTTTAAAGGTGATGGCAAACAGGGAGAGTTGTCACGGTGAAATCTGTGCTTCCCTGTGCGACAAATCTCCCAAACATATATGTGGTGCTTGGTTTTTCGAACATGGGTACTTGGGTACTGCTGTACCGGGCCTGGGCCTAAAGGGGGCCAGGCTGTGCTGCAATTTTCGAAAAAGCCAGGCCTCCCTTGGCAGTGTCAAAACCGTGCTGCGAGTTCTGAACCTCCAAAGTCCTGAAGGCCCAAAGAGCCGAAGTCCCAAAGCCGCAAAAAGATCCACACCTACGATAGGAACCAAAGTTGAAGTCTCGAAGCTGTGAACAACCCTAAGCCACAAAAGGAGCTGTAGTTGAAGTCCTGAAGCTGTGAAAATACACAAAGCCACGAAAGGAGCCTAAGTTGAAGTCCTGAAGCCGCAAAAAGACCCGAAGCTGAGCAAGGAGTCGAAGTTGAAGTCCCGAAGCCACGAGTTCAGTTCTACTGAACACCAATGTGTTTTTTTTAATGTTACTAAACCCCATGCCACCAATGCATTATTTTAATACTCTTTAGGCCCCTGCCACCAATGTTTTTTTTAAAAAATATTCTCTAGGGAACCAATGTTTCTTTTTAACTTGGGCACTAGTGCCACCGTTTTTTTTTAGCTTATAAGGGGCTCTCATCATGAATGGCTTTTTATAACTTGTGTGGGGTGGGGTTTTACAGTTTTTTAGCGCTGATGTGTAGTTGGGTTCTGGGGTAGGGCTTGGTGGGCGTGTCCCAGAATATGTTGTTGTACGGGGCCCTGTGATTTCTAATGGCGGCCCTGTTGTAATGTGTCAGGATTGGTCTGTGTGTCACTACCCTATATGTCATTCTCTATCAGTTTTCTATGCATTCCATTTTAGGTAGTTGCGCAGTGTACACAGCTGGGAGCTGCTTCTGCTCATTACATTGCCGGCAGCATGGACAATTTGACATTTGCAAAGCAAGTAGTGCACAAAGCTGAGAACTTATTTGGTAAGTAATAGTGTATAGAGCATATTTTAACACATACAGTACAGGGAATAAAAAATCTACACGGGGCAGGCAATTTAAGAATGCTTGACCCTTCAGCTACTAAACCACATTTGTGAGTTCCTAAACTCTCGAACGTTGTTTTATTTTTTTGAAAAACCAACTTGGGAAAAAAAGAACAATTGCCAGGAAGCAGAAGTATTTAAATTAAGAAACCAATCGGCCCTAAGAGTGAGGGCACGCTGTGCATACCACCCGTTCTCTCTGCCTATGTTTTGAAAGCTGACAGAGAACAGTGGATCCAAAAATATATGCTTTTACATTTTTCAGGCATTTCTGCTTAGTATAATTGCACTCGGGTTGATGATGTGCGTGTCAGAGCAGCTAAACACAGAAGTGTATAGGAGCCGATTTACTTTTTTCCGCCTGCCTACAAAACAGAAAAAAACGGAAAACCCACAAATGAAAACTGAATGGATGATGGCAGAACTCTTTCCATGTGAAGAGAAACCCCTTTACAACATCTAGCCAAGTCAAAACAATCTACCTCCAGGAGGTACAGTAGGTGCAGTACTGTCAAATTCTAGAATCCAGAGAAGAATTTCAGAGAGGGTTTTCCAACTTTGCCTTTGAAGTTTGTTTGAATCAGGTACTAATATAGTTGATCTTTTTTTCTTTATAGGTGCGTTGGACATGCTTATCTTAAATCACATTGGTCACACATACTTTGGTTACTTTGATGGCAATGTGGATCATGTAAGAGGTCTATTAGAGATCAATGTCCTGAGTTACGCTACCATGACAGTAGCTGCACTTCCGATGCTGAAAAAAAGCAATGGGAATATTGTGGTTGTCTCATCAATTGCAGGTGAACTAAAAATTTTTGTTGTCTTTTGTACTAGAGAAGCACAAAGTAATCACACTCCTGATATCTTCACTCTTTATTTATTTTAGCTGCACATTGTCTCTTATAACTGTAGTTTTTATCTAATGTTATTATGTTACATACATAGATGAACCACCAACAGTTATTCATATTCTTGTTCAGTCTTCATGATCTCTAATGCTATTAGTGTACCTGCCTCTTTCAGAGGGCGGTTAGTTTGTTATATTGTTAGAGGAAGGCTGTGGATCACATGACCAACACACCCAATTACAAAACTGTTAAACATGTACACAAATGTAGCTAAGCAATAGGTACATACATTCCATGAAAATGCATTTATAAAGCAAAAGCATACAGTACATGTTGAGGTAATGTCAGCATTATAAGACATATTAGGCATCACAGTAGTGATGTATGGATCAACAGAAGGTCGACCTGCACCCAACCCTAATCCAACCGTTCAGCACCCTCATCTGACCCTAACTCGGCGACCACTGTTATCTATAGACCAGCGCCTGACCCAACCCACCCTGATGTCACAGAAGGGGCAGGGCATCCACAACTATAAAAAGCCATGGCTTGAGGCGAAAGTGGGGCATAGGCGGGGTGAGTGCATAGTGAAGTTCAACCCAAACCCACCCACAGCAGCCTTGCTTCATGAAATGATCTAGCAGAATATTGATTGAAATACTTTAACAACTTTGAGAAAAAGAAAACTGGCCAGTGCTCGGTTTGCCTTTAAAAAATAATTACAAAAAATGAGGTTTAAGTACCACACTTTGGCCAAAATACGTAAGCTCCCGTGTCACGTCAAGGCCCCTCATTGTACGTGAGTCCTACACTGTTTGTGAGCATTCTAAGTTTGTAGTGCATTTAAAATCAAGTGGGGAAGCTGGGAGCTTTTAAGCCCCAGCCAACAAACATACATCTGTGAATAATTTCCTTCCTACACTATTAGTATTTTAACTTTGCAGTGCATTTAAAATCAAGTCCCCCAGTAAAAATATGACTGAGTAATAAGACCATAGTGCCCTTCCCGTTAACTAGGGCTATAGTGAAAAAGCAAAGAGCTTTTTAGCCCCAGTCAATAAACATACATCTATAAGTGATTCCCTGTTTTCAAGACTAAATGGCAGCCATAGGCAATATTTGGCTACAATTTGTAAAAGAAACACAGAAAGAAATCGTCAGCGCTCGGTCTAACTTGACCAGCTGTCATAGACACCATTGTCCCATCGCTCGGTCTAACCCACATTCTGGAGTTGACCAGCTGCTATAAACGATAAAAAGCCAATATTTGTACACAAAGAGAAAATTTGCCAGCGCTTGTAAATAATTACAAAAAATGAGGAATTAGTACCACACTTTGACCAAAATCTGTAAGCTCACATGCCATGTCAAGGCCCCTCATTGTACTTGAGTCCGTATACTGTTTGTGAGCATTATAAGTTTGAAGTGCATTTAAAATGAAGTCCCCCAGCAACCAGTGTGAGTAGTAAGACCATTGTGCACTTGCCTTTAGCCTTTAGTGGGAAAGCTTTTTACTTTTACAACTTTGCATGAGCAACTGATTCATCTCTCCACATATTAGCCAATTATCACTTGACTCAAATCAACTAAAAGAACATTCTTCTGGCTGTATGCATGGATACAGGGGCCTTTTCTAAACTTTTATGTGACTACATTATGTTATCCAGGTAAAATTGGACTCCCTCTATCTGTGCCATACTCTACTACCAAATTTGCACTGGATGGATTTTTCAGCTCACTGCGAATGGAGTTTATCCAGCAAAACACTAATGTTTCTATTACACTATGCGTCATCAGCTATATTGACACAGGTAAGATAAGCAATAGAGTAAAATGAGAATGAAATCTTAAAACACTGCTGGGCACCTAAGTAAGGCAAATTAATAACCTTACGGTTTAGGCCTATGTACAGGAACAGGGTACTTTCTTTATAGTGCTGTATACCATGTTTCATCCATTTTATAAGTATCCCCTGCAGTACCTTTAGCTGGCACACAGCATAGTAAACTTGGCCAACTTAGGGCAATACTTGGGAAATGTATCAATCATGGCAGTGTCTCACTGTGGTTACCCAATATATTTGCAACCCCCCCCCAATGTTTTAGTCTGCACCTGAATTACTGAGCTGCCAGACTCAAACAGCACAGAAAGGGACTTTAAATAGAGTTTCTGATGTTCTTCACTCTTGCCTTACAGATAGTGCTGTAAAAACTGTGTCAGGTGTAATCCAGCAACCAGCAGCTCCTAAAGAAGAGTGCGCACTCGAAATTATAAAAGGAGGATCTCTCCGAAAAAGGGAAGTTTACTATCAATATCATGCCACCAAGATTCCACTTCTGCTCAGAGACTGGGCACCAGAATTATTACAGTCTCTTCTCCTTAAGAATTATAACATGGACAATTTTCAGAGGAGAGAAGTTTAGAATAGGCACAAAAGAAGATAACTCACACTGGACTTATAGCAGGATTGATTTAGGGCTCTTATTCAAGTGTGGTGTGTTTATTATGCATACAGATGCATGCTGAAGGCAAAAAAATGAACAGAAGATCCCACAAAAATGAAACACGAATAAAGCTACAACTAGGCAGAATATAATTATATCAATTAGCGAATGCATTTAGGTGCACTCAACCCTTCGTCTCGAACGCACGTCAGAGTCATTAAAAAAAATGCTTATGTGTAAGAGCTCTTTCCATGAGGTGTAAAAAATAAAATTAAGTGAGTGATACTAACAAGTGTGAGTGATAAATTGCACCTCCTCTGATGAGGCGCTTAATGGCACGAAATGCATCAGGAGGGAGTGGCTGACATGAGTGGGCAGACTTATCAAGGGTCAAATTGAAACTTTTTTTTATGGTCAAAGCTGTCAAATTCGTCCAGTTAGTTGTCCATATTCAATTTTTTTTTAAAAAAAAAAATTTGATTTGATTTTCTAAATTTATCATAATTTAAGAATTCAAATTCAACTATTTGCCACCTAAAACCTGCAGAATAACTGTTTAAGTCAATTGGAGAGGTGCAGGGATCAAAATGTTTGCAGCCTTCCTGACATTCAACTTTTTTTTCTGAGAAAAAACTGGAATTCAGTTTGATCGAATTTGAATCAAATTCGATTTGAATTTTCGGGTCATTTAAATTCATCCGAGTATAAAAAAAATTGATTTTATTAATACATTTCAACTAGTCGAATTTCAAATTGATGGGAGTTTTAAAAAGCTCACATGAATTTGAAATTCGACCCTTGACAAATGTGCCTCGAGGTATGCAGACATGTGGTATGTATGAACACTTATATGTGGATTGTGTAAATTGGAGTATGTTGATTTAATTGTCTTTGGTATGGTAAAGCATTCTACAGAATAAATATAGTGTTCTAGTTTGCATTATTGTGGCTAATCTGTTGGCAATTATCTGCCTCAGTAGCTTTCCTTCTTCTTTAACACTTTAATTTTACTGCAAATTGTTATATTAATTATTGAACTCGGCGCCTTCTCGAGGAGAATCTGAAAGTGTGGGGTCATGCAATTATAATTTCAGTTGTCACATTAACCCACTGTAAATGTATGTTTAGTCATAAAGCTGTACGATTATATTTTTGTGATGGAGTACCATACCTCAGAACTGTCCATTTTTCGGAGGGACAGTCCCTCTTTTGACAGCTCAACCCGCAGTCCCTCATTTGTACTGGAAAGTCCCTCTTTTCTCTGCACTGAACAGCCAGAAAAAGAAACAAAGTGAGAACTTAATTGGCTTTTAGCAGAGAACCCAGAACACCTAACAGGTGCAAATTAGATACTTTGTAACTATTTTGAGACACAAAAACAGTTTAGATAAGGAGAAATATTTTCAAACTTTAATAACCTGCCAAATTTTGGTAATTACGGGGTGTGGCCACAGATAGGGGTGTGGTCAAAAAAATCGCTGCGCTACGTGTGGAAAAAAAAATTTTTGTCCCTCTTTTTACTTCCAAAATGTTGGGAGGTATGGTTACACATTATGTAAGTGTCTTGTCTAAATCAGGACCATTGGGAGTTATGAGCTGAGAGAGGTATATAGTTAGTTAAAAAAAATGCTGCTGTTTTTCTTTTATATCATACAAAAAAGTAACCTTAAAGGTGAACCACCCCTTTCAATAGACACAAAAGCATCGATTTAACGAGAAGTTTCTATAGGCACAGGACTCCAAATAACCGCAACAGCTCCGGGATGTCACGTGCCCCTTCCTACAGTTGTTGGAACTACAATTCCCAGAAGCCGCTGATAGACGAAAGTGGGAATTGTTGAAACCGGTGAAATAATGCACACTTCGAGCAATTGCACGCCCCAAGTTAGTCTTTGTTTATATGCGCACGGAAACACAACAAGCAAACGTAAAATGTTATTTGTGCGACTGATATGCGAACAGTCAACTCCTCCTACTTGGGCCATGTTGAAAAGACGCGCATGCGCAGACTGCAAGGATTTCCGCGCGAACGCTTCAGTGGAAGTGAGCGGAGTGTAGTGGTGTAAGGCAGCTGTACCTGTAAAAATGTTTAATGTTTCCTTAGCGACTGCAGAGGTAATATATCCAAAGTCGCATCTGGACGCTTCTTGAAGGCGATTTAATGGAACATTAGAATTTATATTGTGCAGTGTTAGTGTGGAAAAGAGTGTGGAGAAGTTTTTTGAGGGAGTTTTGCTAAACATGTAATGTATGTGTAGCTAATGATCATGTTGAAATACCACGCCTTTCAATTTTTCTAAATAATCTCAGGAATGCTGAGTGACCAGTCAACCTGCTTTCTTTAAAATCCTGTGTATTACATGTGTACAACCCCATGGGACGCCTGTTGCCATCTGGCCAGTAAAAATGATGGCTGATCCCAATGTTATTTAGGGTAAGGCCACACTGGGCGTTTTGGGGAGATTTGGTCGCCTGATATTTGCGGTGACCAATCTCCCCAAACGCCTTCCCTAACTCTGCGCCCGCTAAAATGAAAAAAAAAAATGCCGGCGCTAATCACATGCGGGGGTTTGTTTTCCAAAGTTGCCTCACAAGGAAAAACAAATCGCCACTAGCCCAATGAATAATGGGTCTATGGCAACTTACAGCAGCCCCTCTGGTATTTGCTAGAACCCACAGATAGCCAGTCCAAGCCTGGTGGCAACCCTACGTCCAAGTGACACGATTAGTATAATGTATTGTGGGTTACACATATTTTAATATAAAGATGATTTACTAAAAATGGGAAATGTCCAAAAACCAGGAGAAAAAGGCAACCACCAATCCTGGACTGGGATTCATATTAGGCCCTGCAATATATCAAGTACACCCAAAAAGCCCTCCGTCAGCCCAATAAATAACGACTGTTCATTGCACCTTACAGCAGTCCTTCTGGCATTTGCTAGAAGCCACGGGTGTCAGACAGAAAGATTTGTCTTGTTTACTCCCTCCTCCATCGCTTTCCTCCCCTCCCACCCCTGTCACCTCAGTCCCTGTTCTACCATCTGTGCACAAAGTTGTATTCGGATGCGGACGTCTGCACACATGCACTTGCACGGAAGGGCAGGAGTGGGGTAGCCGGCCGGGTTGCCTAGGGCGCCCGGCTGGCTTGGCCCTGCCACATATTGTCACTCTGCATGCTACTTCTATTCATACCTCTGGTTCCAAGACAGGGAATCTTTGGAAGTAGTGGAGGAGTGTGCTTCCCCAGTCTGACCCCCCAACCCTAACCAGCAAAGATTGGCCAATTTTCAAATTGAACCTGGCCAACCTTTGGGTTTCGGATCAACCTGCACATCACCACTACAGAAGTTGAAGATAAACTTGATTATTGTACACATGCAAAGCATTGGTATATACAGTAGCTGCCCAGTTCCCGGTCCCATAATGTAATTGCCGCCAACCCAAAGGCTGGAATAACAAAAGGTGGCATCCTTGTCACAAATTAGGGTCAGTTTTTTTATTAGAAGCCAATTAACCTACCTGTATGTTTTTGGAGTGTGCAGGGCTGGATTTAAATAGTGGGTGCCCCTAGGCCCGCTGCCATTCGTCACCCCTGTCCCCTCCCATTCTGGGGATTGACCCACGGGAAATGTAAAAAACTATTGTATCTCATGATCACCTCCAGAACTTCTGACCCAATGCTGGTGTGGTTGGGCTTCATGCTGCCCCTAAACTCCTGCCACCCTAGGCCTTGGTGGCCTTTCCACAAATCCGGCCTGGGAGTGTGAGAGAAAACTGTAGTACCCAAAAAGCCACATGGACACATGAAATCAAAAAAACAATACAGGCTTCACATGGACATAAGAAGCATTAGGTGGTGCAGACCCAGGTAGTTATGTCACTGACTATCCCCCTTTCAGCAATATTACTCTCTAAATTTGAACTAACATGTAAATTAAGCTGGCCATAGACGCAGAGATTTGATCGTACGAATCTTTGTTTGGTATGGTTTTCGGGCAGCACGTGGAATGACAATTTTCATGCCCGACATTTTTTGTTCAGTTGATGGGACAGGTTAGAAGATTTGTGTCGGCTACCAATAATTTCTCTGCATGTTTTGCCGATCTGATGATATCAGTGGGAGACTATCACCAGCTTGTGTTGGACATAACTTTCACACGATTGCTTTTAGGGGCCTCTTTGCACCTCTCGCCGGATTATTCTTTCTAGCCAAAGGTGCAGAGCGCAGCCAGACGCAGGGCTCTTGTGTATTGATCTTCTGGCTAGAGTCTACATAACTGACCCCTTGTTTAAGTTCAGAAACAAAATATATCTTTAAATGCATGAGAGAGTTTATGATATTGCTGCATACAGACAGATGGTAATAAGCACAGCCTGCTATGTCTTTGTGACTTCTCTGAAGCATTTAAATATCATTCCGGTACATATTTCTCAAAAACACACAGTTAAAAAAGTAAGAGGATATCAGCACATTTGCTGTTCTCAGTTGCATTGTTTTTGCGTAAAGGGTTAAACACACTAAAAGCTGCCACCGTCCCTGTATCAGATGGCTCAGAGAGGCACAGAGTAAGTTTGAGGAGGCGGAAAGGCTGAGTATTGTGGCTTTCTTAATTTCCTGTTTTAAAAAAGGGTAAAAAAAAAAGCACACTACGAAGTAACAAGGGACGTTAAAAATGTGTCACACTAATTTCTTTCATGCAGAGCTGTAGAAGAAACCTGTGGAGACAACCAAACATACTTTTAACTCAGATTTGAACTTTACAGGTAACTTAACACAGCTGTCTATGGAATGTTAAGCATCTATGCAATATATATACATTTGTATTGTGATTTATAATGTGTAACATTTGAGTTTTCAGTAATGGCTAATTTAAGGCCTGTAGCTCTGAATCTGGTTAAACCAGTAGTACCAGTTGTACATTTATGTTTTGCGGAGAAGAAGGAGATAGCAGGTGAACTAGCCACTAGGGGCAATGAAAGAGTCAAACCACCATTTCCGGTTTGTTTAAAGGACATTATTTCCGGATCTTGTGAACAAAGAAGGTGCAGTGGAATTTTTTTAATTAAACATTCAATTCCATTCATTATTATTCATTTATAATCGTGCTTGTATTTAGTACAGATTTTTTTAGAGCTGCATACAAAATTGTCCAAACACATTGTGTTTCTCTTGCATGGAGCTTACAATCTAACTTCAGTGACAGAAGCAAATAAGCAACATTTTAATTCAGTAATGGTACTTTTTTTACCCACATTTGTTCCAGTTCAGTGTAGAAATAGACAGATGAGGACATATATTTTATCTAGACTGTGACTTCTCACTACTATATGTGTCATTTTACATTAGTGCAAGCCATGAAATGCTTGCTGTGTGTGTGTTAAAACTTTTTCTGAACCTGGGTAGCTTATTATGCTGAAATATGGTAGCACCTGCTCATATGTAGCAATGTCCAAAGAAGAAATGTTTATTGGCTAGAAACTTGATGCTCATACATCTCAGTGTATACAGTGTTTGCAGTGTAGAATTACATTTTTGTGATGATCCACATGAACTTGTATATACATTCTGTAGCATTTCAAAGTGTCTGGGAGTGGGGTCTGTATACGACGACAACCTTTCAAGAACATGCACAGATATGTTTGTGGGACTTGTTTCAAAAGAAAATTGCCTTATAAACTCAAGGCCAGAGGTCTTCAAACTTGCTGGCATGTTATAGATCTCACCCCTGCACGCCAGAAAAGGGTCGCAAGTAATAAAGGAAAATATAAGACAGCTAAGCAGGCTCAAAACCCTGTTGAATTAAATATGTGATAAATTAATCTTTTCAGAGAGTAAGAAGTAAGTGTCTCAATTCCTCACTGTACCTGTAGATGGAAGGTACTTGGCCCCAAAAAGGATTTTATTTCATGTGTGAGATCCTCCATATTGTAGGGCAGGGTTCCCCAACCTTTTTCACCCATGAGCTACATTCAAAATTAAACAGAGATGGGGAGCAACACAAACATGAGTACCAAATAGGTCTATTTGTTAGCCCCTGTCTGAATTGGCAGCTTACAGGAGGCACTGTTTGGCAGTAGGGATGCACTGAATCCAGGATTCGGCCTTTTTCAGCAGGATTCGGCCGAATCCTTCTGCCTGAGCCAAAACCGAATCCTAATTTGCATATGTAAATTAGGGGTAGGGAAGGAAATTGCGTGACTTTTTGTCACAAACCAAGGAAGTACATTTTTTTCCCCTTCCCATTCCTAATTTGCATGTGCAAATTAGGGTTTGGTTCGATATTCAGCCAAATCTTTTACAAAGGATTCGTGGGGTTCGGCCGAATCCAAAATAGTGGATTCGGTGAATCCCTATTTGGAAATACATCTGGTTTTATGCAACCAAAACGTCCTTCCAAGCCTGAAATTCAAAAATAAGCAGCTGCTTTGAGGCCACTGGAAGCAATGTCCAAGGGGTTGGCAGTACATCTGGTTTCATGCGACCAAAACTTCCTTCCAAGCCTGAAATTCAAAAATAATGAGCAACGTGTTGCATGAGCCACTGGTTGGGGATCACTGTTTGTAGGGCTTTGAATCTACTTTTATCGACTCTTTTTACCTTCATAAATATTGTACAGCTGTAATTGTGTAGCAGTTAAGAAGGGAGTAAAGAGTGAAGTAACTGTCTTTCTAGTTCTCATATAAACGTTCAATGCCTGTCACTTAGCAAAATGCTTTAAAATGTGTCAACTCATGCTAATAGCAATTTAGTTCCCTGTGAGGTCTGCTGGGAACAGATAAGGCGACTCTAGGAGAACATAACAGTAAATTAATCGTTGTAACCCATGCCACACAGTCTCACTTCATCATCTCCCATGTGTCTTTCTGTCTGAGTGGTGAGTATTTCATGTTATTTCTAAACTTTAGAAGAAACACTTAAACCTGTTATTTACTATCTATGTACTATGTATGTTAATGTCTATTCAGCAATCAACTGTTTCTAAAAAGGGCGTTGTGTAACTCTGAAAATAAAATTGCAAATGATTCCTATTTTAAAAAAACTAATTATATTTTAATTAACTGTTATAATCTGTTGCCTACTCATTGTCATACCCAGCCAAATTGTTGTGCTTGAAAAGTTTTGCCTCCCGTTGATGGCCAGATTGAACTGAGGGGTTATTACTTTGTAGAAGATTTGAGCCAATAAATGTACTGATACATGTACTCATTTTCTTTTTTGGCCTTTCAGTTATGGTGCAATTACCATAGTGTGATCATCTCTTGCTTTAAGGGGTTGTTCACCTTCCAACACTTTTCTCAGTTCGGTTGGTTCCAGATAGTTTACCAGAAAGAAAGACTTTTTCCAATTACTTTCTATTTTCTATGTGTGACTGTTTTGCTAATATTAAAGTGTTGTGTTTCACATTCTAAAGCAGCTCTGGGAGGGGGGTCGCCAACCCTGTAAACTGTTCTAAATTGATACATTTACACTGAAATGTAAGTCTCAATCTGTATGACCAATGAATTCTTATTAATGACTGGGTTCTGAAGACTTACATGCAAGACAATGAATTAACACAAAGAAACACTGGAATTACAGTCAGCCTGGTCCTGGCAGTAATTCCAAGCTTTTCTTAGCCAGTTTTATTAATGTTTTTCAACAATGAATCGAATGCTAATACTGTTATTGATGCCATATGAGATATGTGACAAAATTCAAATACAAAGGGGGAAATGTGAATCAGCATTACATCACACTTGTTTTATGGCAGACAGGATTGGGCCAGTAATTTGGATGAAATTCTGAGAAATAATACTTCATTGTGGATAAAAAAAAATGGTGACTTGCATCTAAATATTGCACATTGCACTATATTCATAAATGACTAGTATGCGCTCTTTATGTTTGATACATATATCTTTCTATTGTACAAGACTTTGTTTGCCTGTGGAAGGGGTTATAGGGATGGCTTGAATGGAATGAAGATGGATTGTTCAGTTCATTATTGTAGATTTTGTGTCATGTGGGGATCGCTAAGTGGTGGGCTGATGAAAGTGCAAGAATGTGATCACATATTCCAGATCAGCTGTTTACCATGAAAAAGGGGGATTTCAGCCATTGTGCTTATCTATTTTAAATTCCAAACAGTCATTTGGCAACCCTCACAGTGTCTCATGGTTGTGTTATTTATGTTTGTGTGTTTTGAACTATTTAGCTTTTTGTTTAGCAAGTATCTCCGGTTGCTAGGTTTACTATTTCTGGCAACCAGGGAAAGATATTTTGCATAATAAAAAAAACAAAACAATTCTATGCAACTTTCCTTTAAAAGTAAATTTTTAAGGTCCGTAAACAGTGGTACGGGTATGCTACCTTTTCTGCAGATATGTAGATAGTCCTTGGAACTTTACTGGTAAAGACACTCCAAAATTGTCAGAACATTCTAGTGTTCACATTTGGACACTTTGATGTATACATCTATCCCATGGGTAGAGGGATAAATAACATATCTGAAATCTATGAATTTTATCTAGAATCAAAAGTGTGGGAAAATTCACTTGTAAAAGTGTATATTAATGAGATTGTAACTAAAACATTCTATACTTGTGGATTAGGAACATGAATTTTAAATTCCAATCTTAAAAACCTGGATTACCTTTCCAGTAACAAGTAGAAATTTCATTTTCGTCACAACGGTTATTTCTTTTCATTGATTGATTCATTGATTTTGGTTGCAGTGCATTTAGCTTGTTTGACCTCTCATTGCAAATGAGGGAGTTTTTGCTATAGTACATCAGTATGCAGGGACTTGCTTGGGAACACACCAGGAGACCAGGGATTATGGACATCTGGATATGGAGTCTACTTTGGAGTTGCAAGGTAAATAGGTTTCTAAAATGATTTGAAAAGTAAAGTGTGGTTTGTAAGATAGATCCAAGATAAAACGAATCCTTAATTTTCCTGTTACAGAAATCGTTATGGTGACCCTCATGAAAAGCTCATTCTTAATGCTTTTATTGGACATTGGGTAAACAGGGATAAAAAAAAATCTCACTATCGTTACTTTTGCATTTCTTGGGGCACTTCAAGGTGTTTTATCTGCACCTTAAACATAATTATATTCATTAATCTAACAATACACACCTGAACACATTTACTTTTTAAGAAGCCAAACAGGCTTTTAGAATTTTTCTCAAGTGGTCACAAATTAAAACTTTAGAATAAACTCATTTTATAGTATTCCATTAGTCACTATCTCCATCTGCTAATCTTACTTTTTAAAGTTCTAGTTTGTCTTTTTAGACTGTGTACACTTACCTCTATATTCTTTAATTTGAAAGAATTTAGAGATGTTTCCTTCATTATTCTTTATTTTTACAGGTATTTCTGTTGAGCAGGGGAAGAGGCCCCTTAAACCGCCCTGGGACTGAGGGCCCCTTAACACCACTGGCTGTGTTATCACCTCTTCTAAGCTAACGAGGAGTAAAAAAAAAAAAACCCCAAAAGATAAAGGTTGATATTTGAATTTGAGTATGCAGCAGACCTTGCAAAGCTTGCTCTATGGCAACTGAGCACTGGACCTTTACATCAGGCAGTTGAAAACACATGTTGGTATCACCTCAGTTACATCGATGCAGACACCCATGAACTGTTTTGCAGAGGTTCAATACTTGTCCTTTAAAACCCACAAAAATGTTTTGCATACTGAGCTTGGGGACCTAATCTAGGAGTTGCTATGACTTGTCATCCCTGGGAGCAGACTCATAAGCATGACCCGCACCAAAGCATGCCTTTTCAATAAAAAAAATTGCCACCATCGCAGTGGAGGTGGACGAGGGTTGAAGGAATCTTTTGGTTCCCCAGTGCCATAGTTTTCCAAGCCTACAGTATTTCAAGCTGGACTTTCGTTGGAGAAGAAGGGGGATACATGTACATGAGGGTACAGAAAGGCATCAGAAGTGTAGGGTTTGTTGTGAAGGTAAAGGAGAATCTATTTCCAAGGTAAAAACTTTTAAAGCAAGCTCTATAAAATGTTTATGGGATGTTTGGCACCATCATTGCTACCAATGCAGTGACACAATAAGTTAATTAAATATAGACAATAAATCAGCAAGAATTGTATGATATTATATTATGAGACGGTTGCTATGACACATAACACGTATGCAGGAGGACTGCAGACTATTCTGGAAACTGGCTGGAAAAGGCAATGGAGAAAACAGCATGGAAAAGTGTCAGAAGCAAGTTGGGTCAGAGCAGAAAGAAACTGGAGCTGAGCAAGAAGCAGAAGGCCAGGATCAAAATGGAGAGATCGCATATGGAGAAATCAGAAGCAAAGAAATCATAGTTATTTACTTTGTACAATGTAAAAATTACAGCAAAACTGAACAAAAATACAATTCTCTGTAGAATTTAAGCAAGTCAGAGCTGGCGAATTATTCACTTTTCACAATGATTTTAAGGACAGTAACAAAAGAAAGTTTATGAAACCATTTTTATTGTAAGCCCTGCCAGTAATACTAATCCTATTGTGCTTCCACTGTTGATCTAAATGCACTTTCACAATGTGTCTAATACCCATATAGGGGGCACCAAAATAGGGCAACTGGACCCTACATGCACTGTAAAGAGTGTGAAGGCTTAGTTTCCCCATGTGAATTACTTTCCCCACATGACTTACTTTCCTGTTTACAGTTAATAGTAGTGAATCACATAAGCAGCTTAACAGTGACATCACTTTCAGTCATGCGTACGAAATGAACATGCTACCTTGGAAGGGACCCTGAAAGGTCTAATACAGCGAGACTATGCACCAAGAAATTGTGTCCTCACCATTCAATTTTAGAAATTCACATGGTAACAGAATCCCAGGTAATGGGATGCGGACACTTTCTCAACAGTGGCTTTTATAAAGGCATTACTGAACCTTTAAATAATGAGAAAACTGGAAAAAAAGTTGTTGTTTATGAAAGAAAAGCTAAACAAGAAAATCTTCCATCGAATAAAAATGGGAAAACAACTTACAAAATGGTAAAAAAAAATAGCAAATACTCAAAATCTTGAGGAAAGACGTGAGTAAGAGATTTTTTGTGAGTAAAAATTTTAATTGGTACATGAATGCCATGTGTGTGTGTGTGATTTATGGAGGAACGAGTAAAATGTAAAATCTTTTTTAAAAGGATGGTGCTCTCTCAATGCATTTATCCATGAGAACTGTTCTACAGAATAATTCTCGCAAATGTATGCTTGCTACCTTTAGTGTGACTTAAGGTTTGGCACTGCCTATCTATGAGGGAGTTTATTACCGAATTAAAGTCACCTCCCAGTATTACGAGTCCCCTACCCTCCTCCAAGAGATTAAAAAAAAATTGATTAAATGTATTTTGGTTGTTGTTGGAGCCATAAACTAATGCTAATGTAATCGGATCATCTTGAAGTTGCCTGACTAATATCAAGTACAGTATCTGCCCTCGGGGTCTACTATAGAAGAATGAAGGTTAAAATTGACTCGTCTATGCAGACAGATACCGACCCCTCTATGTTTATATGCTGAAGCTAAGTAAACATTAGGGTAAGTGTAATGAAGGTATTTTGGGACATAGTTTAAGAGAAATGTGTCTCTTGGAGGAAGAGGATGTCAACTTACTTCCGAGTATACTGCCGAAAAGTATTCAATCTTTTTAACATTATGAGTAGCATAGTTCAAGGCCAATTTAAGTACAATCTTAAGTATAATACCCCATCTTACTTTTCTCTGTCTTATAGAAAAATAAAATGAGCGACCACATCATAGTAAAACAAAACTTAACTTAGCATAGAAAATGTAGACAAGGCAAACTAAATAAAAAGTGGTACCACCTAATAATGTAAGTTATTGCCAAAGTTCCATACCTCCCAACTGTCCCTTTTTCGGAGGGACAGTCCCTCTTTTGACAGCTCACTGAACAGCCAGAAAAAGAAACAAAGTTTCTCACTTAATTGGCTTTTAGCAGAGAGCCCAGAACTAACAGGTGCAAATAAGATACTTTGTAACAATTTTGAGACACAAAAACACAGTTTAGATAAGGAGAAATATTTTCAAACTTTCATAACCTGCCAAATTTTGTAAAACAAACATGGTAATTAGGGGGTGTGGCCACAGAAAGGGGTGTGGCCAAAAAATGCTGCGCTACGTGCGAAAAAAAAAAAATTTGTCCCTCTTTTTACTTCCAAAATGTTGGGAGGTA
Source organism: Xenopus petersii (assembly GCA_038501925.1). NCBI lineage: Eukaryota > Metazoa > Chordata > Amphibia > Anura > Pipidae > Xenopus > Xenopus petersii. Next base: position 142,697,491 of record CM076674.1, read on the forward strand.
TGGCCAAACAATTAACAAAATGGAGTGTCAACTGAGGTCACCAATGGGGGGGGTAAATCTCCTGGAAAGACCCAAATGGTAGCAAGAGTGCAAAAGAAAGTAAGTCTCATCTCAGGTGTTGTTCCTAGGGCTCTTATGCCAGATTAGAGATATCGGTCTCTCTGTCGGACTTTTGCAGAAAGCCGGTGAACTCGGAGAAGCTGTAGCTGCGTTTGCCAATTTGAGTCTTGATAGCAATGTTGAGCCATCTTGTGGTGAGGAGACAGAGTATTGCTTTTTTTGGTAGGAAAATGTCATCTTAAAAGGGTAAGTATTTAATACTGTGTGCAATCAAGGCAGCAGTTACAGGTTCTATCTGCTTGTGGCAATGAATAGTAATGAATAGTAATGGAAGCCAGGTCTGCATAACGGGCATAGTTATGGTTGCCCTGGAGGCACTCCTGATAGCCTCTTTAGCTTTAAAGGAGAAGGAAAGCTACCAAAGCAGTTTATTGCCAATAGATTAGCCACAATAGTGCAAGCTACAACACTATATTTATTCTGCAGAATGCTTTACCATACCTGAGTAAATGGCTCTCTGTTTGTTTAGAATAGCAGCTGCCTTATTAGCTTTTTGTGACATCACTTCCTGCCTGGGTCTCTCCCTGCTCTCTTAAAACTGTGAGCTCAGATTACAGCAGTGAGGGAAGAAGGGAGGGGAAGAGGAGCAAACTGAGCATGCTCAAGCCCAAGCCCTGGAGTTTAAAGATGAAAACAGGAAGTCTGATAAAGAAGCCCACGTGTACACAATAGAAGGACAGAAATGCTGTGTTTCTTTTAACAAAGGACTCAGAGCAGCATTACTTTGAGGGTTTACTGGTGTATTTATATAGACCTTTCTGATAAAGCTTACTTAATTGTAACCTTTCCTTCTCCTTTAATGGACTCTAGCGATTATGTGCTTTGGGGCGCCCCCTGTTGTTTAGGGCCAAGAGCCCTGTTTACCCTGTCCAGTAACAACTGACCTGAGGGGAGATCAGGTACCAACTCGGATAACAGTGTAAGGATCTTCGTTTGCTGATCTTGTATGGAGTCATGTAGGCCTCGGATCCTTATGTTGTTGCGTCACAACCTATATTCGCTGTTCTCCGCCTGATCCTGCTGGCCCTGTAGCTGTAATTGGAGTCTTGAGATCAAAGCCTCCTGTGGGTTGACTTTAGTGACCAGTTCGTCTACTTTGTCTTCCACCACAAGTGTCCTGTTGCCAAGTTCTTTAAGCTCCTGTGTCACATTGTTGGTAATATTTCTGCAACCGACAAGATTGAGAAGATTGTAAAAGCTGGTTGAAGCAACTGATTAGGACCGCCTCACCAGAATACTGTGCTTGAAGTTTCGAGTTTGAGTGGTCGGATTCCTAGTCCTACTGAGGAGATGGGAAAGGTAGGGATTCTGAAGTATCGGCCATGTTGGGAGAATCTGGTATTTCGAGTTGGAAAAGTAGGTGGTTGGGCTTTCCTCTGGGCCATTGATTTCCAGGATTTTGCACCTTTTGTCATGATGTGGCTGTTCCCAAGTCTAACGGTCCCTGATTAAAGAATGTGAGTTCTGTAAATATCACTAATGGTGTCCTCCAGGAGTGTAGAGATTAAACCAGTGTCTGTTCAGGTCGGTGTCATAACCACATCCCAATGTATATGCATTTAACTTATTTGTACATAAAAATGAGACATTCCTAATGGGCAGCTGTTTCAGCATTCTTGTAACCACTCCGAACTAAGGCCAATTCATTTTTTATTAAACTCCATATTGCAACCTATCAGTTAAGCCAGGTGCTTTTTGGCACTTCAAAGCAAAGATTCACATGTGAGTAGCTGACTCAAAAGGTCACAACAATAGCAATTCAATTGTTTTGGTGTGATCTTTTTGAATGTCAGAGGGCTTGATGTTAAAAATGTTTAATATAGTGTATGACATGCTCGTAGTTTTACCAAATACAAATAGGTTTTGATGTATAAAAATTTATTGTAAGCAACTTAAGTAAATCTGAATAGGGTAATATTTCCCTAAATACAACTTTTGAAACTACCTTTAGTTACCTTCTTGGTAAATGGAATTTAGTTATTTTTAGGTAAATGTTCTTGTGAATTGTTTCAGATTAGTCTTTCCTTTGTCTCTTGTCTTTGTGTTTCTGTTATGAAAATAAAAGCAGCCACTGAAGACCTGGTACATTTGACGGACACATGACTGACTGGAATTAAGTGACTGCATAGATTGCCCTTATGTACATCAGGCACTGATATTTAATATGTTTAGTCTTTTTGAGTAAGTGACTGCATATGTTATGTGCTGTGTATTGCATCATTTTAATGATCATAGGGACATGATATATAATACCCAAAATGAGATTATTTGATAAGTGGGATGCTGCTTTTTTCACATCCTGTATATTGAACCTTTTTATTTAGATCAGGTTCTCAACAGATGTTTATTCCATGAAATATTCTCTATTTCTCTTTTGTAAGGACAAATAAGAAGACAGATGCTTACTGTGTGAATGGTATAAGACTATACTAATGATCTGTAAAGGTAAAAGTCCTGGTCATGGAGACTTCAAAATCCCCTACAATCCAAAAACAGGAAAGGTTTGAGGACAAACTTGAGAGGAGGCTGGAGTCTCATGAAATCTTGCGAAGTCGCTTTAACATCACTTCCTGTCGGCAGGACATTCCCAGCTGGGGAAGAGACCAAGAAAACCAGGGACAGTCTCCACGTCAGCAGGAGTTCTTTAAGAGGAGACATCTGTGGGCCGAGGGTTTGGAAAGCAGGCGAATCCAGTCTCCCCCAAAATTCCAAAAATATATTAAATATTCTTCATTGAAGCAACGTACACATTTTCAGTCCATAACTACTGATAATGGCTTATCAGTAGACAACAAGGTAAATGTTAATGATATTTGAGTCATCACATAAGTACTATATTACAAATTTTATCTTATTTTTATACAATTCATAATTAAGCCTAGAACTGTTCAGTTTGTTGATGCTTGTAACAGAAACATTAAGGATACAAAAAAAAAAAAACAGGCCTGGCCTCATCGTCCATCTTTCTGCTGTGGGACTTCTCTGGCGAGGACTAAAAATGCATATTTTCTACTGAAGAACACACAACAATCTTTAATCCTTTTTGTGATAAGCTCAATAAATAGACAAACAGCATTTGTAGTACTATCCTTGTGCAAGTGAGGGTGAGGAAATGTTTGAATTGAGTGATATTTCTGGCTTGTATGGGGTTAATGCAGTACTCTGTATCCATTATTTTCAGTGATCTTACTGGTATATCTGGGGTTAATGCAAACCTCTCAATTCATTTTTTTACCAGCATGCGTGGGTCATTATAACTAAAGTTTGTGTTGTAAAGAGTGTGTGACCCACAAACTTCAGCAACATGCTAGCAGTGCATATTTTAGGGCTGCCAGATTTACATTTGCTGCATATTGCTTTATTAATATTCCCACAATTTGTCCCTGTGTTTTGCCTTATTAAAGTAAAAACCTCACTCAAAAAGATGGCTATCATTTATGTTACACGTGCTTTGTAATTCTCAAGTTCTTTACTTTTAAGATGGAATACAATATCATTATTTTCTAAAAATAAAGATTTCATAATTGTATTGGGCAAGCTGTCCTAAAAGCCCTGAGAGGTATTTCATAATCATTTTTAAAATTAAATCTGACCATAAACTTGTTTGTATTTTTGTTTATGTTTGAAGGAACAGTAACACCAAAAAATGAAAGTAATGGAACACAAAACTGGTGTGATGCTTCAGAAACGCTACAATATTTTATATAACAAGCTGCTGTGTAGCCATGGGGGCAGCCACCGAAGGCTGAAAAAGGAGAAAAGGCATGTGATTGACAATTGTTAACACATAAGCTCTATAGTATACAATGGGATCCTCCACACCATATCTGTTATCTACTGCATATCCTTTGCTTGAATGGCTCCCCCAATGACTACACAGCAGCTTGTTTATATAAACTATAGTTGTGTTTCTGAAGCAAACACCCCAGTTTTACCATTGCAAGGCAATGTTTTGATGTTACTATTCCTATACTGTTACTATGTTTAATGCCTGAAAAAGAAGATTGAAATACTGTAAATGAATTCCTGTATGCAGTAAGCGAAATAAAAATGATAGGTAGATGTAAAAGGTGTAAACACCGATACAGAGTGTATTGAAGGAATCATTTCTGTTCTGCCTCGAGATGGCATCTCATATGTTTGTAGCTTGAATATCACCATTGCTGTGATATTTACAAATGAGAAACACCTTTTCTTATTAAGTCTGTTGGTTATATTTTTGTGGGAACTTTGCATAGTAAACGTAATAGAAATTATCATACAAACGGTTCTATCATCATTTAATTTTCTTATTTCATCATATGGTTAATTAAGTTTAAAAACAATTTTTTGATTTCTATTTTATTACAATGCTGCAGACACCTATGTAATAACAGTTTAACAGATACAGTATAGTAGCTATAATAACCAAATAATAATAATCAGATTCTTGATTTCAAACTGACTTTGCTCAGGGTATTAGATAAATCATGACATGAAAAAATTTCAAGCTGAATGTTTTTTTCACACTCGGGAGTCTCGGTTCGGAAGGCGAAGAATGTGCTCTAAATGCAGCAGAATTAATTTGAGAGCATGTACCCTAGCTGCCTGTCCAGGGGTGACTTCATGGGGCTGAATTACCAACAAAGGTGCTAAATTGTACAAGTGCAGTTTTCAAAAGCAACCAATCAATTTGTTTTGAACAGTCTATTACAAGTTTGAAAATGAAATCAGAAATCTGATTGGTTAGCAGTAAGATTTGTAAATCATTCCCAAAGTGTGAATATCATTAACTAAGGATTTGAAGTACTGCTATTTGCATTTTTTTCCAATATTGTATAACTATGGAATGAAATTAACCCTTTGCCTTCCAACCACATATGCCGTACGTGCTGGCATGCAAGGGCTTTAAAGGACAACTAAATCCTAACTAAAGAAATAGGCTAGAATTGTTGTACATTATGCTGTGGGCTTCTGTACCAGCTCAAGGCAACCACAGCTCTTTGCAGTTAAGATTTGTGTCTCTGAAGTTGCCCCAGTAACTCGTCATCTTCTTCTCTGCTGATTCACTGCACATGCTCTGTGCTGATGTCAGTTTCTGAGCTTAGGGACTGACTCAAAATATAGAGTACACATACAATTGTCCCAGTTTAAGGCTGGTTAGTAATTATTACAGATAATTACTACATGGCAGCACAGAAACGAATGCAACTAGCATCAGAATTTAATAATCGGCCATGTAGCATCAGCTTATATAACAGGCCAACCTCATTTTCTGCTTGATCATTTGTGACGACCCCTAAGTTTAGCTTCTCAATAGCTGCTGAGAGCCCACTGAGCAGACACTTTCCAAGATGGTGACCCCTGTGACAAGTTTGAAGTCCTGGATCATTGCTGCTATTGAGGAGCTGAAATTTTAGGCTGGTGCAATAGATTTAGTATATAAAATATGGCATTTTTAGCAACATTCGTTTTTTGGTTTAGTTCTCCTTTAACTGGCAAGCACGTACCTGGTCTGTGGTTGCAGAAGTCATCGGTACTCTCTGCATCGGTGGATTTAGCTGCTCTGCATGGAGTTAGCAGCATTGATAGCCCCTTGGGCAACGAGGCTGGGGGGCTGTCATGACGGTCCTGCGGATTGTGTGTCTGCTGCACTGACCTGCTTTCCTCCTTCATCTGCGAAGCCCACGCACTACCTGCTTGCCAAGACTCTGCAGACATGCTGCTCCAGGATCCATCCAGCCATCAGCTCGTCCAGGAACGGTAAGTGGCCTTTATTTACACACACATTTATATACATTTATATACTTTTATTTTGCACACTTATATGCACTTATATACACACTTACACAGTCCCACAACTTTTACAAGTGCACACGTGTATACTTTTGTAAACACAAAAAACTCACAAAGGTTTTTTTTTTATTTTTTTACCCTTACAAACTGTTAGTTTTGTCAGTGTGACCATTGGATTATCTATTTTGGGCACTAATTTTGTTATTTCATTGATTTACACAATTTTTTTTTTTTATTGCAATTTTATCCCTGCATTATTGTTCCTTATGTATTTTTAGTGTAATTTTGCTGTTTGGTGCTTTGGTATAGAAATGTATTTTACCTTGTTTTATCCGTCAGAATATGTACTTTCCAAAAATATATGGTTTTCTGGGGGCTCTGTTTTCAGCAGCTGAGTTGGCCAGTGTGAAAATTCATACAGTATGATACAAAAGAGCCATGAATATCTTGTAAATTATATCCTTAAAAATGGTGCTTAGTGATGTCATCGATTATAATCAGAGCTTAGTGATGTCACTTCTGTCACATGACTCAATGAATCTTGTGTATTATAATAAATACAATACCCTCTGTTGCAAAATATGAGAATATTAGAAGTCACACGACCTGTATAAAAGCATAATGGTCATGGAACGCCTTTCTAACTTTGTTGACTATAAAAATGTAGAAAATCCAGGTATTAATCATAAAAGCCAAGCTCCCACCTCCCACACCCCTTCCCCCTGAAAAATATATAGGAACTGGTGATCTAAGGTCATGTTCCAGGTGGAGACAGGGGTTCTTAGTTTCTTATCTGCCTCCTGGTCTGCTTCCCTTATAGTTACGCCACTGTTCCCTTTATTTAAAAAACTTACCATCCTGGAGTCATCCAGGGATGACTGGGATCTGCAGATTAAAAAAATCATTTTGGGGTTGCTAGCAGTAGTTTTGTTCTTACTGATTTTCTATATCTTTTCTTCTTATTTCTTAAACTTTTATATTTATCTGATAAAACTGGATAAGTATTACAGTGTATTTTTCTGTCAATTGTCTGATCAAATTTTGTATTTTAATATAAACCTAAATGCATCGTATGTAATGTAGCACTGGATATTTCTACATTGCAGTTTTCCAGAAAACATAATCACTCCATGACTTACCCATTTGACTGTAAAAGTTTGAACCTGGGTACACTATACCACAATTCTCAATGGGATTCTACGCAGGACCTAATCAACCGGAATAAAATGTCAACAAAAGAAAAAGGTAAAGCAAGCAAAATGGTACGGGATCTGTTACCTTGAATGCTTAGAACTTGTGGTTTTCCAGAGAAAAAAACTATTGGAAATTTTGTGCTTAAAGGGGTGGTTCACTTTTAATTTAACTTTCAGTGTGTTATAGAATGGCTAATTTTTAGCAACTTTTCAGTTGGTTTTCATTTTTTATAGCTTTTAAATTATTTGCTTTTAACCCTTTCCAGCTTTCAAATGGCGCTCACTGACCCCATCTTAGAAACAATTGATTCTGCAAGGCTACAACTTTGTTGTATTGCTGCTTTTAATTGCTCTTCTTTCTTTACATTCGGGTCCTCTCCTATTCATATTCCAGTCTCTTATTCAAATCAATTCACGTTTGCTTGGGTGCTTTGGACCCTAAATATCAGATTGCTGTAATTGCATAGAGCTGTCGAATAAAAAGCTAAAAAAAAAAAAAAAAGCAAAAGCTGCAAATAATAAAAAATGAAAACCAATTGCAAATTGTCTCAGAATATTGTTATCTACAGCATACTAAAAGTTTAAAGGTGAAGAGCCCCTTTAAAGTGAAAATATATCTAATTTGATCTAATTTATTTTAGGTTAACTAAAAAAAGTGCATAAACACTCTTTGAACTTACAAATATAAATGTTTTTTTTTACCCAGATGTTTCCAGAGTTTGAAAGGAACAATGATTCGTATAAGAACCATTTCCAAACCCCTCCTAGGCTGACAGGCAACCCCCCCCCCCCCATTTTAAGGCCAAGGGGCAGATTTATTATTTATATTTTTATTATTAGAGCTCAACACAGAAATACTTAGCCACTTGCTATGGGATTTTTAGAAGCATATTTATTTGTGGCTGAGAGTTCACTATTTGATAAATATGCCTCTAAACATCCTTTAATGGTACGTGTGTAAACATGACTTTGTAAATCAAATAATTGCTTTGTCGAGAGTTTAAAACAACCTCCAATATTAATGAAAGAATAGTACCTCTTTAAGGCATAAATAAATATACACATGAGAATACTGTGTATGTGTTTATATTTAGAAATAAAGTTGTGCAATCACATATGTATCCTTTCACAGGATAGCAAAGTAATACAGGTATGGGACCTGTTATCCAGAATGCTCGAGACCTGGGGGTTTCAGGATAACAGATCTTTCTGTAATTTGGATCTTCATACCTAAAGTATATTAGAAAGTCATGTAAACATTCAATAAATCAGATAGGCTGGTTTTGCTTCCAATATTAATCATATCTTAGTTTGGATCAAGTACAAGGTTCCTACTGCATAAAACTTATTGCATATCTGGTTGATGCTTTGATAAATGCTGACAGACGGTAGATTATTTTTTCTTGCTAATTTGGCATCGGTCAGCTGTTATGTGAACGTTCTGTGGGTCAGACCATTCATGATTGTTGTCACTGATGTGCATACAACTGAAATGCAGATAATCAAACACCATGTTATATACTGATATTTTTACAGCAAGTATATTGTAAAATAAATTATTTAATATTTTTGTTATAGGAGTTCAGACAACTCAGACAAGCCAGGATTTAACAAGCATCTGTATAAAAAGAGACTCTAGCCAGCAAACAGAGTAAGTATTTTATTACAAAACTTTTTACAAAGCAAAGTTCCCAATAGTAATACCAGGCCAAAGAGTCAGGGTGTCCACCAAATCAATAATCAATAAGTATTTTATTACTAACACATACGTTCTGAACTGTAACCAGGCAGATAATGATAGGGAAAAGGAAAAACATGGAAGGTTGTGTTTACAAAATGCAAGTGTAAGTGCAAATTGGTGCATTTCAGTACTTTTCACATAGTTACTTTCACCTATACACACTCCTAGACTAGTGCCAAAATTCTGGGTGTGCAGATGCAAGGGTGCCCTGGAATTAATTGCAGGCAAACGCTATTTCTGGTTCCACAAGCTTCAAAGCCTGGAAAATTATGCAATTCACAGTAGAATTGACTTCATTGAAAAGCCTTTACACTGCCAAGTGGTGTCATTCTTGTCAGTCACAGAAGGCACAGAGACATGATGTTCTTCTCTGAATAATGGAAGAACATTCCAACTGAGAAATACCGGGTGTACCATTATCATTGGTGTTTGAAGACTTGAGGTAGTTTTAGAGCAGGGGTCACCAATTTTGTTTACCCATGAGCAACATTCAGATGTAAAAAGAGTTGGGGAGCAACACAAGCATAAATATTTCCTGGGTGGTGCAAAAAAAGTACTCTGATTGGCCATTTGGTAGCCCCTATGTGGACTGACAGCCTACAGGAGGTGCTGTTTTGTGGTACACCTGTTTTATTTTGCAACCAAAAGTCGCTTCCAAGCTGGGAATTCAAAAATAAGCACCTGCTTTGAGCCACTGGTACCAACAGCTAATGGGTTGGTGAGCAACGTGTTGCTCACAAGCCACTGGTTTGGGAGCACTGTTCTAGAGGATGGGTTTAGCACAATACAAATATAAGCAGCTAGTGTGATGTGATGATGATGACAAAGAAGGAGTAGGAGTTTGATTGCAGAAAGAAGCATATGCCCCCTCTGAACACAAGGATTTGAAACTAAATTTCTTGTATGATAAGTAACCAGTAGAGGTAGTGGAATAAAGGGGTACTGCATGTGGGACCGAAGGGGAGGTGTAAATCTGTTCATAATGAATGATGAATGAATGATTGGAGTAGAGCATGAACTGCAGTAATCCACAGATAATAAGGTTTACATTTCATCTTTACACATATTACGGATACATAAAAGAAGTGAGTGCTAGTACAAGGTAGGGTGGAAGGCAGGAGAAATATTGAAAGGATAAAGAAAATTAATTTTCAGATGTTTGTAAAAACCTTAATCATTTGATCAGTGCCAGTTGTTTTTGGGTGTACGTGATACAAATAAAGATAAGGTAAGCAAGAAGCAACACAGGAGATACAGAATTATAGGATGCAATACAGGAGAGTAGAGTCTTTTAATCCTGCTGGATTTTAAAGGATGAGAGAAAGTAAAACAGTTTATTGTATATATACTGCTACAGTCGTTTTGAGAGGGAAACTTGACTCTGACTTACAGGTATAACTTAAATTGGCATAGAAACCAAACAAATTTTTTTTAAAGAAAAACTATTTACTAAATCCCTGAAATTGTAGTGGATGCTTAAAGGGGACCTGTCAACCAAACATAAGAAGTTGTATAATAACAATCCTTTACAAATTCAATATGAAACCCAATTTTTTTTTTTTTTTAAACCTCCATACCTATTGTCAATCATATAAGGCCTTTCCCACCTCACTAGCAATCACTTTCCATTCTACACTTCCTAGGTGTCACTTCTTTCCTCACATTGTCCTAATTGTCTATAACCGAGTAACCTGTGCATTGGCATGGGAATCAGGTCCCACATTCTGGTACATAAACTCGATTTTTGGATAATGCAAAGCATGCTTTAATAATGCAGTTACTCCTTCCTGCTTGATGTGATTTCGAATTCCAATAATGAAGAAAACAATTTAAAGCACTTGACTAACATGATAGAAAAGGATTTGGAATTATTTCTTTGGGTGACAGGTCAGGTCCCCTTTAAAGGTCATTTTTTTGTCTTTGTTGAACTTTTTTTACATACAGTACATGGCTAACTTTTACCTTGAGAGGCTGTGGAGAAATAATGCAAATTAATTATATAAAGCTTCCTTTCTGGCTAACTTGGCTGGTGATGTTTAATCTTGAGGTGATGTGTGTAGAAAGGAAACTTTAGCTGCACTTTGAGGTGTGGCTCTTTGTGCTCCTCTTTAGGCCTTTTCTCAATGTTGTACTGCCTTTATTTAGCAATAATGCATTGTGAGTGAGTGTATGTTGGCCTATGTGTGCAAACATGCATATGTGTGTGTTTATAAATTTACTATGCCATTACAGTAAGTACCAGCTTGTAATATGCCTGTTGTGCCGTAGCTCTTAAATGTAACCACATACCTTTATTATTCAGTATTAAGATAAATTAGTTATGCCTTTGCGACTACTATCTTAAGTAATGTTTCTACATTTTATCTTTTACAGTTATGCTACAGCAGTTTTAAATGGAGTGAGTATATTATATGGATAATAGAAGTTCTTCTTCATATTCTACATGCTAAGTTATCCGAATCATTATTTACTCTTTTTCATATATCCCTAATATTTTATATACATTTTAGTGCTGACAGCAGATTTCCCAAACTTATATAAATAACCATATTTACTTGGAAGCTGAAAATGTCCCTTTATTTATACATATTTTAAGTGGATGCAGTAGGGTTTAATGAGCAGATGTTAATAAGCACACTGAGGGGTTCACAGCAGCATGGGTTAACCAAAAGGTAGTATAATCAGAGTCTTTTCATATGTACATTATTGTAGTTGAATTTCTGTTAAACCATTATCACAGCAAAATGTTTCAATGTGTAGGAATAGGCAATAAGATTTTTTCCAATTTCATAAATAGGTACAGTGTATCATGGTGATTCTCCTGGCTGCCTGAGTACACTGCAGCTCCACCACTAATTCAATGAGAGTATACACTAAACACATTCTCTATGGTCAAGTGATGCTTTTCATCCCACTGGAAAAACTCCTCTAAATATGGAATCCTGGAGAAAAATGTTCTCTCTTATTTCCTTTTGAATGTGTGTGCAAAAATTATATTGCTTGCTAGTTTACATGTCCATAGTTGTGCATTTATAACTTGTGAAATGTTTCCTTATTATTTTTCAGGAATTATTGGAACTGTCTGAATACCTTATGGTAAGCATGAGAAGTTTAGCTTTAATATTGTGCAATTTCATACAGAGAGCCCTGTGCGTATAGTGTAAAGGGCACCAATAGAATGGTGCCAGCGTCCCTATTACAGCCAGCCCTCCGGAGAAAAGGGGCCCTCACCAACAACCCATTTAAAATGTTATTTAGTTCCTATTCAGACAGACACCCTTTCCACCCACCTGTAAGATTTGCCTTGCTTAAGATTTGCCTTGCTGGAATGGACAGGGAACATACCCCAGGTAAAGGGAAGCAGATGTTTGTTGTTTTTTAAATTGTGTGGGATGGGGCCCTGTGCAGCTATATGTGAGCCCTTACACCCAACCTTAACTGAGAAGTATCCCCTTTGCATAAAATATTACAGTGTTTTTTATCAAGATATTTCAGCAGCATTTGTAATTTTTTTATTTTATTTCCCCAAACTCTTTTGCTGTGAAAAATGCCTGTGTGTAAGGACCCTTAAGGTCTCTGATCCCGTCGGATTGCGGCCACATATATATACTGTACGTTGATTCAGTCCTGCTAAATGACCGCCCGTTTGGCCTCCATTCTGATACGATCGTTGGACCCTAGGGCCCACAATCGGATCAGCTTAATATCGCCCATTTCATTGTGGGCATATTGGGGAGAGATCTGCTCATTTGGCGACTTCGCCAAACGAACGGTGAAACTTTATAATAAAAGTCATAATAAATGTCCTGTTCATGGAACATACTTAATTAAAGGGGGTACATTATATCTGATATGACAGTTGCTTTTTTCTGTCTTTGTGCAGGAAGCTCTCCACAGAGAAAGGAAACTGAAAAAGAAATTGTGTTGCTTGCAGGAATTGTTTCATACGCTCTTACAGACATCTGAAAAGTCATTCAAGGTAGTCTTTCTTTGATAAACCCAGCACACAACACACATTCTGTAACAGGGTTATTCTGATTTATTGGAGAAGAACTATGATTGCTTGTTACTTTACTCTTGTGATAAGCAATATAGTCAAATTTGGTCAAAATTAAATAAAAACTAAACATTAGTATCCAGAGATTCTATTGGAACCACAAGCTTAGATGTTCCACGCTGGTAGATGTGACACACTCATTTGAATGTTGTATAATCTCTTTAAGATGCCACATAATATTTCCCTATATAAATAATATATAAATAACATATAATAATATTACATTGGGAGAAGTCTATGAAGGAAAGAATCCTGTTTCTTGGTACAGGCATTGATGCAGATATAGGGGCCCATTTATTTAGCTTGAGTGAAGGAGTAGAAGAAAAAAAAACTGTGAATTTCGAATGTTTTTTTTTGGCTACTTCGACCATCGAATTGGCTACTTCGACCTTCGACTACGACTTCGAATCGAATGATTCGAACTAAAAATCGTTTAACTATTCGACCATTCGATAGTCGAAGTACTGTCTCTTTATAAAAAAAAAATGTGACCCTCTACTTCGCCACCTAAATTCTACCGAGGGGCCATGTTAGCCTATGGGGAAGGTACCCATAGGCTTTCTAACAATTTTTATGTCGAAGAAAAATCGGTCGATCGATGGATTAAAATCCTTCGGATCGAATGATTCGAAGGATTTCATCGTTCGATCGAACGATTTTTCGTTTGATAATTCGATCGAACTATTTGTTATATATTCGAAGTTGAAGGATTTATTTGGCAGTCAAATATTGAGAGTTAATTAACCCTCGATATTCAACCCTATGTAAATCTGCCCCATAATGTACAGTACATTATAAGTGATCCTTTAAGTCAGAACTACACTATCATTAGAGGGTATTCACTGAGGATGATATTGGGACTCTCTTCCCCACTTCTATTTCATTGGCCAGTCCATGTAAGGATACTGCCAGGGTCAAGACTGTCAGGATGCTTATTACCCATATCAGACGACAAGTCATTTTAGTCTAAGGGTCAGGGGATTCTCCATGTGCAATGCATATGACTTTTGATATTAAAGCTTTTAAATTGTGTTTGTAATATTTCATCATCCACAATGGACTACTTTCTTTAACAATACAATTTTATTGAGCATCATAAGGCCCTGGGCACACATAGCCTTGGCTCTACTCGTTGCCTGCGTTATATCGGCAGGCTATCTGAAGCAAATCCGATCTCTTCTGTAGCTCTTTGTATCTGCACTGACAAGTACAGCTTCCGTCTGAGTGCAGCTACACAGATTGAAGCCCAAAAAATGAGAATGCAGGTATTTTCCCTGTAAATGCACTCAGAAGAAGCTTGACTTGACAATGTAGATGCAAGGAGTTACAGAAGAGAGCACAACTGTTGCAAATCACTGAAAGAAAAAAAGGTTCCATCACACAGTAGAATACCAAGGCACTGTTCTTCCTGGGGTTGAAATAAATCAATTGGTTGAAATAAATGAATAAGCTGAGAAAGTTTAAATAGAAGCAGTATGCACTAGATACATTTATAGGTACTGGTGATAGCCTGAGTTACTGGAGTATGTGGGTATGCAGTTCTAGCTGTGCAATGGGCTACAGCAGGGACAGTTAGGGGCCAGGAGGTTTTATTCCCCCTTTACAGTATACAACACCTAATGGATATAACGCATATTGTACTGCATTCATTAAATGAGAGGTGAAAAATTCACTCCAATTTTAGGTGATAAAACATGTTTTATCCCATGCTGGCCTTTAAAATAGCCAGATAACCTTCTCTGAAACACACAATCATTATGCCAAGGCACTGCTACAGCTGAGAATCACCCAATAACAGACTGACATGTTTAGGAGGAACTAAAGACAGATTCGGAGAAAATGTATATGAAATGTCATGAGAAAATCTGAAAACTCTAGAATCCACACCAGTTCATGTTTAATGCCTCCTGTAGAACTTACATCTCTGGTGTTGTGTCCACCAATCCACCAAAGGATCTGAAAACAGGAAAAATTGCAGACACAACTTGACTTTTAGGGGCAAATTTATTAAACCTCTGAAAATTCACCAGCGACAGCTTCACTCACATCGCTACACTTCGGCAGGCGTAGATTCGCCAGGACAACGCTAATTCACTAAAATCTGAAGTTGCGTCCAGGGTGCGAACTCTTGTGAAATTTTGCTAGTGTTACTGCACCAAGCAAAGCAAAGTTGCGCTAGCGTTGCCTAATTTGCATTACGGGATGTTAAAGTTCAGTGGACGTATATGTTGCAGCAAATAAATTATACTACACAACTACCAGAAAACCTTAATAAAATAAAGTTGTTATATTGCCCTACACATGAGCCCAGTGTATAGTTTATGTGCCATATGTTAGGAAATGTAGGGGGGAAGCGGGTTACCCCAAACATTTTTTACGCTCTTTTGCAGCCTATCACCCTGAAAAAAGGAAAAGACACCAGTGTTTTTTGGGATTACAAAAATTTTCAACTAAATTTTGAGGAAGTCTATCTACTATATTGCACTTCGCCTGGTTTGAGGTGGCGAAGGCAAGTCTGGCGCAAGAAGTAAAATCCGCATCTTAGTGAATTTGTGCAGCTACGTCCATTTGCCAGAGAGCAAATTCGCCGGGCGTTAGGGAGCGTAGTACTGTTAGAGTCTATCTCCTTCGCTAGCAAATTTTTGGCAGCGACCGTTAGTAAATCGGCAAAGTGATGAAATGATGTCACGCTGGTGAATGTTCGCCAGCGTTAGTCACTTCGCCCTTTAGTAAATTTGCCCCATAGACTGTGCCATGAAAAGAACCGCCTAATAACTTGAGAAGTGAAACAAAAAAGAACCCCTGGAAAAAACTAATTTATAAGAAAAAGAATTATAAGAATACGAAGTAAGAATAGAAATTCTGAAGATAAAATACGCTACATAAGCCCTGCTGTGGTTGATGTTTCCTCTGTGATATATACGAACAGGAAAAAAGAATCTCTACTTGCTGACAGACAGGAAATTTATATTTCTTTCAAGAGAACTACAATAACAGGTGATCGCAAAAAAGGTTTCTTTAAGTGACTTATTTTGCAGTAAAACCATAGAAGATCCAGCATCCCACAAATGTAAATATTTTTATTGTTACATATATATTCATGTAATAGGTTGTTGTCTTTGTATCTTAGGAAATGGAGATCTTTTGTTGATTTGCAGAGCCTCTTCCAGATATAAATATATGTATGTGTAAAGTGAGACTGCACACAGTTTATTTTACTTTTTTAATTTAAATGTATTTTTGTTCTTATACTTGATGCATGTAAATTGTAAAAGGGATTTATTTTGTACATCATTTATGCTGTTATTTGAATTAGAATGTTGTATTGTATGTTTTGCAGGCTCAGGTTAATGAAGACAAGCTCAAATGTAAAGTAGCTGTCCTGGAAAAACAGCTTTTCATATATTCTCAGGTAGTATTGTCATGAATTTATCTTTTAAAGAAGCACTTAAAGCAAAAATATTGGACTTATTCAGAATTTTTGTCAAAACTTATACTTTTTCTAAAACATCATTTTTTTGTTTTAGTTTTTGATCACTTAAGGATCTTTATACTTCTTCCTAACCAATCACAACCCCATCTGTCCACTTCCTATAAAACTGCAGCCCTGCTATGGTGCTTTGGTTCTCTGCTCATGACTCACTGCTGTAATCCCTTGTGTGGGGCCACAAGCATAATGGTGACTTTCCTGCCCACCTAGTAATGAGCATACAAGCACAAGTGCTCACATGTATTTGTGCCTTCCAAGTGTTATTCTTTAGCTAGTTGCAGATTACATTAATACAGGAGCAGCTGTTTATATAATTTGAGGTGGGGGGAAATAATATGTGTAATTTGCATGTGATAGTAATAATTATAATCTGGGGGTTTGTATAGTAGGACTTTTATTTTTATATTCAGCAATGTTTTGGGTTAAGGAATGGTACATGGAGCATTGGCTCTGCTGCTCTCTGCCTGCTTGCAATCTGGCTGAGAGAAGCGAATCTCCTTTAATCAGCGACAGGGCGACGATCCATCGCGTGGCGCTCGATTTCTACTTCCTCCTATAGAAGGCAGGGAGGATAAATTGAGCGCTGCACAATGGATCGTCACCCTCTTGCCGTTTCTGAAGAGGAGGGCAAGCATAGAATTGGTAAGTCATTTCTTAATAAAGAATTTAAAGTTAAAACTGACCTGGTGGGTTTTTTTTTCGTAGAAACAAATTTTTTTTTTTAAAAAAAAAAATTGATGTTACTGGTCTTTTAACAGTTCTTCTCTTTCTGCATCATTTGAAATCCTGGCAGGGAATGAGGGACTAAACACTCATGTTACACATTGTAACAACTACTTCACAGCTTACAGACAACATGTAGGAACTACATAACCCACAAGGCATTGTGATGTACCGTTCCTTATTGAAATCGCGTGCAGGGAATTGTGTGGTTTGGAGGATTCAGGCTAAGAACAGATGGCTGCTGATACAAAGTAACAGTAGTCAGCCAACTCAGCAAAGTAGTCAGACAGATCAGCAGGAGAGCAGGGGGCTAGGCTTAGGGAACTGTTCAAAACCATCAAATCTTGAAAAGTATTTTGCAAAGTTGCTTGTTATGTTTTTGTGAAGTTGTCTTTTAGATAATTGCAGGCAGACAGCAGCTTAGCCAAAGAACCATGTGACCCTGCTCTAACCCAAGACATTGCTTAATATGAAAATAAAATGTTGCACTCTTTATTTCGCTACCCCAATATTATCCTGAATCTAAATAAACAAATTCAGATACCACAAAAATATGAGTTAAATGCTCATGTGACAACAATGTGCCATTGACTAGGGCTGCAGTTTACTATCAAGCATTATTTTTGTCTCAAAGATACCCCAACCCTATAAGCCCTGTGAAAACAAAAATGGCATGATCTAACCACTGAGTATAAGATTTGAAGTTTACTTTGGTTGATTTTTTTGTTTTTTTACTAGTACACAAGCAACATGTTATAAGCAAAAACTGGAGTTTAAAATTAACCACAAGTGAGTTTGAGTTTTTGTGGAGCTGTGGCTGGTGTTTCCATGTTTTCTGTGGGACATATCAGCCGCCCTCTCGCTATTAATATTCACTCCATTGTGATACAGTAAAATACCATCCAAGTGGACTGGTTTCTCTGGTTTCACTGCTTTGGCTATAATAACAATATTAGGAGCTTT
Source organism: Xenopus petersii (assembly GCA_038501925.1). Lineage (NCBI taxonomy): Eukaryota > Metazoa > Chordata > Amphibia > Anura > Pipidae > Xenopus > Xenopus petersii. The sequence goes on from CM076674.1 coordinate 142,715,553, forward strand.
ATTTGAAAAACACTGACAATTCCTGCAACTGCTGGCCATCCCACTTTGGATCCCTAGAAGTGTTTAGGAATCAACGTTACCATGTTTTGCAAACAGATGACAGTATCCCTTGAACATTTCATGATTCATTTTTTTACCATCATATACAGTATAATAAAAGTGTATGTTTTACAGAACTTTCCAAAGACAAGCATCAAAAAAGTCTTGTTAGAGATGGAAGAACAGAAGCAGAGGTTTGAAGAAAAAGCCAAAGAGTCTCTTCAAAAATTAACAGAAGACAAACTTTCTGTAGGAAAAAAATTTGAGAATACTAAGGTTTGTAAACTGTTAAAAGTTGCTGATTATGTAAAAATAACTGTATTTAACTTAGTTAAATATAGTACTTTCAATCATCTGGTTGTAGTCACTTTTCTTAAAGGAGAAGGAAAGGCTTGCAGCACTTGGGGGTGCCAAATGTTAGGCACCCCCAAGTGATTGTAGTTACTTACCTGAAACCCCAGGCTGGTGCTCCTATCAGCAAAAACCTGCACCGGCCCGGGGCACAAGATACAAGGCCTGGCTCTTTTTCGTTTATCTGAAAAAAAGAGACTCCTCTGGCTGAACAAATTAACCAGAATTTGTTGATGGTCCAGTCCAGCAATTAAAAGAGAACTAAACCTGAAAAAATTAATATGGCTTGAAATGCCATATTTTAGATAATGAACTTACTGCAGCAGTAACAGTAATATAACAGCACACATAACATGTGCACAGTAGCTCACTGTCTTGGATTATGTTAGAAGTGTTAGATGGACACTTGCACATTTTCAGTGTGCTCTGGGCAGATATTGAGAAGCTACGCTAAGAAAATTAAGTTTGCCTGTCATAGAAGCTGATGCTGCAGGGCTGACTGTTAAATTAGGTTTAGGATCTGTCATGTAATGAGAATCTGAAATAATTACTAATCAGCCTTGTATTGACACATTCTATATATACTGTGTATTCTGAATTGGTACCTAAGCTTAGGTTACTGACAGGAGCCCATAGAATCTACATGTGAAATATGTATATAACATTATTTTCATGGCCCATATGCTTGATCCCATTTTCCACTAATTTCACAAAAATGTGAATAAAAAAGTCTCTCTGTGCTGAAAAACTTTTCCAATACTTTTTTGCTAATATTAATAAGCCTCAATACTGCTCATGTCCTATATTACAGATGTCACTAGCAGTGGCTTCAGGAGAGTGTGACTTATGGAAGGAGGAATATGAGAAGCTGAAAATGGACTGGAGTAAACTGACAAGCAAGCACAGCGAGCTGAAGAATGAGTTGTATGTACTTCAAAGCAAACTACAGGTACCAGTTTCTACCCATATTCAGAACTTTGTTTATAGCACATAAAGCAATATGCACTAGGACACAATCTAAAGCATGGAAGGACTTTACTTGCTCTTTAATGTAGCGGTAATTAATATACGTTTTTATTACACTGTTTCTGTACATGGAGTTTACCATAAGGGTGTAGTAATAGTGGGCGACAATCCTGCAACTGTGCAGGAGTATAGACGGCCCTGTGCAGCCCTGAGTGATGTGCAGTTTCAGTGTTCAGTATGGTTGCAAAACAGGTGATCTTCCTATTTAGTGGGCCCTAAATGTAACAGATTATATTTTTCTGATTTAATCATGCCCTCTCTTGCAACACAGATTGCTCTATTGGTGCTACAAGTGAGAACATGGTAATTTTAGAAGACAATCCGCAATAACAGTTGTGTTTCCACACTTTTCCCTACAATGAGTTGTGTTTTAAAACTAATTGCTGCAAAATGCACTTTTTCCCTCTTGTTGCTCCTCGCTCAGTCCTTCCTGCCTTCTGTTCCGAAATGGGCATGCTGTACCTTTTGATGCAGGCGAACCCTGGAACTACCACCATCTCCTGACTAGGAGGTAGCTTCAGGGTTCCCCTTACGCCCAGCATCAATGGGCACAGTACACTTGCACCTAAAAAATCAGGTGCAGACGTGACTTGTAGGCTGAACACTGGAAATGACGCCAGACAGATTTCTGCACAATTGCATCCAATCTGCAATGAAATACATGCATAGTTCTGTTCATTTGAGCAAACTGACGTGTCAGGTGCAGTAATAGGAATCAGACACTGCTTCCTTGCGACTGCAGTGATGCTGGAATTTTGGGTATGAACGTTGTATTGTGGAAATGCCGATTGTGCTTGAAATTGTACTTTGCTCACTGCACTTGTGAACATTATTTTTTTCTATAGATGTGAACTTTACTCTGTGTTCTGTTTTGCTGAGCTGACAACTTGCACCATAATCAGTAAACTCAATTGCTAAAAAAAGGCCAATGTACATATTCAAGTTGTAATCTCCCCCCCCCCAATAACCTCATCTTAGTATCAGAGATCAGTTAGGAGGCAGCTACTGGTGCTTTCTGTACTTTTCAGATTGCTGAAATCTAGGCTCTAAACACAGCAGGGCTCATGTATTAACAGTAGCCAAATCATCACCTGGGGAGTAACCTGTGACAACCTATGAAATGTTTGCTTTCATAAATGAGTTGTGTTTTAAAACTAATTGCTACTAATTGCTATTCCTGCAGCTACCTAAAAAAAACTAATCACTGATTTCCCAGGTGCCGATTTGCCCAGTGTTCATGTATGATCACCTAGGTGTCATCTTCTAGCATGTAGAACAAAATGTAACTTACTGTTCTTAATGTATTGCCAGTGGGTAGAGACAAAAGACTTGCAAATGCAGCAGTTTCAGAGTCACCTCAATAATCTGGAGAGAGAAAAGACTGAACTGGAAGCCTTGAATGAACATCTGCAAGAGGACAATGAGCAAAAAAAGGAAAGGCTTAATTCAATGGAAGGTGTGCATCAGAACATCATAAACTCCTCACAATTGTGAATGTATATGCAATTTGACAGCAGTATTTATTCCATCTGTTCTCTGGTTCTGACTCTTAAAACAGTGTAGCAGAGTTCAGTTCTCTAGGTCTGTTAATCATCTGACAAACTTTGCTTATTAACTTGTCACAAGTACCGATTTGGTCACATAATTCATCATTTATATCTCATTTTATGGGAGTCCTTTATGGGATTCTGATACATTATTTCAAGAGTCAGAACAAGGAATAAAAGAATATAAAAATGACGATAGATAGTAATATTATCAAGATACCAGAAATATTGTGTTTTTTTTTTTAACATCATAACCTTTATTAAAAGATAATAGGCATGACATGTATTTGAGAATGCAACATATGTGGGTCAATTGACATTGTAGCAAATGACATATCTCATGACATCTTCATACCAGTCATATAGAGTTATACAATGTGGTAATTAAAAGAAAAGAAAACAGCAAGGGAAATAAAAATAAAAAAAAAATAAGAGAAAGCACATATAGTCAGCATTGTCTAGAAAACAACAATACGATGATTTGTTAGCAATAGTATACTGTATATATGGATAGGAGTGTGGTGATTAACATTGTCCATTTGCAGGCATATACCTTACACACAATAGACCAAACCAGTCACCGTGCCTAAGGGGCTGGCCACGATCCCCAAACCTTATCAAATTTGTTAGATGATCCCCTTTTAGTGTATAGGTAAGACATACAGTTGATGAAGCATTTGTTCCATCCACATCCGGTGTGTTGGGGGATCTATATTTTTCCATTGTTGAGTTAGGCATTTGCGTGCATGGAATAGGCTCTGACGTATAGTAACTAACTGATCCTTATTGAATTGGGATTCATCACAAGCACCCAATATGGCTGATTCAGGGGTTGGGACTAAAGGGGTTCCCAGTACATTTGTTAACGTAGCAAACACTTCCTCCCAGTACTTCTGTATTTTCCTACAATCCCAAAACATATGTTTGAGCGTTCCCATCTCTGAGGTATATCTAGTACAGGCAGGGGGGTTCTGGGAGTTTATTCTTTGCAGTCTCACTGGGGTGAAATAGACCCTATGCAGAATGCACCTCTGGATCATTTTATGGTTGGCGTTGGGGGACACAAATCCAGGCGCCTCCAGGGCATCAAGCCATTCCTCATCTGTGAGTGAAGGGATGTCAATTTGCCAGGTCCTGAATAAGCTAGCATTGGTTTTATCAAATTTACTAGATCGCAAAACTTTATATATATTTGAAATAAGATGCTGGTTGTCCTGCAGTTCCAGTATTCTGCAAAAAGGGGGTTTCCCAATTTTAAATGGGTCCTTAGAATATGCATGTTGAATCTGCCTATAATGTAGCCAGTGAGAGGCTGGGATAGAAATATTGTGTTTAATAAAAATAGGTGTAAAAAGAAATAGCATTCTCATAAAAAATTTAATTATTGTCGCTTTTTTTTAGTTCGGTTGAGAAATGCAGAGGTATTAAAGCTGGAGATGGAGATAAAGATGAATGATCTTCAAAGTAAGTTGCCAGTGAATGTGTGTTAGCATATGTCATATGCTTAATTGTGTTTATTTTAAAACTTAATTTAGATGTATGTGTTTAATTTTAAAACAACCATGAGATTAAACATTTGTGATCTGCTAGCCTTAAAGGAACAGTTCAGTGTAAAAATAAAAACTGGATAAATATATATATATATATATATATATATATATATATATGTATATATATATATATATATATATATATATATATATATATATATATATATATATATACTGTATAGGCTGTGCAAAATAAAGAATGTTTCTAATATAGTTAGCCTAAAATGTAATCTATAGAGGCTGGAGTGAGGGGATGTCTAATGTAACAGAACACAACCCAACTTCCTGTTTTTCAGCTCAATAACTGTGAGTTAGTCAGCGACTTTAAGGGAGGCCGCATTGGGACATAACTGTTTGTTGAATTTGATTCTTAGCATGCAGGTCAAGTTCAAAAGCACACAGTTATGATCCATGTGCCCCCCCTCAAGTCATTGATTGGTTACTGCCTGGTAGTAGAAACCAAGAGAGCTGCAAAGCAGGAAGTAGTGTTCTGGCTATTATCTTAGACATCCAGTCACTCCAGCCTTTATACATTACATATTTGGCTAACTAACTACAGTATATTAAAAACATTTTTTATTTTGCACAGTCTCTCAGCTCTGTTCAAGGGTGTGCTCCAAAACAGAACTTAGAAATACTGCAGAAATACAGCAATGAAGAAAAGCAGTGTGCATGCTAATTCTGTATGCTGACCGTTAGCGGAAATATTGAATGCTGAACTTTTGGGACTTTCCACAAAGGCACTTCATGTGCAATAGGCAGCATAACTTCTTACTTACTATGTGAAATCCATTGAGCTTAACTGAAGTATTATTAACACCATTAAGGGACAGATTTATCAAAGGTCGAAATTCCAATCTATGTGAATTTTTTTTTTACTCTAATAAATTCAAATGTACTCAAAACTCGAATGTTATCTTATTTAAGAAAAAACTTGAACGTCTAAAATTCAAACTAATGTTACTTGCCCTGAAACTCTATTGGAATTAGAATGAAACTCGGTTTGAGTTTTTCTCTTCAAAAAACTCGAATGTCAGGAAGGCTATTAGCATCTTCAAATGGATCAATGCCATTGACTTGTAAATGAATTAGGCAGGTTTTAGGTGGCAACTATTCAAATTAGAACTGTTTTCATGGACGAGCGAGATAAATCTCACATTTGAGTTTGGTGCATTTAAATTTGAACTTGTGAGTTTTGACATAAAAAAAATGTGAAAATTCAATATATTTTGTATTTCAACACAAAGGTGAAAGAGACATGTTCCCTGTACTTTCCACAGCTTATTTTGCATATTGAGTCAGCAGTTTATGGTGCTAAAACAACAGTGTTCCCAACCAATATCTGGCTTCCAGTTGGCAAGATATGTTTCAGACTAATTTGAAAATCTGTTGGGCGAGGAATTCATTGAGGTGTGCATTGCTCCATTATGATCAGCCAGTGGTCTGCTAATTTGGCAACCGTACATATCTTTCTGTTTCAAAGTTCTTGATAGCACAGCGCACAAAAAAAATCTAGGTGTCAGTGCAAAACAAATGGAAAAAAAATTTTATATAGGGAGGTGCTCATTCCAGTTATACAGTAGTGCCATGTTATTTAAAGCACTCGCTACAAAGCATATGTGGCCCTTGAAGGGCACTTGAAGTATTGAGTACTCCCCAAAACAAAAAGTTTGCTGGCATCTAGTAGGAGTAACAATTGGATTTGAACTTTTTTCTTTTATTTTTGAAACCTGCTCACCTATAATCAAGGAAACTAGTATACATAACATTGTTTTTTTTAGTTTACCAGATAAAATACATGTTCTTTGTGTCCTAATGTGGTGTAATCTTTAACCAGTCCTTATGCTCTTCTAATCATATTAATGTTGTTGCCAAAATCTACCAATTATTCCTCTGTAATATAGCAAAGATACACCCCTTTCTTTCACAAGTAACTGCTAAAACAATAATCTGTGCCCTTATCATTTTCCACTTTGACTATTGCAAGTACTAACTGGTCTCCCAGACTCCCACCTCTCTCCCCTGCAATCTTAAATCAATCTTGAAGGGATTCTGTCATGATTTTATGTTTTTATTTCTAAATTACACTGTTTACACAGCAAATAATTCACTATACAATATAAAATGTCATCCCTGAACCAGCAAGTGTATTTTTAGTGGTGTGTAGGCAGCCATCTCAGGTCATTTTGCCTGGTCATGTGCTTTCAAAAAGAGTCAGCACTTTAGGATGGAACTGCTTTCTGGCAGGCTGTTGTTTCTCCTACTCAATGTAACTGAATGTGTCGCAGTGGGACCTGGATTTTACTATTGAGTGTTGTTGTTAGATCTACCAGGCAGCAGTTATCTTGTGTTAGGGAGCTGCTATCTGGTTACCTTATCACTCTAACTTGCAGTACAGCATAAAAGAGTGACTGAAGTTTATCAGAGCACAAGTCACATGACTGGGGGCAGCTGGAAAACTGACAATATGTCTAGCCACATGTCAGATTTCAAAATTGAATATAAAAAAAATCTGTTTGCTGTTTTGAAAAATGGATTTCAATGCAGAATTCTGCTGAAGCAGCACTATTAACTGATGCATTTTGAAAAAAGTTTTTTTCCCATGACTGTATCCCTTTAAACTGCTAGGATCCTCCTGCTTTCTCCTAAGAGGCAATCTGCTTATCCTCTGGTAAAATCTCTGTTATAACAAAAATGAACTAACATTTAAAGCCCTTTCTGTAAATTCCTGGCCATTTCCTTTATACCTCTCAGGGCCATTATTTTGATTTCACACCATCAGCACCCACCGCAAAATCTCTCATATTCTATCCACAAGCTTACTCATAGGCATAACTCTCTCAACCTCTTTAAAAAGAAACTCAACTCTTACCTTTTGGAGCGATATACCATTACTGGCCAGTCTTGGAAAAAAGTCTATGGCCAAATTTTTGTGCACTTTGCCCTCCGATTTTGATCTACTTAGAATATTAGCTCTATGGGGTTGGGATTTTCTTCCTATTGTGCCTCATGGCACTCCTATCTCTATATATTCATGCTTTATTTATTACAATGTCTCCCTTGTGTATATTTTTCTATATTGTAATATTGTAAAGCTTTTGCATATTCTAGTAAGTAACAAGCTTATTGACTGAAAATTTACTAATATCTGTTTTTCTGTGCTGTTTCTATGCTAGGTGAAGGTTTAGCCATGAATAAAGCCCCAACCATAACCCATAGAACTGGGGCCTTAAATGATGAAAGAGGAGCAACTCAGCAACTACAGAGAGACATAGTAAAGCTGCTAACCGAGAATCTTACAGCAAAGGAGAAAGAGGTGAATGTGCTGTCATTACCATGGGGGAGAGTTCTAAATGTTGTAAATGCATACAATTTACTGCAATCAGAAATCACATATAATTTTGTTAATTAGACATGTGCATTCAAATTGTGCATGGTGCTTTCATTTGAAGGTCTGCTTGATTGGTGGTATGTTTTTGGTCACAAATTAACTTTTCTAGTGCAAACTATAAAACATGAAAACTTCTTCCTCTATTGACTCAGTCTCTAAATACATTTTCGCATAGGAATAATGATTTTCAAAAAGAAACATTGTTATATATATATGTACATATAAATAAGCAGTGGCCACAAAGTTAGTCAATTTTAGGAATTAGTTACATTGTAGTACAGGTTGTAAAATGTATTATTTTAAAGATTCTTTCATGTTTGCCAGTGTGAATTCCTACAGACAGAAATGGATTCACTAGCAGAGGAGTTTCAGTCGTGCCAAAGAAAGTTAAGACAATGCAGAGAGGCGCTGAGGGGAACTCATGACCAAAAACGAAAGGTAACCATTTTGGAAATGTAATTCTGCACTAAGGGGCACATTTACTAAGGGTCGAAGTGAATTTTCTAATTAAAAAACGTCAAATTTCAAAGTCATTTTTGGGTACTTCGACCATCGAATAGGCCAAATTCGACTTCAATTTGAATAGAAAATACTTTGAATATTCGACCATTTGAAAATCGAAGTACTGTCTCTTTAAAAAACTTCTACTTCAACACCACCTTAAACCTGCCGAATTGCTATGTTAGCCTATGGGGACCTCCTAGAACCTATAGCCAAAATTTGGCTAAGTTTTAAAAAGTCGAAGGATTTTTTTTTTAAATTGTTCGTTTCGAACGATTTCACAGAATGGTCGAACGATTTTACTTTGACCGAAAACGGGCAAAAAAATTCAAAAAGAAAAGTTTGACTATCGAATTTAGCCTATTCGATAAATCTGCCCCTAAATGTTCTGCAGCAGTTGTTGTTTTTGTTGTTTTCTCTCATTAAAGTCAAAAATGGCTTATTATTTATTTCCTAAATAGACAGAAAGAGCAGTGGGTCACACCTTCCACCAAAGAAAATGGTGTGCAGGGTCAGATAACGTATAGATAAATACAAAGAAAAAAGACATGACCCATAGATTTGCACCCCTCCCACTGTATCAGTCGAAATTCCCAGAATGTAATTATGATAAAACTTAACCTTTAATCATAATTGCTAAAAATAGTATGCCCAAAATTCTTCAATTAAAAAGAAATTAGGAGAGAAAAGCTGTCCCGACTCAAATGTCATCATCTTATAGATGGGCTATAAAAGGTCAAATTGCAACTGGATGACTGATCTCAGTTAATACAGTTATGACCTCCATAGTATATTGGTGAGATAACAGTGCGATTATTGAATTAAATAATTCAAAAACTATAAAAACAAAAGAAATGAACGCCACTTGAAAAATTGTTTAGTATTAACCATTTTATAACATACTAAGGGGCCCATTCAATAAGTTTGAGTGAAGGAATAGAGGAAAAATAGTTTGAATTTCGGATGTTTTTTTTGGCTACTTCGACCTTCGACTACGACCTTCGACTTCAAATCGAACGATTAGAACTAAAAATCGGTCAACTATTCTATAGTTGAAGTACTATCTCTTTAAAAATTTCTTTGACCCCCTAGTTCGCCACCTAAAACCTACCGAGGCCAATGTTAGCCTATGGGGAAGGTCCCCATAGGCTTACTAACAATTTTATGATCGAAGGATAATCCTTCGATCGAACGATTATTCCTTCGATCGCTCGATCGAACGAATTGCGCAAAATCCGATATTCGAAGTCAAAGGATTTTAATTCGGCAGTCGAATAACGAGGGTTAATTAACCCTCGATATTCGACCCTTGATACATCTGCCCCTAAAAGTTAACTTAGAGGTGACCCACACCTTATGACAACCTCAATTTGGCTCCATTTTAGTGCATTACACTTGCTCTTGCAATAAAGTTTTAAATGTTTTACTTAACTGCAGAAATGGATCCAAATCTGTAGTCATATTGTGCCCATGCTTTCAAAAGTTTCATTCATATAACACAATACCAAAACAATTAAATTAATTTAATTCAGAACAAACATGGAACGTCCAAATTAAAAGAAAACATGAGCAAAAGCATAGCTGCATTTCTTAATGGCTATAACTATCATTTCTGCAAAAGGTGCCTGTATTTAAGATGGATAGTGCTTATCCAGGCTATGGGGCAGATTTACTAAAGGGCAAAGTGATTAACGATGGCGATGATTCGCCAGCGTTACCGCCCGCAGGGACTTTGCCGATTTACTAACGGGCACAGACGTCACTTCGCTAGCAAAGGAGATAGACACTAGCGGTGATTCGCACTCTATCAGGAGGCGAATTTTTGATCTATCGTATGGACGTTACTCCACAAATTCACTAAAATGCGGATTTTACTGAACGTTACCTCTTTTGCCAGACTTGCCTTCGCCAGCTCAGACCAGGTGAAGATCTTCCTCAATCTTCAGTTACTTACTTCATGTTTTTTGAGTGGAAAAACTAAGTTTAAAAAACGCTGGCGTCTTTTCCTTTTTTCAGGGTGATAGGTGGCAAAAGTCTTACATTTTTTTTTTCGTGTAACCAGTTTCCCGCATACATTTTATAACATATGGAGCACTAACTATACAGTGGGCTCATGTGTAGGGCATTTTAACAACTCTTGACTTTATTAAGGTTCCCTTGGCATGTGTAGTTATCAGTGTAAATGTAATGTATTAGATGCACCATGCAACATAAAAAGGTGCATTCAACTTTAAATTCCCCGCCGTATGCAAATTAGCCTGAGCGCAAGACCTCTAACGAAGTTGCACTAGGCAGAATTGAATCTTTGCTTTGATTTGCTCACATTGCTTAAATAACACTAGATAAAATTCCCAGTATTTGTCCGCCGGGACGAAACTTTGCATTTTACTAAATTAGCGTTTACTACTGGCGAAGTGTTGCGATGGGTATGAAGGTGTACTGTTATATTAATACAGAAAAAAGGGAGATAATTTTCAAAAATTTTAATTATTTTTATATTATTATTGAATTATTATTATTATATTGGAGATGGCCGTCCCATAATTGGAGATTTCTGGATAACAGATCCTATACCTGTACTCCTTAGTGCTCTACACTTTACTGCATCTGTGCCAGCAATAAATGGGCTGCATATCTGAAAACAGAGATAAAAAAAAATCAGTACTTCTACTTTTTCTTACTGCTGGACTTTTTTTGATTTTTTTTCTCCCACATTTAGGGGGTTATTTATTATGCTCCGAATATCAGAAATTCTAATAATTCGTAGTTTTCGGACTAAAAAAAAAAAAACTATGAATTTTTCGGAATTTATTAAAGCCTGATGGTCTTAAAAGTCGAACTCCGAAAATCCAGCATCTCAAAGCTCTCAAGGTCCTGTATGAGTCCTTACTGATAATTTTGGGGATTTTGGACCAAAAAGTCCAAATAATTCGTAGTATTTGCGCAAAAGCACGAAAAATTTTTACTTATCGGGCAAAGCTCCGAAGTTATCGGATTTTTTCTGACTTTTTGTAATGATAAATAAAGTCCATTCAGGCAGTCAGAGTTGATCGGATTTTTATGTTAGAAAAACTTCGAAAAATTCGGACCTTGATAAATAACCCCCTTAAAATTCTGTGATTAACTGCTATGGCAGTTTATAAGGTTTTAACATTAACATTTAACAACAAGTGTGTAACTCTGTTATTCTCTTTACTCTCTTCACAGAGAAAATGCTCTTGCTGGACCGCACTCTTGGTACTAATATTTGCTGTGGTAACAATGTTCCTTTTGTCAACATACATAGAATCGTTCATAAATTGAAGATAAAGCTAACATTTTTATTTAAACTGACATTATTGCTGATTTGTGAAGTTTTTCTTTATACAAAAGTGTTATTTGTATTCCATTCATTTATAAAAATATATTCAGTATGAAAAAGAATAGTCGTAATAAACATAAATGTCTGTTTTCACCTCGTTGATGGTATTTTTTTGGTAGACTTTTGAATTTTCTCTAGTAAATGAGTTTATTTAATTACATTGACAAAAGCATATATGGTTACTTATATTTATCAAAGGTCAAATTTCAAATTCATGTGAATTTTCTTTTGGGAGGTTATTTAAGAAAACATTTGAAAAAAAAAAAAACCTTGAAATGTCAGGAAGGCTATTAACATCTCCAAATGGCTCAACGGACCTCTGCCATTGACTTGTACATGAACTTGGCAGTTTTTAGGTGGCGATTTTCAAATTAGGACTGTTTCCATGATCGGGGGGTGATAAATCTCACATTCTAATTTTCATTAGAATATGGGGATTAAAATTTGAATGTGTGATTTTTCAGATTTGAAAATTTGAATTTACTAAATCTGCACGATAGTGTTTATTTTAATACTTAGGGGCCGATTCACGAAATTCGGGTGAAGGGTTAGAATAAAAAAAAATTCGAATTTCGAAGTATTTTTAGGGTACTTCGACCATCGAATTGGTTAAATTCGATCGAATTCGATCGAATTCGAACGATTCGAACGATTAGAAGTAAAAATCGTTCGACTATTCGACCATTCGATAGTCGAAGTACTATCCCTTTAAGAAAAACTTCGACCCCCTACTTCGGCAGCTAAAAGCTACCGAAGTCAATGTTAGCCTATGGGGAAGGTCCCCATAGGCTTGCCTGTGATTTTTTGATCGAAGGATTTTCCTTCGATCGTTGAATTAAAATCCTTCGAATCGTTCGATTCGAAGGATTTAATCGTTCGATCGAACGAATAATCCTTCGATCGATCGATCGCAGGATTTGCGCAAAATCGTTCGACTTCGATATTCGAAGTCGAACGATTTTAGTTCCCAGTCGAATATCGAGGGTTAATTAACCCTCGATATTCAACCCTTCGTGAATCGGCCCCTAAATTTCTAATTATATTAAAAACCAGTGGGTAGTTATAATGAATTTTATAGGTTTGGTTTAGGATTGTATAGGTTTGTTTACCATTATCAAAGGGTAAAAATAGAATTCTGTTTTCACCCTAGGATCGCTATGCACTTGAAAACACTTAGGAATTGTTCAGTATAAAAACTGGGTAGATAGATAGCCAGGGCAAAATAGAAAATCTTTTCAATATAGATAGTTAGCCAAAAATTTAATATATGAAGGCTGGAGTGACTGGATGTCTAACATAATAGCCAGAACACAACTTGGTTTCCACTGATTGGTTACCAGGCAATAACCAATCAGTGACTTGAGGGGGGCACATGGGTCATAACTGTTGCTTTTGAATCTGAGCTGAATGCTCAATTGCAAACTCAATGAATCGTTATGTCCCATGTGGCTGAAGAGCTGAAAAGCAGATGAAAAATGAGTGTTCTGGCTATTATGCTGACATCTGCTCACTCCAGCCTTTATACATTACATTTTTGGCTAACTAACGATATTAGAAACATTTTTTATTTTGAACAGCCTGTCTATTTACACAGTTTTTATTTTTACACTGAACTGTTCTTTAAGGGCCGCTTCTTCCGAGCAACAATCTTCCAGAACTACCTTCCCGCCGGCTAGAATGAAAAATTGCCAGCGGGATGGCGCTTGAGGTGACAATCTCCCCAAACTGCCTTCCCATAGGCTAGAATGAAAAATTATCAGCGGGATGGCACTCGCAGCGACTAGTTGCCGGGGCAACTAATCTCCCCGAATCTGCCCGTGTGCCCTTACCCTTAAAACCCTATAAAAGTGAAAAGGTGACCTGCGAAGAGCTTATATTTACCTTTTGATAAATATGTCCCGTGCTGTTACCGAAGGAAATGCCAGTGACCATAGCCTATGCTAAGTGCAAATTGACTAATGCTGTACTCAGTGTACAAATGCCACAATTATATAGTACATTTGATTTTTCTATTGTGGAATAAAACTAGACCTTTTAGTTTAATTTTACTGCAATAGTTTTATTTTTTTCTGTTGTATTTATGCAGCATCTAATTTTTACTTTATATCACCGTATAAACTGCAGTGCAGTGATATATAGGCCTGGACAATGAGTAGAGTCAGTGTTGGACTAACCTGCCAGGTGGCAGAGCAAAATTGTTTGCAGACTAGGGCAGCAGCAGTAGTTCTCATCAGCGGTGCTGGTGGGGGAAGCAGGGAGATGTGCTGGAGGTGAGCCCAGCTAACCTAGTATAACAGATTAGAGAAGGTCATTATCTTTTTTATATAGCACTGACATGATGGTGGTCTACCTCTAGTCTTCTCCAACAGACAAAACATACTGAAGCCCTATAGGCCCATTTATCAAGGGTCGAATTTCGAATTCATGTATGGACGAATGGTCAAAAATACCACCATCCAGAATCCAGACACTCATCAAAGGCTATAGGAGGCGACTAGAGGCTGTTACATTTGCAAAAGGAGGCTCAACTAAGTATTGATGTAATATCTCTGTTGGGGTGCCCAAATTTATGTACCTGTCTAATTTTGTTATGATGCATATTGCATATTTTCTGTTAATCCAAAAAACTTTATGTCACTGCTGAAATACTACTGTATCTGTAAGGCATGTTATATATTGAAAGGAAGTTGCTACTTAGTCAATGATAAACAAAACGCCAAAGAATTAAGAGGGGTTCCCAAACTTTTTCATATGACTGTATATAGGTGGGATCAAAGAACAATGTAAAACGAGGGAAAACTTAAAATTAGGGGATGTAAAATTGAGGATCCACAATACTCACAATTCAACTGGGAGGTTATTTAAGAAAAAAATTTAATGTCTAACATTCGATCGAATGGTTTGCGACCCAAAAATTCTAAACGTATTTCTACAAAGCAAGTTTTTCTCCCGAAAAAAACTAGAATGTCAGGAAGGTGACAAATATTCAAATTAGGACTGTTTCCATGGTCGAGGTGTGATAAATCTCACATGCAAATTTGCGTTTTGAATAGGGGAATTGAAATCTGAATGTGTGAATTTTGACACTCGAAATTTCGAATTTGAATTTATTATTCGACCCTTGATAAATCTGTGCCCTAAAGTTAGAAAACAGAAGTTTACACTGAAAAATCATTTGAAAGTCTTTTGATGAAACAGCTAAATACTGTACAATACCATATAAACAAATGACTTATTACAAATGTGATGACTTCAGGAAAGATAAAACATACCTAATTATCCCAGAATTTAATGGGAATGAATATTTAAGCAAGTTTATATCATGCTAAGTGGCATATTAAAGAATCTTACCAAACTGGGATATACATGTAGGGACCCATTAGTGTAATGCCCCTTATGGCTTCCTTCCCTGCCAGTGCCTCCTTCCCTGTTGCTGGGTTAAAACCCATATAACATATTGGTACCTCATTTGCATACCTGTTTCATTGGTTCTAGGTAGTGACTCCTTCCTGTAGTGCTGTAACAAGTGCTTTGCAGGGGGTGGTCCTTTCTCTTTGGCCTGCAGCAGTTGATCTGGGCAGTGGATCCACTGAGCCTGGAGTCAACAAGGCCCCAGAAGTGTTAGGCCCTAAAGGGACACCACCTTTAATGAAATTGGGGTACAGGGACCCTGTGAACGAGGTGAGCTAGTGTGTAGTGTAGCTCCTGTTATAGCACTCTATAGGAGAGACAGTGAGGCTTATAAAAAAAAGAGCAGCTCAAGCTCCAACTAGGAGGATAGAAGGGAGTAGCTCTCCCCCAGACTTTGCTTTGCCTGTAGTGAAGGGGCCACAGTAGTGACAAGGGAATCAAGCTATGGTGTAACCCTGTTCCAAGTCTGCTGTAGGGGATATGGGCCACATGAGGTACTGAAACCCTGGAATGTGATCTCTCAACTCCTTTGGCATTTCCTAGTGTGGTGTCTTTATATGCTGTCTCTGCTACACTTGTGAATGTACTTGGAGATGTACTGTGGCTACCTTATGTGTGAGTATGATAACCCTGTTGCGCTTTATGTTTTCTACTGTTTTGCAAAGAACCCCTCACGTCCAACTCTGTTCTTTTGTAGGTTTAGCAGTAGTGAGTTGTAGTTCATCAACATCAGCACGTGTTATTTTCATTTTGCGAAAGCCCATCCTGGTGAAAAAGGGTGGTGTGTAACCCATGCTCTACATATATATTTAAGTAAATATTACATCTCTTGCCTTGAACCACCATTTTGTGTGCTGCCTCAGAGATCACCTGATCAGAAATACTACAACTCTAACTGTAACAGAAAGAAGTGTGGAAGCAAAAGATAGAACTCTGTCTTTTAATTGGCTCATGTGACCTAACATGTATGGTTTGTTTGTGTGCACCGTAAATCCTACCATCCCAGGGGGTGGCTCTTGTTTTTTAAAATAGCAATATTCTGTTTATGGTTACCATTGGCACATACTAGTAAAAAAGTACATTATTATGAAAATGGTTTGTTTACATGAAGCAGGGTTTTACACATCAGCTGTTTTCTGGAATATCTGTTTATAGAGACCTACATTCGATTGAATGGTTCCGACCCAAAAATTCGAATCATATTTGATTCGTATGAATCAAGTTTTTTCTCCCAAAAAAAACTTGAATGTCAGGAAGGCTATTAACATCTCCAAATGGCTCAACAGACTCTGCCACTGACTTGTACATGAACTCGGCAGGCTTTACGTAGCGAACATTCGAATTAGGGCTATTTCCATGGTCGAGGTGTGATTAATATCACATTCGAATTGACATTGTATAGGGGGATTAAAATTAAAATGTGTGACTTTTGACACTCAAAAATTTGAATTTACTATTCGACCCTTGATAATTTTGCCACATAATTTATATATATATGAACAAAATAATGTGGCAGAACTGCACCTTTAATAGCTTTTCAACCATGACAATTTAATAAACCTGAATGCAACTGGGTAGAATTAGGACACCTTGTTACATGTGAAGTGTATAATGTTTCTGTTAGTCCACATTTTATGGCAGTCCATAGAATACAGCATGCAATGTAATAATATTGAAAAAAAAAAAAAAACGTATTTAGAATAAATAAAAATGAAATAATAACATTGACATTACTGAACCCAATCAGAGAGCAACAGATGGCAGAGTTACAGTATCTGTTATAATTTTAAGGTCTGTGAAATGATTTTGTTCCTCAAATGCCTGTCTTAGATTTTGGCTCCAGTCCTCCAAATGCACTTGCATGGGTTGGTAAACGCACTCAGGAACAGTAAAGGAATAGATCTGTACTCTCTGGTGGCTTATTCTAGAGCAGTTGGCTTGGACAGTAAAGAGCCTTAAGGGCATAAAAGACAAGCAGTTCTCAAAGTCTTGGGCAGTGTCGAACCAATAAGCTAAAGGGAATTGAAGAAGAAAACCAAACATGGTACAAAGGTTCCACTCTGGAGACTGGACACCCCCTACAGATACCGAGGCTGGCTGCCCACTCTGGTAAGGTTTTATCTGAGCAATTAACTCAGCAATATGAGCATGTATCTGCGGGACTTGATCTGAGCTCACCAACATTGGCTGACTGAGATTATTAGAAACATCAATGAGATGCAAGTCTTGGCTGTGCAGCAATGTTTCCAAGTAAGACACTGCCTTTGTTACATTAATGATAAGAATATTTTCTTCAACATTAAGGATATGCAGATGGCCCACAATCAAGCCTATATGCTGAAGTTCCTTGAGGTAGCTGCAGATCTGCTGCACTCCCGATGTGGTATAGTCGTAAAGAAAGCAAGGCTTCAGACCACAGTCCACGGCCAGAATTTCAGCAGCAAGATTAAGAGCGGCCATCATTGACATTCTCTTTGTCTGCTTAAGGTGGTTTCTAGCAGCCGAAAGCAAATCCTTGTGTAGGGATGATGCCATTATAAAGAAAGTTGTCTCAATGGCTGAGAATTCAGTGTTTTTCCCCCAAAATTTTCAACCTGAAAGCAAAAAGAAAATAATGAATCAGGTTCTTTTACCCTGAAAAGCTGGGCTTTCTAGTTACATGCAAACAAATCTAGTATTAGTGCTTTTTTATTTACCAACTGAACTGTAAATCTTATTATTATGCCACATGTGGCCCCTTGTACCCTCTCTGTTCAACTTGTGACTGATTGATCAGAGAGTGTGCCAAATGTTTCCCCATCAGTCCTCCAAATATTTCCCCACATGACACTGCATTCCTCCAGCATCCATATACATGGCACTGCATTCCCCCAGCATCCATATACATGTGGCATTGTGTCCCCCTAGCAATCCTGTACATGACACTGCGTTCCCCCAGCAGCCATGTACACACCACACTGTACTCCCACAGCAGCCATGTATGTATATGACATACTGTGCTCCCCTAACAGCCCAGTATATGATACACTGTGCTCCCCTAGCAGCACTGTATACGACACACTGCGTTCCCTTAATAGCCCTGTATATGCCACACTGTGCTCCCCCAGCAGCCCTGTATATGCCACACTGTGCTCCCCTAATAGCCCTGTATCTGCCACAATGTGCTTCCCCAGCAGCCCTGTATATGCCACACTGTGCTCCCATCATAACCCTGTATACACCACACTGTGCTCCCCCAGCAGCCGTGTATACACCACACTGTGCTCCCCCAGCAGCCGTGTATACGCCACACTGTGCTCCCCCAGCAGCCGTGTATACGCCACACTGTGCTCCCATCATAGCCCTGTATACACCACACTGTTCTCCCACAGCAGCCATGTACATGCCACACTGTGCTCCCCCAACAGCTCTGTATACACCACACTGCGCTCCTCCAGCAACCATGTACATGCCACACTGTTCTCCGCCAAAAGCCATGTACACACCACATTGTTCCTTCCCAGCAGCCCTGTATATGCCACACCATGCTCCCCATCAAACCAGTACATATGACACTGCACTCCCCCAGCAGCCCTGTATATATTATACTGTTGTTCTCAGTTGGTTGGTGCAATATAGAGCAGGATACCCGGAGAGCACATTACAGACCCTCTTGCAGTTACCCTGCAGCCATCACTTCTTAATTTCCCCCAGACAGCAACCCTCACCTTCAGCAAATCCTTCCTTGTGTAGTACTGCACATTGTACTCCTGTGCCATTTAAATCCTGCGCCATCACAATTCTCCATTCAAACCTTGTAGCACTTTTCTCTGTGCAGATGACAGGAATTGCACGGAGTGGCTCTGATGTCACAGCCATGTGACCAATATGGTGGAGCTGACATCACATGGGGGAGTGGCTAATGCCTATTCTCTCAAAGAGCCTGCTCAGCTCACAGTACAACTTGTCTTTGTGGTTAGGAAAGGAGAAGTAGCTGTCTGTACAGGGAAGAAAACAGGAGGTTCATGCCAGAAATGAGCAGCACTACACAAAAAAGTATTTGTAAGAAGTGGAAGCTTTAGTGGAGCTGCTCTGTACTTGGTGGGTTGCTCCTCACAGTGTGTGATATGTACATTGCTGCTGGTGCAATGTACACCAGTATACATATACATGTAAATGGCTTCTGGGCAGGATTAGTATTATATATATCTTATATATAGAGGGCTGCTTGGGATAATGCAGTGCACATTCAGTATAGTAAAACAAATGCCTGGGTGCACAAAAAAAACATACAGAAAAAAGTTTGGCACTGCACAGGGCTTGCAGAAAAGGCTTAAAGACAACTAGTGCATAAGAACCAACATTTCGGCCAAGCGTAACCCTGATGAGGGCCCACTAGTGGGGATGAAACTGTGATTGACTGTCCCAGGGCCGCCATCAGGGGGTCACAGGGAATACTACTGTACCGGGCCTAAAGGGGGACCCAGCTGTGCTGCACTTTTCATAACAGTCGAGCCCCCCTTGACAGCTCTGAAGCAGTGCTGCCTCTTCCGAAGTCCTGAACCACCCAAGTCCGGAACTGCCAAAGTCCCAAAGCCGTGAAAAGACCCAAAGCCACGAAAGCAGCAGATGTATTATTTTCATACTCTAAAGGCCCCTGCCACCAATGTTTTTTTAAAAAAATATTCTCTGGGGCCCCAATGTTTTTTTTAAACTTGTAATGGGGGCCCTGGCGCCTACATTTTTTTTAACTTATGGGGGGCCGGACCACCAATGATTTTTAAAAAACATTTATGGGGGCCCTGGCGCCAATGGTTTAAAAAAAAACTTTTATGGGGGGCCCTGGCCCAATGGTTTTTACTTATAATCTTTAATAAAAATCTTTTTATAATGTGTGTGTGGGGGGTTTTACCATTATTAGTGCTGATGCCTGTGTGGTCTTTTAACTGTGGTGTGGGCGGGATCTGGGGTGGGCGGAGCGTGAAAATTTGTTGAACGGGGCCCTGTGATTTTTAATGGTGGCCCCCTCCTACTGTGCTTCTGTAAACTACATATCGGGTAAGCCAACAGATTTATTCTAACGATGAATGAATGACAAAAAGGCCAGAGACAGGGTGGATCAATATTTGTGCAGGGTTTGGGGCCGAGTGCACCCGGCCACACAGACTGAACGGAGAGACCCAAAGGACGAGCAAATTCATAATTACATTGGGGGGAACCCTATATACTAAGAAAATAGAAATCCGTAAAGGGTGCTGGACATATAAATTTTGTATGCAGGACACGCTAAAAGTAAAACCAGCAACATATACAGTAGTTAGTATATATTATTGCCTACCAAATAAGGGAGGTTTCATTTATCCAATATGTCTCCTTTTTTGCAAGTCCTGTACCATTTCATTTTTTTTCTGTGTATATATATATATATATATATATATATATATATATATATATATATACACACACACATACATACATACATGACCGCTTGGGAGTGCAGTGTCATTAAGAGACATATTGTGTGAAAAACAAAAATGTGCCAGTTCTTTATACCCATTTAAATATAGAAGGAATGTACTTAAAAAGTAGTGTATTGGTTGATTTACTGAAAATGTCTGCAAAAACCCTACTAGTCCCAGCCATTGATTCCACTTCCTGCTGCCTCCTTTCCTGGGCTGTGCAGGGGAGCCAGTGGTACTCTGGACTGTTGGATAGGGACCAGCTGGACGGACTGATAGGGAACTAAAGCCTGTCTTTGCTTGTGTAAACGTAGGGACTGTTGGGACATGCTCAGCCCTCATTTGAAACGCAGACAGGGACAAGTAGTGTTGGACTGGCCCACAGGGATACCAGGAAAACTCCCGGTGGGCCCAGGTGTCAGTGGGCCCTCCTGCTTCTAAACATTTGGCCTATTTCATGGTCATTCCCTGTTTCTATGAAAATAAAGAGGCTAAATAGATGGAATAATAAATTATAGTATGTAAAGAAAAGAGAATAGGAGAATAGAGGTTGAGTAAGGAAAGGAAGAAAATAATACTTAGAGTAGGCCCCTGGTTTAAAGGTTTTTGGGTGGGCCCCTGGCCTAAGGGTTTTGGGTGGGCCCCTGGTGTCCCAGTCCGACACTGGGGACAAGAGAGTATCTATTTGAAGCTACAATAAAAGGGTTATTTTTTAAGATAATGTTAATTTTTAGCCCAAAGCATAACCTGCACAATATATTATTCATTATTGCCTATGAGATTTGGGGATTTTCCCATATGCTATAAGAGAGTTTTCATCATAGCCGGTGGGTGAATGGAGTGTGGTATGGCTAGGACTGCTGGGGGACCGCCAGCACCATAGGATATACAGTTTCAACTCTTCCTCCAGCAAGATCAAAAGGGCAGGCCTGGACTGGGATCCAAAAGAGACCCTGGCATTTCAAATGCACAGAGGTTCAAAAAGCCCCTCACAGACCCAATAAATAGTGACTGTCTATGTCATCTTACAGCAGCCCCTCTGGCATTTGCCACAATCCACATATTGCCATTCCAGGCCAGCACAAGGGCACAGCATTTAATAGGTTGAACTAGTGTTCTAGACCAATCCATTTAAAACATTACTGTCAAAGCATTATTTAGTGATCATTACTTGGCACTGATTACTGGACCCACACCTGTGTATAACAGAGAGAGTGTCACTGCAAAGTTAAAGGAATTTTACACACTGGCTTCATTTTTAATTGGTAGGCTGCATTTATTATTGTGAAAGACAATGAGCTGCCAGGAAAACCCGTGCACCCTGTGGTGTTTATACAAATGGCCTGTAGGTGTCACTGTGCACAATAGTTATACTGTGAATACACAATACTTTCTAAACAGCTTGAGGCATTAGAGTAAGCTACTGTAGATGTGTAATGGCTGCATGAACCTGCTAATTAAGCACTGTTATACTCTACTCATCCTCGGCTTCCAAAACATAACACACCCCTGACAAAATTTCTTTGGTTTCCTGGCTTCAGTGTCTATGTTTGAGGTACTGTATACAGTGTGGCTCAGTGTTATTCAGCGGAGAAATTCAGCAGCACGGACAGGGTTCCGAAAAGTGGATTCTCCCTCGACACGGCACTGTACATCAGTCCATTGTGATCCAGTACCTTACATCTTATTTATTAAAGTACCATATAAATTATAAGATGCCACCAAAATTGAGAAATATTGGAGAAGATGAGAAAAATAAAGTTATAAAACAAACATGCTTGCAAAACACCACATCGAATACTACAATGAAAGCATATAATATATAACATGCCATATAATACAGTGTTAATTTTGGCCTACACTGAATAGTTGACAGTCAGCCTATATATCATTTTTCCTGTTCAAAATACATCTGTAACAACAATTCCAACTCACATTGTTTTGCATGTGCCTTAATCTATTGTGTCCTGTTGAAACTGCCCCAATCCTCTTACATGTAAAATCCTATCTAAATGCCTTTCAGCATTAGGAGAAGCAGGTCACTATTTTGCCACCAGACTAGAGATACATATCAGTTGTAATCCTCTCAGAATATGAAAGATTTTTTAAAATAATTTCTTATGTAATAGCTGTATTTGCAAAAATGATTGTGAATTTTCTGTATAGAAATTGGGTATATGTATATACAAATATACAAGGCCATTTTATTAATTTCAGAAAAATTATTGTATAAAGCTGAGAGTAGTCACAAAAAAAGTTGTTTTCCTCTGTTTGTATTATTATTTTCTGTGATTAATGTGTAAAAATAAATCCTGTCCCAAACTGGAAAATAATTAAAATACATTTCCTTAACAGATAATATATTCACACATGTGAGTACCTAAATTCCGGATAAGAGGTCTGTCTGTAATTTGGATCTCAATACTTTTTCTGATATAAAATTATTTAAACATATTGGGGGTTGTTTACTAAACCTCAAATTAATCAGTTGGGCTTTGTGGGGAATTTTTTGTGGATACTTCAAAAAGCCTGTTTCCGAAAATTCGACATATCAGACTTATCAAGGACAATAGTAAATGTCCCTATCTCAATTTTAAGTTATTGTGGCTTGCACTTGGTTTAGCCCAACAATCTGATATTTTCACGATTTTTGGACAAAAACCCCCCCAAAAACGAGTGATTTGGGCAAAAAGTCAGAAAAAACGTACAATTTGGGTTTTTGCTTGATTTATTGTTTTTTTCCTCAATCCGATTTATTCAAGTTATTTTATTAATAAATAAGGTAAGGGATCCGTGATCCGGGAACCTATTATCCAAAAAGCTCCGAATAACGGATAGGCCTCCCATAGGCTCCATTTTATCCAAATAATTAAAATTTTTAAACATTATTCTCTTTTTATCTGCAATAATAAAAGGAAAGGCTGTCTCTCATAGACTCCATTCTATCCAAAAAAATCCATATTTTTAAAAATGATTTCCCTTTTCTCTGTAATAATAAAGCAGAACCTTGTACTTGATGCCAACTAAGAAATAATTAATCCTTATAGGAAGCAAAACCAGCCTATTGGGTTTATTTAATATTTACATGATTTTCTAATAGACTTAGTGGGATATTTACTAAAATCTGAATTTATCTTATAATATTAAAGGGGTGGTTCACATTCAGGTTACCTTTTAGAATGTTATAGAATGGATAATTCTAAACATCTTTCCAATTGCCCTTCATTTTTTCTTTTTTATAGTTTTTGACGTATTTGCCTTCTTCTTCTGACTCTTTCCAGCTTTCAAATGAGGGTCAGTGACCCCATATAAAAACAAATGCTATGTAAGGCTACAAATGTATTGTTATTAGGGATGGGCGAATTTGACCCATTTAGTTTCGCTAAAAATTTGCTGCCTGCGAAATGTCGCTGACACACATAAAAGTCTATGGGCGTCAAAAAACTTTTGTCGCGCATCTTTATTTTTGTCGCACGACGCCATACAATTCTATGGGCGTCATTTCTGTGGCAAAACAAGGCAAAAAAGTTTGCCCATCCCTAATTATTATTACTACTTTTTATTACTCATCTTTCTATATTCCAGTTTATTATTCAAATCAATGCATGGTTGCTGGGGTATTTTGTACCCTAGCATCTGCAAACTGGAGAGCTGCTGAATAAAAAGCGAAATAACTCCTAAACCAAAAATAATAAAAAATGAAAACCAATTACAAATTGTCTCAGGACATCCCTTTCTACATCATATTAAAAGTTAACTTAAAGGTGAACAATCCCTTTCATAAAAAAAGCTCGACCAAACTCCAATGGTTACTTATTTATTAATAAAAAAAACTCGATTGAATTGGATTGTCAAAAAGTCAAAATCATGCGAAAACTCAAAGTGTATGAATTTTTCGGGCTTTTTCCCGAATCGCTTGAATTATTTGATTTTTGTTCCCAAAAATTTTTAGCGGTAAACCCAGCTCAGACCACGATAACTTCAAATTGGAATGGGGCCTCTTCCATTGACTTATACAGGACCTGGACAGGTCTGAGATTTTCAGATTGGGGCTTTTTGCAGCATTGGGTTATAATACATCAAAAAAATCAATCCTCTATTGTTCCTCTTTTGTTAGCTTGGCCAATTTTTTAAAAACAATTTCATAAAACATTAAGAATATGACATTATTTTTCAAAACTATTTATAAAAGTAATTTATATTGTATATTATTCATGTTTCCCATCCTATAGTACTCTTATGCCTTTAAAAGGCGTTATTAAGGTCTTTGTTATCATCTTCTAATGATCTTAATTCTGCTTATCCATCCCTGCCAACACATTCTGTATTAGTCTCCCTCTGCACTTTGCTGTGCTAACCTGTCTGGAGTAGACACAGAAACAATATTTCGGGTTGTTGGATGAAACTACCGGTTGCAATGATACATTTAAAGGAGGGGCACTGCCACTGTAAATCTGCAGATTAGTGTAGTCTGCACTTACTTATCCAGTAGTTGTTATTAAGCTGCTATAGAGAACCTTAGGAGCATAGGAAACCTGTTTGCAGAATACTTAATATTTTAATGCATTTAATATGATTAATTCCAAAAGGAGGATGTCCATCTCTGGGAGTATAAACAGGGAAATGGAATTAATTTAAGAAAACAATTCTGATTCCTTAATAAACTGGGCATAACAATTCCCGATAGCAGATCTGGAAAATAAATGTATATTTAAAGATAACATTTTATTTGACTTAACCTTTACTAAAGATGGGACAGCATTTGAGCGAGGAATCAACCAAAGTAGAGATTGATGTAGAGGAGCTCCAGGAATGGTACAAGAAATTTGTGGTGGAATGCCCCAGTGGGACCCTATTCATGCATGAATTCAAGCGCTTCTTTGGGGTAGCAAACAACCAAGAAGCAGCCGATTATGTGGAGCACATGTTCAGAGCCTTCGACAAAAATGGGGTGAGTGAATACATTTTGGTATAGTTTTTGTGGAGCCTTCTGTATAGTTCTGTCTACTAGAAAATTATGTAAACATGAAATAAACCCAACAGGTTTTGCATCCAATACAGATTAATTATATCTTAGTTGGGATCCAGTACAAGGTACTGTTTTATTATTACAGAGAAAAAGTAAATCCTTTTTTAAAACTTGGATTTTTTGGATAAAATGGAGTCTATTGGAGATGGCCTTTCCGTAAATCGGAGCTTTCAGGATAATGGGTTTACAGATAATGGGTCCCATAACTGTATATCCAAATGCTTAAGATTGGTAAACATATTATAACAAAGGCATCTCAGTTGGATGTCTTGACGGAACAACTGATTAATCCAAGCCATGAATACTTTGTAAACTTGTTATATGGGACTGATTAAAAAATATTTGCCTAAAAAATTAACTTTTAGAATGAAAAGTAGTGTTTGCAGCTTGTAAAAAGAAATATTTCATTATTTAAAACCACAAAAAAACAGACTACACTGACTACATCAACAGATCAAACTAAAACTAATATGAAGGTCACTCTCAATTTAAAGCAATTTAAAATATATAAACAAAATAAAAACATTAGGATTATTTTACCATTACCATGGTTTTGTGCTAGTTTAGTTACTCTCATGCAGGTATAAACAGGAAATGGCACTGTCGTGTTTTCTGGATAACTGTTGTGAAAAAACAGATCCCACACTGAAATATCATAATTAGTCATTATGCATCAATAAACGCCTTTGGTCCACATCCAGGTTGTTTACTAGTGCAAATTTACAGTTCAAACAAGCTAAAAAAAATCATCATCATTTCATCATCATCATCATCATTTATTTATATAGCGCTGTCAAGATACGCAGTGCTTTACTGCAGTTATAGCAAACAGGGAATAAATGGTGGATAACAGACAAGGATTACAGAATACAATAGGGTTTACAAACTAAAAGGTTAGGGTACACTTGAGACATTAGGATTGTATAAACAATTTATCATTTTTGATACAGCAATGATTAATTAAGGTACATCGAATAGGCCTCTTTAAACACTTTCATCCACTTGAAGCATGTCCCAGGCAATTTTATATTATTGAATATACTGATTTTACATTTTACTTACCTTAAAACTGTAGTTGAGGTGTTTCCTTTAAAACATAAGCAGTCAAACCATTTAGTCTATACTTATTAATATTTGACTATACCCCACAAACAATGTTGGTCTCTAAAAACATTTTCATTATAATATACTTTTTTAGCATTATGTGCCATTGGGTAATCATAAATAGAAAATTGCCATTTTAAAAAATAAGGGCCGCCCCCTGGGATCGTAGGATTCACTGTGCACCCAAATAAACCATACATGCTAGGTCACATGAGCCAATTAACAGACAGAGTAATGTCTTTTGCTTCCACATTTCTTCCTGTTACAGTTAGAGCAGCAGTGTTTCTGGTCAGGTGATCGCTGAGGCAGCACACAGACCATCACGACCATCACGAAATGGTGGTTCAAGGCAAGATATGTAAAATGGCAATATTTACTTAAATATATATATATATATATATATATATATATATATATATATATATATATGCCAGTTTGGTGAGATTCTTTAATATGCCACTTAACTTGATATAAACAGCTGCTTTAGTATTCATTTTGGGGGTATTAGAATGGCTAATTCTAAGCAACTTTTCAATTAGCCTTCATTTTTTTCTTTTTTATAGTTTTTAAGTTATTTGTCTCCTTCTTCTGACTCTTTCCAGCTTTCAAATGGGGGTGGCTGACCCCTTCAAAAAACAAATGCTCCATAAAGTTACAAGTTTATTGTTATTTCTACTTTTTATTGGAGAGCTGCTGAATAAAAAGCTGAATAACTCACCACAAATAATAAAAAACGAAAACCAATTGCAAATGATCTCAGAATATCACTCTCTACCTCATACTAAAAGTTCATTTAAAGAGTGAGGGAAGGCGTTCCGGGAGATTGGTCGCCACAAAGACGAGGCGATTAGTCGCAGGCGACTAAATCTCCCTGAATAGCCCAGTGTGACCTTACCCTTAATCCAAGCATAAAATTAGACATAATTTATATTTATTCTTCATGGTAAAAGTAATGTTCTATTTGACAGAATGACAGAAGTTTGTTGATATCTATGCTGCAAGAGTTGGAAAAATGTGTTATGTACTGCAGAATCTTGTGTTCTATGCATTGTGGTATGGCTATTGAACAGGTGCAAAGGAAAGATAAGGTCTAGGATGTGTAAGATGTAAATCCATGAATGTCATATTGGCTTTATTTTATGCAGGGATTATCTGATAGATGTGGACTTATGATTTAGAATGCTGATTCAGACTCCCCATCTGCAGAAGCAGGGCACTTACATAAGGACATCCACATTACTATCCATATTACTTCAACAGACATTTATCACTACTCATTTCCCTGTGATGTTAAATGATGCTGTTTAGTTGTCTCACTGTTTATGTCTCAAGTTGTTGGTTATTTGCAATACTGCAATTAGTTGGTTCTGATAGATAATCCAATTTACCAAAAACATGGATCATAAATAATGATAAAAAAGGACCATTTTGTCTGATTGAATATCTGCAAGTCCCTGCCATTGCAACAAGTTAATTGTTTTTTCCTAACGTTTTTGTTATTATTGATTCTTTATATAGGGCCGAAATATACAGGGGCCGATAAAAGCTGCCGACAGACCGAGTATCGGGCCCTCCGACGGTCTTCCCCGACCGATATCTGCCCGAAAGTCTGCCAGATGTAGATCGGACGAGACTAAAAATCCCGTCAGATAGCAGCCGCATCTGTTCTTTGATGCAGTCCCGCGATCCGACCGCCCGTTACCCATCATTAGGATCCGATCATTGGGCCCTAGGACCCACATTGGATCAGCCCGATATTGGGGGAGATTAGCCCATATCGGGGAGAGATCCGCTTGTTTGGCGACATGGTCAAACAAGCAGATCTCTCCGTGTATGGCCACCTTTACAGAGGCCGAGGGTTACTATCTACGATCCCTACAATATTTACAGTATGGTCAGATGTTTTTTACAAACCAGTTAAAAGGATTGTTCACCTATGAGTTAACTTTTAGTATGATGTAGAGAGTGATATCATGAGACCATTTGAAATTGGTTTTAATTGTTTTATCATTTATGGTTTTTGAGTTGTTTAGCTTTTTATTTAGCTGGTCTCTGGTTTGCAATTTCAGCAATCTGGTAACTAGGGTCCAAATTACCCTAGCAATCATCCATTGATTTGAAGAAGAGACTGGATATGAATACGAGAGGGCCTGAATAGAAAGATTAGTTTAAAAAAAATAGCAATAACAATACATTTGTAGCCTTACAGAGCATGTGTGTAGCATTTATTAATACAGGTATGGGATCCATTATCCGGAAACCCGTTATTCAGAAAGCTCCGAATTACGGGATGGCCATCTTCCACAGACTCCGTTATAATAAAATAACTCCAATTTTTAAAAATGATTTCTTTTTCTCTGTAATAATAAAACAGTAGCTTGTACTTGATCCCAACTAAGATATAATTAATCCTTATTGGAAGCAAAACCAGCCTATTGGGTTTATTTAATATATAAATTATTTTCAAGTAGACGTAAGGTATGTATATCCAAATTACAGAAAGATCCCTTATCCGGAATACCCCAGGTTTCGAGCATTCTGGATAACAGGTCCCATACCTGTATTTGTTTAGTGACCCCCCCATTTAAAAAACTGAAAAATATAAATAAAGAAGATCAGTCAAAAAGTTGTTTAGAATTGGCCATTCTGTAGCATACTAAAAATTAACTTTAAGGTAAACCACCACTTTAATCTGCCTGGATGTTTTTGGTGTTGGAGAAAAACAACCTGAAGCATAATGAGCACATACAAAGCTTGGCTGGCCTCAAACCAAGGATCCCAGTGCTGTAAGGTGGCAGTGCTAAGCATTGGGCCATTGTGCTGCCAATATTTTTTACATCATATTAGAGTTTTAGTACAATTTTTCTATCATCAGTGGCAATAGATGTATTGTAGAACAATATAATAGCAATAATAATAAAAGATTCTAGTTCATCTGAATGTTAAAAAATAATTGTTTCTCAAGGAAATTTGTCAGCACCACTTCAAACGTCAAATCATACAGTGCATGTCTAAGATGGACTATCTATGTGCTTGTTCCAGAATATTTGCACAGGGAAAAGAATAAATCTTCTTAAAAGCCTTTATTAAGCATGGGTCCTGACCCGGGAAACAGCAGTGTTTCAGATCTTATGCCAGTCCATCCCACGGGCCAATTGCGGGCCGGTTTCAAATTTACACCAGCCCACAGCCTCCGTCATGAAATTATTAATAATGTGGCCCACCAGCACAGTGCGATCAGTATCATTCACTCCCGGAGATGGACTCGCGTAGCAATACTTCTTTAATTCACTGTACTGGCAGGTCAGAATGTCTATTGACACCTTCAGCTCTAAAGAAGTATTCGAGAGTGGCGCGTCACTACGTGCCAGTAACTCCTTCAGCGGCACGTCACACACACACACACAGGCAGCAGTATAGACCAAGTAAATATTACTGCTACTGTACGCGATTCCTTTATTAATTGAGGCACGGAGAATAAGTCCAAACAGACTCCACTTCTCCACTTCCGAAACGCTGTGTACGCGTCCATCTCCTAGAGTGAATGATGCTGGAATGATCCAGCAAGCTAGCTACCTCGGAAGGGATAGCGGTGTCAGGCTGAATGGTCGGTCCCCACACATTTTCACCTCACCAAATCTGGCCCTTGTAAAAAGTTTGGACACCCCTGTCTTATGCAGTCTTTTATTAAGCTGCCATCAACCAATAGTGCATTCTCAAATATTTATAGTGTAACACAGTGCCACCTATTGGTAATTCCTAATATAAGAAAGGTTTTTCTACATAGTCACTATTTTAATACATTCAGGGGGTTATTTATTAAACCAAGAAAAATTTTAGAGGAATTTTTAGAGGAAAAAAACCTTTTTCAAGATTTATTATACTCCAAAGCTGTAAAAGTCAGAATCCGAAAATCCGCTCAAACCTGCCGAGGTCCTGTATACAGTAAGTCAATAGGAGATGTCCCTTTTACAATTTGAAGATAACATTTTTACAAATTTTTACAATTCCAATTTTCACTCAATTTTATTGAGTGTTCTCCTGACCCCACTTTTTTGAGTTATCTGTATTGATAAATAAGATAAAATCGTGGATGGGAATTTGGTCGAGCTGGGTTTAATAGAAAGATGAGATACATTACATAAAAACATTAGTGCCACTTATCTGTTATATATACTTTTAGGGGCATATTTATTATGCTGTATAAAAAAACAGCTAGATAATGCACCACACATCACCAGGCTTCTTTGTGCAAAAAACGTTGTAAAATTTTTACATGTTTTTTCTTAGAGTGACTACCGCCGGAAGCAGTGTAAAATTACAGCAGCAAATCTGGCATTTGCATGGTGTAAAATTACACACACCCTGAAAAATTTGCCATTTATTTACACTGCTTTTTACACCGTTTTTTCAGCAAATTTCATCTTAACAAAGCATAATAAATATGCCTCTTAGGGTAGGACTACATGGAAGTTTTCGGCGCAATCAGACGCGTTCAGCGGTTGTGTCATGTCGGATCAATGCTGCGACTTCATCCGACATTTCCATTACTAACCTTGTTTCCGTAGCATGCGATTTGACGTTGGCGTTTTGTTGCAGCGCGTCGGATTGTGCCAAAAACGTCCATGTAGTCCTACCCTATGTGTAAGATCCCTTCATCAATTGTTAAAAGTCCAAGTTTCACATAAAATGTATATCCTGCAGAAGAATAATTTTTATAGACCCTTTCTTGGATGGTATACCTGCAACAGAGGCATTTTAAAATACCCCCTACCCATAATGTGGAGAATGAGATTCTAGGCTAGTAAAACCTGTTATAAGAGGAGAAATGGAACATTACCTTCCCTTGGATGCAGCTGCTGAAAGGAAGCGTAATGTACTTTCCAAGAAAGGATGTACCTATAAAAATGAATAGCTACTATACATGTGAGAGTTCATATGTAATTTGTGTAATAAAATGTCCATGTGGACTAACATAGGTCAAACCTCTCGTCTCGTAGTTTCAGAGAGAGAATCTGAGTACATAAGTCAGCAATTAACAAAAAAAAATCGATCAAGCCCAGGGAATACTTACAGAGAAGGAAGGGGCTCAGGAGGTATAGGGGCCCCATGAGGCCCTAATTAATGAGCAATTGTAATATATATTGGTAAAACAGGACAACCTCTGGATATTTTGGGGGCCTAAAATTGATATGCTTTGGGGCCCAGTAATATCTTGTTACGCCAATGGATCACGCAGTCTCATGTCATTTTCTCAAAGAAGGTCATGGGGTGCAATAATGTAAATTTCAAATTATAGATGAGGTGCGCCAAAAGTATGCTGAGTTGGTAAAAATTTACTGGATAAAGAAGCACAATGGATTTGTTGGTTGGAGGTGGTGGTACTCCATGATAACCTTCTGCGGAATATAAATGTAATTTTAAACTTGGACTTGTAATAAATGGTGAAGGGTTCTTACACTTTTAAAATGTAACAGATAAGTGCCATTGAATACATTTAAATTATAACTGTAAAAAAAAACCTTTTTGCACTTGCGATATTATCAGTTACCAATAGATGGCACTGAGCTCCACTATAAATGTTTAAGCTTTCACTATTCTAAAGGTGGCCATAGACGTAACGATTACAAACTTTCTTGGAAAAGATTTTTCCAAGAAAGATCGTTCGTTTCAACACACACGTATAAAGCTGAATCGTCTTCTACCTGTCTACACAGGTAGAAGCTATAGAATTCTACCTGTATCTGACGATTCAGCACTAATAATGGCCGATGTTTGGGTGGCTTCAAAGGCACCCGATTAAAATTTGTATTATATTATCTGTGTGTCTATGGCCACCTTTAGTAGCTTGATAAAAGACTGCATAAGGTCTGCAGCATTGCTGTTTCCTGGGTCTGGATCCACACATAATAAAGGCTTTTCGCAGTGCTGTCTGTTAAAGTGGACCCATCACACAGACATAAAAATCTGCATAATAAAAGTCCTTCTTAAATTAAATATGAAATCCAATTTCTTTTTTTTATTAAAGCATTCATAGCTGTTGTAAACTCATTTAAAAATATCAGCTGTCAATCAAGTATTGCCTACCCCGCCTCTATGCCTAGGCATAGAGGCGGGGCAAGAAATTACTTTCACTTTCCATTCAGCACTTCCTAGATGCCACCGCTCTCCCTACATTCCCCCAGCTCTCTTAACGATTTAATTGTGTAACCAGTGCATGGTGATGGACATTGGGTCCCTGTCTCCTGGTGCACAAACAAGATTCTGAGATGATACAAGGCTTGCCTTAATAACAGTGTCCACAAAATGGCTCCTTCCTGGTTGCTATAATTATGAGTTCCCAGACTGATGGAAACAATTTTAAAATAATTTATACAGTGTAATTAAAGTTCATTTTGCTTGACTAACATGATAAAATAGGATTTGGATAATTTTGTTTGGGTGATGGGTCCCCTTTAAAAAGTTAATTTTATATCAAACATTTTACCAGCCTGATCATTCAATTTCAGTAGATCTACATGAATAGTAGTTATAGACCAGTAGGGTTGCCACCTGGCTGCTATTTTACCGGCCAAGCCGGTAAAAATGATGGCCGATCACAATGTTATTAATAGGCAAAAAAGATACATATATAGGAAGGCCGGTATTTTTTTCTGGAAAAGGTGGCAACCCTATAGACAATGGATCCCCAATCTTCTTTACCCGTGAGCCTTATTCAAATGTAAAAAAATAGTTTGAGAGCAACACAAGTAAGCAAAATGTTCCTGGGGTACCAATTATGGGCTGTGATTAACTACTGGTAGCCAATATGTGGATTAACAACCTACAGGAGGATATTTTTGGCAGTACACCTGAATTTTATGCAACCAAAACTTTCCTCCAAACCAGTAATTCTAAAATAAGATCCTAAAAGGTAATATGGGCAAAAGGTAAAAGGGACTAATTATTATTGGTAAATAATATCAAAAGGGATTATATTAAGGGACGAGATGCCCACTGTCGGCTCAAGTTATGATTTAATGTGAAAGAGATAAAGTATAAAATGTGATATTACCCAACTGTTCCCCCTTTTTCTTTCTGTACCCTTTATTTTCTTTTTTTTTTTTCTTGAGAAAACAATCCTGCTTTGAGGCCACTGGGAGCAATACGTTGGTGAGTAATATGTTGCTCACGAGCCACTGGTTAGGGATCACTGTTAAATAAAGTCATAACCCAGCATTTGATCCCAGGAACTACAACTACCCTGTGTTGCTTTTTTACAAACACGACATTTGACTAGTTTGTTTAGTACAAGTAAATTTTATTTTGCTTGTTTAACATCATACAAGAGAATACTTAGAGGGTCCCCTCAAAGTCTTTTAGGGTATCAGAATCTTTTATGTACCAGCTTTGCACAGTGATTGGTAATGATTGCGGCCCACCCTTTCAGGCAGATTTTTATCTGTTCATTTTATTTGGATAACATTGTCTCACTTTATTAGTTGGACTGAGATTTTTATGGTCGCTTCTTATCTGTAAATAATTATTTTAATATTATATTATCATCAATGAGTACACTAATTATATAGTGAATAATATTGTAAAATGTGAGGATACCAAGTCACCAAGGAGTTCCATGACCATATAAAGGCACAATGCTGAAGGCCTTTTATACAGGTCATGAAACTTCAGTGACTTATAATATCCTTAAATGGTCAAGTCCAGGAGGCATTTTACTGTTATATAAAACTCAAACAAAAAGTTCCAAGTATATTAGAAAAAAATGAAAATATGATAAAAGTTAAAATTTTTATCACCATTGTTATACCCCCATAACTGCTATTTACCTAACAAAGACTGAAGTATTGCTTCTATTTATGAATTTTCCCTGCTACAATTGTATTGTCAATATGGTGGTGAAATTACGCAGAGAATGCACAGATTTTCCAATTCACAGAGCGTATTTCATTTCATGTGTATATGAGTATGACTGCGTATATGTGTATGACTGCCTAGAAATGTGGGGCGCAAGTGTTAGCTTTATCTTCCAAACTAACAGTGGCTGTTGGAATTGATCAATAACAAATACAGATACCCATTAATAAGATGAATCCAGGTTCACAACCATTCATTAACAGCATTCTGGGGGTCAGTGTTCAAAAAATACAAAGGTAGATTACTGTAGCTTTATGCGCTAATTTTGCACCCTGGCCACAAGTCTGCACCATTCCCCTTCTACTGGCACCAAGGCCCATACTGGTACCTGCCACCCTCCTTACCTAAATGACCATCAGTACCATTGTGTCCTTTGTAGGCTCTGTGTTTGTTAAAACTTTTACTTCTCCTGTCCTGCCAACATTTTGATGGGTCAAGTTTAGTGATGAAATGCTTGTGCAACGCTGGGTCATGAAAGGCTGGGGGACTCTCACTGTGACTGTCATGAAGTGCAGGTGCCACAGTGTGTCATGGAATGCTTAGGGCCGCAATATGCCATGAAAAGGTGGGAGCCACTGTGCCTGTATTAAAATGCTAGTGCACTTTGTGCAACTGATGCTGATATACCAACCAGGGGAAAATGGTGTCCATGGCCAAGACGTTTTGCCACACTGCATGGATCAGATATTTTGTCCCTCTTTCTGATTTTCAAATGTTGGAAGGTGCAGTATTATTGAGGACGCCAAAACTTTCAAATCCCATTTGTGGTGGTATGCCTGGTATAAGAGCCTTCAAATGGGGAACTGCAGGGAGTTCTAAGAAACAGCAATGACGATCAATGTCCAATGATATTAGACCATACACAGTTCCCCCTCAACCACTACAAGTTATTTTCTGGACATCCCCCCAGATCTGCCCCCACTCTGGCTACTTTCCCATAACTCCTCAGCCCTCTACAGGCATGTAAGTAACTTGAGGTAAGCTATTAAAGGTCTAACCACTACCTGCACCTACACATGGCCTGATGAAGATTCACATTTCTAGGCTTCTACATTTTCTATGTTCAAGAACCCCCAAAGAAGCTCCAAACTTCAGATTTTTAGGGCAACTTTTCTGCCCTCTTGTTACTAAATGTAACTATACATGTAACACGTGAAAAACAATTTCACCCTGTTATTACTATACTTTATTTATATAGCACTGACATTTTCTGCAATGTTTTTTCAGAGGTTTTTTATCACTTTGTTCCAAAAGTAAATGTGCAGTCAAGAATCCCTATCACAGGCACTATGATCATTTTTATCAGGAGATAATTTTCTGAGTACATAAAAAACATGCAAACTCCTGGCAGATAATTGACCTGGTTGGAACTGGACCTTGGACCCCAGCACTGCAAGGCACCAACCACTGCACCACCATGATGCTCATATAGGGGGAAATGTAATAAAATTCACAATGGGAAAAAAATTGTGAATAAAAATATAAAAAAAATGTAATATTCTTCATTCATTTGCATTGCAAATCTTTAACATCTGCTTGAAGGTGGAGTAAAATTGTGGAGCAAACGTAACAACTTTTTCATTAAGAAGTTTTATAACATACACTGTAGTGGTGTGTGGGTTGAGAAATTCTTGACCCGCACCCGCCGCCTCCCAACCTGCACCTGGCCCAGCCCGCTGTTCCCCCCTCTATTTATAGACCAGTGCCCTCCCTGCAGTGATGTCACAAAAGGGACAGGGGTGGGTATGAGTCTATAAATTGAGGGACTGGAAGCCGTCAGTGCTAGGTTGCAGCAGGAAGAGCAGGAGAAGTCCTCAACCCTGTGACCCTGAAGATTTTGTGCAGGATCCAGGCCAGACCTGCCCGACACAGGGGTTTCGGGTGGCTGCACATCACTAATACACTGAACACTATCGATAAATATAAATATTTTGCAAAATTCATTTACAATGCGAAAAAATTGTGTTAACAAACAATATTACATTGCCCCAATAGTCTTTCTATACTTTCTTTAACACCTGACAATCTGTTTAATATTAACAGTTGGGGTAGGGTAGCATTGCAGTATTTTAACACACATGATTTTTTTATATGTTTTCTAAATCAATTTTTTTTTATGCAAACAACTCACTAATGTTCGAGCAACATGAGTCAGTTGTATGCAGCACATACAAATGGCTTGGTTCAGGAATTTGCTAATAAATCATTCACATGAAATTTGCATTTTTCCTATGAATGGAGCATGTCAGTATAACAACCAAAGATGCTGTATTGTTCATTTAGTTTAGACTCCCCAGTTCCAGCCCCACCTTTACCTGATGGATCCAACACCTAAAGGACGGTCACTGTGCCCCAAACTAACATGAATGTTCTCTCCTTGCCCAGCTGAATTAAAGGGACAGTATTCAACTAACCATTGCTTAAAATAAACATAATAAATAGGACTTGTGTTGAAATTACTAAAGTGAAACTGATTCATGTTCTTGTTTAGCACTGGATAGCAAAAACCATACATATTCCTTAATAAGAACAATAGTCAAAAAAGTATGTTCATAACAAACCATATTCATTGTTCCATTATTCGGAAACCTGTTATCCAGAAACCTCCGAATTATTGGAAGGCTGTCTCCCATAGACTCTATTTAATCCAATTAATCCAAATGTTTAAAAATGATTTCCTTTTTCTCTGTAATAATAAAACAGTACCTTGTAATGATCCAAGATAAAATATATCATTAGAAGCAAAACTATCTTATTTAAGGTTTAAATGATTTTCTAGTAGACAAGATATGAAGATCCAAATTATGGAAAGATCCGTTATCTGAAAAACCCCAGGTCCCGACATTCTGAATAACAGGTTCCATACTTGTACACAGTAGTGCAGTGCAAACTGATGGCTTATGCTGGAACCTGTTTGAAAAAAGATGTGTGATCTTGACAAGGATAAGAAGTGAAGTTTCCACCAATGCACTCGTGCAGGTTATGTATAGTGACATGCATAATGTTTAGTTATAGTAATTGCACTTCCTTTGGAGGTTTGGGTTCTTTCGCTATTTGTCATATTATATTGATTTGGATGAAATTCAGCATCATGAATAATCTTTTCGTGAGGGTTAACTTTTATTAGTTGACTTACCAGCTGCTTTTTATTAGTTAATATTTTATTTTCACTATTTGTATGGTTGGTGCATATAAATGGACAGGCATATATGGACAGGCAAAGCAGGGGAAAATATGTCAGGTAAAATAAGTAATTTAATTTAATGTATAAATAAATGTAGGACAAAATAACAGAACTGTCAAAAATAAAAAAGTGTTTTTAGGAGAGTTTTTATTGTAGAAATGGTTCTTTTTTACTTTAGTGTTTGAACACTAGGTAGTGCTCTATGCTTGATCTTCTCTGTCATCCTATCCTCAGCTTGCTTGAAATGTTATTTATAGTTTATGCTAAACTAAAGACTTAGATAAGAGCTGGGGGAGAAAGCAATTATCCATTTAATTTCAAGGTGTAACAAGTGCATTGAACTATTTCAGCACTAAAGAGACACCTCAAACTAACACACACAGACACAAGGTATCATAAGGACCAGGGGTGTAACTACAGAGGAAGCAGACCCGGCGGCTCCAAGGGGCCCAGGAAATATAGGGACCCATGAGGCCCTAATTTATCAATTTCAACATATATTGGTAAAACAGGACAACCTCTGAATATGTAAGGGGGCCCTAAATAAATTTGCTGTTTGGCCCAGTAACATCTGGTTACTCCACTGATAAGGACAACGACAAAACAATCTTCTCTATACTTAAAGAAGGAAAGGTTAAATCACACTGGATGCACCCCCAAATGATTATAATTACTTAATTGATACTTCCAAGTAAACACCATGGAACAATCGTCTGCACCACTTCTTCATTCTTCAATGGCCACAGGCCAACGCATACTTTTTGTTTAAAGTTTGGCTTTTTACTCTACTGTGCATGTGCACCTGTGGTGTTTGCTTAGAAGTACCCCAGGCCGGTGTAGTTTTCTGCTAACAGGAGCACTAGCCCTGGGTATCAGGTAAATGATTATCACTGGGTGCTGCTTAATATTTAAAGGAAAACTAAATCTTAACTAATGAAGTAGGCTAGAAACATTATGTTTTGGGCTTCTGTACCGGCCCTAGGCGAAAGCAGCCTTTTAGCAGGGAAGATCTGAAGGTCTCTAAAGATGCTCCAGTAGCTCCACATCTTCTTTTCTGCTGATTCACTGCATATGTTCAGTGCTGCTGTCACTTACACGAGCTTAGGGATGTACAATATACTGTACTGTATATATATATATATATAATACATTTACACAATATATATGTATACAAATAGGGTTGCCAACTTTCTGTAGGAACCTAACCGACCGATGGCATAGAAAGAGTTGGGACTGGGGCAGGACTGAGAGGGGAATGTAAAAAATCATAGTGAGGGTTAAAGTTAACCAATCAGGTTTGATGATGCAACATGGCAGAGCTGTGATGTAGAAGGCTGGAGCAGACCAAATATTTGTGAAGGTTGAAGAAAGAAGGGATGGAGGCTGAGCAAGGAAACAGGATTGGGGCAGATCAGAGGAGGGTAGCAGAATAAGTAGGGATGACAAATTCAAAGGCAAATACAGTCGTAATACCGGCCCTAGCCCTGACTGTATTTTATTCTATATACAAACAACCATTCACTTATATGCATGCACAAATGCTGTTTATTGTTTAATAAGCAACTAAACCAAGGGAGATTCTACGTGAGGTGCCCTACAGTGCACTAATACAGTGTCATGCATTAGTGGTATATGCTGTAGGCAGTGCTGCAAGAAAGACTAAAAACTCTGATGTACTTGAGGCACTAAGGAGATGATTCTAGTGCTCCACAGTTACTACAGAAAGGGGGTTTGTGATGCACTAGAGTGGCATCTGTTTAAAAGGTTCAAAGACATTGGGACCAGTGCAATGCAACTTATGCAACATCTTATTAAAACAGAAATAACAGAATAAGGCTATTTGTAAATATGGTGCTGCACTCTATGCTACCTTGAACAGAGGGCACTCACATGCTCACTCAAAACAAGGTCAAATGAGGTAGCACATATAAAACAGTAGAATCTATTCCTAAGTTCAGAGATGCCCCACAGTGACTGACACCCAGGTGAAGGGAGAATTCATCTCTGGCATCCCTACCAAAGAGAAAAATGCGAACTATTTTATATCCCTACAATTGGATGGTACAAAACACAGGAAAGTACTGCAATGGAACTTCTTTCAGCCTGCTGAATAAGGGAAACTTGGGTGAAAGATCATTTTTCATTAGGATAATGATCCCAAACTCAAGGTCAAAATAACAGCGTAATGGCTCAGAACAAAAAGGTGAATGTCCTACAATGTCCCAGTCAAAGTGTTTATCACAGTTCAAATGAGAATAGGCATCACTATTTGAAAACTGAACAAGCAACAAAGATGATCAACCTGGAGTCAATCGGCTTGGAAGAATGTGGCAAAATAAAGCTCATTTTGAGTGTCAATATCACAGAGTAAAATGAGATAATTGATTAAAGGTCTGGATCATTTGCAGTCCAAGTATGAGACCTGTTATCCAGAATGCTCTGGACCTGGGGTTTTCCACATAATGGATTTTTCAATAATTTGAACCTTCATAAATTAAGTCTACTAAAAATGTATTTAAACCTTATTTAAACCCAACAGGCATGCTTTGCCTTCAATAAGGATTACTTATATCTTAGTTGGGATAATGTAATGTAAGGCACTGTTTTACTATTACAGTATATCGGTTATCCGGAAACCCATTATCGAGAAAGATCTGAATTGTGGAAAGGCTGTCTCCCATAGACTATATTTTATCCAAATAATCCAAAATTTCCTTTTTCTCTGTAATAATAAAACAGTGCCTTGCACTTGATCTAAACTAATATATCATGAATCCTTATTGGAAGCAAACCCAGCTTATTGGATTAGTTAATATTTACGGGCAGATTTATCAAGGGTCGAATTTAGAGTCCATGGGAGTTTGTAAAAACTCCCATGGACTTGAAATTCAAATTAAAAATGACCGAAAGTTTTCAAAAATATCTAATTTTTTAAACGCGGGTGAATGGGATTGACTGCAAAATCTAATAATAAAAAAACCTGGATTTTCAGCAAGGCTGCAAACAACTCCAAATTGATCCCAGGATGTCCCCCATAGGCTAAAACAGCAATTCGCCAGGTTTAAGGTGGCGAATATTTGAATTTGAATCAGTACATGATAAATTTTGAAAATCAAATTTGAATTTTTTTTAAAAACTCGAATCGAATTCCACTAAAAAGAACTCACAAATTAAAATTTCAACCCTTGATAAATCTGCCCTTTACAGTACATGATTTTCTAGTTGACTTATGGTATGAAGATCCAAATTATGGAAAGATCGGTTATCCAGAAAACCCCAGATCCCAAACATTCTGGATAACAGGTCCGATACCTGTACCTGTATATTCAGGTAACAATGTTTTCACTTTCTTTTGCAGGATAACACTATAGATTTTTTGGAATACGTGGCAGCTTTGAACCTTGTGTTAAGAGGAAAGTTAGAGCACAAGCTGAAATGGACATTTAAAGTGTATGACAGAGATGGGAATGGCTGCATAGACAAGAGAGAACTTCTAGAAATAATTGAGGTGAGAAACATATTTCTATATTTTTGTTCTACATAGTTACTACTACTACTACTTTACTTAATATCAATCTCTTTTCACACAATCCAAATGTTCATGATGACTGCTTCACTAGTTGAATTATATTAAGCATAACCCTATTTCATTGACAGTCCATCTATAACCTGAAAAAAGTCTGTCGTCACGGACAAGATGAAAGAACTCCCTTGCTTTCTCCAGAACAAGTCGTAGAGAGGATATTCCAGTTAGTGGATGAAAATGGAGATGGTAATGTTCTTTATGGTCTTAATGTGGATTTATATGCTCTATTATATAATCACTGCACAAGCAAGACATATGGGCAAATTCACTAACCTACGAAAATTTGCCAGCGTCAGCTTCGTTCACAGCGCAACACCTTGGCAGGAGTAGATTTGCCAGGAAAATTCATGAAATCCGAAGTTGTGTCCAGGGCACCGGACGCTGGCGAAGTTGCGCTAGCGTTACTGCGCTAAGCGAAGTTGCACTAGTGTTGCCTAATTTGCATACTGCGGGAAGTTAAAGTACAATGGATGTATATGTTGGAGCAAATACACAAGTCCGCGAAACCTTAATAAAATAAAATAAAGTTGTTAAATGCCTACACATGAGCCCAGTGTATAGTTTATGTCCCATATGTTAGGAAATGTAGGGGGGAAGCCGGTTACCCCCAAAAAAAATTTACGCTATTTTTCAGCCTATCACCCTGAAAAAGGAAAAGACGCCAGCGTTTTTTGTGACTTAGGAAAATGTTCAACTATTTTTTGAGGAACTCCTATCTACTCTATTGCACTTCGTCTGGTCTGAAGTGGCGAAGACAAGTCTGGTGCAAGAGGTAACGTTCAGTAAAATCTGCATCTTGAATTTGCGTAGTTACTAGGGATGCACCAAATCCAGGATTCGGTTCGGGATTTGGCCAGGATTCGGCATTTTTCAGATGGATTCGGATTAGGGGCGGGAAGGAAAATCGCGTGACTTTTTGTCACAAAACAAGAAAGTAAAAAATGTTTACCCCTTCCCACCCCTAATTTGCATATGCAAATTAGGATTCGGTTCGGTATTCGGCCGAATCTTTCGCAAAGGATTCAGGGATTCGGACGAATCCAAAATAGTGGATTCGGTGCATCCCTAGTAGTTACGTCCATTCACCAGAGCACATATTCGCCAGGCGTTAGGGAGCTAAGTACCGCTAGAAGTTACGTCAGCGACCGTTTTAGTAAATCACCAAAGTACTGAAATGACGTCAGGCTGGACGAATTTTCAGCAGTCACTTTGCCCTTTAGTAAATTTGCCCCTTAGAATTTATTGTATTCCAATATGTATCGTGTGCTACACTGTGCACCATACTGTTACATCAACGTTTGGCCACATGCAGACTATAGGGGTCATTTGCAAAAATTGGGAGCACTTGGCAGAATTGCTGCATGTCTCTGTGCTCCATTTTGGAGTACAAATACCTCTGACTTTCCCAATGTATATAGTACTGGCCACGTTCAGCAGCATTATATTCATGATGGATAAAGGCATGTAGGTATCCGGACTTCATCCCCTACTCATCCCTTAGCCTCTGCGTCATTCAGGCACAATTTAGGGAGCAGCAGAGGTTGCAGGCTGTAATCGGACCTGATGCTGCACTGTGCACCTTGGACTGGATTTTTTTTATCAGATGTGAGTTGCACAGCAATCTATCGGGAAAGAAGTGTTCAGTGACTAAGGAATATGCTCTTATGCTTAGTCTTCCACATCTTCCTGGGGGATTTGTAAATGACCCCTTATGAGTGGTAGGAACACAGGTAGCTAAAAACACTTGCTGATAAGCTGATTGTCACAGCCCTTGTTTGGTTGATCTTTAGCAAATGACCTTATTTTCTCAATCCACCACTTGTAATCCTTTATTATGTAACAGTAACTGCCTAGTTAATGCATGTAAAGCTAGCTCAAATACTAATAGTTGTTTGTTATATAACCTGCACACGCCTTCTGTGTGCAGTTTTTTGTGGTGTCGGAATCGCTAAAGCCCCTTTTATACACTATCTTTAGGTTGTAGAAAGCCTTGCAAGGAGAATAGTTTACACAGGCAGATATAAGCTGCTGATTCAGCCTTCTTAGACCTAATCAGAGCTTATCTGACCTTGTATGAAGCCTGCCAAGGACCTTCTCTGCTGAAAATTGACCAGATATCAGTCGGGCACGTCTGAAAACCAAGTTGGATGGGTATC
The DNA here is from genome assembly GCA_038501925.1 of Xenopus petersii. NCBI lineage: Eukaryota > Metazoa > Chordata > Amphibia > Anura > Pipidae > Xenopus > Xenopus petersii. The sequence continues at coordinate 142,759,141 of CM076674.1, forward strand.
ATATTTGCACATTGATGCGGTCCTTGTTCTTCAGGTCCCTGTAGGTCCCAATGGATCAGCAAAAATTGACCCAGCATGTAGGTGGCAAATTTGGCCCAGCTGTACTTGTTTGGCAGCCTTGCTTACAAAGCAAATCTGGCTGTGTATGGCCACCTTTATAGCACACTGTGCAAGATTTGCAAGAAAAGGACAACATTTTTCTTTCTCCATTGAAATGGGATAGTCCTAAACAAATGTAGTTATTTCTCGCAGTTGAGTTTTTGCTGGCTGCAAAAATAACAGTAAGCAATGGTACAGATCTATTCAAGAGAACAGAAACGGTATAAATATTATTTGTGGTTGGGTTGATTTCTTCTGATGCTGGTTGTGTGTACTAGGATTTACAAAATTATAAGGTTATTAGAGATCCAAAAAAAAATGTAAATGTTGGGGAAGATATAAAACAAATATTTTGTGTTATGATTTCTTAGTGTATGTATGGGTGTCACATTTCTTTTCATTCCTATTTCACTAGGCCAACTGTCCTTAGATGAGTTTGTTGATGGAGCACGCAAAGACAAATGGGTGATGAAGATGCTCCAGATGGATGTGGGTCCAGGATCCTGGATTACTGAACAAAGAAGGAAAAGTGCTCTCTTTTAATTGGAAAGATGAGACGCCAAACTGAACAGTAGAGCTGTGAAGAGTTTTAACACTTGAGAGATAAAGTGGAATCAGTCAAGCCATGAATTTATGAAACTATGCACAGACAAAACATACAATTGTATAAATCTTAAAAGAATGGTTGTAGTATTGTTATATAATTGAAATTTGCGATGACTCATTATTACACATATGTTCTCTAGCTATTTTATATTGCAAATATAGACATAGTGGTCACTAAACTTGTAATCTGAACTTCAGTTCGTTTGTACAGTAACAAATAATAGTTGTAGCCAACCTCATCCTTATCAGAAGGTTGTCGTTAACTTTCAATAAGCTTAGGCAGATGTTTGGTCAGTCTGTGTGATAGTGTGTACAGAACAGGTGCATGAAATCATGTATGAATATATATATTATGCCTTCAGGTTAGAGTTGCTGTTACTTTAGTCAATTCCCCAGGGCTTTGTTTAGCTTGAGAGAAATTGCGCAATGATTTACATATAAATATTAATATGAGGTCCCCACAGTTAAAATTAATGTGGGGCCAGTGCAATATAGCAATACGTTACCGTAAGGATTTAAAAGACAACAGTCGAAAGTTCAGATAGACACAGCAACACCACACAGAATATTTATTAAGACAGTACTCATTTATAATGCCTTTACTATGTAAAGTAACATTTAAAAGTAAAGATAGTTTTTGTATTTTCTTTCATTGCCAAACCTTTCTAGACCATCTTATACACCACTTATACCATATACAGCAAAGAGCCATGTCTTTATTTGCCCCCCCCCCTCATGGGTTGTGCCTGCAACTCACAGTTGTAATGCTTTGTGCTCCAAGAATGTAACACAAAGTGGTGGCATTGATAGAGCATGCCAGCACTGCATACTGGATGGAAAGCACATGGCATCCCCTGTCAGACCCCTTCCATGTAAGTTATGCATGCCCTGCAGAGAAGGAATGCCAAGTGATGCAAGATGCAAAGGAGCCCTTTACTTGACAAATTCTTATGGCCTGAAAAAGGTGCAGAATCTTCAATTGGCTTTAGGTGCAAGTGGTTTCTTAGTGGTGCAATTGTGAACCCCATTCTGGCACTTGCACCATGCCCATATGAAAGAACCAAGCAGTGCATTCATTCTTGTTCCAGGCCATCTAGTGAAATTAGAGTAACATAATCATATTGTTACTGAGAGCCGAGGTTAAAAAAAAAAATACATATGACCATCATGTCCATACTTTTGCACAACAAAGTCATGCCAAACTTGTAGTCATGTTTTCTTTCAGGTCCATTTTGATAGCAGATATTCTGCACAAGATCCTATAAGGGCTTTCAGTTCTAAGAATTTTAATCTGTTTTAAGGGGTTTTAACTAGAAAGCACAATTTATTGATATTTTTACCTGTTTTAGAAATATATCACCCAAGTAGCACATGGGAAGCCCCAAAATAGTATTGTGGTCAATAAGTATTGACTATGAACATGAAGTGATTAGAATCGATGATCCCATTAAAGTGCAATATACTGTAAAAAAATGTATAACCATAACGAGAATTGAAAAGAAATCATATCTCCTATCATGATTAATTATCCATTCAAGTTTCATCCTAATGCCAGTGATTGACTGAGAAAGACATTTTTAATAAACCCCCATCCCAAACTAAATGCTATAAATGCCTTAGTTCTATGGAAAACAGATATTAATCCCATCTAAGTAGTTACCAAACTTAACTTCACCTCTAGGCAGGATGTAATCCAATACCAATGGATTTCCGTTGATCGGATTTCTTAAGTGTCCTAAATTAGAAAGCTAAGGAGCAAGGCAGAGGCTAGAAAGGTCAATGTGATGGCCAGTTGTCAAGAGCATTCCTAAATAAATGTAACTATTAAATACCTGATGTGTCTGCATTCCTTAATTCTAGGAAAACTGGGAAACAACTTGAGATCAAGAAGCGCACCTGGGAGTATGTGGGTGTCGTCATTACAACAAGAAACACTGATTAAGGTGTAACAAAGTTGACTGTCATTTGACTTATTAGATTTTACTTATGTGAAGTGATATGCAGAAAAAGTGGTGCATAAAGAAATAAGAAGATAATGAACTATTGGTCATATGGATTGTTTATGTGATTTGTCCGTAGGTTTAAAGTATTATGCATCTTGCACATTGAGAGTGCAAGAGTTTCTCATTTCTTTCTTTGTCTGCTTGCTAAGAAGGACTGTTGGCAAAAGGACACTTGGTCGCCACTATGAAGAACCCTTTTAAGAAAGATAACAAACCTTTTCTAGTATAAATCATTAAACATCACATTAAATAAGGAATTAATTATGGAGTGAAATAAGGGAATTGGTCTAGGGTTTTAATACTTCTGCAAAGCACAAAAGCACAAAAGCACAAAACGACATCCACATAATAGTTTATTTAATTGAATAATCACACTAAACAACATTTTTCTCAGCTCATTAAACTGAAATAGGACTTTAATAATACATATACAATATGTAAATCAATTCTCCTTTAGGTGTGGGGTTGAAAGACATTTACATGTAGGCTGTACAAATACATATTTGGAACAGTTAGCCAGTTAGTGAATTTACCCAGATATATTGTGAGGTTTAGATTATACCAGATTGATTGTTTCTTTTGTGATTACACCTTTGATAGAAATCCTTTGAATTAGCATGTATAAAATCCCATCTTTTGTACAGATTAAAAAGTTGCTGCCATTCAGATATGCGTTTAGGAAAAAAGAGGTATATGTGAAGGATAGGTATTATGATGAAGTCCTTATGATATAGATAACTACATACAGGTAAATAGCTAGGGAGACAGCTAGATTGGTAGCTAAAAAAGTGGATAGAGTGTATGTGTGACACATATGCAAATGGAGGTATGGATTCGTAAAAGATAGACAGCTATACAGTAGATATGACTATGAAGATTTTCATTTTTAGATTGACCTATACTAGATATACAGTAGATAAGGATGAGTATATTAGATGAAAATATATAGAATGGGATTGAGACAGGATAGACAGATAGATGGAAAAGAGAGAGACACAGACAGATGATAGAGACTGTAATAATACCTGGGAGAGGGTGGCAGGGATGTCCTCCACCTCCCCTCTCATGTGCCAGTTGATTCTGACCTGCACACGTCCTTTTATTTGCGCGCTGCATAACGTCATTGTGCTTGGAATGACGTTCAAATATTTAAAGGTGCCCAGTCCCTTTTTGCATTGGTAAACATGGGTCTATTTTAGTTCCTGGTGTATTTTCTCATCTGATCTACTGTTCCTTGACCACCTGTCTGTATTCACCATTGCCTGTTTTCCGAGTACACTGGATCCTGATTCTGTACTGCTCTGACTGATTGGTTTGACCCTGGTCTGTTCCTCAACTAAAATTTTCTCATTCCTGTTATTCCTGTCATATGTTCCAGTTCCCACTGCCTGCCCAGAACCCTTGCCTTGCTTCTCTCACTTAAGACCTGGTGGCATCCTAGTAGATACGGGTTTCTCCCAATGTGATAAGTGGCTGTTATAGGCAGAAGAGTGAGCCTTTACTGGAGACTTGGTGAGACACAGACAGATAAATAGATAAGATAGATAGATAGACAGACAGACAGACAGACAGACAGACAGACAGACAGACAGACAGACAGATAGATAGATAGATATACAGTTTGTTGTCTGAAAAATAAATCAAATAAGTGAATTGTAAATGGGAGAAGTTCAATATCATTGTCCTCTTGTTAGCGAGGCTAACTTCTGTCATCATTCCAACAGACCACGCATACAATAGAAGCACATATGACAGTACACATGGCATCACCACAGCCTTCATAACTTTTAATACAGCTTCATAAATAAAATGTAGCATGGGAGCTCTGCTCTTCATACAGTGGCAACACATCCAAACCAGTGCATTGCTCTTGTGTCTTGACAAGGCAGGTTTCATTCCGGTATCCAATCTTCTTCTCAACTTTTTTTTTTTTTAATAACGCTGCACCTTCTTTCCAGAGTTCCACAGTGGAAATGATTGATACAGGTATTCATAGTGTCAGTGATATCACTGACTTGCTGTCTAATAATCATTTCACCATAAATTTGTTATATATTCAGTTAAACCTTTTACTGTCAACATATATTGGCAATGAAAGATTATCATGAATCTCTAAAGATGCAAATCATTTTGGCAGTTTTTGATTGGTTTCACCTTATCTAAACTTTATCGCATGTTAGAGATGTTTTGGAATCTTTAGATGGTAACAAATATCCTGTAGTGGCCAAGCATAAATGCTCACCATTTCTGAGCATGGGTCACAGGAAATATACAGGAAGAAACAGGTACATTTAATATAATACTGTACATACATAGGTTCAAATGTTCATTAGTGTACATTTCCGTTGATGATTTCCTGCCTGGTTGATTCCATGTGTATATTCTGACCATCGTTTTGGATCATGTGGACAATATGTTTGAGATCCAGACTGCGAGTTAACACATTAAGAAGGAATTCATCTCTCTGTACTCCCTCTATAAACTCTTCCAGTGATAGTTCACCTGTTCAAGAACAGAGACACAATACAATGAACAGTGGGTTAGGAGAAGTGTCTGGGAAAGCAATGCTAATCTAGGGACTTATTCTTGAATTAACTTCCTGTTAGGCTAAGAATAACTGTTACATTTTTGAAGAGGAAACATTACATTCTTTAACATCACCTTTATCATGTAGGCAATATCAAATAATATTTGGTTTACCACGTAATAAAGGTATTGGATCTGTTATCCAGAATGCTGGGGACCTCTGGCTAAGGGATTTTTTTGTAATTTGAATCTTCATACTTCAACCAAAATATTGTATCACCATTAATTAATTCCAACAGAAGTTTAGGAATACTTATATCTTAGCTGGGATCAAGTACAAGGTACTGTGTTATAATTAAAGAGAAAAAGCAAATAATTTTTATAAATCTGAATTATTTGATTAAAATGGAGTCTATGGGAGATGTACTGAGAAATAGATACCAATACCTGTGATTCAAAAGTGGGGTGTTCCCAGATTTATTGAAGTGCTCAAGACATGTAGGTTAGGGTCATGAACACTTCAATAAATCTGGGAACACCCCAATTTTGAATCACAGGTATTGGCGTTTATTTTTCTCAGTATATGTGTAACTGCCGGTGGTGGAGGCCAGTTCCAATACCTTCCCCCAATCAACATACTTTTGTATAGTCTATGGGAGGTGGCCTTCCCTTAATTCGGTGCTTTTTTGTTTCTGGATAACAGATCATAAAAATGCTCTTAGCCCAGGTACTGATTGATATGCAGCCTACATTACAATACAGGCTCTGCTGCACAGCCAGGTAAAGCAACAAGCAGGAGGTGAAACTGATGTAATAAAAGGGAACATTTTTGGTAAAGTAGGACAAAAGGCAATTTTAAAATCACATTTCTTCTATTTTTACAGTTGTATGGCAAAGACTGAAAGGGGACCCGTCACCCCAAAAAATATTCAAAATCCTATTTTATCACATTAGTCAAGCAAAATGTACTTTAATTACACTGTATAAATTATTTGAATCTTGTTTCCTTCAGTCTGGGAATTCATAATTATAGCAAGCAGGCAGGAGCCATTTTGTGGACACTGTTATTAAGACAAGCCTTGCATCATCTCAGAATCTTGTTTGTGCACCAGAATGGGGGACCCAATGTCTATCCCCATGTCCTGGCCACACAATTAAAGAGTGAAGAGAACTGGGGGAATGTGTGGAGAGCCGTGACATCTACTAAGTGCTAAATGGAAAGTGAAAGTAATTGCCTAAGGCAGAGAGGAGGGGCAGAAAATATTTGATTGACAGCTAAGATTTTTAAATGAGTTTACAACAGCTATGCATGCTTTAATAAATAGTAGAAATTGGATTTCATGTTTAATTTGAATAGTATTTTTTTACAGCTGTTTGTGTCTGGTTGACAGGTCCACTTTAAGGGGTCATTTATGACTGTTCCTACAGTTGCGGTCACAGAAATTTCCCTGCAGTCAATTGTGTGTACAATCCCATTTACAGATGAAGCCACTTGGATTTGTGAGTTAAATGCGTCATGACTCAGGGGTAATTGAAGAAACTGTGTTATCTTAAGTCATCTTAACTCATTTAATGCATTTAACCTTTTCATTAGCATACCAAAGCTCCATTGTTCACAATGGTGAATGCTTTAATTAGATGGGATGTTGTGATGCAGTTTTCTGTGTTAAATGAGATAAATGGGATATCTGTGTTTAGTTATTCTGTGTCAAACAGACAAACCAAAGTGGCTGCATCTGTATATACTTGCTTCAAATGTGCACTTAAATATAGATGTCTACAGAGTCCCTCAGTCCTTCCTCCCTCCTGTTCTTAATCAAGCACAGTTGTCACATAGGGACATGAGGAACCCTGGAGCTACCACAGTTTCCAAGCCAGGAGGTAGCTCCAGGGCTCCCACACTGGCCTGTGTGCTAAAGAAAGCATGCCGAAATAACACCAACAAAACTTTCAGCACAATTTCCAGTCTGGCACCAAAGTAACCTGCATCCACCTACAGTAAACTGATCCTCAACTATGTTGCTTAATATAGATCTATTACAAGAGCAGTCAGAACCTTCCACATGTTGTACCGCAGATACCATAAAAGCATGTTTTTGTTAATATGTATATATGATATATATACACTGTTTTGATAAAATGTTGAACCTTTACTTACCATCTCCATTGATATCAATTTTGTCAAAGACCATATCTGTAAATTCTTCTGCTGTCATGTCCTCGTTGCACCTGTTTATGGCCCTAATAGCCTAAAACACATCATTTAAAAGGGAAAGATTATCAAAAAGAGGAATATAAATATATTTAAACTATCTATATGTATATTTGTATAGGCAACTGATTAAAATAACAGGATTATTTTACTGAAACATGGATAATGTATTCAATGGCATGTTGTATCAAATTAGTTATTAATTTTACAGATATAGAAGTAACTGGTGTCCACTAAGACTGATTCTTTGTTATATTGCTTAATATAGATCCAGAACAAGAGCATTCAGAGCTGAATTTCAAAACACAGTGGGTTAGAACAAATTATTATAGGGTATTCCATGAAATGAAATATTTTGTAATGGTCCATTGCTTTTTTTCACAGGATCCCTACTGTTTTGTGGTTAGTAACATACTACAGTGATATGTATGAAAGCTCACTGGTCATAATTTATACTTATATAGGGAACAATGCACATAAAATATGAGTATATAAGAGACATCTCAAAGCACTTATCATAGGCAGCTGATGATATCACTAAGCAACTTATATTTCATTTTTATATAGCAAATAATATAAGGCCTGTTGTTAAAAATAAAGATATTAGAAGCCCCCAATATGTTTCATGTCTTTAAAAAGGTATTAGGCCAAGTGCATTTATACAAGTTGTGTAACCTATTATACCTATTATAAGGGTATATTTTACATGTTATTCATGGCACTTGTGTACTTAAAGTATTAGTTGTCTTAGAATTCCTCACTCACCTTGATTATATTCAGAAGCTCTCCTCTATCAATGCAGCCATTTCCATCCACATCATAAAGCTTAAAGTACCATTTCAGCTTCTGCTCAACCTTGCCTTTCAGCACTAAACTCAAAGCTGCTACATACTCCATGAAATCCATATATCCATCCTGGAAAGACCAAGAATAGAAATACTTTTTAGATTTGAGGCGTTGAAAAAAAATATTCATACAGACATACTGTACATATTGTTTCCAAGGCACAAGATGAATCATTATTCATCTGAACTGAAATAGAATATATCAATGTCAAAATATAATGTTTACAATTGTTAAGGGAATCTAAAAATTATAATTGTGACAACTGATATGACTGCTGAGCTAACTGACAACTCTCTGTTTTTCATCACTTGATCTACAGTTATTTTTCACTTTCATTTACTTTGCAGTGGAAGTAGTTAACCCAACAGGCAGGCATTGGGCTGTATCAGTTCTGAACACCTTTCTTTTATTTCATTATTCAGGTTCAGCCTCCCATAATAGCTCCTGTACCCAAAGAACGTTGGTAACACCAAACAAATTGTTTTCCACTGCTGATTATCTTAATGTAATTCTCACATCTCCTACAGTTTAATACAATTTAATTTCTGCAAGAACTAGCCCTGGAAGAGGAACCTTATTACAGATTTCCTTTTCAGGAAGAAAAGTTGCATAAAGTGAAATTATAGTTGAAGCCTACATGAAATGAGTATTTAAGGCAAAGAGGCTGTAATGGTATTTAATCACTTGTGGGGAATTGTAATAAGGGACTTCGGAAACAATTTATCAAGCTCCTTATGTAGCTATGGCTATGCATCTTCTCTTTTAGCTTCTTTATAAGAATACTTAGCACTTATTAAAGGAGTGGTTCACTTTAAGTTAACTATTAGTATGCTAATTATAAGCAACTTTTTTTTTTTTAAAGGTTTTTTATTTTGCATTTTATAACAATATACAAACAAACATTATATCATTTGTGGTTCCATTTTCTCATAGTTGTCATAGTAGAGCGTAAGTATTTCACATAATTGAGTCCTGTACATTAGTATATACTCTAATTCAGTTATTATACTATTGATATTACTCCTAAATCCTTTGAATATGTGATATAGGTAGTTATGCCACGGTTAGCTTATCCTTCTTGTAATTAAGGCTCCTCTGTGGCTTCCAGCCAACCTTACCACACCAGGTCATATTTCTGAGGACACCCTCTTGCAGTATAGGTAAGTTGTATTAAGGGGAGTGTTGCTTTAATTAAGTTCAACCAGCCATTAACTGTGGGGGATTGGGGGGACATCCAGTTCAGGAGGATACATTTCCTGGCATAGAATAGTAGTGTACAGAAAAGTATTCTCATGGCAGCCCTAGGGGTAACCTCGTCTATTACACCAAGAATGCATACCTGGGGGGTTATTAGTTTAGGTAGTGCAGTTTTATCCTGAATGTAATTAAGAATCTGGGACCAGAAGGCTTGGATTCGAGGGCATGACCAAATGAGATGTAGATAAGATACCTCTGAGGATAAGCAACTTTTTAATTGGACTTAATTTTTTCTTTTTTTTTGTAGTTTTTTTAATTATTTCATTACAACTTTCAAATGGGCGTCACCGACCCCATCTAAAAACAAATGCTCTGTAAGGCTACAAATTTATAGCTATTGCTACTTTTTATTCCCCATCTTTCTATTCAGGCCCTATTCTATTAATATTTCAGTCTCTTATTTATATCAATGCATGGTTGCTATGGTAATTTGGGCCATAGCAACCAAATTACCCACAAATAACCCACAAATAATTAAAAATGAAAATCAATTGCAAATTGTCTTAGAATATCACTCTCTACATTGTTCTAAAAGTCAATTTAATGGTTTCTGATAGATACACTAACTTAGCTCTGCTTGCAACAGCTTTACCGTTTGTACAGTATTTTGTCTATACTTCTTGATCTCTGTTGTCCCCCCATCATCATCATCATTATTTTATCACATGGAGCTCTAGCTTTTTCCTTCTAGTAATAGACATGCATTGACTGGTGCAAAGTTTGACCAAATCCTTTCAAACTCTAGGTAGCAGTTACTATTCTGCTGTGTAAAAGCAAATATCTTGTTGCAATGTGTTACTAGACTTTGAGCACCTGTTATTACAATGCCCTTTTCTGTCTCACAAATATTTGGTATGAATGCTTAGTACTGTGTACTGAGTCAAACCAAACAGCATCGCTATGAATGCAAGAAACTGACATTTAAATAGAAATATACAGCTCTAAAACCACATCTGCATTCCTGCTCTGTTGTCCTCCACTTTTACTTGCTGGCTTGAATGCTGCAGTCTTACGTAACAGACAAATAAGGTAATTGTGCACTAAGCTGCAGCATTTGAGAACCGCAGCATCCAAAAATGCTTTGTATCTATCAATCTGTCATTACAGAAAATTGCAGTTTAGACTTTGTCATAAATAGAAAATTGATTGTAATATTTACATAGTTAAGTTGGGTTGAAAAATAAATAAAACCCAGCACACATATATACATACACTTACATGACCCTCCTCACACTCACTGAAACTATATACCAATATCTATATTAACTGATTTTAGTATCAGTATAGTTGGATATTATTCTTGAAATCATCCAAGCCACTCTTAAAGGCATTAACAGAATCAGGCATCACAACATCATACAGCAGGACATTCCACAACCTCACTGTCCTCACTGTGAAGAAACTGCTTCAAATGAAATTCTTTTCCTCTAGTCTAAAGGGGTGACCTCTGGTCCAATATTGTAGAATACTGCACCTCCTCTCCTCTCCTATGTTTCTCCTGCCTGATGGACTGAAGATGCCCTCTAGATGGTCGGCACACGTTAGTCACATACAAATGAGTTGTGCATCTGATATGGTGACAATAAAAGGGGCAAGCTGCGACAAAATTGGTGTTGTGCGACTCTCTTCCAAAACTCTCTCGTTTGATGATCCATTTTGTGGAAAATAGATATCCCGCTAGCGCTCTATAATGTCCTCTAATGTACTTGTAAAGTGTAATCATGTCCCCTCGCAAGAGTCTTTTTTTCCAGAGAAAACAACCCCAACTGTGACAGTCTACCCTCATAATTTAAGTCTTCAATCCTTCTATTCAATTTAGTTGCACATCTCTGCACCCTCTCCAGCTCATTTATATCCCTCTTAAGGACTGGAGTCCAAAACGGCACTGCATACTCCAGATGAGACCTTACCAGGGACCTATATACTGTATATATCTATAATTATGTTTTCATGCCTTGAGTTAATGCCCTTAACAATACTTTATTTGCTTTAGTAGCCACAGAATGACACTGCCTGGAAAGTTAAATTATTGCTTACAAGAGGAATATACTTTTTCTGTGTTTCTGTGGGAAAGGCTTTGAAAAGCCTTTCCCAGTTAATATGTTGCAGAGATGCCCTTATACTGTCAAAGTTTGCACATCTAAAGATTAGCGTTTGAGTTACTCCATTTTAGAATTGCCTCTGCAACAGAATCTAAAAGGAGACCAAGTTATGCTCACCCACACAAATGCTAGAGATAAGTATTATTAGTTATTACAAGGTCCAAAAGAGAGTTATTCCTAGTAGGTTCTTGAACAAGCTGGAATAAAAAGTTGTCATTCAGCATATTTACAAACCCTTTTCCGACTTAGCAACCCATTACCCCAGGATGATTGAAGTCACCTATAATATTAATGACTAAGTTGTGAAGCCGCTTCTATTTGTAATACAGAGATCCTGTAGCAGATAAAACTCTTGCTACAACACAAACTCAATTCTGATTCTTTTTTTATTATAATTAAAGCAAGCTGACATGGTAAATGATTGATCATGTTTTCCTAAAATTGGTTAGGCTGTTTTATTATTGCAGATGGTACACCACCATTTCTTTTACACGTCATGAAATTAATTATTATTCTAATTCCTATTATTCTAATGCCTATTTTCACTATATATAGGCTATAACCAAAGGGCTAAACTCCACTTGAGATTCTGCAGGATGTCGGATTGACAGAACACATCCTACAAGTCAGATGTACTCTCATGAGTCAAAATATAATGGAACTGATAGAAAAATCTTAAGTGTAAACTACATGGAAGATTTGCCATCCGATTTGGGTGGCCATACACAGGGAAATCCGCTTATTTGGCGATGTCGCCAAACAGGCGGAACTCTCCCACGATATGCCCACATTGAGCTGGCCAATATCGAACTGATCAAATCATGGGCCCTAGGGCTCAACGATCGGATCAGAATGGAGGCGATACAGGCGGTCGGATCGCGGGGCCGCATCAAAGAACAGATGCGCCCGTGATCAAACAGGATTTTTTACCCTGGCCAATCGGCATCTGTCCGACTTTCGGCCAGATATCGATTGGGTACACCTGTCGGATGGCCCCACACACGGGCCAATAAGGTGCCGACTCGGTCTGTCTGCAGCTTTTATGGGCCCATGTATGGGGGCCTTAAGACACGCCTATTGGATGGGAACACAGCATGCTGCATCTTCATCAGACAAGATAGAATCTGATGGTGTTTGGAAGACTTTATCTTCTCACTGGAAAAATTAAATGTTGGATGAATCAGTTGTATCTGATTCAACGTGCCTTACAGCTGCAGGGGATCAGATTTTGCAGAATCCTAGAAAATCTTGTGATGATGCATGGCAAGATTTTGTGAGTCAAATAAACTCTAAATCTGATCAAAATAGCCTGTGTAGTTAAGCCATTAGTTGTTTGTTTCCATACTGTTTTGAAACAATATGACTAGTTAAGGAAGTATAACAACCATTCCTAATGTTCGAAGAAATTCAGGTGGCAATCTGCAGTACAAACATTTGCTGTTAGGCTGTTATTTTATAGTCAGAAATGGGATCATCTTTCTTTGACAGATGATAAAATGATCAGATTTAATGATAGAATCCTATTTTATTGTGTTAGAGAATAGATACAAAAAAATTCGAGAACAAATTAAGATGGTAACATTTCACTGATCTGAATGATCTGCTGAAAAGCTGATAGGTCACATTGCTAAATTTTGGCCATGTAGTTCTAGGTTGCCCAGTAAGCCAACACCCAAGGAAAATCAAGTTATCTATTGGGAAAATAACCCATCATGGTGCACTAGTGTTACATTTAAAATTATCTGTAGAAGGTCATATACAAGCAACAATAATCATGGATCTGGTAGGAATTACTGAATTACACTCACCCATCTGTTAATTAGCAAGCAAGGCTAACATTAACACTTTAAATATAGAGTAGAGAAACCAAACATTGCCATTCTGCTACAAAACATTCTAATATCTTGCATGTATCTTGTATACACTTATACATACAATAATCAGTAACTTGTGCTAATATCAGTACCATGGATGTCTGTCTGTTAAGTGTTAAGGCTACAACAAATTACCTTGTTGAAATCGAAGGTATTAAACATTTCCTTGATGTATTGGTTGGAGGCTGGACTCAAGTTCTTGAGACCAAAAAACTGCTTGAACTCATGCTGTGTAAGCTGGCCAGAAGGACATTCCGTCATATATTTCTTGTACCATTGGTGGATCTCTGTTGCACTTAGTTCCTCCACTGCCTTCCCATCCATATTCCCCATATTTGATTTTGAGAATCCTACACTTTCTACAAAGATTCCTAAAATATCCAAATAAATTGGGATTTTTTGAATGTAACACAATGATATAAATTACATAAACCTTCAAGCGAAAAATAAATTTGAAGGGGAAAAAAAAAAATCAACAAAATGATCTGAAGAATGAACTCATTATAATGGCAATGAAAGTTCTGAAGGGCAAGCAGTGGAAGTAGTCCAGAGTGAACTGTTCTGTGTTCAGAGGAAAAACTCATCTAGTAATAGACGAAGTTCTTTTAAGGTATAAGAGAAATTATCTGCTAGCCAATCCTAGTGGTTCCTCATAGCGAAAACCCCTCCTGTTCACGCAGGTGGGAGTCCTGCAGCAGAAAAACAAAAAATAGAAAAACAGTAACTCACTCTTGTGATTGAGCTGGCGTGAACATATAGGAACGGGATTAGGGAAGCAGAGAATGGTGCTGCTGAAAAGATTTCTAATCTGTTAATCGGGGATCTGGCTCTGACAGTACTAATGACCTAGAAGGGCACTAACTTTAGCTTAAAGATAATACCTTTGTTTCTTCATCTTGGGCTTTTCTAGCAAAGAATCATTGGAACAACTTGTACAGATTGTGGAGGAAGGAAGTGATATTAGCCAGGCAATGTATAAGGGGTTAGAATATTGCAAACATTTGTCAAATGTTTACATTTTTTAATTGTTTAAAAGAATTATTTCACCCCCTGCATCTGCAAAGCTCTTCAGAAATGTTTCAATGCAATACAAATACCATAAATAAATAAATAAATAAATAAAATAGTTATATTCAGTTAAACATTATTTTTATTCAAAATATTCAGAAGCCCGCTGGGCTGCCGGCCTAGTCTGAACACAAGCAATTGCATTCACTTTGGCACATCAAGCACTATTGTGGTGGGTTCAAATCCCTACATTTCCACAATGAGGCTGGAATTCTGAACCCCTCCAAGATTTGCATCGAAAAATTGCACTTTGCTGTGTTCATAAATGATCATTTATATGTTTGGTCTGCACTTGTAGGCATGGATTTTCAATTGTGCTAAGAATTTAAAAACTGCTTCTAAAGGACCAGTAACATCAAAAAAAATGTTTAAAAAAAAATTGTTAGTATACATAGAAAAAAAACAACCACCAAGACAAATTAAACTTTAAAATCCCAAAGCTTTTATTAAGAAATAACTTACCAAAACTCCACTTCTGCTCCTCTTCAGAAAAGGCGGCACAACAATGATCCAATGTGCGGTGCTCGATTTTTCCTCCCTGGCTATCTCCTATAAGAAAGGCAAGAAGGAAAAATCATGTGCTGCACGATGGATCGCCTGATCGATTTCTGAAGAGGAGCGCAATCGGAGTTTCGGTAAGTTATTTCTTAAAATGTAAGAAAGATACCTGTGCGGCGAGGTCGCCCGCCGCGCCATTGGCGGGGATGCCCGCCTCATGGTCCTTAACGCTGGTGCCATGTTGTCTTAGGGCACGCGTGGTGCACCTGTGCGCCTCTTAAAGGCGCAGGCACGCTGGCGTGCTTGCGCCATAACGTTTTTGTACGTTTTTGGCGCAAAATTTTAAATGCTATTTAAGGGCCATTCAGTTTACTGACATTGCCGTGATAGAACTTAGTTCTGGTGGTTTCTTGAGCCTAGTGCGTCTGTCTTTGAACTCTGATCTGATTATTCGTGTTTGAGCCAGCCTGCTTCCTGACAATCGGACAATCTGTATCCTGACCTTTGCCTGCCTACAACAACTCTCCTGCTTAACCCCTTGATTGACTACCCAGTTTTGACCCTTGCCTGCCTGACGATTCTGATATCCGCCTGCCTCGACCCAGCCTGTTTGACCATCCTTCTGCCTAATCCTTTTGTACCGTGACCTTCGACCCAAAAGACTCTGCTACCAGCCATGCCCCTTTGCCAGTCAGAACATCTCGCCTTGCACCTCTCGTTAAGTCCAGGTGGCACCCAAGTAAGCTGAGGGCTCATCCCGAAGCCCAAAGGTGGTCACACTACTGGTGAAGCCGAGCCGAGACCAGGGTACTTGGCACTTGTTCTGGTATTGGGTGCTGGCCGTGACATAAAGACTTTGTGATTTTTAAGTTTCATTTGCTTTGGTGTTTTTTTTTCTATGTATACTAAGAAATTTTTTAAAACATTTATTTGATGTTACTGGTCCTTTAATTAGTATCGAAAACAGAGTTTTAAGAAGAATGGGTAGTTATTAAAAGAATGTCAGCATCACACAACTGTGTAATTGTTTGTTAGTATGCTGCATTAACTACATAACCTGATCATGTGTGGCGGGCTTTGATCATTGCAGTGGAACAAAGAAAAGGAGGCAATATTTGGGAAACAAGGGGCTATGTTGCCGGCCAAGCTTCAAATTGTTTAATTCTAGCTGTAAATAATAATTATTACATGGCTGATTATTACATTATAACATTATAACAATCTGAAGCTGCCATGGCTCTTTTGTGACTCATTCCCTGTTATAATGATACATAGAATTACAGACATAACATGATAGAACCCTCATTTGTTTTGAAAGGAAGTGAACATAGTTACATCCCTCTCAAATCATGTTTCTTCACTTACATTTATAGAAATGGCTTTACCATTACTCCCCTCCAATCCATTACTCTCCCCTCCAATCAATCTTAAACTTAAACTCTGCTACCAGGATCCTTCTGCTCTCTCCTAAAAGGGAACCTGCTCAACCGAACTAAAATCCTTAGCGTGGCTGCTTGTTAAGCAAACAATAGCATATAAAACCCTGCTACTAACATTCAAAGCCCTTCACGCCTCTGCTCCTCACTACATATCTTCTCTTGTCTCACTATACGTTCCTGGTCGTCTTCTCCGCTCTTCTCAGAGCCACCTTCTCTTCACACCATCCACATCCACTGCCACCTCTCGTCTCAAACCCTTCTATCTTGCTGCTCCTTAACTCTGGAATTCCATCCCTGAATTCCTCCGTAAGGAATCCTCTCTTAATCTCTTCAAGAAAAAACTAAGAGCCTACATTTTGGACCACTAGAACATTAGTCTAGTTCTGTCCCTACTGACTATGCCTTACCTTGTGCACTTTTTTATCTCCAATTTGTACCTGTATATTAGCCTCCCATTCACTTAGACTGTAAGCTCTATGGGGCAGGGACCTCCTTCCCACTATGTCTCTTACCACATAGCACTTAAGCTCTTTGTCCTGATATGATTCTGTATATATTTATTATGTGATTTCTCACCTCCATGTATACTTTTATATATATTGTACTTTTATGCACTGTACAGCGATGCGACTCCTTAACAGCGCTTTACAAATAAAGTTATATATACATACATACAAACTTAATATTCAATCACTGTTCATACTGTCCACTGGTTGGGGATCACTGGTCTAAGGGATAGAAAGGTAAGTAATAAGGGTAGGTGTGGTACCACCTAGTGCAGCAAAATGTCCTGTAGAAGCCTGTGTGGGGTTTTTATCCCCCAGCTGATTGTCAGGGCCTGAAGGCTCCACTAAGGATTTTGCGGACCTAGGAATTAGCAGGTACCAAACACAGTTCAAGGTATCCAAGAGGTTAAGCAGTAGTAAAGTCAAATCCAGGCAGAGGTCAGTTCAGGCCACAAGATTGGTGTCAGAACGTGCCACGTGTGTTGCCTGGGTGCCGCCAATTTGCCAACGGCGTTGAAGAAGGAAGGAGCACCGACGGGCGCTCCTTACACTGATCTACGTAATAATTATGGTTTTTACTAAAATAAAACAATGCATACCCTAGAGACTGGCGCAGAAAAGGTGAGTTTAAGCTCGTTGTGTAGATCTTGTTAGAATGTGAAAAACCACTTCAATGACCATTTCTCTCATAAATATGCAGTCATTGTACAATCTATATACTATACACAATATATTATAAGTTATAAGTATATTAATGGATGAGAGTAACACATGCAAGTATGAACAGAAACACAATTTAGTCACTTTAGCAATATGTTTTAATAAAAGTGTATTCTCACTTTGTTGTGCCACATGTCACATTCCAATAATCTTTTCTCTTAATTGGTTTGTACATGCCAATCACACACATACATGTGCGCTTGCATGAAGGCCTCGTCGTCCATTATCCCATTACAATTATCACATCTAAAAGAAAGGCTTAATAGATAATTAATCTCCTTAGCAATGTGCTCTAAGGGTCAATGTGCTCTCCACTTGATTTCTGTACCTTTTAATCCCTCTTGCTGTGCATTTCCGTAAATGATCATGATGTGTAGGGATGTAGCGAACGTCGGAAAAAAAGTTCGCGAACATATTCGCGAACTTGCGCAAAAATGCGAGCGGTTCGCGAACGGTTCGCGAACCCCATAGACTTCAATGGGAAGGCGAACTTTAACATCTAAAAAAGACATTTCTGGCCAGAAAAATGATTTTAAAGTTGTTTAAAGGGTGCAACGACCTGGACAGTGGCATGCCAGAGGGGGATCAAGGGCAAAAATTTATCTGAAAAATCTGCCTGTGTGTGCTTGGAAGAGATAGTGTAGGGGGAGAGCTGTTAGTGATTTCAGGGACAGATGATAGTAAGTTTGCTGGCTAGTAATCTGCTTGATACTGCTCTGTATTGGAACAAAAAAATAAATAAAAGCAGTCCTTACAAGGACTACTGTTATTGCAGCAGTCAGCAGATGAGATCAGAAGCAGGACAGCTGCCCACTGCAGCTACATACAGAGCACTGCAGTAGAAGGTAGATTACTAGCCAGCAAAGCTACCTAAGCTTAAATGTCCCTCAAACCCCTGCAGACTTCTGTCCCTCCAATAACAGAGCAGTATCAAAACGATTACTAGCCAGCAAACTTTCAACTGTCCCTGAAATCACTAACAGGCAGCAGCTCTCTCCCTACACTATCTCTTCAGCACACACAGGCAGAGTGAAAAAACGCTGCAGGGCTTCGGTTTTTATAGGGAAGGGGAGTGGTCCAGGGGAGAGCTTCCTGATTGGCTGCCATGTACCTGCTGGTCTGGGGTGAGAGGGCAAAAAAAAGCGCCAACAATGGCGAACCCAAAATGGCGAACGTCGCGCGACGTTCGCGAACTTCCGGCGAGCGCGAACACCCGATGTTCGCGCGAACAAGTTCGCCGGCGAACAGTTCGCGCCATCTCTAATGATGTGACGTAAATATAACAAATCAAACCAGAGACAAATTATTTTGTGACCTTTTATCAAAGTCCAAAAAGGCAAGGTCCAAAGTGCAAAAAACAGGTGTAATATTATTCCCACATGGGGAGGTAGTATATTATCAGGTTCTTCCAACCTCATAATAAATTGCTTCAAACAATCATATCACTTTAACTTCTGACACATTCTTTGTAACTCGGTTAAAAAATAAATGGTAAATAATTATTTTCTCTTTCAACAAACTTTTTGTTGACTTTTTTTGGAGAAAATCTTACAAAACATAAGAGCGTAGGATTGCGTTACACAGTATATGTACAATAAAAGATTCAAAAATATAGATCAGAGTATTCATGAGAATTTCAAAAACTCAAAAGGTAAATGATTATTTTAAACACTAACCTTTGGTCTTCTACTTCACAGTAACTCAGTATCCTATTAGTGGTGGGGACATTGATAGGCCCCCAATACTCAAAATATATTTTTTTAAACCATGATCACTTTTTGGCCACACCCCATGTACAAAACCTATTTTCTTACAAAACCACCAAGATGTGCCAGTATAATTAGTAAACAAAAAGGATAATGTGCATATTAACTCCAGATGTGCAGATATAATCCCCAAAAGTAAAATGGATAATGGGCATATTAACCCTATACTGGCCAGTATAATACTATAAAAATTTATTAATCAGTATATTATCACCAGCTATACCAGTATAAATACTACAGAAAATAAATAATCAGCCTAATTACCCCAGACATGCTAGTACAATTACTATATCAGCAGATATAGATGGGTAGATGCCCCATTGGCCCTGATTAGGGGTACTGCATATACTGTACTTAAAGCCATCTATATTTTAAATACCAAATATCTTGCTATCATAAATCTTGGGGGCTGGATAATAGTAAAATGCTAATATTATAGAGAATGAGTATGTGTAGCTCTTGGAGACCCAGCAATGAATGAAAAGCCGATACCTCTTTATGCATCAAACGGGATGATCCCAAAGTTTATTCCATGGTGCATAAAGAGGTATCGGCTTTTCATTCATTGCTGGATTCATTGCTGGTGTGTGGCTAGGCCAGTGCCAATACCTGCATCCCCTCCTGTCTAACTTTAATGCTCTTGGATACCCAACATACTTTCCCAAAAAATTGCTGTCACTCATACATATACATACTTACTGTAGGTCAGAGAATGACCCTCAAGAATCCTTGCAAAGTTGCTGTCATTGACTGATCCATCATTCTTTTTACAGTATTTGATGCAGACACAGAATTGTATAAAATGAATCATTTATTGTGCTGTCTGTTACAAAACCAGTTTGGTAACTGCTGAATAAGATGAGTGAAGAGGTCAGTACTCATTATACTCACTCAAATACCATCTCCCAAAACAAAAGAAGCCGTTCAGAAAGTTTATTGAATAGAAAAGGTTCTATACAATCGATATAGAAATGATTAAGGCAATTGTGCGCCTAAACATAGGTGCAATCAGCAGACAAGTTGTGGTTTCACAGTTTAGGGTAAAATGTCACAACAGACCAAGCAAATCGACTGATTTGATCATGAAACTGTAAGCTGCAAATAGAAAAGCCTTTCAGGTATGTCAGATATTCAGATCTTCCTCAGGCTTGATGTAAGTACACAAATGACATCCCGAGAGCTCAGCAAAGAAATATGTGAACAGGTTAAAATTAGTATGTTTGTTTCTGGGAAGAGCAATTACATAATCATTGATACTAAATAATATTATTATATTGTGGATTGCATTTAAACCAGATAATTTTCCAGATATTTTCATATTAAAAATATAGAAAACATACATTTTCATTAACTGATCTCTGTTATACTGTATAGAAGTAGCAGCAGTTGCCTTGTGGAATTTATTTACTAAATCTCCAAATACCAACATGCCCAAGGCTAATGGCACAAGGAATATATTACAATACAGAAATGCAATTTAAACTTGCAGAAAAAAAAACTTTCAGTTAAGTTTTAGTATGTTATAGAATGGACAATTCTCAGCAACTTTTTAATTGATTTTTATTATTTATTTGTTATTTTTATATATTTTTTCTTCTACTGACTCTTTCCAGCTTTCAAATAGGGGTCACTGACCCCATCTAAAAACAAATGCTCTGTAAGGCTACAAATGTATTTTTATTGCTACTTTTTATTACTCATCTTTCTATTCAGGTAATCTCGTATTCATATTCCAGTCTCTTATTTAAAGGAGAATTCAACCCTAAAGTTAAAAAAAACCCACCCCCTACCCTACATAGACCCCCCTACCCCCCCCCCCCCAGCCTAAGTGTTACCCCGGGCAAATGCCCCTAATGTTTTACTTACCCCTCAGTGAATATTCAGGCATCAGAGTTCACGGGCGCCATCTTCTTCTCTTCAGAAATCTTCACAATGAGACTGGCATGGCGGTGCATGCGCAGTTGGAACAATTTTCTGTTTCACAACAAACTCACGATAATTGGGGTAGCGCTGATCTCATTCCGAAGATTACCAAAGCGGCTGAAGATGGCGTCGGTGAACTCCAATGCCTGGGAAGGTACATGAAAGGAGTTGCTTACGACTCGTATTCATAAACACAAACATATCATCAGCCAAGTCACAGTTTACATTCCTGTATTTATTGATTCGATTTAACAGCCAGTAGTTAATAAATGAAACTGCCACCTATAAATGACAACATAGGCTTCTATAACGCTTCTATTTATATGCTTTATATAACCACCCTTATAAATATATTCTTGCTCTGTTAGTGACAACCACACATATGCTCATTGCAATACCTTTATTTGCTGAAGACACATTTACAATGACCTCAGAATCAAGAATACACCCCTCATGAATACAGCACTGCCAAATGCAGGCAGCACTGTATTCATGCAGAAAGTGCAGGTCCTGCAGCAGTGGCAGCCTCTAGTGTGCTATGATTATTGGTGTAGTAGGACTTGACTCTTTACCATGTAACTTTAAAGCCCACATCCCAGGAGTATATACAACAAAGGTTCTCTGATCTACTTTCAACGTCTTTACCATTAAAAATCCAGCCCAATGGTAGCCCAGTGACTGCCACTGACCTTTCTTAGTGGGACAATGGGAACTGGTTTTTACTCTTTGAACCCTGCCCCCCACTTTGTAAATTAGCAGGATGATGTTTTTGTTGACTAAGCAGTCAATCATATGGGAAGGACAAATGTATCTAAGTGACCTGAGGAAAAGTTACTTTTTGACAGATAAGGTACCTCTGTAATTATAATTATTGGAATGCGGATATGGGCTGTGCTGACGTGTTCAGGAAACGTGAATCCTTTTTGAAGATTCTTTGTTGAAAAGTGTACATTTAAGATATAGCAAATGATAAAAAATGATGAAAAGCCTTTATGTGTACATTACAGGTTGCCCATCAGTAATACTAATAAGTTAGCTGAGCCTTCCCCCTAGGGGGCACAGGTGGCTGGTGGGTTAATAATTCAAGCCCCCAGGTAGAAGGGCCATCCTAGCGTAGGTGTATAGGCCCCCACCATTACTGATGTTGGCCTTATGTTTTTGTGGTGGGTGCTGCCAACAAGCAAAATGGGACTCTCATATACACAGTTACACCCCCAATCCACAAAGACTAAGGGGCACATTTACTAAGCTAGAGTGAAGGATTAGAATAAAAAATACTTTGAATTTCGAAGTATTTTTTTTGGCTACTTCGACCATCGAATAGGCCACTTCGAACTTTGACTACGACTTCGACTTCAAATCGAACGATTCGAACTAAAAATCGTTCGACTAATCGACCATTCGATAGTCAAAGTGCTGTCTCTTTAAAAAAAACTTCGACCACCTATTTCACCACCTAAAACCTACCGAGCACCAATGTTAGCCTATGGGGAAGGTCCCCATAGGCTTTCTAGGCAATTTGGGATTCAAGGAAAATCGTTCATCGATGGATTAAAATCTTTAGAATTGTTCGATTCAAAAGATTTAATAGTTCGATCCCAAATTGCCTAAAAAGCCTATGGGGACCTTCCCCATAGGTTAACATTGGTGCTCGGTAGGTTTTAGGTGGCGAAGAAGGTGGTCGAAGTTATTTTTAAAGATTTGATCGAACGAATTGCGCTAAATCCTTCGACTTTGATATTCGAAGTCGAAGGATTTATCTTCGAGGGTCGAATATCGAGAGTTAATTAACCCTCGATATTCGACCAATAGTAAATGTGCCTCTAGGTGTGTCCCTAGGCCTCTTGTACAAAATAGGCTCCAAGCCTCACTCTTCTCTTCAACACCACGTTCTGAATGTTTCCAACTACATGCATACTGTATGTTTCCATTAAATAGGTGCAACTGACTGTAGAATTTAGGTTCAATTTCAAAACAAAGTTAGTAAACAAATCAAAACAGAATTGACCCATGAAACAATAAACAAGCTTAGGTTAGGGCCAATGTTCCCTCTAAGCTATGCACTTATCTATGGGGTGCCGTTTGTCCCAAATACATTCTGTATACAAAACTATCCCTAATACACAAAATGAATGTCTCTCATGTTATATATGTATTTGTGACCATACACAGAGAAAAAAATATACAAAAGACTTATTTCTATTAAAGAATGAAAACAAAATCTGGTTAGTGCACAAAAGGATGTCATTATATCACAAACTCCATTCTGTACAGCTTAACAAGCAATCTGTCGCACAAATGTATAACCTCCATGTAACAGACTCACTTATGTGCAAAGTTACTTACAGAATGAATTATGTAAAAACAAAGTTGGACATAATATATAATAGTGTAACTAACTAGTGCTTGTCAAGCTAGATTTGACTGACAAAATAGATATCTGTGACAGAAAGCAAGATTTTATAGTACAGGATTCGTTCTTTCCACAAAATGACAGTTTTGTTTCACAAAACAGATAAAATAGCCATTCTGTGAAGCAACACTGTCAGTCACATTCCTGAACCAATAAGAACAAAGCTTATTGCCATATACAAACAAGATGAGAAGTGGCCAGCTCTGCTCCACATGGCTGAGGCAAAGTATCTGGCCTGCTATAGAGGGCGCCCTCTAATGTCCCCTGTGCTGCATAGTAATAAACATGAACAAACATTTCCTAAAAGAGCTGCTGTTAAACACTACAGGTTCATAAATGGAAGTTTTTACAAATGGCTGAGAAATATAATGCTGCACTTATAATGATTGTAGAGAAAGAAAAGTATGCAAAACTTACATAAATATGATCATTTTAGGTGATATGGCTATTCTTATTGTAGTAACCTGAGTGTGTGGCCATTTTGGTTAAGGTCATTCCTGCTGTTTTGCCATTATCTTATGACTCACTCCTGTTCCTCTTCCTGTCTAAGCTGAGAGTAATTATGGGACAGGCCACACCCACCTGCGATGTTGTATTAAATGTACCAGAAGTTACTGTGCTTGTCTGGCTGCTTTGCCTGACTCTCAGAGTCAGTTATAAGTTTTGTATATGATAGTTAGACTCCAATGTCTCCTCCTAGCTGTAATCTTGCACCAATAAGCTTGTAGTAGTCTCTTAATAATGTGCTTAGCTATAGTTCAACTACTACATAATAGCTTTAGCCAGAGACTTGGGACTGATCATGTGCACACAGTGTTTAGTATGATGTGTAGGTTATATGAGCAGCCACTCCTGAGTACTGTATGTAAACAAAAGGCTTCAGGACTTCAACTTCACCTCCTTTCGTGAATTCAGGTCTTTTCACTGCTTCGGGACTTCAGCTTCGTCTTTTCGGCACTTCCGCATTCTGTAATATGCGAAATGGCCGCATGGTTTGGGCACTCGTAAAGGGGACCAGGCTCTTTGAAAAATGCAGCACTTCTGGGCCCCCCCTTCAGGCCCGGAACACTTGTCCCCCCCCTGCTGGCGGCCCTGGACATGCATGTGACATGGGCACAGTTGTGCTCTCTGCTCTAGTGTTGTGCCCCCCTCGACCCACTCTGATGTGAAAGGGTTAGGCACTGGGCAGGTAAGGGGACGGCATCATTAGAGTCTTTTGTTATAAATAAATATAAAGCATTGTGCAGCTTGATGCTTCTCTATAAATAGATTATGATCACCTAAAATTGCCCCTGCCTAAATGACCCCCTTTTGTTTACACACAGTACTCAGGAGTGGCTGCTCATATAACCTACACATCATACTATAGAGAATGAGTGGTCATACCTCCCAACATTTTGGAAGTAAAAAGAGGGACACAAATTTTTTTTTGTCATGTAGCACGGCAAATTTTTTTTGACCACACACATTTTTGTGGCCACACCCCGTAATTACCATGTTCATTTTACAAAGTTTGGCAGGTTATAAAAGTATGAAAATATTTCTGCTTATCTAAACTGTTAAAATTACTTATTTTCTTATCTCAAAATTGTTACAAAGTATCTTAGTTGCACCTGTTAGCTGTACTGGCCTCTCTGCCAAAAGCCAATTAAGTTAGAAATTTTGGACACAGCGGCGTAACTAGAGGGGGCGGGCCCTGGCGCGGGATGTGCAGCTGGGCCCCGCCCCCCTCCGAACGGCCAGAAACGGCCGCAGAAACCTAGTGGTACG
Organism: Xenopus petersii; assembly: GCA_038501925.1. Classification (NCBI taxonomy): domain Eukaryota; kingdom Metazoa; phylum Chordata; class Amphibia; order Anura; family Pipidae; genus Xenopus; species Xenopus petersii. The sequence continues at coordinate 142,784,769 of CM076674.1, forward strand.
CGAGCTACCGGGGGGCCCTGAGGGGGTGCGGGCCCTGGCCCGCTCGCACCCCCTGCTCCCCCGGTAGTTCCGCCACTGTTTGGACACAATAAAGATTTTTACACTTTGATTTGGTGCCTGCTGGAAGTCTGCGTTTATTGAGTGCCTGCTCCTTTTTACATTTCGGTTCATCCGCCCCCTATGCTGAGGGCTCAGGGCAGTGCACCTGGGCCACTTCCCTTACGTGGTGAGTAATTTGTTTACCACATTGAAGTACCCACACTACAGATGACTTCTTGTAAGTTAGAAATTTTGTTTCTTTTTCTGGCTGTTTAGTGCAGAGAAAAGAGGGACCTGCAGGCTGAGCTGTTAAAAGAGGGACTGTCCCTCCAAAAAAAGGGACAGTTGGGAGGTATGCACTGTGCACATGATCAGTCCCAAGTCTCTGGCTAAAGCTTTTATGTAGTAGTTGAACCATACCTCCCAACATTTTGGAAATAAAAAAAAAGACAAAAAATTATTTTGCATGTAGTGCAGCAATTTTTTTGACCACACCCATTTTGTGGCCGCACCCCCTAATTACCATGTTCTTTTTACAAAGTTTGGCAGGTTATAAAAATGTGAAAATATTTCTCCTTATCTTAACTGTTAAAATTACTTTTTTCTTATCTCAAAATTGTTATAAAGCATCTTAGTTGCACCTGTTAGCTGTACTGGCCAATTAAGTTAGAACTTTGTTTCTTTTTCTGGCTGTTCAGTGCAGAGAAAAGAGGGACTTTCCAGTACAAATGAGGGACCTCAGGTTGAGCTGTCAAAAGAGGGACTGTCCCTCTGAAAAAAGGGCAGTTGGGAGGTATGTGTGCACATGATCAGTCCCAAGTCTCTGGCTAAAGCTATTATGTATTGTAGTAGTTGATCTATAGCTAAGCACATGATTAAGAGACTACTACAAGCTAATTGGTGCAAGATTACAGCTAGGAGGAGACATTGGAGTCTAACTATCATATACAAAACTTATAACTGTCTCTGAGAGTCAGGCAAAGCAGCCAGACAAGCACAGTAACTTCTGGTACATTTAATACAACATCGCAGGTGGGTGTGGCCTGTCCCATAATTACTCTCAGCTTAGACAGGAAGAGGAACAGGAGTGAGTCATAAGATAATGGCAAAACAGCAGGAATGACCTTAACCAAAATGGCCACACAAGCAGGTTACTACAATAAGAATAGCCATATCACCTAAAATGATCATATTTATATAAGTTTTGCATACTTTTCTTTCTCTACAATCATTATAAGTGCAGCATTATATTTCTCAGCCATTTGTAAAAACTTCCATTTATGAACCTGTAGTGTTTAACAGCAGCTCTTTTAGGAAACGTTTGTTCATGTTTATTACTATGCAGCACAGGGAACATTAGAGGGCGCCCTCTATAGCAGGTCAGATACTTTGCCTTAAGGTGGCCATACACGGGCCGATAAAAGCTGCCGACAGACTGTGTCGGCAGCTTATTGGCCCATGTATGGGGGCCCCCGACGGGCTTCCCCGATCGAGATCATCTCGATCGGATGGGTTTAAAAACCCAGTCGGATCGCGGCCGCATCTGTTCGTAGGGATGTAGCGAACGTCGGAAAAAAAGTTCGCGAACATATTCGCGAACTTGCGTCAAAAATGCGAACGGTTCGCGAATGTCGCGAACCCCATAGACTTCAATGGGAAGGCGAATTTTAAAAGCTAAAAAAGACATTTCTGGCCAGAAAAATGGTTTTAAAGTTGTTTAAAGGGTGCAACGACCTGGACAGTGGCATGCCAGAGGGGGATCAAGGGCAAAAATGTATCTGAAAAATACATTGTTGACACAGCGCTGCGTTTTCTGCTGTAAAGGGCAGAAATCACACTACATTTCTAAACCTGTGTAATAAAATGCTTTAAAACGTCCGGCGTCTACATGCCAATCAAGTCGTGTAAAGGTTACAGCCTGTTCACACGCAAAGACGAAACGCGGCGCTTACTGCAACGCAAAAGAACGCAAAGAGCTTTAATGAATGATACCGTCAAGTGAGCAAATAATAGTTGTTAATTACTAGTTGAGCTTGTCACCTCCAGGATGTTCGTCCTGTTGGTGGCAATATTTCTGTAGTGGTGTGTGTCACCGTGCTTGTGCGCACGTGCACGGTCAGGCAGAGGTAATTCAATGTACAGTGAAGCGAACCAAAAAACACAGATTCTGCAGTGTGGGCCCAGTTTTGGTCTACTTTATTGATCACCTGCGGTGACCATAAAAGATGCGATTTTGCCACTGTTGCAGAACCCTGAAAAATTAGGCATGTGTACTTTCCTGAAAAATTATGGTTTTTTTTGTCGCAGCCACTGCAGCACAGAGGCCAGAAAAAATATGCCATATAAATGCTAACAATATAAATTTTTTTTGTCGCAGCCACTGAAGCACAGAGGCCAGAAAAAATATGCCATATAAATGCAAACAATATAAATTTTTTTTGTCGCAGCCACTGAAGCACAGAGGCCAGAAAAAATATGCCATATAAATGCTGAAAATATTAATTTTTTTTTTGTCGCAGCCACTGCAGCACAGAGGCCAGAAACAATATGCCATATAAATGCTGAAAATATTCATTTTTTTTTGTCACAGCCACTGAAGCACAGAGGCCAGAAAAAATATGCCATATAAATGCTGAAAATATTCCTTTTTTTTGTCACAGCCACTGAAGCACAGATGCCAGAAACAATATGCCACATAAATGCTAAAAATATTCCTTTTTTTTGTCACAGCCACTGAAGCACAGAGGCCAGAAACAATATGCCATATAAATGCTGAAAATATTCCTTTTTTTTTGTCACAGCCACTGAAGCACAGAGGCCAGAAACAATATGCCATATAAATGCTGAAAATATTCCTTTTTTTTGTCACAGCCACTGAAGCACAGAGGCCAGAAAAAATATGCCATATAAATGCTGAAAATATTCCTTTTTTTTTGTCACAGCCACTGAAGCACAGAGGCCAGAAAAAATATGCCATATAAATGCTGAAAAAATTCATTTTTTTTTGTCACAGCCACTGAAGCACAGAGGCCAGAAAAAATATGCCATATAAATGCTGAAAAAATTCATTTTTTTTTGTCACAGCCACTGAAGCACAGAGGCCAGAAACAATATGCCATATAAATGCTGAAAATATTCATTTTTTTTTGTCACAGCCAGAGGCCAGAAAAACTCAGGATTTACCTGGATTCAAATTAAACCAGTAGGGTTTGCACCCTAGTTTGTAACGGTGGTGGAGGGAGGAGGACGCTAAAGGACAGCTGTGTGTGGAGTCATGAGGCGTGCAGAGAAGGACAGCTGCATGGGGAGTCAGAATCAGAAACTCAGAACAAGTCTTCCGGCGTGCAGTAACCCTCCGAGATCCACCCCTCATTCATTTTAATAAAGGTCAGGTAATCCACACTTTTGTGACCTAGGCGAGTTCTCTTCTCAGTTACAATCCCTCCTGCTGCACTGAAGGTCCTTTCTGAGAGGACACTTGAGGCGGGGCAAGACAAGAGGTTCATGGCAAATTGTGACAGCTCTGGCCACAGATCAAGCCTGCGCACCCAGTAGTCCAGGGGTTCATCGCTCCTCAGAGTGTCGATATCTGCAGTTAATGCCAGGTAGTCCGCTACCTGCCTGTCGAGGCGTTCTTTGATGGTGGATCCAGAAGGGTTCTGGCGCTGCCTTGGATTGAAAAACATTTGCATGTCTGACGTTACAGAGTGGCCAAAGTGCTTTGTCCTTGCAGGTGCGCTCGTGGCAGGATTACTGGCACCTCTGCCCCTGGAATGTTGATGAGTTCCTGAAGTGACATCACCCTTAAAAGCATTGTACAACATGTTTTGCAGGCTGGTTTGTAAATGCAGCATCCTTTCGGACTTGTGGTACGTTAGTAACATTTCTGCCACTTTATGCTTGTACCGAGGGTCTAGTAGCGTTTCCACCCAGTACAGGTCCTTCTCCTTAAGCCTCTTGATACGGGGGTCCTTCAACAGGCATGACAGCATGAAAGACCCCATTCTCACAAGGTTGGATGCAGAGGTATCCATCTCCGCTTCCTCGTTATCAAGGACTGCATCATCCACGGTCTCCTCCCCCCAGCCACGTACAAGACCAGGGGTCCCCAAAAGGTCACCACTAGCCCCCTGGGAAGCCTGCTCCTGTTGGTCCTCCTCCTCCACAAAGCCACCTTCCTCCTCTGACTCCACTTCTGACACCTCTCCCTGCATTGCAGCAGGTGCCTGGGTTCGTTCTGGTGATTCCGACCAGAAATCGTGTGCTTCTTGCTCCTCGTCACGCTGGTCTACAGCCTCATCTGTCACTCGTTGCACGGCACGCTCCAGGAAGAAAGCAAAGGGTATTAGGTCACTGATGGTGCCTTCGGTGCGACTGACCATATTTGTAACCTCTTCAAAAGGGCGCATGAGCCTGCAGGCATCGCACATAAGCACCCAGTAACGGGGTAAAAAAATCCCCAGCTCTGCAGATCCAGTCCTACCACCCAGTTCAAACAGGTATTCGTTGACGGCTCTTTGTTGTTGCAGCAGACGTTCCAACATGAGGAGCATTGAATTCCATCGAGTCTGGCTGTCGCAAATCAAACGCCTGACTGGCATGTTGTACCGCTGCTGAATGTCAGCAAGGCGTGCCATGGCTGTGTAGGACCGTCTGAAATGGGCCGACACCTTCCTGGACTGCCTGAGAACGTCCTGGAATCCTGGGTACTTCAAGACAAAACGGACTATTAAATTCAGAACATGTGCCATGCAGGGCACATGTGTTAAATTGCCCAGTCTCAGTGCTGCCAACAGATTGCTTCCGTTGTCACACACCACTTTTCCGATCTTCAGTTGGTGTGGGGTCAGCCACCGATCGGCCTGTGACTGCAGAGATGACAGGAGTACAGATCCGGTATGGTTTCTGCTTTCCAGGCACGTCATCCCCAAGACAGCATGACAACGGCGTACCTGGCACGTCGAATAGCCTAGGGGGAACTAGGGGTGCACAGGTGTGGAGGAGGAGGACCCAGCAGCAGAGGAGGAAGAAGAGGAAGAAGACGAGGTAGAGAGCGAAGGAGGAGTAGAGGTGGTGGCAGAACCGCGTGCAATCCGTGGTGGTGACACCAACTCCACTGTTGTTGTTGAGCCACACATTCCCTGCTTCCCAGTCATTACCAAGTTCACCCAGTGGGCAGTGTAGGTGACATACCTGCCCTGACCATGCTTGGAGGACCATGCGTCAGTAGTCATATGGACCTTTGGCCCAACACTAAGTGACAGAGATGCGGTGATTTGGCTCTGCACATGGTGGTACAGGTGTGGTATTCCCTTTTTTGAAAAAAAATTGCAGCTGGGTACCTTCCACTGCGGTGTCCCAATTGCTACAAATTTGCTGAAGGCCTCAGAGTCCACCAGCTGGTATGGTAAAAGCTGGCGGGCTAAGAGTGCGGACAAGCCAGCTGTCAGACGCCGGGCAAGGGGGTGACTCGCAGACATTGGCTTCTTACGCTCAAACATGGCCCTCACAGAAACTTGGCTGGGGGCAGATGACTGGGAATGGGAACTGGTGGTCAAGGTGGAAGGCGGAGTGGAGGGTGGTTCAGACGGGTCAAGGACAGCAGAGGTAGAGCAGTAAGATGCTGGACCAGAAGGAGGGTGGCTTTTAGTTTGCCTGTTGCCTTTGAGGTGTTGCTCCCAAAGTGCTTTGTGCTTGCCGTTCATGTGCCTTCGCATAGAAGTTGTACCTATGTGGCTGTTGGGCTTCCCAAGACTCAGTTTCTGACTGCACTCATTGCAAATTACAACGCTTTTGTCAGAGGCACACACATTAAAAAATTCCCACACTGCTGACCTTTTTGAAGCTGGCAATCTGGCGGTAACAGTAGAAGTTGGCGGCGTTGGCGGCAATGGCGGGTGCGTTGGCCGGCTGACCACAGGTGCCGATACATGTTTTTGCCCTACTGTTCCCTGCGAGCTGTCCTCCCTGCTTCTTCTAAGTCTTATTCTCCTCCTGCCTCTCTGACTCTCCGTCTCTCCATCTGAACTATCCTCCTCTTGCTCTCTTCTACTGGGCACCCACAAAACATCAATCTCCTCATCCTCATTCTCCTCAGATGCATCAATTTCTTCTGACAGCTCACAGAAGGAAGCAGCAGCGGGGACCTCCTCATCACTCATTATGTCCATCTCTGTTGTGTTCTCTGCCAGAATTAAATCTGGTGTAACGTCCTCATCTCCTTCATCTTCTTCTGCCAATAATAGTTGCGCATCACTCAGTTCAAGAAACTCATGTGAAAATAACTCCTCTGACTCCAGTGAAGATGGGGCGCCGGTGGTGGAGGAAGTGTTACGTGGGGTGCCCATAGCAGTGGAGGATGAGGATGTTGTGGTAAAGTTAGAAACGGTAGAGGATGGGGTGTGCTGTGTAAGCCAGTCAACTACCTCTTCAGCATTTTGGGAGTTCAGGGTCATTGCCTTTTTAAAACTGGGCAATTTCCTAGGGCCACAGGATAGCAAAGCAGCACGGCCCCTAGTGCCTCTGCGTGGCAGCCTGCCTTTGCCTGGCATTATTTTTAAAACAACAACAACAACTCAGGTGGTGTTTCTGGAGACGGTATTATTATTGATATTTAGACAGAATGTGAACAAGCTCACACAGCTAGATGGCAGTTGTTTGAAAATGAAGAACACACTGGGCAAACAAGGCCTACAAGGTCAACGTATACACTACTACAGCAGTGGATACGGAATATATTATTGCTGCTTGAAAAACGTCACTCGGGTGGTGTTTCTGGAGACGGTATTATTATTGATATTTAGACAGAATGTGAACAAGCTCACACAGCTAGATGGGAGTTGTTTGAAAATGAAGAACACACTGGGCAAACAAGGCCTACAAGGTCAACGTATACACTACTACAGCAGTGGATACGGAATATATTATTGCTGCCTGAAAAACGTCACTCGGGTGGTGTTTCTAGAGACGGTATTATTATTGATATTTAGACAGAATGTGAACAAGCTCACACAGCTAGATGGGAGTTGTTTGAAAATGAAGAACACACTGGGCAAACAAGACCTACAAGGTCAACGTATACACTACTACAGCAGTGGATACGGAATATATTATTGCTGCCTGAAAAACGTCACTCGGGTGGTGTTTCTGGAGACGGTATTATTATTGATATTTAGACAGAATGTGAACAAGCTCACACAGCTAGATGGGAGTTGTTTGAAAATGAAGAACACACTGGGCAAACAAGGCCTACAAGGTCAACGTATACACTACTACAGCAGTGGATACGGAATATATTATTGCTGCCTGAAAAACGTCACTCGGGTGGTGTTTCTGGAGACGGTATTATTATTGATATTTAGACAGAATGTGAACAAGCTCACACAGCTAGATGGTTGTTGTTTGAAGAACACACTGGGCAAATAATGCCTGCTAGTGCACTACTATTGGTGTACTACTATGAAGAACAGCAACAGCACTGTACACGTTAAAGAACAGTAAGATAAGTAAAAGAAAAAAAAAATATATGTATATTAAAAAAAAAAAAATTCTCGGGTTGCTGCTGCTGAACTACTAGGAGCAGCACAGCAGCACACCAGTCCCACTCCCCAACATAGCTAGACTAGTAGCACTGGGCTGTTATAGTAGCAAAGTAAAACAACAAAAAAGAAAATAAAAGCAGTCCTTACAAGGACTATTGGGTTATTACAGCAGTCAGCAGATGAGATCAGAAGAGATCAGTGCCCACAGCAGGCAGCTACATACAGAGCACTGCAGTAGAAGGTAGATTACTAGCCAGCAAAGCTACCTAACCTAAAATGTCCCTCAAATCCCTGCAGACTTCTGTCCCTCCAATACAGAGCAGTATCAAGTAGATTACTGGCCAGCAAACTTACTATCAACTGTCCCTCAAAGAAATCAGTGAAATCAGTAACAGCTCTCTCCCTACACTAGCTCTTGCAAGCACACACAGGCAGAATGAAAAAAACGCTGCAGGGCTTCAGTTTATATATGGAAGGGGAGTGGTCCAGGGGGTGTGGGGGTGGTCCAGGAGGGAGAGCTTCCTGATTGGCTGCCATGTATCTGCTGGTCTGGGGTGAGAGGTCAAAAAAAAGCGCCAGGTAAGGCGAACCCAAAATGGCGAACGTCGCGCGACGTTCGCGAACATTCGGCGAGCGCGAACAGTCGATGTTCGTGCGAACAAGTTCGCCGGCGAACAGTCCGCGACATCCCTATCTGTTCGTTAATGTGGTCCCGCAATCCGACCGCCCATTTGCGAATGCTAGGATCCGATCGTTGGGCCCTAGGGCCCACGATCGGATCTGCCCGATATTGCCCACCTCAAGGTGGGCATATCGGAGGGAGATCCGCTCGTTTGGCGACATCGCCAAACGAGCGGATCTATCAATGTATGGCCACCTTTAGCCATGTGGAGCAGAGCTGGCCACTTCTCATCTTGTTTGTATATGGCAATAAGCTTTGTTCTTATTGGTTCAGGAATGTGACTGACAGTGTTGCTTCACAGAATGGTTATTTTATCTGTTTTGTGAAACAAAACTGTCATTTTGTGGAAAGAATGAATCCTGTACTATAAAATCTTGCTTTCTGTCACAGATATCTATTTTGTCATTCAAATCTAGCTTGACAAGCACTAGTTAGTTACATTATTATATATTATGTCTAACTTTGTTTTTATATAATTCATTCTGTAAGTAACTTTGCACATAAGTGCGTCCGTTACATGGAGGTTATACATTTGTGCGACAGATTGCTTGTTAAACTGTAAAGAATGGAGTTTGTGATATAATGACATCCTTTTGTGCACTAACCAGATTTTGTTTTCATTCTTTAATAGAAATAAGTCTTTTAGTATATTTTTTTCTCTGTGTATGGTCACAAATACTTATATAACATGAGAGACATTCATTTTGTGTATTAGGGATAGTTTTGTATACAGAATGTATTTGGGACAAACGGCACCCCATATACTGCTGAAGTCTCTATGGCTTATTTACTTATCACACCAAAGTACAATTTTCAGCTGCAGCCACCAATTACCATAGAAACTGCTCCTTATGCAATTGTGCCCAATATTTTCCAGTTGGCATCATTTCCACCATTTGGCATGCGTGTGACGTGTACACTCTATTTTTTTGGAGCAACTGTGCTGCTGCAATTAATGCAGGGCAATGTAGGAACCCAGGCTGGAGATACTGTTTGGTTTGGAGGTGGCAGTAAGTCCAAGATTCTCCTACGCCAATTGGCCTAACTGCCCTTGATTTAGTAAGGACTGGGCACGTGAAGCTTAATTTTCTGTTTATGTATGTTTAAACATTACTATGCAAACAGAAGGATACCCATTAACGCTCCTGTGACAAGCCTTCTAGACTTTATTGGAGCTAAATATAGTTTTTTGAATAGATTAAGCTGAATATGCTGTTCTGCAGTGATTGTTAACAACCTGGCTTTTGTTACCAAGCATGCGCATATTTCTTGCATTTCTGGAACCACTAAGCACCATTAAAGAAAATCATACTAATTTTAGACCATTTAAATATCAATTATGTGAATTTTTACTTGTGGACCCCCACAACTTCTGAATAGACTGATAAATCCACCCTAAGTTCTACATTTTGGAATATCTTCAACTGAGGGTTGAACACTTCATTGGGACTGACTGAGCACTACAGGTATGGGATCTGTTAAGACCCGTTGTCCAGAATGCTCCAAATTATGAGAAGGTCATCTCCCATAGGCTTCATTTCTAAAAATGATTTCATTTTTCTCTATACAGGTATGGCATAGGTTATCCAGAATACTTGGGACCTTGGGTATTCTAGATAAAGTGTATTTCCATAATGTGGATCTCTATACCTTAAAGGATAAGTAAACATATAAAATAAGTCTATATTAAATTGATGAGGGTGCTATTCTAAGCACTTTTGCAATTTACATTCATTATTTATTTTCTTTTAATTTCAAGATATTAAGGAATACATGTATTGTTAACATGAATGAATTTTGTTCCAAACAGCGCCACCTGCTGGTCATTTCCCCACCAGTTTGACCACCAAGTAGTCAAGAAAGTTGTCAGGAGAAAGAAAGAGGCTGCTCTGATGTTCTTCTGTTTAGGAATAAAATTATAAACCTTCCTCAAATCGTTCCTAAGCAGAAGAACATCAGAGCAGCCTCTTTCTCCTGACAACGTCCTTAATATCTTGGAAGTAAAAGAAAATAAATTATGAATGTAAATTGCAAAAGTTATTAGAATAGCCCCCTCATCAATTTTCCATTCACTTATTTTAAAGGTTTATTTATCCTTTAAAGGGATACTGTGCATTTTTCAAAATGCATCATATAATAGTGTTGCTCCAACAGACTTCTGCACAGAAATCAGTTTATCAAAATAGCAAACAGATTTTTTTATATTTTATTTTGAAATCTGACATGAAGCTAGACATATTGTCATTTTTCCAGCTGCCCCAGTCATGTGACTTGTGCTGTGGCAAACTTCAGTCACTCTTTACTGCTGTACTGCAAGTTGGAGTGATATCACCCCCTCCCTCCCTTCCAGCAGCCTAACAACAGAACAATAGGAAGGTAACCAGCTCTCTAGCACAAGATAACAGCTGCCTGGTATATCTAAGAACAGAATTCAAAAGGAAAATCCAGGTCCCTATGCGTCACATTAAGTTGCATTGAGTAGGAAGAACAACTGCCTGCCAGAAAGCAGTTCCATCCTAAAGTGCTGGCTCTTTCTGAAAGCACATGATCAGGCAAAATGACCTGAGCTGGCTGCCTACACACCAATATTACAACTTAAAAAATACACTTGCTGGTTCAGGAATTCGATTTTATGTGGTAGAGTGAATTATTTGCAGTGTAAATAGTGTAATATAAAAAATAAAAACGAGATCATAAAAATTATGACAGACACCCTTTAAGTCTACTTAAAAATCATATAAACATTAAATAACCCCAATAGACTGGTTTTGCCTCCAATAAGGATTAATCAGGGGTGCTTTGCCTCAGGCGGCAGCGCCCCACTAGGTACCAGGGGCAGCAAAAATGCTACTCCTGGTACTTTAAGAGTGAATTTCCAGGGGAGGGGGGCAGCAGCAGCTGCTGCTGCCTCAGGCGGCGGAGGGGCCAGGATCGCCCCTGGGATTAATTATATCGTAGTTTGGATCAAGTACAAGCTGTTATATTATTACAGAGAAAAAGGAAATCATTTAAACATTAAAAATTTGATTTTTTATGAAGTCTATGGGAGATGGCCTTCTTTTAAGTCTCAACTTTCTGGATAACAGGTTTCTGGATAATGGATCCCATGCCCATATAGTTAATCCTTTTTGGAGCCAATATTTGGTTTATTTGATGTTTAAATGATATTATAGTAGACATAAGGTAAGGTGATCCAAATTACTTGAAAAAGGGCTGTGCCCGAAACATGTCGTTGTAATAAATCATTTTGCAGTAAATCTGCGAGTGCCTGGCTCTATTTCTACATATTGGATCACAAGCCTTCAGGGACAAAGGCAGAGCAGGAGGCACGACTAAGGCATTACTGGGAACCAGTACCTGTATTTTGGTGATCCAAATTATGTATAGATATCTTAGCCGGAAAACCCCAGGTACAGAGAATTTTGGATAACAGGTTCCATACCTGTATTAGCAAGCAAATACAGCATTGTAGCGTGAGTGTCTCATTAAACATTCACTTGTGTGGCTGCAGCAGGTTGAAACGATGTAAAACTGTTTTTTGCGACTTGATTGAAGAACATATAAGCTGTCTGGCCTAGCCTAAAGTTCAGATTTTTTTAAGGAAAATTACAGTTATCACTTTAATACTTTGAACTTTTCATTCTTAAATGGCTGATTTCCTTATTTCTGATTGATTCTCTCTATGCAGAAAGGACTAACACAAGTCAAAACTTGTCTAACTTGGAGCATACTGTGTTTTCTGCTTTTTTTTCCTGCTGTTTCCTGGGTAACCGGTGTTGTACAATAACACTGCTGTCTGTAATTGCAGTTTGCTCATGAGCAGCATGTGCACTGCCAGCATTAAAAACAATAACACAGGGACCATAATTGAGAGTGAAGGAGACCACTCAGCAGGAAGATTTTAGGGTATGCAAGACATTTTAAGACGTGAATGTATAATTATACCCAATATGGCCACCTTTTTATTGTTCCATTCAGTAGACAGCTGAAATGACTTTGGAACACAAGTAAGTAAATAGGAGCTGCTCTTTTTCACACCAATGCATGTGCACTGGCCGACATGGAACATAGGCAAATGCATTCAGGGCTATACTTAGGTCTTATGCTGTCCTAGGCATCGGACCTAAACATGCCCATACGTCTTGCATGCTGACGTCATGCGCCAACGCGCTGACATCATGCGCCGCACACGCTGACATCACCCTGTGTATTCAGCGGAAGTGCCGTCAGCACCCCATGCACATGACATCACTTCCACAGTCTTCATCAAACCCCCTACCCCTCACCCCCTCGGCTCCATCACCGGATTTCCTATGGAAATCCGTGGCGGAAGGTGGGTAGGGTTTTAAAAAAGAAAAAAAAAATAGGCATCCTGAGGGTCGCCCCCAAAATCGTGTCACCCTCGGGGGCCTATATGTAAATACGGCCCATAGAATCCATTTTTATTAAATAATTCACATTTTTAAAAATGATTTTCTTTTTCTCAGTAATAATAAAGTGGTACCTTGTACTTGATTTCAACAATTAAGCTTGGCTGGAGTGGTGTAGTGACAGGCCCATGCATGTGTTTTGTAAGAAGGCCAAATGCTAACACAGTCAGGGCCCCACAGAATAAGTATAAACTGCGATTGTCTTCTCTGCAGCATGACCACTTCACACATAAGTGGACAAATTCAAGGCCAAAGAAACTTTTTGAATATATTGGCATATACATGGGCAAAAGGTACCCTGTAAATGAGATCTGTCTATTAAAATGGAAAACATATAAATTTTATCTTTTTCTACAATCTGAGCTGGATAGCAGCGTTCCAAATTGCACCAATGAAATTCACCCTTTGCTCTGGTAGGTGCCAGCACCAGATTGTAGTAGATGTAGATGCAGTATACCTAAAAACTAATTTGCTAAAACTGAGCACTATAGATAGGACCTGAGTTTGTGAAGAAGAAAGATATTCCAGATTGTATTTTTTTTTCCATTGTAAAGCACAAATTTATGGGCTATATTTACTGAACTTAAAGGGGACCTGTCACCTAGACATTAAAAGCTGTATAATAAAAGTCCTTTCCCTATTAAGCATGAAATCAAAATTCAATTTTTTTTATTAAAGCATTCATTTAAATGAGTTGTAAACGCATTTAAAATCTCAGCTGTCAATCAAATATTGCCTGCCCCTCCTGCCTTAGGCATAGAGGCAGGGCAGGCACTTACTTTCACTTTCCATTAAGCACCTACTATATGTCACTGCGCTCCCCACATTCCTCCCACTCTCTTCAACATTACATTTTGTAACCCGTGCATGGGGATGGACATCAGGTCCCCCATTCTCGTGCACAAAAAAGATTTTGAGATGATGCAAGGCTTGTCTTAATAACAGTGTCCACAAAATGTCTCCTGCCTGCTTGCTATAATTAATTCCCAGACCGAAGGAAACAAGATTGAATAGTGTAATTAAAGTTTATTTCGCTTGACCAATGTGATTTGGTATAAATTTTTTGGGTGACAGGTCCCCTTTAACCCCCATAGAAACACCTATGTCTAAGTGCCGGAGGGTACGAAACGCATAAGGTGGGCCATGTGGGGTCAGTATGTACCGAAAACTTTTTAATATGACTATTAATAAATAATTTATTTTTTACTAAAAAAAAAGCCTTGGGACATATATCTTTTTGATATAATTTGCACATTGTGACTGCCTTTGGAATTGGGGCATGTCCCTCTGGCTTGGATAGTGTTTTACGGAAATCAGCCATGTGGACTTCCGACTACTAAATGGTCCCCTTTAACCCCCACTTCCTTTATAAACAGAACAATTTGTTTAAATTTCATTATCACTTTTAAACAAACAAAAAAACAAACAAATTCCTCCCTTCCCTAAACAGCCTTTAAACAGCTCATTACGAGGGGCTTCTTAGTGGTTTAAGGTTCTGTGGGAATAGAAAGTGTCAGGAAGTAACAAAGTGAAACTGGCTTCCTATTCATGTGTAGTGTCAGAAATAACAAATCTATACATATTTCGTAATTACAACAAAAGTCAAAAAGTATATTCAGTAAAAAGCCCTATTCATTCAGCTAATGTTGAATAAGGGGTGTAAACTATCTCTTAAAACCTTGTATTGACAAAAGACATGCATACATGGGGGCAAATTCACTAACCTCCAAAAATTCGCCAGTGACGGCTTCGCTCACAGCGCAACACTTCGCCAGGCGTAGATTCACCAGGACAACGCTAATTCACTATAATCCGAAGTTGCGTCCAGGGGGAAGTTAAAGTTCAATGGACGTATATGTTGCAGCAAATACAATACAATTACACTACACAAGAAATACAATACAAATACAATTACACTACGCAAGAAAAATTGGGACAGAAAAATTTTCAAAATTTTTTTTAGGAAGTCCTATCTACTTTATTGCACTTTGTCTGGTCTGAGGTGGTGAAGGCAAGTCTGGGGCAAGAGGTAACGTTCAGTAAAATCTGCATCTTAGTGAATTTGCGTAGTTACATCCATTCGCCAGAGAGCAAATTCACCAGGCATTAGGGAGCGAAGTACCCCTAGAGTCTATCTACTTCGCTAGCGAAGTTACGCCAGCAACCGTTGGCGAAGTACCGAAATTACATTACGCTGGCGAATTTTCACCCTCGTTAGTCACTTCGCCCTTTAGTAAATTTGCCCCATGGAATTTTACATATTTGCTCGATAATTCTTAAATACTGTAACATCTATTTGATCCAGAAACTCAAACTCAATTTTTATGCTAGAACTACCACCCACCAATCACTGCTACTATCATTAGCCCACTGCTTGTAATCTTTAGAGTGAAACTGAATAACAGAAAGTTTTTATTACACTCAATCTTTCTGTAGTGTTTATCCTAGATTGTCCCTGTGCTACTGTTATGGATTTATTGAAACTATTTATAACAGATAGATATATAATAGACTCAATTATTTACTTCATTCCAGGTGAGGAAATATCAGTTACAAAGGTGTACATCTGGTTATAGAATCCCTAGTACCAGAAACCCATTATCCAGAAAGCTCCAAATTACAGGTTGGCCATCTCCCATAGACTTTATTTTTGATCAAATACAGGATATCTCCCATAGACTCTACAGTATTATAATCAAATAGTTCCAGCTTTTAAAAATAATTTTCTTTTTCTCTGTAAATAAATAATAAATAAAACAATACATTGTACTTGATCCCAACTAAGATATAATTCATCTTCATTGGAGGCAGCACAATCCTATTGGGTTTATTTAATGTTTAAATTATGTTTTAGTAGTCTAAAGGGGAATGTAATTAAAAATCATAATTGATGTTTAAAATGGCGTTTTTTTGCGGTAAAAAAGGACGCAAATAGGGTCGCCAAAGTTCGCAATAAAGTATGGTGATCCAAATTAAGGAAAGTTCCCTTATCCAGAAAACCACAGATCCCGAGCATTCTGGATAACAGGTCAAATACTTGTAATTTAAATTTTTAAAAATGATTACTTTTTTCTCTGTAATAATAAAACAGTATCTTTTACTTGATCTAGAAAGTAATGAATCCCTCCTGGAGGCAAAACAATCCTATTGGGTTTTGTTAAATACATTTTTTTTGCAGATTTAAAGTATGGAGATCCAAATTACCAGTGGCATAACTACTGGGGGAGCAGGGGGTTCGATTGCACCCGGGCGTCTGGAGGGGGAAGGGCAGCCCGGTGCAAATTCTGAACCTGGGCCCGGAAGAGGGTAGTAACGTTACTGCAAATTACCCCTTATCCAGAAAACCCCAAGACCCCAGCATTTTGGATAGCAGGGCTGGTACTTGAACACGTATTTGCACTGAAGTGACTGTGCCCCCTTGTTAAATAACCGATGGAAAAAGTATGCCACCTGTATCCCATTTAACAAAAATAAAAAAGGTTTTTAATGACTGGCCAGTGGCAGCCCTGAGGCTGGGGGGGGGGCCTTAAGATAAAGTCAACCCTGCTCTAAAAGTGGGCCTACTTATATAGAGATATTACAGGAAAGTTTCCTCTCCTTTGTTCACAGGTTAAACTAGAGTCAGAATTCTACAATGATTACCCACAAGGTTATGACTAGAGTATGTAAACACTGACATGCAAAGAAAATCTATTGAGAAACTTGTATGGGCAGCCAAACAGGAAAGGCGAGTTTAGGTTTGACATTACCTTGGCATTTTCTAAGATTTTAATCTTGCTCATCAGTGCATTCACATGAGATCTTGTCACAAGGAGAGCAATTATGCATGTGCGATGGCACAAAGGTGCAAAGTCTTGTGGATGAGCAGAATTCCATGGCATTGCATTTGCTATTCATCAGCCATTTTTGTCATTGTAGCCTCTACAAGCCATGTGATTTCAAAGTCACTAATAAGTCTGTGTATTATGGGGGGGGGGGGAAGCACATCAATATTTGGATAATCAGTCTTGTGTTTGTATGTGGGGATTTGCATAATTGTGTGATTGTCAGTGAGTTCTGTAACAGCCATCAAGGTGTTTGAAGAGGATTTGTAAACATGTTCTTTTGACTGATCTTTTCAGTGGAGATCTGATAATTAGAAGGTAAATATGCTGACCCGTTTGGCAAGTTAGGAAGTTTCCAGAACTTCAGATTGCCTCCTAGTTAATGTGTGGCAAGGTACACAGTGGAACTGTGCTCATGAAATGTGCAATAAAGATATGGGTTCTCATTGGTGCTCCTTGCAATTACGTATAGTTGCTTATTTGCAGTCCATCCTGCATCTTGTACCGAATTGAGTGCTGCTCACCACCTTCCAGGGTTCTCTCAGTGCCCTGTGTCAACAACCACAGTTCAGTTGTACCGAAAAAATAGGGCGCACATGTCTCTTGTATGTTAAACATTGTAAACGACGCCAGAGAATATCAGAAATGACACCAGACAGATTTCCAAAATATTTAGCGCATCTGATTTGTGCTGAAGCACATGTGCAGTTTAGTGAATTGGACACAATAACGGTAGAAGCCATCAGGCCCAGATTTCGGGCTTTGGCCCTAGGCTGATGAGTCCTACTGTCTGGTACCCACCCTCTCACCACCCTCACCCAGGTTAGCGAGCGTGTGCATTGGTCGGAGCACTGGGGATGATGTGTACAGGAGAACACGTCCCCAGTGCTCCTTAGATTGCAGCTGGGAAGCATGTCACCCCTAAAATCTTGCCACCCTAGGCCTGGGCCTTTGAGGCTTCGCCACAAATCTGGGCTTGGAAGCAATTCAATTGCATCAAGAGCATCATAACTTTGCGACCGCAATGTTGCCAGAATTTTCAGGAAAGCACTGCATTGTGGGGAAAAAAATGCTTGCGCACACATTCCTAGACCCCACAAAATGTGTGTAAACTGATGTGATGTTTCCTAAGGCTGAAGGCAAACTGAGCATTGGATTCGCTGATCTCAATCTGTGTGATTTTTTTGCAGACTGAGATCCAGATCCACTCCCCGTTCATGCTCCTTTGATCTGCACAGTTTCCGCTAGTGTACAAGCACATGCAGCAGAGTGGAGGTTAGCCGGAAGATACAAAAGCAGGCTCTGCTCCACTATGTGTGCCTGTATGCAAACAGAAACTGTTCAGATCAATGAAGCTTGAGCGGGGAGTGGATCTGCTTCTCTCAGTCTGCAAAAAAATCACACAGATTGAGAGCCGCGAAGCGAAGCTAATGCTCAGTTTGCCTTCAGCCTTAGGAAACATCACAGCAGTTTGCACACAGGTTGTGGTGGCTAGGAATGTGTGCAGTGAGCAATGTTTTCCCACAATGCAGTGCTTTCCCGAAAATTCTGGCATAAAAAAAGACACAGGCTGACAGCAGCAGAGCAGAAGAGAGAATGTAGAGGTTTACTAGATATCTCTCAGCACAGTCTGGGAATCAATTATTTAACACTGTCATACCAAAAGCTAACAATCTGATGCTCTTTTGTATCTGCTACATTTAAGAAAGAAGAGGGAAGTGTAAAAGGGCAAGCTTTAAAAAAAGGACTTTGCTCCCTGCAGATGAATTATCTCAATTCAAAAAATGCCAAGACACAAGCCCTTTGTTGACTTTAGAGAAGGAATGTGTTTGCTTACTTGCTTTAAACATGATTCTTTTGGCATCAGTATAATCTTCCTCTTTGACCACAAGAACCTCACCTCATCTAATCAGCTGGGAAATGCTTTCACTTATCCATGGATATAGTTCATGCACCAGATATTCTAAAGTTGTATAGTGCTGATACACAGGCAGTAATATATGCCCTATTGTAAATAAGGATATTATTAATCAGTGATGAGTGTGACCATATAAAAGCACAGGGTTAAAGGATGATTGCTTTTATAAAGGCCATGGAACTCCAAGGTCTGACTAATAATATTCTCATTCATTACAACAGGGAGTACTTTATTTTTTATAATACAATAAGTTTCAATGAGCCATGAAAAATCATCATGGATGACATCGCTAAGCACAGTTTAGAAGGATATAACTTATTCTATAATACAAGGTTGCTATACCCATGCATTTAGTTGGTGTCCAAAAGTATCTTCTCGTAGTGGGGATATCTAGTCTCACAATCTTTGCAGCCTGAATGTGGATTGAGAAAGACACGTTATAGAAAGGGAGATATCTGTCCTGCACAGAAAGAGTCCTTTGACTGTTGTACGTGGAAAGTGAAAGACATGACATTCCTTCCCTATTGTACGAAAGTAAATAGCAATTTAGCAATAAGCACTTGTAACAGTGCTGAACAGGTATGATGGGATCCAAGACTGGCGTCATTCATTCTTGCTTCATGGTGAACTAATTGCAGCAGGGTTACCCTTTGCCCCCTGTGTTATGACTGCCATAATGTGCCATAAACAAATTTGGAACATAATTCACAAAATGACATATTCGCTTAGCCTGGAATATGCTAAATTAGCGACATATTCACTTACCCTGTAATTTAAGTTTTTATGACCCAAAACTAAAGACTTACATGACTCATGATTTTTTTTAAAGTTGCCTGTAAAGGTTTGCTATATGGATTGGATAATGGTGTTGGTTATCCAGGGCTTGATAAAGAATAATAACTGAAGCTGATACAGCAGTCTTTAAAAAATGAGAGAATCAAGTGATAAATAGGAGATAAATATGGGTACTTATGGGCAATCATTTAGCTATATATTTAATTTATTAAAGGAGTAGTAAACTCTAAAAATGAATATGGCTAAAAGTGCCATGTTTTATATACTGAACTTAGTGCACCAGCCTAAAGTTTCAGCTTCTCAATGGCAGCAATGATCCTGGACTTCAGCCTTATATTGTGACACTTCTATTCTATGTGTACTGTATATTGTGAGTAGGTCCCTAAGATCAGTAAGTGACAGCAGCACAGAGCATGTGCAGTGAATCAGCAGAAAAGAAGATGGGGAGCTACTGGGGCATCTTTGGAGACACAGATCTTTACTGCTTAAAGGGCTGTGGTTGGCTTGGGCTGGTACAGAAACCCAAACCATAATGTACAACTTTTTTAGCCTACTTCTTTAGTTAAACTTTAGTTCTCCTTTAAGTTTGTGTGTGTGTGTGAGAGACAAAAGAAACCACAAACTCAGTACCCCTTTAATACTGTATCAGTATAACATATGTACATCACAAACAGGGGCTTCTGTTAGACATAACATTGACACATTGTTCACTGCATGCACTGCTGCTGCACAATTGGACATTGCACAGATTAGAACCTGCATAGAACCTGCCAAGCACACCTTCTTCTATATCCGAGTTCCACCTGTAAAGAGACCTGCAATTATGGCCAGCTTTTATAATGAAGAGAGTATTTGGTGGTTGTACAGGTTTGGGACTTGTTATCCAGAATGCTTGTGACCTGGGGTTTTCCGGATAACAGATATTTTCGTAATTTGGATCTTCATATTTAAATTCTACTAGAAAATCTGGTAAATATTAAATAAACCCAATAGCCTGGTTTGCCTCCAATAAGGATTAATTATATCTTAGTTGGATCAAGTACAAGCTACTGTTTTATTATTACAGCAAAAAAGGAAATAATTTTTAAATATTTCGATTGTCTATGGGAGACGGCACCCCTTAAAGTGAGGAACTCTAAAGGGTACATTTGATAGTATGTATCGTGTACGTTGTTCAGCTGCATTCTTTAATTATGTACATTTAGGAAGTACTTATTGGACCCACATTTCTTTAAAGATTACTCAGTGTAGAATACCTGCTACAGCCTAAGCCTTAGATACCCCTAGAACAGGGGTCACCAGTGAGCAACATTCAGATGTAAAAAGAGTTGGGGAGCAACACAAGCATGAAAATTGTTCCTGGGTGGTGCCAAATAAGGGCTGTGATTGACTATTGGTAGCCCCTATGTGGACTGGCAGCCTACAAGAGGCTCTGTTTGGTAGGACACCTTGTTTTTATTCAACCAAAACCTACTTCCAAGCTTGGCATTCAAAAATAAGCCCCTGCTTTGAGGCCAATGAGAGAAACATCCAAGGGTTTGGGGAGCAACATGTTGCTCATGAGCTACTGGTTGGGGATCTCTGCCCTAGAATAATGGTGTAAGTAATGTTGAGTTGATTTTGCAGCAGTGCTGGGTTAGCAGAGTGGTTGGTAAGTACAAAAGACACAAGAGGGCTTATTTATAAACACTGGGCAAATTTGCACCTGGGCAGTAACCCATGGCAACCAGTTAGTGATTATCTTTTTTCAGCAAGCTGCTGGTTGATCACTGAAATCATCTGTCATGGGTTTCAGCCCAGGAGCAAATTGACCCACTGTTTATAAAGCACCCCGAGAATAAGGTGGCCTACCGACTGCATCCTGTAAGCCCTAGAGCTAGGAGTTTGAGGCTGCAGCAAATAAAGTATTTAGAAATGGGAGCCTCGGAGACTGAACAATAACTATTGATTACTCTAAGTCTAAGTGTAGGACTCCACTGGCGATACCGGCGCGATCCGATGTGCTGCGCAAAAACGTAAGTAATGGAAATGTCGGATGAAGTCACAGCATTGATCTGACGTGAAACGACTGTCAGATGCGTCTGCATCCGACAGTTGTGTCACATTGGATCAACGCTGCGACAACATCCGACAATGCTTTTACTTACCTTATTTCTGTCACATTCAACGTGACGCCTGCGTTTTTACACAGCGCATTGGATAGCATCGAAATCGCCCGTGGAGTCCTACCCTAAACTGTGTGCTGAACTGTGCTATTATTTGAACTGAACTTCAGTGACCCCTGCACTGAAGAGTAACTCTAGAAACTGAAGTATCATCTGTTGAGAAATAAAACCTTTCATGTATACGCTGCATGATTTAGGGGAGTGCATTGTTATGTTTATGCTGCATTTCTTACAAACTTCTATCTACACTACCATAGAGGGAACTAAACTTAGCAGCAATGGAACAGGGGCCAGTGGTGTATAAAATGTAAGCACATGTTTTCTGCCTAAAAGACTGGACACATCTTGCCTCACCTACAACCCACTAGATTTAATGTGCATTGCCTTAACAAAGTTTCTGATTTTTGATACTGTATACTGGTCAGTTGCTTTACAGACTTCACCAAATGACATGATTTCAATATAATCTGAGCCACAAATGTGTAGTACTGTTTCAGCTAATTGGAACAATAAGGGTCATTTACAGAGGACAAGTTTGGTTGAGCTAAAGTGGAAGATATTGTAGCATTATTGATGCCATTCCTTGGCAATGTACTTGTGTCCAAACAGAATCCTGGCACTTCCATATATTTGTGCTAAACACCAATGCATTCATCCTGCCTCTTCTATGGAATTGAGAACAGTACACCTACTGACACTGGAGAACCCAAGTGCAACTGCCACCCAGAAAGGGGCAGTCATTCCTGGGTTTCTACATTACTAGGCTCATCAAGGCTTGTACTAGAAGAATCATGCAATAACTTATTTTTAGGGCTCTTACTCACGAGCATTTTTACCTGCGCTCCCCTGCGTTCCATTTTTCAGCATTTTTCAGGGGAATAGACGCATTTCTTTATTTCAAATGGGCCTGTACTCACACAGGCACATGTAGGCGCCGAACGCAGGAAAAATGCAGCATGTTGCGTCTCAACCTGCGTTCGGCGCCTACATGCGCCTGTGTGAGTACAGCCCCATTTGAAATAATGAAATGCGTCTATTCCTGCACTCCCCTGTGGCTGAACGCCGAAAAACGGAACGCAGCAGAGCGCAGGTAAAAACGCTTGTGAGTAAGAGCCCTAACACGGTCAGCCAGAAGTTATGTAAACCCTAATCTGAAATTGAATTGCTAGCATATAAACTGTGTTTGCTTTGATGGAGCACAGCTGCATTGAGTGCAACACTCTGCACAGCCACAATTACCCTGGGATTGGAGAGGAAATGCATTTTGAGTAAAACCCATGCCAATCTGAGCCTACATGATGCATTTTGGATACTGCACTATGCTCATAATGTTCATATATGACCGTCAATATGTTTAAAAGTCACCAGCACTTTATAGCACTGAACTGCCTGGCTGAAACACAAGGACCAGATTTGGCGCAGCAGCATTTTAGATTTCTTTGAATGGAATATTCATTTCAATATAAATCTTCCCCTAGACATGAAATGATTTTGGAAAAAGCTGGACAGTTTGTTGGAATATATAAGAGCCACTATCAGTGGAAGGCAGTGGACCCAAACAAAGAACCTGTGTATAAATAAAACACAACAACATTTTAAATGTCCTTAATTGCAGGGAAGGATGTGGCAGCAGAGAAGATATATTCATTTATAAGCATTGCCATGAACAACTTCATTTGAATGCCAAACACTCTTATCAATAAACCTTTAACTGCTTGTGGGCCACAGAGCTGGTTTGTTTACTAATAAATATCTGCCATATTTAGTTTGCCCATTTTTTTACAGTGACTATGCCTCTTCTTTATGGCAGGTGTGAAACAGTCATGTCTCAGGGAACTACGGGCACCAGTTCAACCCAGAGGTCAGCTTTTTTAATCGCTGTGTGGGTCTTTATTCTTGCTGCTCCGTATTTAATATAGGGAGCAGAATAGCTGAAAACGTCTCCTGAAAATTTCTATGAACCTGAACCTTGAATTTCTTATAAAATGTACTCTACAGGCATTGTTTTATATTTATTTGAAGTTACAAGTCAAGAAGGAATCATTTTCTCATATTTCAAGAGCCAGTTCACTATAGAAAGCAACAATTTTTATTTATAGTATTTGCTTGACAATGGAAATGCCATATGGTTTCCAAGATCACTCACCCTAGCAACCAGAAAACCTAGTTTAGTCTAGTTATTTAAACCATTGCCTGGTGGCTAGGGTAATTGGAAGCCTTGCAGTGTTTAAATTCCAAACAAAAAGTCACATTTTGAAGACCCTCCCAAAGAATATACAGTAATTTGTATATACTCTTATAATATATGACCTTCAATATGAACAGTCCCTTGATATTCCCCAGATATTTCAGATTTAATATTTACAATAGTGCTAAGTTGTGTTTATACTGCTCACTAGGACTTGGGAGACGAGAGCAGTGGTTTGCTTTGCTCATGATCCACGTGACGCTGAAAAAGTATATTGTATGAGTACAGAATTCCAGAAGAAATAACTGACGGCAATTATTAACCGCACTTATGATTGGTAACGTGATGTGGCCTAATGCTAGCAGATATGGAATGAGTGATGCTTTAACTGCCCCAGTGCTGGAGAGGTTAAACTTAGACAGTCCTACCTCTGCAAGGTGGTGCTTGGTAAGAGCAGGAATGTGACCGGTGCAGTTTGTGTAGGGAGGGGTCAGGAGGAAAAAAGGGTGTCAGCAAGTGAACCAGCAGGAATGAGCTATTTACCTGTTACATAGGTGGGTCTGGGGTTTCAGTTCCTCCTGTGAATAATCCTCAAAGACTTGTTTTGTTGCTTTCAGCAGGCTGCTCGCTTGCTTTGGATAAAAAAAAGGATGCCTTATTACTGAAGATATTTCTTTGTACCAAGGCTCATAAAGACACATTACTACAGACGACATGAAGAAGGGGACGCTGAACAAGCTTTTTGGGAAGAAAAATGCCAACAACAACTCTCTGTATGCAGAAAATCCACCTTGGGTTCTTTCCCAGGGAACTAAGAAAGGCTCAGCTGACTATCATGGTTAGTGACTGGGGCTGGGGGGATTAAGAAGAATGATTTTAGCACCTGTGTGTCTGCCTACTTATTGTCTTTAAATATGAATTAGTGCATTGTTCTGCTTAAAATATAAATGAGAAGAAACCCTAAATATAATGGCCGTCTCCGCAGATCTTGAAGTGGCAAAAACATTGCTGTTGTGTATTTGATCGAAAAGCAAAGTTCTAATTGACTCTCTCAGCTAAACATTGTGTGCGTAGGTCAGAAAACATTGACTAAATGAAGGCCTAATTTGTAGCTATTGTGGGCACGTAACCACCTGCTTGTCTCTTGTTGATTTTCTCTGGAGGAAAAACAAATCATTAGTAAGGTTTCAGCAGTCTGCGGAGGAAGAAATCTGTGCCTTGTTAGGAATAAACTGGCTCTCTACATACATAGGATATGTGCTTTGATACATGGGCAGCAATCGGTGGGTCACTGAGGGGGAGGTAACTCTGCTGAACCCTAAAAATATTATTTGAGAACCTCAATGCACTACTTGTAAAGGGACAGAATGGGTGTCACAAAGCAACCCAGTGTAAAAATGCTCCCATTGTAATACATATTTCAGGTGTCTTTCTTCTTAAATTACTTTTTTTTTTTTTTTTTTAACAGTGTAATATTTTTATTTACCATAATGATAAAGAAAGGAGAATACCATTGTTAATACTCCGGACATAGATTATTCCACTGCTACAATTTTACTGATTTGGATCACCACTGAAATGACTTAGTTGCTACTGTAGGTTCCACACTCTTAATAGTACGGTAAACTGTCACAGGGATATCTACATTCCAGCTGTTGGTGTACTACAATTCCCAGCATCCCACCTGATCCACAATTAATTCTAATCCCAGTTGCCTGAACACAATATTATAAAAAAAAAAATGTAGCAATTAAATTGTATTCATTTACTATACTAGCCACTTCTAAACCATTCTCTTCCAATGCATCTCACAGAGGTAATAAAGTGGAAGTAATTTTAGGTTTAGATAATAAATGGTGCAATGTTTTTGTCTAGTAACCCATGGCAACCAACCAGAGAGTGGTGTCAATTCATTATGCACATATAATATTGGATTTTGAATTAATAGCCGTTTAAATTGACTTGTGATTGCACAAGTGTCTGGCCCAGGAAGTGTTTGAATGACAGACTGGATTATGAATAGGAAAATAATAGGTAGTAATAATAATAATTAGGGCTCTAGCACCACTGTCAAAAAGGTTTTTAGTTACTGGGGCAACTCACCCTAGCAATCGGCATTTTAAAGTCCAGAATGGAGGCAAGCAGAATAGACAAAAATGAAATATATGCCATAAACACAAACTATATACAACTTTTTTTGTAATAAGGATAACTAGGTACTAAAAGTTTTTATTTTTAGATCAACTTTTCCCGTATCATGTTAGAAATCCATGTTCTGTGTTTTACATTTGTAACTATTCTGCATCCTGTTTCCTTCAACAGCACCTGCTTATGTATTTCTTATTATGTCCATATGCACATATTTGGCTCTGAAAAAAAAAGAATGGATCCTTTTAAAATTTAAAAAATCGGAATCTTTTACGCTCTGAGCTGCCACCTGTCCGGTATTTTACCAGCCTGGCCAGTAAAAATGATGCTTGATGCCAAAGTTATTAATAGGAAAAAACGGCAAGAATATAGAAAGGCTGGTATTTTTTTCCAGAAAAGTTGGCAACCCTACCCTGAGCTCATCCAGTGCCTTTTGAACATGGCAATTTGATTAAGCCACACGCCAGTTTTGGCAGGTTTACGTATATAACCTCTCTCAAGATTGTGGTACAGGTACATAATTAGAGGTGCTGAATTTGGGCTTTGGTTCCTTCTTGCTACCCAGTCAACCTTTTTAAACATGTACCACCATCTTACCAACCTCAACCACCTATATCTCTCAAGCCAGAGTCTTAGATTGTACATTGGCTTCATGCAGCAGTTTTTTTTTCTAGTTGTTATAGTGAAGGATTCATTTCCTTATGTTAACCTTAGGCTTCACTTCCAATCTGTACATCATATCGGTCTGCATTTAAACAAGACTAATGTTTTCGGTATCTCTCTGTACAGGCTATAAGTAAACTCCCTGGTGTCATTCTGTAATCTTTCACATTACCAATCATTTTTTAGCTGGCTACATCCCCAGAGATGGCATTCCTTACATTATTGGCTCTAAAGGAATATCCTATCCTAGTTTGTGTGCAAATTCTTATGAACATTGTAAAGTAGTCAGAGAATAGTTCAAACTTTGCGCAGTACAAATTATATAAACACCGATAACAACAGCTATTTAGAAAAGAAGAAAACTCTCTAGAACAATAAAAGGCTTCACCAGGAGAATTAGGATATTATGGATTTATGCAGTGTAAAAACAATTCCAAAGTATCCAAAATGCCCCCTCATAAAGGGAAGCTCTTGCAGGAGGCATTGTCTGTAAATTCCAGATTGTTTAAAAACATGGTGCTCAAATCACCCAGTTTGTAACTACCTACAGATATGGGATCCATTATTTGGAAACCTGTTCTCCAGAAAGCCCCGAATTACAAGAAGGCCATCTCCCATAGACTCCATTTTAATCAAATAATATTTTTTTTTTATAGTAATTCCTTGTTCCCTGCTAAAATTAGTCTTTACCTTGTACTTGATCCCACCTAAGATATCCTATTGGGTTTAAATTATTGTTTAGTAGACTAAAAGGAGAAACAAACCCTTAATAAAAAAAAACCCTACCTTACACAGACTCCTCTCCCTCCTCCCCTCCCCAGCCTAGCTGCTACCGTGGGCAAATGACCCATAGTCTTTACTTACCCCTCTGTGCAATTCTGTCCAGTGGAGTTCACAGAATCACGGGCTCCATCTTCAGCCGATTCGGTAATCTTTGAAATGAGACCGGCGCTTCTGCAATTTTCGTGAGTTTCGGTGCAGGCGCTGTTGTTGCAGAGCAGAAAATTGCCCCAACTGCGCATGCGCCACTAAGCCGGTCTCATTCCAAAGATTACCGAAGAGTAGAAGATGGCTGCCATAAACTCCGCTGGACAGAATCTGCACAGAGGGGTAAGTTAAGACTTGGGGGCAGGAGGGAGGGGGGTAGGGTTTTTTTTTTTGTGTTTGTTTTTCCATTAAGTTATAGGGATCCATATCACAAAAAGGCCCCTTATTTGGAAACCACCAGGCCCTGAGAATCTGGATAACAGGTCCTATACCTGTATTTGCAGTCACTGCAACTGAAAGTGAAATGGGGGTTCAGAAAGGAAGAGATCCCTGACACCCTCCTGTCTTCTTACAACCATGCTGTCTTTATCCATTCATTCATGGACACTGGAGGGTAGGGAGTTGCAGTAACATGACTTGGATGTGGCCTCAAACACTTCTTTGCAGGGGCAACTGGGACAGTGAAGTTACACTGCTGCCATGTGCCATTATCCTAAAGGACAAGTAATAGATTAAATATTTTATTGGATGATCAGGAAACCACTTGAGTGTAGCCATAAGCTTAGAATAAATAACCATAAAGGTGAGTTAGAAACCTGCCATTCACCTCCAGACAAGATAAATTATTAAAATTATTTTCTGTGTTAAAAAGTAAAATATATTTAGCAACTCTAATGCCCATGAACATTTAGCACTGTTATGTTGATTTATGTTATTTATGCTATTATTATTATTTTTATTTGTTTAATAATGGAGTGTCCTGCTCCAACCCTCAATGATGGGGGGGGGGGGGGTCTCATCTTGCTGGTTTTAGTCAGGCTGAGGAAGTGATTTAATTGAGAGAATTCTGCAGAATGCTACTCTATCTATCCGCCTTGGCTTCGGGCAGGGCTGCTAGGGAAAAAATATCATTTGTAAAATAAGTTTTAATTTCCTGCAAACACCTTTAAGATTTATATTAAATTGATATACATATATTCAAAACTGAACCCACTGGCCAATCCAAAGGTATTGCATTGGAAAGTATACTGTTTATATTAGTAAAATTATACCTTGGGTTGCTTCTGAGTGGGTATTTCAATGGAAGCCAGGACCAGATCCTCTTTCAGCACCAGACCAGAATTAAACATGGCAACTGCCTGCTATTCAGTTCTGCCATTGGAATTCTGGTACCGGGGAGCAGGACCACTTTTAGAAAGCTGCAGTAAGGAAACAGTGCAGGGAATCAATGGTCTATAACTGACTTCACTTCTCCTTTAATTTCTGCAGTGGTGGCGTTTGGTAGGTTGTTTCTTAGTATAATATTTTAGAAAAATGCATTGTTCAGGAGCGTATTTAAATACATGCAGCCCTAAATTTAACCTGGTATAGTCATACTGATAAGCTGAAAGCTCTAAAAAGGCTTTTAAAAATCACAGGAGGGCAGACTTCACTCAGAATTCTCTTTTCTAAATTACATTTCCTCTGACAGTGGCATAATGGAAACCCGGCAGAAAATGTTCCCCACTGCTTAGGTAGTAAGCCACAAACAAAAACCAATAGAACAGCATATTAATACGATGGAGCTAATTCTTCACAGATATAAGTCTCTTTGAAAATATGCAATTGTTTTTTAACACAGAAAGCTTCATATTGCTGCCCTGGAGGCAAATCTTCTGTACTTTACTCAACATGATGGATCATTATGCAATATTATCACAAAAGGTTTTCTAACATTTTCTTTCCAATAGTATTTAAAGGACCTTAAATGGTTCCTTTTGCTCATTAGTTGTGGAATACAAATAGTAATTAAAAGATGTATAATTAATTTACTGTTGCAGAGTTTTTTTTTCTCCATATAGCTTGTATAGGTATGGCACCTGTTATCCAGAATGCTCAGGACCTTTTGGTTTACTGGATAACAGATCTTTTTAGAATTTGGATCCTTGCTTAAGACTACTAGAAAATCGTGTAAATATTAAATAAACCCAATAGGCTGGTTTTGCTTCCAATAAGGATTACTTATATCTTAGTAGGGATAAAGAACAAGGTACGGTTTTATTATTACAGAGAAAAAGAAAATCATTTTTAAAAATGTGGATTTTTATTATTATTTAGATAAAATGGAGTCTATGAGAGACAGCCTTTCCATAATTCAGAGCCTTTTGGATATTGGGTTTCCGGATAATGGTTCCCATACCTGTAGTACCTCTGCTTTCAGTTTCTGACTTCTGACACAAGCTCTGCATTATACTTTGACTGCTGCCATTTTCTTAGGGCAGAGAGGCACAAGCAGAATAGTCTCCGCTGCTCCCAGCCTGTGTATTTTTGGCAAGCTGAGGAAAGCAGAGGCGAGCAGAGAAAATACCTGCTTTCACATTTTCAGGCAATTCCCCACTTGGCTCCACTTTGTGAATCTGAGCGAAGGCGGAAGCTGTGCTTGTCAGTAGAGTTTTGCTGAGGCGCAGAAGGGAGCAGATCTGCTTCTCTCAGCCTGCCAAAGTGGAGCTCCATGTACCTTTGCCCTTACCTCTCACAAAATTATCAGGGCTGTGAAGACTAGAGAAACATTATTTTGGGGGTCTTAGCCAGCCTAAAATTGCAGGTAATGCAAAAGACTGCAGCATAGCACCAGCAGGAAGAATCTTGTTGTTTTTGGTCCTAGTCTATACAAAGATATACCATAACATTATAAACTTAAAACTGTAAAATCAAGGATTCCAATTTTCAGGAACTCTTGCCACCACTTCCGTCCAACGAAGCCCAGTATCACTGAATCAAAATGTGGTAACAAAAAGGTCAGATGCAGAATTTAACTGCAAAACATTGTAGTTCTTTTAATTACACATACCATAACATTATATCCACATGATGCTGTAGTAACCACAACAAAGCAAAAAAAAGATCCAAGAACACTGGATCTAAGTACAATCTGCCCATTTCAGTTCAGCATAATCAACATTTTTAAAATGCATAATATCTGTGCATCTATTTCATAGGAAAAAAAAAAAACGTCCACACTTGCCGAGTAATGGCTTTGCTGCAGAAAATTTGGATGTGATTTTTCTTTCCTGAGATTAGTTGCTTAATGTCCCGTGAGTTTATGTTGTGGTTCAGGTTTGGCTTCCCTGTGACTCACCCAGCTGCTGTTTATATGTGCATAGGGATGTGGCACACTCTGTTCTGTATCATGTCTGTCTTGACCAAGAAGATCTGGTACGCTCTATAACTAGATGAGCATGTATTGCTTTTGTTTGTTCTATCATGTCTTGCTTGTTATGGCATTCAGAGATGGTTCTATTTTTACATATACTAAATGGCTCTGTGAAATCTCATTAAGGTGCTGTTGTCTGCGGTTTAGTATTTCCCACTTCTGCAGTTTGCAGGTTCCTGTTCACTATATGTTGCCTCTCTCCATCATCTACTCTTTTGCAAAAGGGCCTTCCTTACTGGGACAACACAATGCTGGCCAAAATGCAGATGCACCAATCACATACTGCCGGACTGGACAGTATTTTAGCCGCCAGCTTCAACATCTTCTACATCATGTTGGTTTATGACCTTCCGCACATTTGTTGATGGTAATGGCTTCATTAACTTTGAATAAAAAGTACCTAGTGCAGACTCTGACATAAGAATG
This sequence comes from Xenopus petersii, assembly GCA_038501925.1. Taxonomy (NCBI): domain Eukaryota; kingdom Metazoa; phylum Chordata; class Amphibia; order Anura; family Pipidae; genus Xenopus; species Xenopus petersii. The sequence goes on from CM076674.1 coordinate 142,815,768, forward strand.
TTGCACTCCAGTGATAATCAGCACTAACTGCACCAGGCCCTTTTAGGGTATTCTAGTTTTATGTTAATTGAGGGGTATTTTGCCAGCTCTGCACAAGGGTGTAACTACAGAGGAAGCAGACCCTGTGACTGCATGGGCCCCAGAAAGTATAAGAGGCCCTAATTAATGATCCATTTTCATACAGTATATATTGATAAAACAGGACAGCCTCTGGATATTTTTGGAGACTCTTAAATTGATTTGCTGTGGGGCCCAATAACATCTAGTTTCACCACTGGCTCAATACTTTAGAGTTTTTACATTATAGTTGTCCAGTTTCAGAGCCCATGCTCTGTTTTGAATAATGTAATTAGATTTTAATTCTTCTCACTCATCAGCACAATACCAGGCATTATTGTAGCCGTATAAGATAAACAGTGTGTGTTTATCTATATAAAGTGCTAATTTTACATGCAGCGCTGTACAGAAGTGCAGAGGGAACAAACACTGTTTATTGCAATTACAAATATTATATGACACTGGAGGGTAAACATGGCATTAACACAGTTTCATTGTTTTTGAATAATTTAGACTCTTTTTCAGGTTCACCATGGACATATCACTGATGGCAAGTCAACAGTTATTGTTACTGAGAAAGTTTGCTGGCGCTGCTAGTGCTTTAGTTTTTATTGAGGAATACTGTGTATACTGTTTAGATCATATGTCTAACAACTGGGAGTGTATGGCTAAAGGTATTAATTACCTATTTCAACCATCTATTCCATCTGGTTCATCATGTGCTCAAACAAGCCTCTGCGCTTTTAGTTAAATGGCAGGTTACTATCACTAATTCACCAATTTGGATATTTCAGCACCTAAAACAATTTATGATAAATCATTTTTTTATTCATTTTTAATTATATGCCTTTCTGTTCTCTAACTTAGAATTTAAAAGGATGCAATCATCCTATAATTTCCACATTTTATATATGTATTCCCATGTGAAGGAACATATATCATCCAATACTTGCCAGAAACAATATGTTAGTAAAGTAGTTATAGCAAAAAGGCCCTTTGGGTTTTAAACAGGGAAGGGAAATCTGACCATTCATAGTTTTCCTTTTGTAAGCTGTAACAAAGCAGCAGTACAATAGTGCTTTATGGATGAAATCTAGAATGAAACCCACAAAATCAGTGTGGGGTTTGGAGTTCTTGCAAAATTTATCGTAAAAGTGATTCAGATAAGAAAGCTTAGCAAAGCGAAATAAATAATTTCACAAAGGATTTAAGGTTATGGAGCTATAAGTGGTACATGTATGGGACCTGGGTTTTTCCAGATGATGGATATTGCCATAATTTGGATCTTCATACCATAAGTCTACTAGAAAATCATGTAAACACTAATTAAACCCAATAGGCTGGTTTTGCTTCCAATGGGAATTAATTATATCATAGTGGGAATCCAAGTACAAGGTACTGTTCTATTATTACAGAGAAAAAGGAAATATTGTTTGGATTATTTGGATAAAATGGAGTCTACGGAGACAGCCTTGTGTAAATTGCTGCTTTCTGGATAACAGGTTTCCAGATAATGGATCCCATACCTGTATATTTTTAAGTAGCCCAAAGTATAAAAACAAGCTATTTTTTAAAACACTTTGTCCCTTGAAACTGCCTTCTGGAATTCTTTAAGAGTTTAATATATTTTCATTTACTATCTCTAGGCATTTAGGATCATTAATTCTTTTTATAATTTTAAAAAAAATTTTTTAGCTCTGTTGTGGTGCACTGAATAATAATATACATTTCAAATTTCCATTAAATTAAATTGGGTGTGGTCAAATTTTGGCATGCTGTCCTAGATGGGGTGCCAGATTTCCTTACCCTCTTGCCAAACAGAATTATGTCATTCCTGTAACTTTGTACTTCTTTAAGTACTTTCTCTTAGGTTTTTCTCCTTGGATAAGTCATGTGATTTACTGCCTGTAATAAGGGACACTGAGGGGGTTATTTACTTTATTTTTGGATATTTACTAGTATTTATAGAGGCTATATTATTATTTTTATTAGGTGTTGATTTATAATATCATGGTTGGAGTGTATATACATGTATGGGAGTTGTTATCCAGAATGTCCGGGACCTGGAGTTTTCCGGATAACGGATCTTTCCATAATTTGGATCTTCATACCTTAAGTCTACTAGAAAATTATTACCTTATGACCCATCATTTCCTTAATTTATTTTGCCCGGTATGCAGAAATGTTACAATTATTCGCGGCTCCAAGTGAAGGAGATGTTAAATGAAGGTGATGTACGAATATAAAAAAGCAAGGATCACTACAGACCTGTCATGTTTTGGTTCAATGCAGAAAGCAACATGTTAATGCTCAAGGTGATCCTGGCCTCCTCCAGGTGTATTAGACAACGCCCATTATTAACTGTTCTTCTTTCTAAGGCGTGGGTCTGCTCATTTATATGAAACTTCAAATTTGCTGGATCCTTGGTTAGAAACCACACCTTTGTTATTAAAGGGGAAGATCACCTTAAATTAACCTTAAGATGTCATTAATTAAAAAAATTGAAGGAAGTTATGCACACTTAATTTATTTTAAGTAAGTAAAAAGCAAATATTATTGTACTATGTTAGTTGAGCAGAATGCCGACTTCCTCTCATTAAATACAAATACATATTTCTATTTGGAATAACTAAAGTTAAAAGTAAAGTTTAAATATAATTCCTTTTAAATTAGACTTTTTACAGCATTTTTGATACAAAGTGACTAAGAAGTATGTATTCTGTATACAAACCCCATGATTATCTTAAAATAAAAACTAGGGCCAGCATAAAACACCTCCACTTGGTGCCAGCCTATCACTCTCTCTTGGTCAACACCTTCACTCTGTGAGCAAAGGTGATACACTGCCATCTAATATTTAAGTGATCTGATTATATATAAAGAACAAAGTATTATAATAATAATAATAATAGTAATAATAATTATACTTTTGCTTATTTTACAATGGTGAGAGATCCAATAGCATTTCCCTCTTTCAATATTAGTAAGCCTAAGGCTTGAACAGGCAAGCAAGCAACTGATTGCCCACAGGATATTCCTTTGCTACTATAGCTCCAGTGCTTGCTATTAGGGGGACAGAAAATATATTTGGCTCTAAAGGGTCGTTTCTGTATTAACCAGGCCCGAACTGGCAATCTGTGGGTTCTGGCAAATGCCAGGTGACTCGTTCCGCTGCTGCTTGTGCCCTCCTCCTACCTCCTATCTCTAGCACTCCCCCCCCCTCTGTCCAGTGTCAGACTGGGACACCAAGGGCCCACCCAAAAAGCATAGACCAGGGGCCCACCAAGAATATTTAGACCAGGGGTCCACTCTTAGTACTATTATTCTTCCTCTTCTCGCTCAACCTCTGTTCTCCTAGTCTCTTTAGTTATACATACTGTAATCTATTATTCCATCTATTTAGCCTCCTTGTTCTCATAGAAATAGTGAATGGCCATGCAATAAGTCAAATGTTTAGCAGCATGAGGGCCCACTGACACCTGGGCCCACCAGGACTTTTCCTGGTATCCCTGTGGGCCAGTCTGACACTGCCTCTGTCACTCACTCCCCTCCTTCCTCTGGCCTTCCCCTTCGTTACTGTGTCTTGTGTTCTTTTGGCAATTGTGCACTCACGCATGTGCACAGAAGCAAGTCTCGCACACGGGGAGGGGTATCCGTGTATCATTTTCTAGTAGACTTGAAATATGATATGAAGATCCAAATTATGGAAAGATCCATTATCGGGAAAACCCCAGCTCCCGAGCATTCTGGATAACGGGTCCCACAACTGTATTTGAAACAGAAATTGGTGTGGAAAATGCAACAGCTTGTTTTATACAGCTGAATAAAATATATCACAGAAATGGCTCTATACAGTGGAACACAATTTACAGTCTCCCACAGATCCCTCTGGAATACAATATGGCAAGTGTTTGTGACTAACTGATGCAACTGCTAGGTAACCACCTCCTTGTAGAATACAGAACAACACAGCTGGAACTTGTATGTCGGTTATCTGCATTGGACATAGTATGCAAATCTTCTCTATCTAACAGCAAGTTACCAAAAGCAGCTATTAATATAGGAGTAGTAATTAAAGGGCTGTTAGGTTGGGGAATGTGGGGGTAGTATTGTACTCAGATCACCCCTTACCACCGTTGTAGCTGCCTAACCTGTTGCAAGCGATGCACAAAAATTGTAACACGCCTCAGCTGTTCTTTGGTCCTCATGCTCCTTTCTAAATTGCTCAGTATACTGATTAAACAAGGGGGAGGGTTATAGAAGGCTGTAGTCCAGATGGAGTTTGTGAGCATCAAAGGTGCACAAAGTAAACACAACCCCATTATCCTGTTGAAAATCTGGAATATATGGCATTTTATGGTGCAATCAGCAAATTCCATGACTCATTATGAACAGCCTTCATAGAGTATTTCCTTGGTGTGCCGATTAGGATGAATGTTCATAGGAAGTCGTCATGAATAAACGAGTGAGCAGGATGCAAAGGAATGCTATGTTTAACCAAGATAAACAGAGGCTGATGGGAAAATGAAACAGAAGTTGCAAAATGTGTTGATAGTGTTATCAAGTACCATTGTAATTTATTGCAGATGATAAAGTTTGAGGCCGTACTAATATAATGAAATATAAGCTTATGTTATTTCTATGTGTAGCAACAGCTTCCGTATAAAATTAAAACAATTTGCAGCATGTGACAAATTATGTGTACACTTCATGTGCTCGTCGGTTATTGCCAGGTGCAGGGGTTTGGTTTGGTATTCAGCAGAATCCGTACACTAGGATTTGGCCGAGAATAATCTTGGGCATGATGAGTGATGTGCATAAATGTGCTGGAAACATAAATAAAGGATAAAAAAAACTCTCTAGTCTTGTTCTATTGTGCACTGTTAAGATATTCAGAGTAATGTAATGAGGAAAATCTGAAAATAAGTTCACACAGCTTAGTGTTATAGTGCACATGCTCACTCAGCCGTATAGTGCTCAGGCTCAATTTTGACTAGCGGTGCAGCGATGGGATCCGTTATCTGCAAACCCATTATCCAGAAAGCTCCGAATTATGAGACCATCTCCCATAGACTCCATTTTAATAAATAATTTACATTTTTTTTTTTTTAAATCATTTCCTTTTTCATCACAATGAGACAACAAAACCTTGTACTGGATTCCATCTAAGATATAATTAATCCTTATTGGAGGCACAACAATACTATGGGTTTAATGAATGTTGAAATATCAAATCCTCTACAAAACCAAACCAGAACTGTAACACATTAAGATCTAAGCAAAACCCCTCAAAACTGCATCATCAGAAATACGTTTGTCACCATGATTTGTCTACCGACATGAGTAAAGATCTGAAATTTGTTCACCAAGTCATTTAGGATTTGGCTGAATCATGAACACTGGCCTCCCTTGCCTTTTACCCCCTTAGCAGACTATTACTGTCTGTTCAGAAAACAAATCTTGGTGTGAAAAAGTGTTCCTCTGTATAAGCCCTGATAAGAAGTACAGAACCTCCTGATCACTAGCTGAGTTGACTTACTTAGCATATCACCTTAACTTTAAGGGTTGGGGCAGATTTGGGGAGATTTAGTCGCCTGGCGACTAATCGCCTCTTCTATTGGCGACAATCTCCCCGCACTACCTTCTGCCTGCTCTAATGCGCACAAGGAAACTTCGGGCGACTTCATTCAAGCAGACGGAAGGCAGTTCAGGGAGATTATCGCCATGCACAAGAGGCGATTAGTCGCCAGGCGAATCTGCCCCAACCCTTATGTTGCAGGTTACAGGTTACTGAATTCTACTGAAGTATTTTAATAGATTTCTGTATCTTTTTGTTACTTGTATTTCAGGAGTGACGGGGAAGGGAATTTGTGGAATGAAGTTTAGTCTGTACAGAGTATCTGCTATCTAGATGCAAATAATATAGTTGTCAAAATAAACAGCTATTGTTCATTTGCCCGGCAACAAATTGACTCTTCTAACATTCCCGCCAGCTAGAATCTAAATCGCAGCTGGATGGCACTCGGATCGCTTCGTTTTCCGAAGTTGCCTCACAAGGAAACTTCGGGCAACTTCGGAAAACAAAGCTCTCTGTGTGCCATCCCACCAGTTATTTAGATTCTAGCCGACAGGAAGGCAGTTAGGGGATATTAGTCCCACGAAGAAGAGGCGATTTGTTGTCGGGCGACTGAATCTCCCTGAATCTCCACTTGTGTCTCTGCCCTAAGATTTACATGTAAAGATTCTTTATAGTTTTTTTATTATAGCATCAAGTCATAAAGCTTGTGCCTATTATAGTAAACACATAGCAGCCAATGAGATATTTGCCTGAAAGTTTGTTAGCATAATCCTGCACAATGCTGTTTATTTAATAAAGGGTTTTAACAAGTTGACTCCAAATTGCTGAAGTTCAAGTTTTCATAGAAAATTTACTAAGTGATACCAGACACCACGAAACAAAACACAATGTTTCAGGTATGTGGGTTCTCAAGTGCTACTAATAGGAAAGTGGCCCCTCCTATTATAGGATTACAGACATATTGCCACCTAGTGTGCAGAGCACATAAACATCAGTTCCATTAAAGGGTTGTGTTTAAGTGTTTTAGTTTGACATAGTCTATGATAGTGAAGTAACCATTGTCCATAGTATATGTATCATATTATTATATAATACATAAAAGTTATGAATATCCTGTAAATTATATATTTATAAAAGGTGCTGAGGGATGTCATCGATTATAATCGGAGCTTAATGATGTCATTTCTGTGGCATGACCCACTCAAACTTGTTTCTTATAATAAATAAATTACCCCCTCTTGCAAAATATTAGATTATATTAGAAGTCACCTCAGAGTTCCATGATATTTATTATATGGGCATGGAACTCCTTGGTAACTTATAATATCCTTATAGTTTACAATATGGGGTACTTTATTCACTGTATAATTCATCCTATCTAGAGACACTTAACTTAGTGTACTGAGGATAATCACTATCCTGCTTGTTGGAACCATCCGCTCCACCAGAATCTGCAATATAAAACAATAGGATCATTTTGTTATAAATAACAACTAAAGGACAGTATTTCATTTAACCCTTTTGGTGCTGCAGTCTCCATAGTCTCATGATCCAGTTTAGTCTGTGTTGGTTTTCCCAGTCACCAATTGGTACCTGCTCAAAAACTTGCCATCTTAATTATCTTAAACTATGTTTATATTCCCTAAAATGCTTTAAGATGTTTGAGTTTTGAAGTGTGCCTTATAAAGTCCAACCCCCGGGGGATTTCAGTAAATAAATCATATTTTGGGACAAACGTGTTATATCTTATAATGTAATATTGTGTCCTCTAGACAACTTTGTCACTTTTGAGCATCTGATTATGCCATTGCGGTCTTTTCATGACAAACACAGAAATGTGCCTTTTAAAGGGGGGAGTACCCCATAGTGCCCCTAGGTCAGCCTGTATCTGCCCACTTCCCTTCCCCTTGAGTGTCCACATGCTCACACTTTTTACTCTGTCCGTACTGGAACTTTGCACACGGAAGATTTAGAGAATTGTCAAAACCTTGCACGTGCCCCCAGTATGTGTGGCAATCAGAGAGTAGACACAGTTGGGTGGCACGACTAAAATTGTGCAGCCTTTGTGGCCTTCCCACCAATCCGCCTGGGGATACCTTACTACCTATGTAAATTCACCGGTATTTACAGATGATCTGTTTTCCCATTCTAGAATGAGTTTCAAATGTTGTAATGTGAAAATTCACGAAAGTCAAATGTGCATTAATCTTTAAGAAACTCAAATCTCAAAAATGTAATTGATTAAAAATCCCATTCTACTAATCATTTTCAATGCATCAACCAGAAGAAACTTTGAAAGAAATCAAAAAAACAAATCTCTTATTTTGCCTTGGACAACTCTCATTGACTTCTACATGAATTCATCAGCTTTTGATGCTGATTTACATTTGAGATTTACATCACACTAAAAGTTAATATGAATTCCCCCTTTTTATTGTAACTCAAATTAATTATTAAATGGTATTCTGTAATTACGATATTTTTTCACCAATAGAACAGTCTATGAGTCCTCTCAAATGTCTGTCTATTTTTTATTATTTTTTGGTCTTTCCTCAGATATGCCCTCGTCATATTCGTTTTTAGAGGATTCTGGGAGTGCAACTTTGAAAGCTCGCCCTGGGCCTCGCATCAGACCTCTTCTTCCAGTCTCTAATAATGTAAGTTATTTTTTACTTTTTATTATTATTTATGATTAGGGCAGCAGGGTGGATCAGTGGTCAGCACTTCTGTCTTTCAGCGCTGTACCTTTGAGTTTGATTATGGACTATTTGCAAGGACAAAGCTTCTGTGTGTGAAGAAAACAGAATGTTCCTCTAGTGTTTCTGCTTTGCTAAGTGCGATTTTATATGAGGGGGGGGGGTAATCCGTCTCTCTGTACATACAGCCATCTTAAATATACTATTACTCCGAGCAACGCCAGGTCTGTGTCATATATACTTTTCATTATACTTCAACAGACCACAGTCAAATAAGACTGGGGTGTGTAATAAGCAAGGTAGGGTGCAAATTGGGTTAGTCATTAGACAGCAAGGCCACCACTGGGATATCCTGACTGTAACTGGGAACACCGGAAGCTTCAACATGGAGCTGGTTCTGTATAAGTTATAGCAAAGGGAATGTTGTGCTCACTTCTAACTTTTAGTAGTTTGCTACTAACAGTGTCAGACTGGCCCTGCGGGACACCGGGTAAAAACCCGGTGGGCCCCCGCCGGGCCAGACCCCCTCTTCCAATATTAAAATTGAAAAAAAAAAAGTGTTCACATGCGCACCGAGCAACGGTGCTCGCGCATGGCGGCGTTCTTGCGTGCACACCGAGCGGCGCATTCGCACAGTCACGCCAAGTTTGGCGTGTCACAGTAGGGGGCGGGGGTCCGCAGGGGGGCCCTGGACCAGCAGTCCCGATGGGCCCCGGGCCCCCCAGTCCGACCCTAGCTCCTAACTCACTATAGCCCATATACTTTTTGAACGCTCTGGTTGATGTTTTTAGATGAAACTTTGATTTTATGTATTCATAATACAGGTTTTAATATTTTCCAGAATACTGGAAGCCTGTGCAGTAAACGCTCTTTATTCGGTCTGGTGGTAACCTGTTGGTAACACTTACTAAATTTAATATAACACGAATTCAGATGCACAACAACTAACTTAATGTCCATGTATGGTGCATAGGTGTTTTACTTATTTCATAATATTTACAAGGAGTCTGCGCGTTCTACCTGTATCTGTGTGGGTTTTCACACACTCCCAACATATGGACAAGTTATGCTCCTGACCATTAGTGTGCGGCATACGAGTTTCCGAATGCTGTGTCACTTGCCTTTTGTTTCTTTAGTAATTCTCCTTGTTTAACAAGGAGAACTGGAAGCTACATAGTGCAAGGGCACTAGTTTTCATTTTACTTGGAACCATGTCAAACAGCCACAAATCAGGAGCAGAAGACTGATACCCTCAGGGGCATTGAACTAAAGTTTAACTCCAAATACCAACCTACTGTTTCTGTTGCTTAGTTCACATGAGTGGTATGGTCATTTTGAATTTCTGCACTGCATGCTTATATTTAGGATGGGAGAGATTAATTTATTAAAAAACTACAACAATTCTGCTTTCCTAGTCAAGTTGTTGCAGTGAACTAATTTAGTGCAGTTCAGACGAGAAGTAAAATTAAGATTAACTTAGTGATTTTAGAATATATATGTGTGTATTGGCTACAGTACCTGTGTGCAATTTAAGTAGACACTACATATTTTTCTGTAAAAACAGATTTCTAATATTGTTTTTGTGCAAATACCTCATGTGGCGCTATCCTAAGGCTGCTGCCAAACCAGACAGATTCTCAGCCTGAGGATAAACACAGACCATCGGGAGATTCTGTCCCCATGGTCCTATCAGCTTTCTGATGTACCTGCCTCAGGAGACACTACATTCATGCCAGGATGCCGTGTCTAGGACAGCAGAGAGCTGGGGGTGGCCCGCTGGCCACATCTGAACTGAGGCCTGGGTAGGAGATTTTGACAGTTGTTTGAATCTCCTGCTGGCCCAGTCCCCAATGCCAGCAAACTGGGAGCTGCGAAGGTGAAGGAGATGAGCAGTGGGGCGGTCGTGAGAGGGCCAGGTACCAGCGGAGAGGGCCAGGTACCAGCTGGGGGAGGTTCAGGTACCAGAGAGGTTCGAGTATGAAGGGGGTGGGTGGTGCAAGGGGTCTAGGGGTGCACAGTTTTTAAATCTGGCGCTGACTGCCATCAAGTATGCATTTTTGAAACAAAATCTGCTCCGTGTGCCTGTACCCAGGCCAATACTTGGGTGCAGGCACATCAGAAAACTGGAGTGTAGCGCCAGATTCTCACCCTTAATTTATCCACAGTTCGAGAATCTGCCTGGTGTGGCAGTAGCTTAAGTAAGTCCAGAACTGTGGCCTGTTAGTACTGCTAGTCTATCTTTCAATCATCTCCACAATCATCTAAATATCCATAACCTTATAATAACTTATATGCTAAAAATACTTGAGGATTTTTCTGTTACTATTCTCTCTTGTATCTGCCATGGCTACCTGTTCCATAAGAGAATTTCGTGGAATCTTTATAAAAATAACCTTTTCTGCAACAGGTAAACCTCCTTTCTTCTAATTGCAAGCTATGCCCTTATGTCTACTGGAAAGCTTTATTTGTAAATTCCTATCCACTTGATTTTATGGTCCCTATGTAGCTTTTGGCCTTTGACCTCTTCTACCTTTTTGTTAGAAATGGCAGGTTAGACCGAAACAGAGCTCGTTTACAAAGGGCAACTGCGGTTCCTATACTGGTATGTGTCAACAGATATGGCTAGGGTTGCCACCTGGCCGGTAAAAAGGATGGTTAATCCCAATGTTATTAATAGGGAAAAAAGATAAATATATAGGAAAGCTGTTTTTTTTTTCCATAAAAGCTGGCAACCCTAGATATGGCACACTTGCAATGACAGTGCAACTCTGGGGGAAAACTGCTGCACTGTTGTGGGTAAAAAAACACGGGGACTTGTGCCAAAAATTGTACTTGTGATGGTAAATGAGCCCTGTAGTGTTTTTTGCACTGTAATAAATACCATTGGCAGCAAAGTACTCACTCTCAGCTCTCCTCTTTCTTTGTTTTCTGTGTTATATACATGGAGTATTACTTTAGATGCCATATCTGGTATCATGTTCTTTTTGAAGGTTGCATTTTGTTCTTGCTCTGTATGTATTGTATGTTGGCAGATAAGTTCACTTATGCGTATATGAAAGTACACATTCTAAAAGTGCCCTTTGTATACTGCTGAGTAAACAGACTGCTAAGGAATCTGACCTTTTGAAACGTTCTTTTATTCAAGGTATGTAAGTGTCTGTGGCTGTTACACAGATCATTGCCTTTGAAAATCCGTCAAAACGTCAAATCTTTAAGCTGTATGATTAGCACTGAAGAGGAGAAGAGATAAATATAGCATGGGAGAATTGTATTAGTATAATTCATATACAATCCTATTTCTAATTGACTAAATGTTTCACATTTTTCCAAATGGAATTTTTTCTTTTGTCTTACCCAATCTTGGGTATATATGCTAGTTACCAAACCTAAACATGAACTATATAATTAACTGAATGCAAATAGGTAAGTGGCCATGTTTATCCTTCATTGATAAATAGTCTTTTCTAGGTGTCCCATCTAAACTGTGACAAAAAAAAAGAGGTTTCAAAAATTGTAACCATCTCTGGGGTCAGTTAACACGTCGGTCTTTTGAACCACTGAGAAAGTGTTGAGCGACAAGAGACGTGCGGAATGTGAGACTTTACAAGTGACTATAAATAGGGTGCAAACAAACATGTTTGCACAGTAAAATGATCACAGTAGACAGAAGAACAGCACGCTAAAGCCAACCTATTGTACACTTTTAGTAGTCTTCTGCAAAGTGGATATACTGCATTTAACATCTCTCTTCCTAATCTCTAATGGTTCATAATATGTGTACCCAGGGCTTGTAATATAGGATATATCAACTGTTGTTTGGATTTGTAGCTCTAATTGCTCCTGAGTGTAGCTTGCAGAATGTCTAGGCCTATTTTAGCTAGTAATGATCATTATCTTCAGGCAGTCTAGTGATATTTACAAAATATTTTACCCCATAGCAGTAAATCATACACCAGTATGGGATCAGTTATCCGAAAACCCATTAACCAGTTAGCTCCGAATTACAAGAAGGTCATCTATTATTGACTCCATTTTAATCAAATAATTCAAAATTTTAAAAGTGAGTTCCCTTTTCTCTGTAACAATAAAACCAAACCTTATACTTGATCCCAACTAAGGTTTAATGAGGCAAAACAATCCTACTGAGTTTATTTAATGTTTAAATTATTTTTGTTACTAGACTTGGCAATGCGCAATTTGTTGGCGCTATATAGATACATGTTAATAATAATAATAATAATAGACTGATGGGGTTATTTACTAAAATCTGAATATCTCATAAAAAAAAGCTCAACCAAGCTCCCATGCCCAATCTTGCCTTATTTATTAATAAAGTAACTTGAATAAATTGGATCTAGAAAAAAACCTGATAAGATTTTGCGAAAACCCGAATTGTATGATTTTTTTACTTTTCTTCCTGAATTGCTGGATTTTTGGGGGTTTTGCATGAAAACCCTGAATTTCCATTTTAATGGATTAACGGGCTAAACCCAGCGCAGACCAAGATATCTTCAAATTAAGATAGGGATATCTCCCATTGACATCAACAGGTCTGAGATGGTGGATTTTCGGATTCGGGGTTTTTGCAGCATTGGGGTATAGTAAATCTTGAAAAATTTGTGTTTTTGCCCCAAAAAGCCAGACCAGATAAATTCAAGTTTAGTAAATAACCCCCTTAAAGTTTGAAGAGCCAAATGAAGGCAAGATCCCTTATCTGGAAAATGACATATCCCGAGCATTCTGAAAACATGTCCCATACCTGTATATGCTGTAAGCACACTTTTCCATAGAAGAAAGCCCATAGAGGATGGAAGAGACATTTTAATTGTGGTTCACAAACGTGTGAGATCAGTAATACAGTTTGCAAAATAAATTGTTGCTATTTTTTCTAAAACCACTTTCTATTTAATTTCCAAAAGTTCCTTTTAGGGCTTTTGCTTCTCCCCTCAATCAATCCCAACTTTGGGTATGTTCAACGGAACTGCATAATACTGATACCAGATGAGTTAAGGAGGGAGACATGAAATCTTCCTATATGCAGAGCTGTATTTATAGATAGGTGCCTGAGGGTCTGTGCCTAGGGCTGCAGCTTTTGGCGGGCAACCTATATAACTGAACAGGGCCGATCCTATCAAATGTGGGGCCCAATTGGGACCATGTTGGCGGGGCCCCTAGACAAAGTGTTGCTGGCTACTGACACAGCAAGTATTTAGGAAAATAAGGGCATACAGGCACAAAATAGAAAGGAAAGGGGCTGTGCGGGGCCCCCAGAGGTGCCCGAGGCCCCACGATCGGATCATAATGGATCCAATACGGGCGGTCGGATTGCGGGACCGCATACACAAATACATCCGGCGGGATGTTTTAACCTGCCCAATTCGAGATCTGGACGACTTCTGGCCAGATATCAATCGGGGAAGCCCGACGGATGGCCCCACACAAGGGCCAATAAGCTGCCGACTTGGTTTGTCGGCAGCTTTTATTGGCCTGTGTATGGGGGCCTTAAGAATAAGGTGGATAACTTTGATGTTGTAGAGATGCAATTTAGAGACTAAGCTTCATGGGAATTATGTAAAAGTTCTGTAAAGTACAGCAGAATGTCAGCCCTTTAGAACTAAAGAATAATTACAATAACAGTGTAGCTGCCAATTAAAGATTGAAGAAGCAAGAATTTAAGTGGAAAAGGAGAAACACTATCTGCCAGCCAACAAAATAATGATTCACTTGAAGAAGAGAAATATGCCTGTATACATAATATTTACTTAGTGCAAACCATTTTTCCTTTGCATAACATTGTTGGAGATGGTACAAGGTCTCTCCTGTTAACTCTCTGCCTGCTGCCAGCACCACTCACCAAAACACTCAGATTAACTCTATGATTTCCCTGTTTATCTTTAAACTGAGCCTGATTCAATGGTGAAACAGTCACTCCTTCCTAAGGGGGCAGATTGGGGAACAGTTTTGATAAAACAGTTATGGGGGAATGTAATAAAAGTCACATCTTGCAATGTAACACTCTTCCTTAAACTGTTATTGGATTGTGAATTTTAATTACGCATTGCCCACTTTTAAGAAGTGCTTGAAGGAGTCGTAATCTTTTGCGATTTTTTTTAAACATGCCCTTTTTGTGGCCACACCCCCTAATTACCATGTTCATTTTACAAAATTTCTCAGGTTATAAAAGTTTGAACATATCTCTGTGTTTTTTTCCAGTTGTTACAGTTGTGCTAATGAACGTGAATTGCCCTTTAACCTCTGAGTCTAACTTTTCCCAAGGGACCTGTTATCTTATATTGTTACAATTACTTATTTGCTTATCTAGATACATTTGAATTGTTACAAATGTATCTTATCTTCTGTTGTGGCTGTTCTGGGCTCTCTGCCAAAAGCCAATTGAGTTAGAAACATTATATATTTTTCTGGCTGTTCAGCGCAGAGAAAATCGGGACTTTCCAGTACCAAAGAGGGACTGCAGATTGAGCTGTCAAAAGGGGGTCCCTATAAAAATGGGACTGTTGGGAGTTATGCTATCGGATATTTTTACCGGAGGACCACCTGGGTCTAAACATTTAAAGAACCTTTAAGGAATGCTCCACTTGATAATGCCTTGATTGCTTGAATGTCTTCTTGAACAGGCTAAATATTACTAGTGATGAGCGTAACAATTTGCCATAGTTAGATTTGTCATACTTTTGAGTTTGGCGAAACTGCGTCAAAACATTTTGCGACAAAAAAAGTTGCTCAACAAAAAAAACAGCTGTGACAAAACACCCATTGACTTTAGTGCATCTGGACAAAAAAGTTGCTCTAAGGAAAAAAAAACGCCCATTGACTTTAATGCATTTGGAGCAAAAAATATTGTCACAGAATTTTTATTTTTTTTAGATGAACATTGACTTCAATGCGTCTTTCCGTTGTTTTTGTGAATTTTTCAGCGAAACGGGCCAAAATCGTTCATCGCTACTATTGACCCTGCATCGCATTTTCGTTTTTACATTAGAATGCAGGCATTTTAGTGTGTGTGCGTGCGTGCATGTATATATGTATGTATATATGTATGTATGTATGTATGTGTGTATGTGTATATATATATATATATATATATATATATATATATATATATATATATATATATATATATATATATATATATATATATATATATATATATATATATATATATATATATAATGTATGTAGATGTGTAGGTATATTAAGTGTCTATTTATGACCATGATACTGCTCAGTTAAACAGTGACAGAATGGTAGGGTGGGGCTGCATTATACATAGGGTAAATATTTGAAGATGTTTGTGCTTTTGGTTTTTATTAGCGCACTAAAGATTGCATTGACATTTGGCTGCTACATATCGTAAGAGAGAAGTCAAGTGAATTCCTGTACATTTTTACAATTGATATTAAAAAAAAATTAGTTTTCATTAACATTTAATTGTAAGTATTTACCATATCATATGACCCCCCCCCCCCCATGACTGGCTTCAAGCATAATCCACGGTTCTTCCTCATTTAGTATTAAGAAAGGTCCTGTTTCAGGACCCTGGTCCCTGAGGAAAAAAGTGTTCATGTGAGACGTCTCTGCCTGGGATATTAGCAGAACATTTTCTGATGTCTGGCTCACCCATATTCCCCATAAAACACTGGCTCATTGCTTTAGGTCAATGAGAGGTAATTATACAGGTTTTAATTGCTGCAATTGGTTGTGAGCCACAGGAACAAAACAAAAGTCTAGGCACCATATAGGCAGTGCAGCATCGATGTGGCTGCTCAACTTTGCTTTAGAAGTGTCCAGCACTGGGCTGCCTGTCTGGATACTGAAGATGGCACATGCCATGGGAATTGATTTGATTGGTTTGATTAAAGCTTCTCACTTCTGGCTTTTCGCTTACTCACTCAAGATAACACAGGGCAGCAGATCTGGCAATGGGAATGTCTAATGGCACTACCAGGGCTCCTGAGTTGTCTGTTGTCTGTTATGCTAGAATACTTTTAAAGTTTGTCCGTGTGCCAGTACATTGGACCCCTGGCTGGTGTTGAGAACAATCTAAAAGATTTCAGGTCAGTGTGGGGGATATTAGCTTGCTTGGCCCCCTTCAGTCTTGCGTTATGAGGTTAGGGTAAGATGGGAACTGAAAAATGCCCTTCAGATGAGTGATGAAACGTTTAAAAAAAAACCAGATAAACTCAAAGTCCAGTTGCTTTTGACTTAATTCTAATAGATGTTAACTCTAAAATTCTACTTATCTCTTCACTTTTTTTCTGTCCTCTGTCTGAGAATAAGAAGCTTAGAGTTGTTTCTGGTAGTTTGAGTACATGCTCCCAGCCTGCACTTCTGCTTTCAGCTGTGATTTGCCTTTGATGCAGTTCTGTGTACACTCATTGGTACATGTGTACTATTCATTTAAGGGCTGCACACCAGCTTTAAAATGATACCAAAGTTATACACTTTATTTTACATGTCCAGTCTCTCCTTACCATTGCAGCTGTTCTAAATGGATGGAATATTTGCACTGATCTCTGCGAGGAGTCAATGACAGAAACCTTCTGTAATTCTCCTAGGGACATATTATTCAATATAAATAATAATGGGTAGGGATAAATATAGCAATTTCTTTGCTATGGTTTTCCCACTTAAGAAGAAATAACTTCTGCCACACATGCACCTGCCATAGATGTGAAGAATCCACACATTTGTGCATATATATATATATATATATATATATATATATATATATATATATATATATATATATATATATATATATATATATATATATGTGTGTGTGTGTAGGTAGATATATATAGATATAGATATATATAGATATATATAGATATAGATATATAAGTTCAAAAAGTACCTGCACTTTAACCCTCTCAGTTCGTAGTGGGTGCCCGGTCAAGTAGGATTATGCAGCTTTTCAAGATGGACCAGCACTCCAGTTTATTCAATCAAATGTGAATATTTATTTGAGTAGTTACTCTCGTGTCCAACGTTTCGGCCCACATCTGGGCCTTTATCAAGGATGATATAGATATGGATATATATATATATAGATATATATATATATATATATATATATATATATATATATATATATATATATATATATATAGATATATATATGCATGTGATATATATATATATATATATATATATATAATGTGTGTGGGCCTGAGAATTTGAGATTATAGGGTGCCGTGCTGCCAGTGTTTCCTGATACCCTCGTGCAATGGGCAACTCCCACCTTACCCTCTGAGGAATTCTTAAGGTCTCTTGAGGTACAGCTCAGCCAGGAGAAAATTGGCAGCAGTCCAAGGGGTTATTTTTTTTTAACTTATTTATTGAACAATTGGCAGAAGATCTTTGTCACAGCATAAAATCTTCAGGTACATAAAGGCAAACCATACAAAACCTTCACACATTGAAATATGCCAAATAGGTCCCCAAGGAGAACTAAACCCTAAAAATGAATATGGCTAAAACTGCAATGTTTTATATACTGAACTTATTGCACCAGCCTAAAGTTTCAGCTTCTCAATAGCCACAATGATCCAGGACTTCAAACAGGGGGGCACCATCTTGGAAAGTGTCTGAGACACTCACATGCTCAGTAGGTTCTGAGCAGCTGTTGAGAAGCTAAACTTAGGGGTCATTGCATATTATCAAGCAGAAAATAAGGTTTGTCTGTAATATAAGTTGATGCTACAAGGCTGATTATTACATTCTGATGCTAGTTGCACTGGTTTCTGTGCTGCCATGTAGTAATTATCTGTATTAATTACTAATCAGCCTTACATTATCTATTCTATGTGTACTGTATATTGTGAGTGGGTCCCTAAGCTCAATAAGTGACAGCAGCACAGAGCATGTGCATGAATCAGCAAAAAAGAAGATTGGGAGCTACAGGGGCATCTTTAGAGGCACAGATCTTCCCTGCTAAATAGCTGTGGTTGGCTTTCCTTGTCCTTTAAGTGGGTAATGCAGGGGATTTTTTTCCCATTGAAAAGATCACCATACCAGAGGCCACCCCTTTAGACTAGCGAAAAATAACTTTCATTTGAAGCAACGTAGGTGGTTCCTCACCGTGAGGACAGTGAGGTTGTGGAATGCACTGCCGGGTGATGTTGTGATGGCTGATTCAGTTAATGCATTTAAGAATGGCTTGGATGATTTCTTGGACAGACATAATATTATAGGCTTTTGTGATACTAAACTCTATAATTAATATAGATATTGGTATACAGGTATGAGACCTGTTATCTAGACTGCTAGGGACCTGGGGCTTTCCGGATAATGGATCTTTTCATAATTTGGATCTTCATTCCTTAAATGTACTAGAAAATCATGCAAACATTAAATAAATCCAATAAGCTACTTGATCCCAACTAAGATATAATTAATCCTTATTGGAATCAAGTACAAGCTACTGTTTTATTATTACAGAGAAAAGGGAAATCCATTTGGATTAAATGGAGTCTATGAGATGGCCTTTCTGTAATTTGGAGCTTTCTGGATGACAGGTTTCCGGATAACTGATCTCATACCTGTGTATAGTTTGTGTGTAGGTATATGTGCTAGGTTTCATTTAGAGGGGTTAAACTTTATGAATATTGGTCTTTTTCAACCCAACTTACTGTAACTATAACCAATGGCAACTGCACACTAGTTGCTATACTAAATATGCTTGTTTTTGTCCCAAAGGTAGATTTTATAGGAGATGTAATAGGTAGAACAATGTTTTGCATACCCAAAAATAAAGATCTGGCTTTACTGTTTAACTAAAATTAATAACATTCTATTTATAAATACCTTGCAATTTTCATCTTTAGTTTACAGTAGCCTTGGTAGAATTTTAAACCAATGAAATTTGCCAATTATTCTTTAAAAGAGATGAGATGAAAAAACTATCTCACTTTTCAAATACTTGTATTTGGAAGCAGTGACCAGAGATGGCACCATATTGTATTGTAATAACTGGGGATACTGATCATGTCACGGTTTGCTCTGCACAGTAGTGATCTTGAGTAACTTAGAGCAGACACAGGCCAGGGAAAAGCTTGTTTGATGAAAAGCCTTCAAAGTTGTCAGAGGAATTTCCCATCTTGATTTATGTTAGAAGTGTTATGGCACACACATGCTCAGTGGGCTCTGAGCAGTTTTTGAGAAGCTACTGTAAACTTAGAGGTTGTCACAACTCGCCAAGAAGACAGGTTTGCCTGTCATAGAAGCTGATGCTACAGGACTGATTATTAAATTCTGATGTTAATTGCACTGGTATACAACTGACATGTAATGAGAATTGGAATTACTAACCTTGTATTTGTATATTGTGTGTTGGCCCTAAGCTCAATTAAAGGAGAACGAAAGTCATCCTGCACTTGGGGGTGCAAAATGTCAGGCATCCCAAGTGATTGTATTGACTTAAGGTGGCCATACACTATTAGAACTGCTCGTTTGGCAGGTCATCAAATGAGCGGATCTTAACATGATATGCCCACTAATGGCTGGGTGATAGGTTAATCCTAACGTGCATCCCTAGGGCCGAACAATTGGATTACTAGGCTGCGAATGGGTGCAGATAGGTTGCAGCACTGCACCCACTAGCCAATGTGGTCCTAGATCGAACAAAAAAAATCAAACGATCGATATCTGCTTGATTTTTGGCCTGACATCGATCAGGGAGCCCCCACACACAGGCAGATAAGCTGCCAAATGGTCTAAATGACCAATATCGGCATCTTTAATCTGCCTGTGTATGGCCACCTTTATCTGAAACCCTGGGTTGATGCTCCTATCAGCAGAAAACTGCACCGGCCCAGGGTTATACCATTGAGCACCATGGATAGATCCACTTCTGGCTTCTTCTTGCTTCAAATTTCCCGGGGCAGACACAATACAATACAGTACAATAGTTCTCGTTTAAACTATTTCAATGTTTTGTCATATTTTGAGTAATTTATTAATATTTCTATTATTGATCAGAAAAGTAACCAGAAAACAAATCTGCCAAGTCTTTTTGTTTGGGTCTGGTTTGGACCTTGAAATGGAGTCTTAGCCAATTTTGAGACTACAAACCAGCTCCTTATCTTTTGATGCAAACCGGTTATACCCTCTGTTTGCTTTTTGGCCACAGATTGTTTTACAGGGAAGGAGCAAATGTTCTGAAATGGTGAAGCTGGCAGGATTTACATCTTAAGCAAACACTTTCAGGAAAATGAGTTTAGGAAATATTTGATTCTTATTTACACACTTATCTGTGTCCCTCCTGACTCAGGTGAAAAGCTAGGTGTTTTCATGGCAGGAAAATTGCTTAAACTGTGCTATAGGTATCAAAAGCTCATCCTTAAATCTTTAGCTCTGCAGCACATATTTGTCCTAATGTACTCTTATAGAAGCAATATTAATAAATGGCATTATATTTTTATATATACAGTATGTTATACAGACATAACTCTATAGCAACTCAAAAGAAATGCGTTAGCTTTTACGTGCCAAGTTTTTTCTTGTGATTTTTGCATTTATTTCTTAGATAAATAGCAATTCTTCCAGGTTTGCATTCGCATTTTGGTAAATAAAAAAAAAAATCAAACTTGTTTTGATCTGTGACAACGTGTATAATTAGAATTTATGTTACAGGTATGGCATCCTGTGCATCCATTATCCAGAAACCTTCGAATTATGGGACGGCTGTCTCCAATAGACTCTATTTTAATCAACTAATTTACATTTTTAAAAATTATTTCCTTTTTTTCCTTAATAATAAAACAGTACATTGTATTTGACCCCAACTAGGATATAATTAATCCTCATTGGAGGCAAAACTATCTTTTGGGTTAATTTAATGTTTTTTTTAGTAGATTTAAGGTATGGAGATATCAATTAGAGAAATTACAGAATTATCCGGAAAATCCCAGGTCCCAAGCATTCTGGATAACAGGTCCCATACCTGCATTTCTATTTGTGTCTCTTTGCAAAGAAGCAACTTATAGTTTTGCACTATTTGGGGGCATATTTATTAAGGGTCGAATTTCGAATCTGAAAAACTTCGAAATTCAAAAAGACCAACTGAAATTAAGTTGAAGTTGTTGGTTTTTTTTGCCCAAATAGGTCAGTTTTCGTTAGAATAGGTCCGTATTTGGCCAAATCCATATCGTACCAATCCAAGTAATAGTGCATTCAATCGAATTTGATTCTAAGTTTTTCCCCCCCAAAAAATTTAGTTTTTTCAAAGTCCACCAATTGACTCCAAATAGGTTCAAATAGATAGCGAATGGTTGAAGTCGAATTTTTAAGACCGTACATGATACATTTCGAATTTTTTTCAAATTTGAATCGAATTTGGACTATTCCCTTATTTTTTAATTCAAAAATTAACCTCGACCTTTGATAAATCTGCTCCTAAGTATCCTCGTTATTTTATTCCTGCTGAACCTTTCTGAATGTGTATAAGTCAAGGTTTTGGAAGGCCCAACAGTCATATTGCATTACTGAATTGTACACTGCAGAAAAGGTGATCCTTAACCATTTATATTCCAAAAACTATAAAAGAAAAAGAAATTTGCTAGAGATTTTTTCCTAGACATACTTGCGAATCTAGCAAGGTCTTATTGGAATTATTGATATCAATACATTGCACTAGATTCAGAGAGACTATGTAAGGTTCCAAATCATAGTTTAGCTGTGTTCTATATCTGTGGAGAGAATGTAAATACATAAAAAAAAAAACTATATTTTTGACATCTGTAGTAGTGATGTGCAGGTCAGCAACCGCTTCCAGGGGTCCTTTTATAGACCCACGCCGCCCCACTAATGACGTCACAACGACGTCACAAAAGGGGAGAGCAGACACGAGACTATAAAACCGGAACCCGGAAGTCGGATGCCGGCATTTGAAGGTAGTGAGCAGGGAGAGCAGGAGAAGAGCTCAACCTGCACCTGCCCGCCACCCACAAGGAGCACTGCGAGGTCGACCCAAACTCGCCCGACCTGCGGATCCCGCGGGTATCAGGTCGGCCGTACATTACTTATCTGTAGACCCAAATGTCTTATTGCAGGGTATACACACTATGATGCCTGTATATAGCTACAAATCAAATCCAAATAATGGAACTGTACTTGGTTGGGAAAAAAAAGAAACACGGCTTTCTCACAAATAGTTGTGTATATACTGTATGTATGTGTACATGTATGTATTTATTTTTTTTAATGAGGTGTCTTATATTTTTTTTCTATTCCAGAGCATGGCAGTACCCACACCTTCTGTGCCAGGTGGGTTTGCAGAGCATCTTCCAATTGGTAAGACATGTTGGTTTAATAATAATAACAATAATAATGATGATAATACCAGCTTTTTATAGAAATATGTAAGTCATGTGCAATATGTGTTGATAGTTTGACTAAAATAAAGCTCTTAAAAGGGAAAAAATAATGCAGTTTTGAACTCTATCTATCTATCTATCTATCTATCTATCTATCTATCTATCTATCTATCTATCTATCTATCTATCTATCTATCTAAAATGTATCCAAAAGTACCTGCACTCTGTCCACTCCGATGTCTTTGCTGGTGCTTGGTCAAAAGGGTGTTATACAATAGTCGAAGATGGACCAGCACTCTGATGTAATCAAACAATAGTGTTTTTATTACATCACTGTGCATCCAACGTTTCAGCCCACATTGGGGCCTTTATTTCACCAAGCACCCACAAAGACATCAGAGTGGACAGAGTGCAGGTACTTTTGGATATATATATATAGATAGATAGATAGATAGATATAGATATAGATATAGATATAGATATAGATATAGATATAGATAGATATATATATATATATATATATATATATATATATATATATATATATATATATATATATATATATATATCCAAAAGTACCTGCACTCTGATGTCTTTGTGGGTATATATATATATATATATATATATATATATATATAAATATATAGATAGATAGATAGATAGATAGATAGATAGATAGATAGATAGATAGATAGATAGATAGATAGATAGATAGATAGATAGATATAGATATAGATATAGATATAGATATAGATATAGATAGATAGATAGATAGATAGATAGATAGATAGATAGATAGATAGATAGATATAGATAGATAGATATAGATAGATAGATATAGATAGATAGATAGATAGAGATAGATAGAGATAGATAGATAGATATAGATAGATAGATAGATATATATATATATAGATCTCTATTTCCCTAAAAGGCATAAAATTAAAACTCTTTACTACAATGTTAAAATGCTTATCATTTAGATCAGTAGTTCTCAAACTGTGTGTCAGGGGCGCAGTCTAAAAGGGTAACATATGGGGGACAAGGCTTATTTGCTTAGCTAACCAAATGTGTTTATAAATGCTTACTTCCATATATTTACTACACTTCCGTTGTTTAATTTTAGAGAATGGATTAAATCGAAATGGGAACTACAGAATGTACAGCTCTATAGGTGATCTGAGGGCAAATATGCAGTATGATGATTATCCTGAAGAAATACCCGCTCCTCCCTCTATGCCGCCACCACCACCTCCTAACATGGCTCCCCCTGACCCACCACATGAAAGCCCACCTTCACCTTCAGAGTCTTCTCCTGGATCCCCTAGTCCACCAGACTTTATACCACCCACACCCAACTCCAATGCACCTCCAGTGCCCAATTTTGTTCCTCCACCACCTCCTCCACTCGTTAACCAGCAATTACAGAGTGCATCCAAATGGAAATCTGAAACTGTTCTCAATAACCTGCCGAATGATCTACCAGTGGGTTTACCAAACAGATTTTCCTTAAATCCATCCATCTTTCAACCAAGCCATGGGCAAACAAGTACCAATATGGACCCCAATTCTAGTTTGTCAAGATTATACAAAGTACCACCTCCTGCCCCTACAAGGACATCATCAATACAGCAGCAAGAATATATTGGCCAGCAGACTGATAACACCAGATATACTAAAGATCCTCCGCCATCTCCAGTTCCATCAAGTTTTAATCCAACTATGCAGGCAAAACTTTTTTCAATAGGTCGGGGACAGTCTATCTTAAACGATACACTAAACAAAAGAAAATCTATGATCATAATGGATACACCAAGTGGAACCAAAAGTATGGATCCCAGTCACACAAATGAAATTGCTAGTGCTACTAATGCAGATACAGGGAACTATGGATCAAACGCTCTAAAAGCTAAAATGGATGTAAAACTGCCAGGAAAAACTGGTGACAACAATGTTTATTCAAATGGTGCTAACCAGGAAAATCCAGAATTAAATACCTCTGAGGAACATTGTTTACATGAAAATCCTGAACAACAAACCAGTAAGGTCAGGCAAATTAAAAATGACTTTGCATCAACAATGTCTGGGAAAAATAGTGTTACAGAGGGTCCCAAAGCATCCTGGGATAGCACAGCATTAAACAAAGACAGCTATGTATCAGAGATGTCAAAAATCTCAAAGCCCACGGTTAATATTGTTTCACTAAAACCTTTTGAAGAAAATACAAAAATATCTAATACCAACCCACATTCTAATAAAGATGAGGATATTTTACAGAAGCAAATAAATGCTGTGCCAAGTGATGTAAAAACAGAACCAGTAAAAGTGATTAAAACTCCTGTATCCCCACCTCCAGTTGCCCCTCCACCTCCTCCATTTGCAATTGCACCAAATCCACCATCAGTTCCCCCACCACCACCACCACTCCCCACAGCACTCAAAACAGCACCCGTCCATCCACCAACAGTCTCACCACTATTACTATCAAAGAAAGCATCTCCCACAAATGTCCCTACACCACCACCTCCTCCCCCTCCTCCTCCAGCTCCCCAACCAACAGGCTCTCAGTCATCACTGAAAGCTGCAGCTATCAGTGCTTCACCTTTATTGCCATCAATGGCTCCACCACAGCCACCAAAAGCACCTCCAGTGCCTCCACCTGCTTCTTCATCTATTCAAATATCACCAATAACTCCATCCAAGGTCTTGCCTATTGACAATGATCAAAAAAGCAAAGTTGGAAAAATCAAACAGGAACTGGAAGCTTTATTGTCCTCCCCAAAAAAAGAAGACATTAAAGTGGGCAGTCTTAAAAAATCTCAACATGTTCCAGAAATGACAAAAGTAGCTCCGGTTAGAGGTGGAGAAAACACGCTAGTTAATTCATTGATGATGAAAGTTCCACTTCTTCCTAAACAGCCAATTGTGGAGGATACTGATGCTGATTTATCTGAATGGCTTCCAAAGAATAACACGACTGATATTGAAATCCCAGAGCCTGATTATTTGCCTGCATCTACTAAACCAAGTGGTAACTATAAAAAACAGCCTGAACCACATACCATTACCAAGGAAATAAAAGTAGAATCAGCTCCACATAACATTATCAAAGGCACAACCTTAGAATCATCTCCAAATTTCATGACCAAGGAGATTAAAGTAGAATCAACCCCAACTACCATGACCAAGGAAAAAAAAGGAGAATCGGCTCCAAATACCATTATCAAAGGCACAACCTTAGAATCATCTCCAAACTCCATGACCAAGGAGATTAAAGTAGAATCAACTCCAACTACTATGGCCAAGGAAAAAAAAGTAGAATTGGCTCCAAATACCATGGTCAAGGAGATAGCAGTAGAATCAGCTACACCACCTATAAAATCCTCAGATGAATTAAATACTGGTGAAACTCTGGTTCCATCATATAAACCACATCATGCAAGAAAGGTCTCTGCTGGCAGTTGGACCCCAGAACCTGTCTCATCAGTGCTGTCTAAATCAGACACTGATCAAGAGCTTAAGGAAGCTTCATCTCCTTTGGCATCTTTAGCAAAGTCGGAATCAATAATATCACAGAGAGAAAATGAAAGTGCATTCAATCACCCTGTTACTAGGGAGAAGGTTGATGAAGGCTCTCCAATGGCATTGCTCATGGCAGCAAAGAAACGTGCACAAAAGGGATCACGCTCTATTGAGCGCAGTAATCTGCCTAAAATTTCTGTTTCTAATGGAGCTGTGATAAGTTCTTTAACTTCTCAGAAAAGCGACATAAATCTTAATACATTTGTTGTTGAGCCCAGGAAAGAAGCCACACATCAAGCTCTACCAGAGGGTAGCTCGAGTTACTTAAAGGACGCTGGCATTGTCTCCTCTTTAAGCAGCAGCGCAGAGAAATCTGAAAAAAACTGGATTCATCAAGCTCAACCAAAGCCTACTGTGAGCATTCAAGTTTTTGACTCTCAGCATCCCAGTGGGGACAACTCTAGAAGTTGGAGTATGTTTAATGCCAGTAGTACAAACAACCCTAGGGCTGAAAATAATATGTCTCCAAAAATAGAGCGATTTAATATTTCTTCATTCCCTTCACCTAGTCCAGTTTTGGGGACAAAGGATGAAATTGAATATGAAATTATTCCACCTCCTGCAGAGTTTATGAATAGTCCAACTATGTCACAGATGAGCATGCGTAATACAGAACAAAAAGAAAGATCTTTCATTTATGGCGATAATATTATATCTGATTTTAGTAAGCCCTCCTATGAGCAAAACTATAAATCAAATCAGGCTGTCATTTCCCAGACAATTAATAGCAGGGACAAATACCTGGATGATAATCCCATAACTGGGATTTCTAGAGATTCAAGCAAAGGTTCCCTAATTAAGAAAAGACTGTACATGCCTGAGCCAGAGAGTTCAAGAAACTATGTGAAAACAAGTACTTTAAGGTCTGCAGCTTTGCCGGCACCATATGGCCATAGGTTCCCCCAGCCCAGTCCAACCATGGTTCTTGATCCTCGGCGTACCAATTCTACAACAAGGTACCTTGCACAAGGAAGGAGAGTGTCCACAGAAAATCTCATGAGGGTGGTACCTTCTCAAAGTGATATGAAATATAAACCCCAAAATCCTGAGTATCCAGCTTCTAGACCAAGCAGGTAAGTCTGTTTGTGTGTGTGTGTGTGTGTACATCATCATGAATTAGTGGATAAGAATACAGTTTTAAACATGAATTTCATTGATGTATATTTTATACTTGTAAACTTGATTTGTACATACAAATCTACTGGTTATTACTCATTGTGCTGAGATGGTTCAGGCTCATAAATTGCCTCTCGCTAGTCCCTGTACCAGTATTACAATGAGATGACTTCACATACATATAACCTGTAGAAATATACAGATATACGCCACAATATGCAGTAGGGGTAATATTCCATACGGATATGCCGAGTGTTTTGCAAAGGTTTGTCCTTTTTTTTTTTTTTTTTACATCTCCAATTTACAGACTGTGTGTGGATTGTCCCGACATTTTTCATGCCATGGTGATCAGTCATTTCTGTTGACTGTCTGACAATATCATTGGTTGACTGTCACTACAGAACTGTCACACGATTACTGTCTTTGAATTAATGGCCAGAACATCTTCTGATTTGTTCTCTTTAGTACTTTATTTAATCTGAATTGTTAGAAGTAGGTCGGGAAATTATAACAAATGAGCGGTCGTCGGACATAAGGATTTATCTGCACGTCTCAGGCCAGTTGAAAGCTGGCCACAGACGCAAAGATCCGATCGTACGAATCAAAGTAAGATCCATTTCCCGACCTGCCACTAACCATTAAGATCAAAGTCTTTACCATTCAGATCAAATAAAGTAGTTATTGAACAGATCAGCCATTGTTCTGCCCCTGACCGCAATCTTACAATAGTTATGTCTGACCAAAGCTAGTGACAGTCTCCCTCTGAACATCATACGATCGGCAATACACGCAGAGATATTATCGGCAGGCGACAAATTTTCTAACCTGTCCGATCGACCAAACGACCGATCTCCGCCGGACGAAAAATGTCGGGATTCTCCACACACGGTCCGAAAATCGTACTAATCCTCGATTCGTTTTATCGGATCATTGCAGCAACTGCCCCCCCCCCCACACACACACACACACATACTGTATACACAAACAGCCCCACCCAAGAATAACCTGCACTCATTTTTATTATATTGGGGAAAACATCAGACTTTTGGAATACCAAACTTTTTCATGGCTGCTGTGAGGCTGATTTTCATCAGAAGGGACTGAGCATCATGTTAGAGAAGGGAAGATAAAGGAGATTGTGAGTGCACTTTAAAGGAGAGTTCAACCCTTTAGCAAAAAAGCCCTACCCCCCACCTCACGTAGACCCCCCCCCTTCCTCCTCCCCCCAGCCAAACTGCCCTCCCCGGGGAAATGCCCCTATCTTTTTACTTACCTCTCGGCGCAGATTCAGGCATCGGAGTTCCACACAGCCATCTTCCGGGTCTTCAGTAAACAGAGACCGGTATTGCAACAACTGCGCATGCGCCTAAATGGACGATAATTGTCGAAGTGCCGGAAGAAGACACAAAGACCCAGAAGATGGCTGCGGTGAGCTTTGATGCCTGTATCTGCACCGAGGGGTAAGTAAAAAGTTAGGGGCATTTCCCCGGGGGTGGCAGTTGGGCTGAGGGATGAGGGAGTGGGGTTGCTAAAGGGTTGAATTCTCCTTTAAGGCTAAGAGGGTTATTTATCAAAGGTCGAGTTGTATTTTGTCTAAAAACAATTAAAAAAATTAGAGAATATTATGCCATAAAGCTCCTGAAAGCCAGAATCGGAAAATGCTCCAGCTAAAACCCGTCAAGGTCATGTAGAAGTCAGTGGCAGAGGTCCAAGATTTTCAGTGGTTTGTGTTAGAAAACTCAATAAATTCGAGGTGTTCAAGGTTTTTTTTTTAGCCTATAACGCGATCATTTTAAGGTAATCTAGTTTTTTCCCAGATTGCATCCAATCGAGTTTTTTAAATTTGTGTTTTTTCATAAATAAGCAAAAACTTTGATAAATAACCCCATAAAGATGTATAAGTAAGCTATTAGAGAAGTGCAACTGATCTACTCTTTCAAACATATATAAAATGAAAGAGATTGATCAACGCATGTTCCTGGGCCCCCTTTTTTATGAATTTATTCTGAACAAGTGCATACATTTGCAAAGCAAAGGTTTTTAGTTACAAAATGTGTGCTCATAAAGTGTTGGTTCCTTCATCACGTAAACACAGCTTACAAATTAATTTAGAAATACAAACATTGCTACCATTATCTGTTAAATGAATGTATACATGTACAGTAAAGGTGTTGGGCATATTGGCTTCTGAAAACATGTCAGTAGCTTTGATTAAAAGAAAAACATGTATTTGCACAAAAACATGTAATCATGCATGTGCATAAGTACGGCTAGACTTTGCAAAAAGAGACAAAGGCACAGTGGTTAGAATTTACTGGTTTGCAGCAAAAATGTTAATTTGCCGCTATCGTATACTGGACCAGGCCAAAAAGTTTTTGTCCTGTTGTTTGTTTCTCTAAATCTGACGCTGCCTCCTTCACTAATATATGACTAATTGCTGCAACCATAGTCAGTCTCCAGAGGATGCATATTGTCTAATTATACACACAGCTGCATATAAATAGAATACACCCGCACCCAGATAATTATTCACATACATATTCTACTGCTAATGAAGTAGGAATCAGTGCAATTCTAGCAACCTGCAGAGGTCTGACAGAGCTGGCAAAATTGCATAAGATTCATAGGGACCAGCAGAAATAGTAAAAATACTGTATTATGAAGTTCTCCTAGCTAGTCCTATATAAGCTTGCTAGCTTTATGCCATGCATTTCAGTGGTCTTTGCCAAGTCCAAGGAACCATTACCAGAGAGCACTGCACTCAAATGAAACGTTTTAGTTGATGGCCAATGCAGAGTGAACTCCATTAACAACACTATTTCTATTGCAAGCGAAATGCATCATAGTGCTACGCAATATGTTGGCGCTATATAAATACATGCTAATAATAATAGGGGTTATTTTCTAGGCATCTTGAAATGGCAGACCCCTTGCTTAGATCAGGTGTGCAAGGTTACGTCAATAATATTTGATTCGTTTTGCTTCCACTTTAAGAATGCATACACCTTTAGCCTTTTCGCTGTTGATGGAGCTTTGCAGCCCATACATGAATATTTATCATGGAGAATTTGAGAAGGGTTTAATGGCTAATTTTGCGTGGGAGCTACTTTAAGGCACTGCCTTCTTTGTTCACATACAAAGGATTTCCATGGTTTCAGTACCATTTTTGCTGAAGGTACAGCCTTCTATAGGAACTATTAGACACTGAATAGCAGTAATGAATGGTTATACCAGTGAGGAGGTTGGCCTTTATACTGGGTCTATTATTAAACGCCTACATTTGCTCTGCTGAGTCAATCAGACTGGCAGAACAAAATATATTCCAGTGATCATGGCAATTAACTTTTAGGTGCTTTTAATATTTCACTTGCAATACATTCTATGAAGTCTAATTATGTCGCCTCTCATGTATGAGTTTGACCTCTATTACTTTAGCCTAGAGATGGGAACGCTGTAGTCCTCCAGCTCATGGGAAAACTCCCCCTTCCAAACCCACATCTGGAGAGTTGCAGGATAGGTACCGTCCTTTAGGATAGCATTACTAGATCATCTGAAAGAAAAATTAGGGGCATATCAAATCAGCGGCAGGGTTGCAGTCTGACTGCTTTGTCATTATCACATTAGTATGTGAGGTCTGGCTGTATTTAACCCTACTGCTGGATTTTGGATCCCAGCCCTAGTTGCAGACCACAGTGCCAGCACCATGCTGGATGCAAGCAGCGGTAATGATTGGTGGCAGTGGCATAACTAAATGTTACTGGGCCCCACAGAAAATAAATTTTAGTGCCCCCAACATATCCAGAGGTTGACCTGTTTTACCAATATATGTTAAAAATTGCTCAATAATCAGGGCCTCATACCTCCTATACACCCTGGCCCTCTCTGCAGCGCAAGATCTGCTTCCTCTGTAGTTATATCCCTGCTTGGTGGGTATAAAGGTTCTTGCACTCCATTCTAGAGCACAAGCAGTGATGTAACAATAGAGGAAGCAGAACCCTGGGGTACAGGAGCGCCTGGACTACAGGGTTGGGAAAATGCATGGCCCCTCCAAAGTATTTTCGCTGGGGGCCCATTGCCTAGTTATGAAACACTGAAACAAGTATCTGGACCCAGAAGAATTGTTGATGGGACAGATACAAAGTGTGAAAAACATGGCAACTTGTGCTATTACTTGTGCCATTAACTCGGCTGGTATAGTAAGCCCACACCATAAGATTCTGCTTTATTGGGCTTTACTTCTTTAATTTTTCAGTTGCAATAATCTATTGCAATTGAAAAATATATATATATATAAAAAAATATATATACAGAACAAATGGAACACACGTCCGTAAGAACGGATCACATAAACCTCCACTTGTTTGGTTAATTTGCCGTGTTGGCATTTTTAAAGATAATGAATAGCACAGGGAAGGATACAGCAGTGTGCTTGAACAATACATGTTTTGTTCTACTGATTTGATAGTCTTTACTCAGTTGATCTTTTTATTTTTGTTCTTAATTGTAGATCTAATAACTCCTACCAAGGTATGACCTTCACTGTGAGACCCGGCACTAGACAGCCTATTTCAAATACCTACCAAGGAGGATACCTGTGAGGCCTCTGCTGCCTTCTGACTGCTTGAACTTTACAACCTTCTAGTAGAAGGACCGAGCATTTCCCTGGCGGAAGTGCTACCATTAACCTAACCACATTGACTTCCTAACTCAAACCAAGGGGCATGTTTACTAACATTAGAGATAAATATCTGGAGAGATTTTTGGAGATGTTGCCCATGGCAACCAATCAGCAATTAGATTTAAACAGCCACAGCCAAGTTAGAAAACAAAAGAAAAGATCTGATTGGTTGCTATGGGCAACATCTCCAGAAATCTCTCCAGATATTTATCTCCAATGTTAGTAAACATGCCCCCAAATCTCCATTAAGGAACACTGAACTAATCTTATTTGGTTTATGCTGAATGTCCTTTCTCTTGATGTTGTCTGCCTTACAGGCCTACCCCAAATGAGTGGGTAGGTGACAAGTAACTGCTAAGCTTATAAAGCATTGTTGCTGTTGTATAAGTTAGTTTTCGCCACGTGTCCATTAATGTATTTACATCTGTCTATATCTGTATGGGAACAAAAAGTATTGAATAGTTATACTTTTCTATTGTAGTGATGTTGGAGAAAACAAGTTCTAAAGACAAATGCAGTTTTGCTGGTTATATTAATTGTCTATTTCAGGCAAAATGTTTAGTTTTTTTTATATGTTTTAATGCCTTTCCCTCCAGTTTCAAACGACTTGTGTCTCCGTCTCTGTCTTTCCATTGGGTTATGTCAATACACTTACATTTCCCATGTCTTGCCTGTCCAACATTGTGCTTATTTTGTAAGATAAAGAAAGACCTTTTTTTATCTTAAAAAAAATATAAATAGGTTTTGGGAAACATGACAGTCCTGTAAAGAGGGTGTACATAACGACAAAGAGATCTATCTGTGATATACAGAAAGCACTTTTGAATGTATGTTCATTTTATTTGTATATTTGTTCCCTTTCTTGTTCCTTCCTATGTAATGTTACAAGAAATGTACTTGCTAACTTGGCTTTGACTAATAATGCCTGAAGCATTTGCATGACTTTCCTAAATAATATTTTACAGTAATAAAATATTTTATGTAGTATATTCAAATGGTTTCTTTCTTAAGTTCATTTTCAA
Organism: Xenopus petersii; assembly: GCA_038501925.1. Taxonomy (NCBI): domain Eukaryota; kingdom Metazoa; phylum Chordata; class Amphibia; order Anura; family Pipidae; genus Xenopus; species Xenopus petersii. The sequence goes on from CM076674.1 coordinate 142,848,833, forward strand.
GCCATTTTCATAGATTGTATGAGGAATCCGTGCCTTGCCATTCATAAAATACTGCACATTGGATGCTAAAGGATTTAAACTCTGTGGAACTTTAAAAAGAATGTTACATTACATGTATTCAGTTGTCTAAGTTGTTACTAGGCCCCACAGCAAATTCAATTTAACATTGGTAAGTTGACCTATTCTACTAAAATATAGTAACATTTCTCATTAATTAGGGCTTTACTGGGCCACCTTCATGGGTGCTTCGCCAATGAGGCAAGTTGAGGCTGTCGCCTCAGGCTGCAGCGCCCCACTAGGTACCAGGGGCAGCAAAAATGCTGCTCCTGGTACTTTAAGAGTGAATTTACGGGGGAGGGGGGCAGCAGCAACTGCTGCCTCAGGCGGTGGAGGGGCCAGGATCGCCCCTGGCCACCTACAATCCTGTGAACGCTTCCTCTATAATTCCTCTATAGTTCCGCCCCTGGCCACCTACAATCCTGTGTCCGCTTCCTCTATAGTTCCTCTATAGTTCCGTCCCTGGCCACCTACAATCCTGTGTCCGCTTCCTCTATAGTTCCTCTATAGTTCCACCCCTGTATGTATTTCCCCAGACTATTATTAGTATAGCTATTATAGCTAGGGTTGCCACCTGCCCGTTTTTACCTGGACAGCCTGGTTTTTTGAAGGGTCCTCTTATTGAGGCGGCGACTGGCCAATCACAGATCGCCAAGTCATAGCCCCATCCCTGATGTCACAGCCCCGCCCCTGCTGCATCACTGCCCCACCTCCTCCGCATCACTGCCCCGTCCCCTGCCTAGATTATACCTGGCAAAGAGGTGGCAACCCTACTTTTAGCTGATTAAAATTAGGGACGCACAAATCCACTATTTTGGATTCTGCCGAACCCCCGAATCCTTTGTGAAAGATTCCCTCCCCGCCCCTAATTTTCATATGCAAATTAGGATTCAATTCAGATTGGCTGGGCTAAAGGATTTGGCTGAATCTGAAGCCTGCTGAAAAGGCCAAATCTTTCGAAAACCCGAACCAAACCGTATTTTTTTGATTAGAATGCTTATGATAGGAATAGGCAATAAATATAATTATTGCATAAAGATTCCATCTTTGGGTGTGTGCTTCACCGTTAATTGAGTTGCTAATTTTATGTCTGAATGCCTACATCATTTCCATCTATTCATGATCTGATGACATACTGGGTGTGCTATGAGAGGTGGGGTGATCTCATAGTTTCAACACGTTGCTTTAAACCACCAGCTTGCACAAACATGACCCTGTGCATGAGAATTGGGAATACCTTGTACAGCACAGTAGATAGTTGTCTAAATGTTCAGATTGCCAGCTCTGTGACTCATGCACTGGTTCAGTTTATGCCTATTTTAAAGAGATGTGGTAATCAGCTTTGACAAAGCAACCAATAGAGCTATCACCTCTACACTACTTTTATTATGGTTCATATTGAAAGTTTTACCCTAACTTTTTGACTGGCTAGCACGGTTACAACACCTGCATCTTCCTTTCTGTTTGCCCGTAGAGAGCCATTAAATGCAGTTGACCCCCGATTAACACTTTTTTAGATGATGATCTATATATATGTATATGTAAAACAGTACCGTGTATGTGGTCTGTAAATTTGTACAATGGGGTAATTACATTTTTAAATAGCATCTATAGCAGCATACATACTGGCAAGGGACCTTTCTTAAGGTCTTAAAAGCTTGTTCTCCTATTGGGGAAAGAAGAATGGCAGTAATGCATATACAGAGGAAACCGGAAAAGCCATATGTATAAACAAACCCCTCCCTTCGCCCAATTTGCAGGCTGTCAAGCTCTCTGATAAGTAGCAGCTCATTGTTTGAATAATGTTTTCATCAGAGTCAGACTAGGCTGGCAGGACACCGGGGAAAAAACCCTGCCACCTGCCTACTGACCTCCCCCCTTGGCCCCGATCCCGGCCTCAAGAAGAGAAGGTTTGTGACATGGGCAGGGGTGCCAGCAGGGGGCTGGGGTGGGGGGACCAGGGTGTGTGTGGGGGCCCCTGATGCAGAAGCCTGGTGGGCCCCAGTCCAATGCTGATTTTCATCCTTCAAATCAATACCTGATGCCTGACCCTGTGCAGGGTAACACATACACATTCTTTTATCCACAATAATTTCCAAATCCTCTTCCATTAAGGATGCCCCAATACAATTCTGTATAGTTAGAATTCCTGTTAGTTTTGCTGCATCACTTTGCATTCATCAGCGAGATTTTCCAGATCTCTTCTCGGTCTCCTTGTCTTTTCCTTGCTAATTTTAGCTACCTTCTCATTATTCCAAATAATTTCTCTGGCCATACCAGGGAGTTACATTTTCTAAACTAGATTCCTAGGGATTCATTTGAATGAATATTTTAAGATGAGTATCCCAAAATATTTCCCATTTGTACTTGTAACCATCTGAATAAATGTTCAGAAAATGTACTTATCTGGGATATCCTGAGAAAAGCCAGTGCTCTGTACCTATTCCTTCTTTCAAATTGATTTCCACCTTTTCCTTGCCTAATGCACCGAAAAGCCTTTAGAGTAGAAGATCTAGTAGGGAAGGACTTTCCTCTCTGATCTTTTCATTCATATTGCACTTTGGAAAACACTACTGAATAGACAGGGACAGGAGGCAGGCTCACTGATACAAGACTCATTTTTAAAACTACATGATCTCTAAAAGATCCCAGTAGCATTCTAAGCAGGTTGAGAGAGTATAGGTATTTGCTGAAGATCTACTAAGTGTGGAATAAGCAAAGCTTCACCAAGACTACGACCCAAGTATGTTTAGAGAGCAAAACATAAAGAATCTCTTTTGTTGCCAAATAAAGTTGCATGTCTTATGTTAAAATGTCCTGGTGCCTATAATGCTTCATTGAGCTGGGTGTATAGGGTAGAAGAATTCTGAGCCACTCACCCCAGGCCTGGCAGTAAAACTGATGATCAGAATGGTGATTCATTTTGGTTATGTACTTCTATGATTCCTTTGTCAAAATCTAGGTCTGTAACTCATGGGTGTTCCTTGTAAGTGGTTAGAGTTTTATAACAGAGCCTAGGAGTTGCCAGCTTTTCATTACTCATCACAAACTATGGGAGTCTGAGCCTTTGTAGCTTTAGAGATGCCACCTCAGATTGTCACACTTCAAACCATGCAGCATTGTTCTTCTCGGTATATTTTTGTAAGTGCCCATGTTTAGAGGTTCGAATTGGAAGGTATGGTGGAACATGAAAAATGTTGATGTTGTAATCCTTAAGGTGACCATATACTGACAGAACCTTTAAGATGCATTAGTGGCTGTACACCATGATGGCCAAATGCCATTGTTCTTGAGTCAGACAAGAAGAGAAGCTACAGGTCCTCTCATTACCCTATCTGCCAGTGCCAATGTATCATGCGATACCATACACACACACACACACACACACACACACACAGTGCACCAGAAGATTCAGTTTCAAGTTTGGACAGATCAGAGCTTGTCGATGCATCACAGGATGGTATGTTGAAACTGATCACCAAGCTAATATACACTTTATGGCTAAAAGTATATGGACACCTGCCTGTCCATCTCATTCTATCTCATTCCAAAACCAATTGTATTAAAATGAAGTTAAATGAAGCTAAAAGAGCCTGGTGCAACGATTTTTTCATAGGGCCAGGGTGGCAACTTCTATAGTGTAAAAGTACATTTCTGTCTGTGGGTTTCCTAAAAAGGGTAAACTCTAAATGATCTTTATTAATGGAAATTTCCACATCAAGAAAATTAATTTTAGCCGGATGAAATTCAAATGTAAACCTTACTGGGGACTCAATATTATTAAGTTCATTAACCATCTCCATAAACTCTACTTCTGTCCCTTTCCATTTCATAATCATATCGTCAATATAGCGGCGAAAGAATAATAATCTGTCACCCCATCTAGGTATTATGTATTGCTGCTCATATTGATGCCTATACAAATTGGCATACGCAATTACGCATAACACTGCTACCGGCTAGAAATTGCAATGGCAAAGTTAATTATTTTTGCTGTGTTTGCATGCATGGTGCTCACTAAGGTTGTTATTTCCTTCAACCGTCCTATTGTCTGTAAGTATTCTATTTACATATCTTCTTCTCTACTCCCTTCCACATACTCCAGCTCCTATACACTTTACAACTACCTGCAACACCTTTGTCCTCCAGTTACTAACAAGACCCGGATATGTCGTCACTTCAAATCCTCTTCCCACATCTTTTCCCTCTTTTACCTACTTTTGCTGGCTTCAGGGGATATCTCTCCAAACCCTGGACCCTGCTCCATACCAATATACATTCAACCTCGTTTTCCTGCTAACTTGCGCAAATCTTCTCATTCCTCTACTTTCTCTAACCTTATTCAGATTCCGACTCTTCCTTCTTCCTGTCTTCCCTTTTCTTGTGCGCTTCTTAACACCCGCTCTTTAACTAACAAATCCACATTAATTCATGATTATTTTTGCTCTAATTCACTTAGGGGCCGATTCACTTAGCTAAAGTGAAGGGTTCGAATGAAAAATACTTCGAATTTCGAAGTATTTTTTGGGTACTTCGACCATCGAATGGGCTACTTCGACCTTCGACTACGACTATTGAAGGATTCGAAGTAAAAATCGTTCGACTATTCGACCATTCGATAGTCGAAGTACTTGCCCTTTAAAAAAAACTTCGACCCCCTACTTCGGCAGCTAAAAGCTACCGAAGTCAATGTTAGCCTATGGGGAAGGTCCCCATAGGCTTGCTAACCTTTTTTTGATCGAAGGATTTTCCTTCGATCGTTGGATTAAAATCCTTCGATCGTTCGATTCGAAGGATTTAATCGTTCGATCGAACGAAAAATCCTTCGATCGTACGATCGCAGGATTTGCGCTAAATCCTTCGACTTCGATATTCGAAGTCGAAGGATTTCAATTCGAGGGTCGAATTTCGAAGTATTTTTAACTTCGAAATTCGACCCTAAGTGAATCTGCCCCTAAGTCTTCTTGCACTAACAGAAACCTGGCTCTCACAGAATGATACCGCCATTGAGGCTGCACTCTCTCATGGCGGTCTATCTTTCTCTCACACACCCCGAACCATTGGATGTTGTGGGGGAGTCGGAATTCTCCTCTCCTCTCGCTGTCGGTCCAAACCTATTCCTATTCCTCCAGCCTTCTCATTTAACTCTTTTGAGGTGCATGCCATTAACATCTTCCACCCTCTCTCTGTGCGTGTAGCTGTCATTTACAGACCCCCATCAGCCTCCTCCTCTGCTGCCTTCCTTTCTGACTTTGACACCTGGCTTTCTTTCTTCCTCTGCATTGACAGCCCTGCAATCATTCTTGGGGATTTCAACTTCCACATTGATGATGCTTCACAATGCTTGTCCTCTCGTTTTCTCCACCTAACCTCCTCCTTTGAGCTCCAGCAGTGGACAAACACCCCTACTCATAATGATGGCCACTTTCTGGAGCTAGTGTTTACTAAAAAACTCTCTCTCTCTGGTTTTAACAGTGAACCCTTCACCCTTTTCCGATCACAATTTGGTTACATTTTCCATCTCTCACTCTCCGTGTCCACCTGCTTCTTCCCCCGCTGTCTTAGTCCGGAATACACGTGACATTGACCTTCCAGCCTTAGCTCAGTCTTTCAGGGCCAGTCTCACTTCCCTTAAGGAAACGTTTGATCCTGATATCCTGGTAAATGAGTATAATCACATACTATCCTCAACCATTGGCTCATTTGCCCCTTTACAGGCTAAGTGGTCACGTGCTCTGAACCCACGACCCTGGCTGAATTCACAAACCAGATACTTGCGCTCCTGCATGAGATCTGCTGAACGTATGTGGAAAAAATCCCGTACGCAAGCAGACTTTATTCACTATAAATTTCTATTGTCCTGCCTCAATTCTGCCTTGTCAAAACTTATAAACAATCACAAATCCAACCCACAACGCCTGTTTTCTCTATTCAATACTCTTCTCCATCCCTCATCAACAGTATGTCAACCAGACACACTCTACTCAGGACTTTGCTGATTTCTTTAAAGACAAAGTAGAGTCCATCCGCAATCAGATCCCTACCTCTACTAATGTAAACCAGTTCCTCCTTCCTAAGCCCCCTTCTGCATGTCTTAATTCCTTTTTTTTCCGTTAACAATGTCTGAAGTCTCCAAGCTTCTTTTGTCCTCCCCGCTCACAACTTGCCCCCTTGACCCTATGCCTTCTTCTCTGCTCAAACACTATGTTGCAGAGCTTACCCCACTACTTACTCACATCTTCAATTCTTCTCTAGCTTCTGGAACCTTCCCTTCTCCTTTCAAACAGGCTTGTGTAAAGCCTATTCTTAAAAAGACCACGCTTGACCCAGCCTGTCTATCAAATAACCGTCCTGTCTCCCTTTTACCACTTGCCTCTAAACTCCTAGAGCGTATTGTGTTCTCCCATATTACTAATTTTCTACACACCCATGATCTGTTGGACCCTCTGCAATCTGGTTTCCGGCCTGGTCACTCTACTGAGACTGCTTTGTGCAGAGTTACAAATGATCTTCAGGTTGCCAAAGCCAAAGGTCACTTCTCCATCCTTCTCCTCCTTGACCTATCATCTGCATTTGATACAGTTGATCACTCTCTCCTGATGCAGATTCTCTGTTTGCTTGGCATCCATAACCAGGCTGCATCGTGGCTCTCTTCTTACGTTTCTAACCAATCATTCACTGTCTCCTATGATAACAAAACCTCATCTCCAGTTCCACTTAATGTGGGAGTGCCGCAAGGCTCCGTACTTGGTCCGCTGTTGTTCTCCTCCCTGTACACTCTGTCTTTGGGAGATCTCATCCATTCATTTGGCTTTAATTATCATCTGTATGGTGATGATACCCAAATATATTTATCCACCCCTTCATTAACAGCTGAAACAGAGGCTCAGATCTCTAACTGCCTCCTGGCTATCTCTAATTGGATGAACCAGTGCCACCTCAAACTCAACCTAACAAAAATTGAACTCATCATCTTTCCACCTAAGCCTGGTCCTACTCCCCTATTTACTATCTCTATTGATGGCATGCTCATTAATACTGTCAACTCAGCTCGCTGTCTGGGGGGTAATCTTTGACTCCTCTCTCTCCTTCGCTGATCACATTAACACCACTGTCAAAACCTGTCACTTTTTCTTACGCAATATTGCCAAAATCCGTCCCTTCCTTTCACCTGATACATCCAAGACGCTCATGCATGCTCTCATCCTATCCAGACTAGATTACTGTAACCTTCTACTAACTGGCCTCCCTAACTCCCATCTCTCCCCTCTACAGTCTGTATTAAACACTGCTGCAAGAATTATCCTCCTCTCATCCAAAAGGGTACAGGCCCCTCCGCTGCTGAAGTCCTTATCATGGCTTCCTATAAAACAAAGAATAACTTATAAACTCCTCCTCATAACCTTCAAAGCCCTTCATTCCTCTGCACCTAACTACATCTCATCTCTTGTCTCTCTATATGTTCCTGCCCGAAACCTCCGCTCCTCTCAGAGCAACCGCTTGGTTGTACCCCCCACTACTACTGCTGTTTCCCGTATCCAGGGCCGCCATTAGAAATCACGGGGCCCCGTACAACAAAATTTTTGGGGCCCCCTGGGCCCCGCCCACACTGACGACCAAGCTCCACCCCATTTCCCGCCCACTCCACATCGCAGTTAAAAGACCACACAGACATCAGCGCTAAAAAAGTAACCCCCCCACACAAGTTGTAAAAAGCTACTGATGGTCAGGGCCCCCTTATAAAAAATTGGGGCCCCAAAAAAAAAAAATTAAAATTTTTTTTTTTTTTAAAAAAAACATTGGTGGCAGGGGCCCCCTTATAAGTTAAAAAAAACTTGGGGCCCCAACAAAAAAAATGTAAAAAAAACTAAAAAATAAACAAACATTGGTGGCAGGGGCCCCCTTATAAGTTAAAAACAAATTGGGGCCCCAAAAAAAAATTTGAAAAAAAAATAATTTTTTTTTGAAATGTTTTAAAAAAAAAGATTGGTTGCAGGGGCCTATAGAATATTAAAATAATACATTGGTGGCCAGGAGATTAAAAAAAAAAAAATACACAAACTGGTGTTCAGTAGAATTGAACTCACGGCTTCAGTACTTCAACTTCACCTCCTTTCGTGACTTCGGGTCTTTTCACTGCTTCAGGACTTCGGCTTCGGCTGTTTTCGTGACTTCGGGTCTTTGCGCTGCTTCAGGACTTCGGCTGTTTTCGTGACTTCGGGTCTATTCGGCGCTTCGTGACTTCGGCTTTTTCCGTGACTTCGGGTCTTTTCGGCGCATCGGCTTCGGCTTTTCGGCACTTCCGCATTAGGCAGCACAGAGGAAAGACGTACGGCTCGGGCGCTCGTAAGGGGGGCCCGGATCTTCAAAAAATGCAGCGCTGCCGGGCCCCCCTTCATGCCCGGGCCCGGTACGCTTGTCCCCCCTGTCCCCCCCTGATGGCGGCCCTGCCCGTATCAAACCCTTCTCTCTTGCGACTCCTTATATTTTGAATGCCATTCCTGAATCTCTCAGGAGAGAATCCTCCTTCAATGTTTTTAAAACAAAACTCAAAGACTACTTCTGGGAGCACCTGGATAACACCTGAACTGGCACTTATATAACAGTGTAACAAACTGTAACCCACAGCACCTTAATACCCCTCTGAATTGTGTCTGTATGTTACTCTCCAATTTAGACTGTAAGCCCTACGGGGTAGGGTCCTCTAGCCTTTTGTCTCCTTGACACTGAGCACTTAATCTGCATTAATTAAGTAATTATATTTTATATTTATGTGAATTGTATTCTAATAATGCACTTATTGTTACTTTTTATTCCAATGACCCCTTGTTTGTTACTACTAATTTATTGTTTTGTTGTACAGTGCTTTGCCCTCGAGGAGCGCTTTACAAATAAAAATATACATACATACATACAGACATTAGTAAAAGACAAGTTTTTTTATCACAGTCATTTCCATGAGCATTTTTTAACCTAAATAAATACAACCATCTTACCAGGTTTTCACCATTACGGTTAGATATGTATCTTTTTATCAATATTATATGTATTTTAACCTGCTTACTACAGTACATACACCACTTCAAACAGACCAGCTCCATTCCCTTAGCATATAAACCAGGCACACAGATAAAGACCTTTAGCCACTTCCTGGTATTACAGTACTTCTCCTTGGTATCAACAGACTATTTGCCTGCCATACGGCGTGACTTATCTAATAAGGACATCTTGGTCTCACAAAGACTAGCTGGGGGTCTGCATTTAATGCTTTTACATAACATGCACTGCCCTTTGCTTTATTTGAAAGGGCGCAGCTAACAGACTTAAACCTAATCTTCTTAACAACCCAATAAGTAAGCTCAGGTTAACTTGCCTGCCTGTTTAACAGGCTATAATAAGTTGCTACACATTTTTAGACCGTCTGGATAATTACTGCGATCACAGAGCAAAGATGACTTTAGTCTAATGGCAGTAAGCATGAGAGTTCCATTCTGTCAAAATGAATCCATCCAAGCTCAACCAACTGGAACCCCCTGGTACTGAATTTATTAAACTTATTATGCAAATATGTGTTATGGAAATTGTTGTAAACACTTTGAGAGTATAAGTGATATTTTTAGACAAAGGATATTTAAACAGCGCTTTTAATAAAGGTAACTTTAATTTCAGATTTCGACGATTCATCAACTAATTTCCAAAAGAGCCATAGAGGTGAATTTATAAAACTGGAGTAAACATTTAATCTGGAAGCCTCTTCATAAATTTTCCCAATCTTCCTTTTTTTCTCCTACTTATCTCTGCAAATCTATTTCCTTACCTCATTTTTTCCATAAACTATGTGGTCTCTTACTTATATTATTTTAATTTATCCTTATCTCTTTGCTTATAGGGGTGGTTCACATTTAAGTAAACTTAGTATGTAATAGAAGGCCAGATCTAAGCAACATCTCCATTGGTTTTCAGAATTTTTTTTTTAAAGTTTTATAATTATTTGTTTTTTTCTTCTGACACTTTGCAGCTTTCAAATGGGCATTGCTGACCCGTTCTAAAAAACAAATACTCTGTAAGGGTAGGGGCACACTGAGCAATTCAGTGAGATTTAGTTGCCTGGTGACTATTCGCCTCGTCTTTGCGGCGACCAATCTCCCTGAACGCCTTCCCTTTGTCTTGCGCCAGCTATAATGAAAAGTCGCGTGCGGCATGGCACACGCGGCGCTTCGTATTCGGAAGTCATCCGAAGTTGCCTCACGAGGAAACTTTGGGCGATGTCTGAATACGAAGCCTCTTCCATCTTCTTCTTTATTCAAATTTCCTGGGGCAGGCGCATGCGCAGTAGAATGAAAAAGCCGGCTTTTTAGTTAAATTTCAGCTTCTCTCGCTTTGAACTCAAACACATAAAAATAGAAACGTCTTCAGTGCACTTGTTTCTAAGTGGGAATGCGCCTGAATTAATTGCTAATGGACACAGCATCATGTTTATGTTGTATTGGTTTAGTTTTAAAATGATAAAGTACCTTATCCTTCTGAGAAGCTAAGAAGACAATAGTGCTTAATTGGAGGCTGCCCACCTCCCTCACTCTTGCACAGGGGAAACGCTTGGTAGATGATGCTCGTCCCACGTGCACAATGTACTTAACTCAGTAGAGGTTGCCCGGATACATTTAATGAAGTGTGGGGCCATTGGTTGGCACTACAACAGCAGTTTTAGACAGGTATGGGATCTGTTATCCAGAATTGGCTTTTACCTAAGTGAAGCTCTTGCACACTTCCGGCTCACATATGATGCTCTAGTTCCTCCCTGCTTTTTGATGTTTGCTACTGTCATTAGATTGTCGGAAAATAAACTTGAACCTGAAGTTCAATGACATGGACAGGTTTAGTGCATTCCAATTGACCTAGGTTGTCATTTGATCCAGATGAAGGACCCAATGTTTAAAGGAAAACTGTACCCCCAAAATGAACACTTAAGCAACAGATTAAGTGGCATATTAAAGAATCTTACCAAACTGGAATATATATTAAAGTAAATATTGCCCTTTTACATCTCTTGCCTTGAACCACCATTTCGTGATGGTCTGTGTGCTGCCTCAGAGATCACCTGACCAGAAATACTACAACTCTAACTGTAACAGGAAGAAGTGTGGAAGCAAAAGACACAACTCTGTCTGTTAATTGGCTCATGTGACCTAACATGTATGGTTTGTTGGTATGTTTATGAGTACAGTGAATCATATGATCCTAGGGGGCGGCCCTTATTTTTTAAAATGGCAAATTTCTATTTATGATTACCCAATGGCACATACTACTAGAAAAGTATATTATTATGAAAATGGTTTATTTACATGAAGACGGATTTTACATATGAGCTGTTTTATGCAATATCTTTTTATAGAGACCTACATTGTTTGGGGGTATAGTTTTCCTTTAAGAGAAGCATCTCTTGTCAGTATTGTCTATTCAGTTGTTGAAAGGCTCTGGCCTTGAGCTACGCTGGTTCTCTGAAGCCACCCTGTCAGTTGCAGTCATGCTTCTTTCATGCATTTTTGTTTTTAATGGTGACAGGTCAACTTCTATCATATAAATCATCTAACCAAGAGTTTCATCAAACCCTTATAGATAAGCAGGTTTGGGGATTCTCACTTTCTTCATATTTTTCAACAGACGGAGATAGTCTAATTGCTCTCGAGTCGACAAACAGTCAAAGAAAGTTCATTTTCTTGAAGGCTTTAATGCAGACATTTATTACACAACCTGGATATTGAGTTGGACTCCTAAAGGTGGTCATAGAAGCACAGGGTAGAAGATTTCTGTTGGCTAACAATAATATCTCTGCATGTATTGCCTATCTGACGATATCAATGGGTGACTGTCACTACTTTTTGTCAGACATAACTTTCGAACGATTCCTGTCTGTCAATGGGCAGAACATCGTCTGATTTGTTATATATAGTACTTTATTTAATTTGAATGATTAGAAGCAGGATCGGTCCATTGAAAGGAACAATCATTCATTGTTTGTGGGAACAAAATCTGCAATTCTATGGCCAGCTTTAGTCTACTACTACTTCTACAGCTTGACCAAAGGCAGTTTATGGCCTGAAATGTCACTTTTTGTCCAAGCCATGAGGCAATAAAGGCTCAGGCCTGCTCCTGGCTACTACACCCATACTGCCACACCACACCTGACAAAATAACTGAGGCCCCAGCGAATACCTCCCAACATTTTGGAAATAGAAAGAAAGACAAAGCAGCCATTTTTGTGGCCAAACACCCTAATTACCATGTCCATTTTACAACATCTGGCAAGTTATAAAAGTTTGAACACATTACTGTGGTTTTAATGTGTTATTACGGTTTTGCTACTGAAGGTGAATTGCCCTTTAAGCTGCAAATCACAGTTTCCCCAAGAGACCTGCTTATCTTAAATTGTTACAAAAGTATCTAAGTATCTATTCTGGGCTCTCTGCCTAAAGCCAATTAAATTAGAAACGTTGTATCTTTTTCTGGCTGTTCAATGCAGGAGATCTGAGAGAAAGTCGGGACATTTCAGTAACAAACCTGTGGGTTGAGCTGTCAAAATCGGGACTGTCCGGCGAAAAACAGGACAGTTGGGAGGTATGTCCCAGAGGCTGGGGGCCTCGGACAGGGGGTCTGCAGATGCCCCAGTCTGATACTGATGAAAATATATAGTACATGCGATTGTTCCTTAAAAGTGGTAACTAAACTGCAACACTCCGAAAGAAATGGAGATTGAGAGATTGAGATTGATTAATGCACACTCCCTGTCCCCTCTTTTATTAGCATGCAAACACATACATTTTCAAAAAATTTTTACATTTTACAAGGCTATATTTATGTACCTGCCACCAAACCACATCAAGGTAACCCCCATATAGTGGCCTTAACTATTAACTTCCAGTAATATCTGTATGGTTGACTCCTGACTCCTGACCAGAGCATTGGTCCCACATGCTGATTCTCCCCGCTGTAGCATAAGACATAAGACCAGCATTAAAGGGCTGGTGCCTGAGTACCAACAACTAATATTCAGTCACGTAGCTAGATGCCTACTGGCAATAGCAAAAGAAGTGTTTATGGACAAAATTATTGTGGACATTGTATATTTTATAAATGCTAATGCAAAAAAAATTATACAATATAAACCTGTCTCTTACATTTCTTTTAACAGTTGTCTCATAACAGATCTTGTGTGTTGGCTGTAACCCTTATGCCTTACACTAGTTAAAAGAGAATGCCTGCCTCCTAGTGGTGATAAACAAAACATTGAACAAAGGAAAAAAAAATAAAAAAACTATATAAAAGAACTAAATTCAGTAAATGTTTTCATTAAAATTATTAATTTGGTTTAGTTATTGCTACGTAAATTGTTAGATTGTCGGCTCTGTGCTTCAAAATGTGGATGTTAAATTTGTTAGCCTTAGCTGCGAATTATATAAAGTGGAATAAGAGGAGAAATACAGGAATCACTGAATAAGGTAGGGGAGAAGATGCACACAGGGCCAAGCGAGGGTCTTATTATACAAAAAATAGATCATGTTCTTTCAGATGTAAGGAAGATGGGTAGCTCTAAGGCAATGTTGCAGTTGTAACTTTAATCAACATAAATGGGTGGGGGTTTTATAAAGCACTGTAGGATTGAAAGGACTGAAACACCAAGTGCCCTGTTGCAGGTGCAAGACCCAATGTGGTCCTTTGCCAGAGGTGTAACTACATATAAGCAGACCTCCCAGAAAAGTCAAGTTATTGCACAAATGTTTTGTTTCATATGGATATATGGGTAAGGGATGTAAAATAGTTAACCATCCCTGTGTTGAGGAAGTGTAACCTATTCCCTGTGGGAGGGGGTATTCCCCTTAGTCCCAGGGATAGTTCTGGTTCCCTAGTCTATAAAAGAGGAGCACACTTTTCTGTCTCTTTGGTTTCCACCTGGTGACAGGGTGAATGTGAGGGCCTGAGGCAGGAGGCCTCAGTAAGGAGAGCCAGGACCCTAAAAAAGGAGACCCACCGCAGAGTAAATTGGGAGCAAGGGATCCCCTGTATGAGGGCCTGTTGATAATGACATAGAAGGTGCAGGCTAGTAAGAAGAGATGTGTGCTCCACCAAGGAGAATACAGTGTGGAGTACTTCTTCAGCAGGCAACCCCAGCTTGTAGGAACTCAACTGAGTAGGCAGTAACTAGAGGGGGGTGGTCCCTGGTGTGCCGTACTAGATTTTCAGCCCGAAATGCGAGCTGCCATGCGCCCTGAGGGGGTGTGGGCCCTGGCCCAATTGCACCCCCTGCTTCCCTGGTTGTTCCACTACTGTAAGTAGGATAGAGAGTATATTCCCTGGAATACACTGTGCTGTGGTGTGAGTAATAACTACTGTGGAACTCAAATAAACTTAAATAAAGTGTTTTAATTAATTACCTTTAGATATTCTACCTTCATTGCCTCAGTAATTGCATTACATGTCTCCAGAATGATTCGGCCTAGACTTTGTGCAGAAATGCCGGTTGAAAACTTAAGGTCCTCCATTGTTCTCCCAGTTGCCTTATAATGTAATGTTGCTATAAGTCTCTGTTCTGGTGAGATGGCCTGCCTCATACATGTATTTTGTTTCGTTATGCCTGGTTGAATTGCTTAAAATAAGTTTTCAAAATGTGAGTCAGACATCCGTCGGTAGTTACTGAAATCATCTGGATTATTTTCTTTCAGCTCTTTCACAAGTCCCATATTGATCTTTTCTTCTTCTTTATGGAGGTTAATAGAGTGCAGAGTCATTTTCGCTGATGGACAAATCGTAGCTGTAAAGTTTGTTTCACCAATATCTCCAGTTGTACGATTACAAAAAATCATATAAATCTGCAGGTCTATGTGGAGCTTAGACTCCCAACCAGCTTTTCAAGGGGTTTATATATTTGCCCCAGGTAAAGTTGTTATAGCCATTCACAGGGCAAAAAATAACTAAAAGGTGGTATAAAGGTGATACCTTAATTGGCTAACTAAGATAATCATAGCAAGCATTTATAATATTTTAGTTTCTTTTTCAAGCTGAATATATTTGTCTTGTGTTTACATGGGTTTTCTTCCACACTCCAAAAATATACAGGGTAAATGGCTCTCAATGAAATTGACACTAGTATGTGAGGCAGGGATACATTCTTTTTAAAGTGCTAAGTAAACAAATTGGTTCTATATTAAATTATATATATATATATATATATATATATGTGTATTTATTTAATATATTCAACCCTGAGTACATACTAGTTAATAAAGGTACACAGAGACCTCTCGCTTTGTGCACTATGGTCAATAAAATATGATATATATGGTGTTTAGCTGGTGTGTGGTTACTAAGGTCTAAACTAATAAACAGGGTTATAGGATTTCAAACTTGAAGGGAAGGCTGAAAAGTGAAGACAGTTGTATATAAACAAATGTGATGTATCCAGGCATCTACTGAAATGTGATCTGAAAGAAATGTGCCAAAAACACACAGGTTATTCACAGACTATATATATATATATATATATATATATATATATATTAAATCAGCCCACAGGGCCTGTCTGCAATGGCAAGGTTACAAAAATAGACACATCTGAGATTTCCTGCAAGTACACTGGTTGACAGGCATTTAAAGAAGAACTAATTGTTGCTGAAAATCTCTGAGCCGTACCCACATTCCACCTGGGCAAAAAGTGTGGCCTTTCCCAAATTCCATTGTGATGTCACACAGCCTTAACCTGGCTTTAGTGATGTATTTGAGGAAGCAAGAATTCCTGGGAATATGTATTGCCTGGAAAGTTGTGATATGCAGGTCCAGATAAACTTTCGCACCCGACCCAGACCCGGCTTCCCCCTCCATTTATAGATTTGCGCCTGCCTTGCCCCGTTTTGTGATGTCATTGGCTGGGTGGAGCAGGCGCGAGCCTATAAAACAGGAAGTCAAAAGCCGGCAGTCTAAGGTCGCGGGTGGGGAGATCAGCCAGAGAGCTCTACCCAAACCCGCCCACGACCCACAAGAGGAGCAACGAGGTTAGCCCGAACTCGACCTTTGTGTACACCCGCAGGTATCGGGCCGGCCCGCACATCACTACTGCATTTGTGTACAAAATTCTTATAAGAAGATGAAATGTCTTTTGTTTTAAGTTCACAATAAAGTTGATTGAAAGAAGGAACAAAATGGACAGGAAACCTGAGGGCAGTGGCCTTTCTGGCAGTGAGTTTGACAGGGATAGCAGCCTTGCTAGGGAGAGTTAGTCCTACAAGAGGGAAAAAAGGATTCCAGTATGTGAAAACAAGGATACCCTGTATGTATTTTCTATTGTTGAATAAAGGAGAAGTATTGTTCACAACAAGAGTGCTAGTGCGCCGGGCCCTTCCTGCAAAAAATCTTCGGAAGGGCCCAACTGCCCACTCCGTGCTCTGCGTCCGCCTACGCCTACACACTACCCCAAAAGCCAGAGTCTCCCAGTCACCTGCGTCCCTCTTCCCCTCCACTAAAGAGCAAACAGACCCTGTGATCTGGGCCCCCCTGTTCTCCAGACTTCTTCTATAGTTGCGCCACTGATTCCATGGGGCAAACAAAGTGGCTAACACTAGCGAAAATTCGCCAGCATGACATCATTTTGCCACTTTGCCGATTTACTAACGGGTGCTGGCGTAAATTAGCTAGCGAAGTGGACCTGCTCTAGCACTACTTCGCACCCTTACGTTAGGCGAAGTTTCGCTATGGCGAAGGGACATAACTACGCTAATTCACTAACTTGCGGATTTTCTTGCGCCAGCATTTACTTCGCCACCTCACTCCAGGCGAAGTGCAATAGAGTAGATAGGGCATAGGGATGGTTCAAAAAAAGTTGAAAAAATAGGCTGAAAAAGAGTGAATTTTTTTTAGGGTACCCTCCTTCCCCCCTACATTTGATAACATATGGCACCTAAACTATACAGTGGGCACATGTGTAGGGCATTAGAACACATTTATTAAGGTTCCCTGGCCTTGTGTAGTGTAATGCGTTTTCTGCTGCATATACGGCCATTGGACTTTAACTGCACGCTGTATGCAAATTTCCGATCGCTAGCGTAACTTCGAACTGCTGATCGTAACATCACTAGCGCAACTTCACAAACCATCGGTAACCTGTGCGCAACTTCGGGTCTTTGTGAATTTGCGCAGCCCTGGCAAATCTACGCCTGGCAAATCTACGCCTGGCGAAGTGCGGCAAAGTCAACGCTGGTGCAACTTCCGAGGTAAGTAAATTTGCCCCCTTGTGTCTTCATCAAGTTTACATACTGCTTTTTCATCAGATGTATGTGGGAACCTCTTATTGGGGGAAATGCCTCAGCGCCCCTATAAGACAGTTTGACATGGCAGGACACCTGCTTGAATAATAAGATTAGGACTTTACTGTATTCAAAAATAGCTGAGCACACTGAGCAAATCACTAGTATTTCACTTTATTGCCCTTGCTCAACAGTCATGAAACACTTGGTGCAGCCTCCCTAGTAAGTGTATTATTGAATGGCCTGTTCTTAGCAACTTTTTAATTGGTCCTTTTTTATAGTCTCTGAATTATTTGCTTTCCTCTTCTGCCTCTTTCCAGCTGACAGATATGGATCACTGACCCAAACAGCCAAAAAAAACCCCAAAAAACGATTGCATCATGAGGCTACACTTTTATCTTTACTGTCACTTTTTATTATTTATTTTTCAATAATCAGGCCCTCTCCTATTCATCTTCTGGCCTTTCATTAACACCATTACCTGGTTGCCAAGGTAAATTGGACCCTAGAAACCATATAGCTGCTAAAATTCCAATATGGAGAGCAGCTCAGAATATCACTCTCTCCATCATGCTAAAAGCTACAGTAGAGGTAACACTCCATTGACCAGAGCACGGATTACCCTTAGTAACCTTTGGCCCTCTGGTTGTTGCATGCTGAAACTACAACTCCCTCCTGTAGGCATGCTATTTTAAAGGGGATCTAAACATTGCTATATTGCACTGCCACATTTTACTCACTTGTTGCTGAACTAAAAATGCCAGCAACAACTTGTTAACGTTGAGTAAAATGTGGTTGAATAAATGGTCAAGCTCCTGCATCACAACTGGTATGTGCAACACCCGATTTTTTGATTTAGTGTGATTGAGACATTGCCAGGTGTGTAGGGAATGCACCATCTAAGAAATACACACAAAATACACAGAGTGCGGCTGGATTGGTAAAGTACCCTACAAATACCAGCACACTTTAACATATAATAAAGGTTAAAGGAGAAGGAAAGGTTAAAATTAAGTAAGCTTTATCAGAAAGGTCTATATAAATACACCAGTAAACCCTCAAATTAATGCTGCTCTGAGTCCTCTGTCAAAATAAACACTGCATTTCTTTCCTTTTATTGTGTACACATGGGCTTCTGTATCAGACTTCCTGTTTTCAGCATAAACCAGGGTTTGGGCTTGACCATGCTCAGTTTGCAACTCTCCCCCTCCCTGCTGTAATCTGAGTTCAGAGCTGCAAGTGAGCAGGGAGAGGCAGGAAGTGATGTCACACCAAGCTTATATGGCAGCTTCTATCCTAAACAAACAGAGACCATGTCTAGAGCTGTTTACTTGGGTATGATAAAGCATTCTGCAGAATAAATATAGTGTAATAGCTTGCACTATTGTGGTTAATCTGTTGGCAATAAACCGTCTTGGAGCTTTCCTTCTCCTTTAAGATGTGCCAAAGCTGTAGTTCAGCAAAATCACAGCATCTAGAGCAAATAACATTGCAGAAGAATGCTATCTGATTTGTGTAAATTTAGCTCAGTTTTCCTTTATTTAATTTATATTAATTTGAATTAGAAGCATAAGACCTTTTGCATATGGGTATCTGAAAGCGCTTGCATGGCGATGCATAAAATCACAAATGCCTGGAGGGTTCAGCCATTTAAATTTGTTCATCTGGGTTATGGGAAAATGTTTTGAGTCAATTGGGCTGGGAATTGTCACTGGGCGAATAATCTCCCCCCAATCTGCACGTCTGCCACCACCCTTAAAGCAAAAACAAGAGAAGCAAAATTCAAATTGTTGTTTAAAAAGACGTGGTCACTTTATTTTGATTTTCAGATTACAGATCCGATTTTTGAAATACTTTAGGGCAGAGATACACCTGCGTTTCGGGGAAATTAGTCGCCCAGCAACAAATCTCTTCTTCTTTGGGGCGACTAATCTCCCAGAACTGCCTCCTCGCCGCCTGGAATGAAAAATGCTGGGGGCATGGCACTCGGATCGCTTCATTTTCCGAAGTCGCCTCACGAGGAAGGGGAGGCAGTTCGGGGAGATTGGTTGCCCCAAAGAATGATAGATTTGACGCTGGGCAACTAATCTACCCAAATCGCAGCATGTGTCTCTGCCCTTATATTTAAACATATATGTTTCACTTTATCTAATCCAACCAAGATAGTGTTCTTCAGGTAATGTTATCTTCATATACTGGGCTTAACTCTGTCTAATTCACTTTATTTTGTTAACCTACATGTTTGTTTATTTGTTAATTTTATGTATTATCTTCTTTTACTCTGTCTCACTTCTTGAGGACAATGTTGTTATTCTGGACATTTGTTCTTACTCCTACATCTGAAAAAAATGTGTAACTTTGCATATTTTCATATAAATGTTAGATACTGAAATCACAAATGCTTGCGTTTAAAAAAATGCATTAAAAGGGTTTTTTGTGTTCAAGATCCTTCTCTATTGTAATATATTGTGGATGTGCATTGAGAGCAAAAGAATGCAGCATGTCGTATAAAAGCATAATCAACCCCTAGAAGAGAATACTGAATATGCTTAACCTCACCACTAGGGGGCAGTGGTATTCCATTAGTAGGTTTATACCAACTATAGATGGCTACATCTTGAAAGTCAAGATCAGCATCTCAAAATTAAAGCCCTGCCGTATGAGCTTACATTTTTCTGATATGAACCTTGGTGACTTGGGCCATTGGTCTTATTCACAAGTTGACAACATCAAAGCAGAACCAGCAATAAGCACTCCCAATGTCACTCCTGATGTCATTTCTATATTTAAAAGATATTAAAATCTCAGTCTGGCAATTATAGGCCAGTAAGTTTAACATCCATGGTGGGTAAATTATTTAAAGGCTTATTAAGGGATCACAGTCAAAATGTTGTCCTAGTCAATGGCATTATGAGCAGCAATCACCATGGCTTTATGAAGGATAGGTCATGTCAGACAAATTTGATTGCTTTTTATGATGTGGTAAGTAAGATGCTGGACAGTGGGGGGGGGGCAGTAGATGTGATCGATTTGGATTTTGCCAAAGCGTTTGATACTGTGCCCCACAAACGACTGCTTTCTAAACTAAGGTCTGTTGGGCTTAATTAAGTCGTTTGCACATGGATAGGAAACTGGCTACAGGATCGGGTACAGAGGGTGGTTGTTAATGGTACATTCTCTACTTGGAGTAAGGTTCTTAGTGGGGTCCCCCAGGGCTCGGTATTGAACCCCCCTTGGGTTCATTAATGAGGGTATTATAAGTAATGTATTAGTGTTTGCAAAGTGGAAGAAATTAAGGTGTGGTGTAGTGCAACTCCCACAGGCTACTGTGCCTTAACCAATAAAGAAATGTGGGACCAGGAGGTACTTACAGTCAAACAAAACAAGCTTTTATTTGTCAGAGACAAATGATCCATAGGGTACTTGCATCAGTAAAGAGGCATTTGTTGAATATATAGGCACACACAGCTCAGACAGTATTTTAGAGGCAGATGCAGGTGCATTCCCTGAGTATGTAATCAAGGCAGTACAACTTCCCTCTAGGCAGAAATACTGGTCTGGATCTCACCCAGCGGAGTGGTCCGGGAAGAGAACCTAAAGCCTGACAACCTATCCACGGTGGTGCCTTCACTGTAGGCAAATCTTACAGACTGGGAAGCTACTCCCTGCTACACCTCCTTGATGGAGAACAAAGCTGCTCTTTATATCTTCCCTTACTGTCTTACTCTCCTAGATAGTCTATAACAATTATATTCCTGCCACTCACTAGCCTTATTCATGGGGTCCCTGCTCCCCGAAAAACACTAGAGGTTCAGGTCCCTATAGGGCAAACTGGCTTTACTGGGCCTTGTTGTACCCAGGCTCCCTGGAAAAATCCAGCTGAATCAGCAACCAGAAGCCAAAGAGGAAGATCCACCCGTTCTCACTCACTATACCAAAGTGTATGACAGGATGTGGTCACAACACATCTTGGCCAATAGCATAACTATACAAGTTACAACTAGCTACATGGGCATCTGCACACCAACTAAGAATATCAGGAAGTGTAGGGATTTAAAGCCATAGGGGCACATTAACCCTATGGGTCCCTACATATGCAAGCCACTTATAACATCAATGGGACTAAACTAAGCAAATACATAATGGAAAAGGACCTTGGAGTGCTTGTAGATGATAAACTTGGCTGTAGCAAGCACCATCAAGGGCAAATAAGGTCTTGAGCTGTATTAAAAGGGTCATAGAGTCACCGGGAGGAGCGGGGCATTCTTCCACTGTATAGAGCACTGGTAAGGCCCCATCTGAAATATGCCGTACAGTTTTGGTCTCCAGAGCTCAAGCGAGTCATTGCGTCGGGAAGGAAATATTTTTCACCTCTGAGTCAAATTTGAAAGGCTTCAAATTGGGTTTTTGTCTTCCTCTGGATCAGCTAGCAGTTATATACAGACTTAAAAGGCTGAACTTGATGGATGTGTGCCTTTTTTCAATCTAACTCACTATGTTACTATGTCACATTATTTATTACTTGCTGTACTTGCTTGGGATTTGGTGTTCTTTAAACAAATCCATCTGGAGGCAGTTCAGGCCACTTGGCACTTCAGTTTGTACAGTGGTTTTGTATAACCACACACACACACGTTCAGATTGCAAAGAAAGAAGCAGGATTATTTCAACTGTACAATTTATTATAATAAACTGTAATACTGCTGTACAAGCAGGTTTAAAACACCATCAAATCTCAGTTAACAGCAGACGGTTTTAAAGTATAAGAGTTCATACAAAACAACAGAAATCGGCTACGTAAATCTCTTAAAGGTTAAACATGATTAACTCTTTAGTGCAGTGCTTGATATGGTACAAAACCACTAAAATTGGCTCTCCTAGTACTGACATTAAATATCGTTGCCCATCTCTACTAAACATCATTCCAGGATGTATATATTTAATTCTGTTAGCAATTAGAGACAAAAATATATGCCCAGTGTCAATTCTTCAATGTGCATATACTAGCAATGGGTTATTTAGATGTCGCCAAATGTGTATGCTCTTCAACTCCACAGAATGATGATGGAGCTGGTTTTTACCAACCTGGAAGGATAAATGGTAAACATCTAAATGGTTCCCACCAACACAACTAAAATTGCTCAGAATGCTGCCACAAACACTTTTTTGTTTTCTCACTTTCATGATATCAAGATGGCTGATTATGAATTTGTAACAGAAGCTTCTGCTGTTATTCTGTCCAGGCAGCCGATAGTGATAGAACTGAGCAGGGAAGCATCAGAAGATGATTTCTCCATCAGTAACTTACACTTTAACCATTATGCACAGCCACTAACAGGATAGAGCTGCAGAGTGATCTCCTGTTAGACATTCATTACAAAAACAATGATTTAAAAAATTGTGTTTGCTGCAAAAGTGCTCAAAATAGCAATTTTTCATTAAATTGTGTTGGTGGGAATTGCTACCCTTCAATCCAAACTCTTTAGAGGCATACAACATTGCTCCAATAGGTTGAAAGCCTTCATCACGATCTCTGGAGTTTTCTATCATGACCGTGGTTTTATAATGTACCGGAGAAGCTTGACATTGCCAAAATCAGTGAAAAGCTAAAGTGCCCCTAATAACAAACAATGTGGTAAAGGGTCAAGGAACCCCCCAAAAAAAGCAAACATTTCAAAGGAACAAAATGCTAAAACACAATCTTTCCAATGTAAACAGGAACAGATAAGTAAAGTCACACACATATGGGGAAAGGGAGGAGGCTTAGTGAATACACAGCTGTAATCCTTGATAAGTTTAGTGGAGCTTTAAGGGTTTGTAGCAATTAGGGCAAAGACACGGTGCAACTTGTCACCCACATTTAGTAGTGGCTACAAAGTGCCAGAAAATATCCTGCCATAGACCATAAGAATTGTCTCTGCTAAAGCAATCGTGCCTTCATATGCATTTTTGAGTTATGATGTCATTTGCTATTGTTCTTTTTGACTTTCTTCTGCAGTTGTCAGGTTTGGAATTAAAGCTGTAATAATAGGGGGTCATTTCCCTAGTAGCCAGGGAGTTGTTTTGTTTAGTAGATATGCAATATGAAGAGGATACCGTCTGAAAATAGAAATAAGCAAAATAGGATCAATAAAACGGAAGAATTAGGGCCACAGATTTATTGTTTGCCTGGGTCAGTGACCCCAAGATCCAGGGAGCATTTTCAGTGCTGGCTTAAAAAATTAGGAAAGATAGGAAGTTTAACAATTCAAAAACCATACCAAATTATATAATACCAACTTTTGCTCAGAAAAGTCTAGATCTAAAAATAAAGTAAAGGCGTATTTCCATTTAAATGTAAACAAATGAATGCAAAATTGCAAAAGTGCTCTTCTGAGCTTTGCAATTTATTTTGTTAAAATATTAGCAGGTTATACACGTATGGAGCTGAAAAACCACCACCAGCTGTACATTTTGACTAATAATTTACATTAGAAAAGTGCTCAGAAGAGCATTATGACCAATTATACATTTGTTTGTTTCAAGAGTTTACATTTCCTTTAAAAAGGATCCTATTCATTGTGCCTGTTCTACAGTTTAGATGGCAAAAGAGTCAGTTTGTAGCCAAATTGCCCCCTGGAAAAGACAGAGGCACATATGAAAGGTTTTCCAGACAGGAAAGGTCTATATTACTTGGATGCACAAGGAGTTTTTCATTAAAACAACTGGAGGCCACTGGTCCAACAGATAGCAACTTATCTCATTTTTCCAACTTCCCTGTTTGGCATCCTGTGATGCAACAGACTCTGAGCTGTTGGTTTATCCCAACTATATGGTTGCTATTTTATAAACCTTTCTGTGCACTGTTTCAGCCAAATTAAAGACATAGAGGGAATGCAAAGGAAATTGTATCCCATCACCCCTATAGACCAGTATGGGCACCCCCCTGCCAGTGGTTGCAGTTTATGTATTTAACCAACACCGTTTAAAACATCAAGGAAGATTGTATTTTAGCATTTCCGACTGCTTTATTGTGAAGTTTTTTTGCCAAAAAAAGGGAAAAATAAAATATACATGAAAACACTATAATACACTGCACCAAACTATATATATATATAATCCACTCCATCAGTCAAATGAATGTACAGGTATGGGATCCGTTATCCAGAAAGCTCAGAATTATGGAAAGGCCACCCCCTATAAACTCCATTTTATCCAAAAAAATCCAAATTTTTAAAAATGATTAATTTTTTCTCTGTAATAATAAAACAATAGCTTGTATATGATCCAAACTAAGATATAATTAATCCTTATTGGAAGCAAAAACAGCCTATTGGGTTTATTCAATATTTACATGATTTTCTAGTAGACTTTTGTTATGAAAGCCCCAGGTCCTGACCATTCTGGATAACAGGTCCCATACCTGTATTACGAATCAAGTTTTTTTTTTCACAGAAAGCCATAGATCAGACCATACCCTGATGATCGGTAATAATAGTATAATTGTGTATAGAGTAGTACATACCCAGACGATCTGGAATCTAAAGGGTTGCTTATGGAAAGGGCTCATTCTCTTCGGAACATGAATTATTACTGCTGTCTCTTTGATACATAGACACAGAATTTCCATATTACATCAGGGTTTCCGCAGTTAAATTAGCTTATATACAAACAGGCAGCCCCCGGCTGTACAGAACATAAAGGGCAGCATAATCATGGCTTCTTTTTTAACCTTCAGGTGTAAGGAAGGGATTGACACGGAGAATGTTTCCCATTATACAAGGCATGTGATCTGTGTGGGGGCTGCCAAATGGCTTGAGGTATCTGCTGTGTGTAGAGCTCGTTCTGTTTATTTGGTTTCACCTTTTCAGCATATTAAGGAATTTGTAGGCCTGTTTTTCCTACCCTGTTAACCTAGCAGGTTTGTTTTTATTTCAATGGGAAGCCTTGAGTGGCGAACAGTAGGGAGCCTGTTCATACATCTATAGATATACACACGACAGGAGCTTTAGGACACATCTGCGTTTATTTGAAAGTGCAGCAGGCCGAGAGACAGCTTAGTAGCGGCTGATGAAATTGCCCTTTAATGATGCTATTAGATAGGGAATGGCTCAGCCTAGGATAATAAAGACTTTTTTTTCCCCCTAAATAAAAAATCCAGATGGGCAACAAAAGTAATGACTTAAAAAAAATAATGTTTTATTATTTCTAGTTGGTTTGAAAAATCGCTACCATTATCAAACACTGCTCACTGTGAGCCCTTTAATTTGAGCAGCCCCCAGAGCAGACAAATGCACTCTTACTAGTTAATAGGCGTAATCCTTTGCAAAGAGACCCTTGGGACTTTGCCTTACTGCTGCTTATATCACAATCACATGAGAGCTCTGCTATGTACTGCTGATCGGATGCAACATATAATGGCTCAGTTGCATTTGGGAAGTTGTGCTTTAAATGGACAATGTTCCATGTGTGTTTCCATGGAACCGTTCTATATGTCTGCCGCTTTATATATGGGAGCAGAGCCTAGCAGCAGGTTCCATGATAAACAAATAGAAGACTGCCTTCTTGGCACTTGACTCCATACCATCCCTCCGGCTGAGGGATCCTTGACTGCATATGCTAATATTTTATAGACCTTAACTTTGTGGCCTGGTGCATTCTGTGCTCCTCTAGATATGAAAGGATTACACATGGGGTATGGCCATACAGTGTTCCCTTACTTCTCCATGCCTGCTCATATATAAAGACCAAAGATAAGGCACAGCAACTGGCTCTATCTAAAAATATACACAATAGTGTCTCACACTACAATTGGCCCTATTTCATGGTATTTAGGCATCTCTCCTGAACCACCAACTTCATTTACTTCCATGGCTGATTTTGCACAAAATACAAAAGGATTAAAAAATTTAAAAAGTTCACTAAATGCCAATCTGGGGGTCTGCGGCCTATAATCAACAAAACTACAGGGTAAAATAAATATTCTGCTCAGTGAAGAATTGTTAAAAAGGAGGTACTCTATGTCTTGGGGAGTGAACTAATTTTTTATTCTAAATGTGAGCGGAGACTTATTAATGCAAGTATAGGCAGCACACAGCTCTACAACCCCACACTTCCCTGACAGGCAAAGGCTGCTCGGAATCGTAGTTCGATAAAGTGAAGCCCACGAGGTTTCGTTCTTTTAGTACAGTGTACGACTGCATTCCCATGGATTTATAGAAAAAAAAAAAAAAAATCGGATTTTCTTCCTTCGTCATGGACCCAGCGGAAGAAGCACTGTTTGCTCAGCCATTGCAACCAGACAGGGAAACTGAAGAAGAGAACAGAACAATGGCTGTTGAATGGAGCCCACTGTCTCCTCTGAACAGCAGTGATTCCTGAAAATGTATCTTCTGGGCTTCTCTGTGTGCAGTGGATATATCAACAGACAGTGGACTTTCAGGAGTGTCACTAAAACACAGCAGCCATCTTAAAATAAGGGACCAATATAAGCCATTTCCATAGCACTGCTCCTGAAGGACAGCTTTAACCCTCTCAGGGGACTCACTACGCAAGGTGAGACACGGTGCTCTGGCATTCATCCAATACACCAAACACGTATCGGTGGTGACCCGTCTGGACGCACTGTCGGTATAACTACTTCTTCTCTCCGACCCCAGTTGGAGTTTGGATAATATCTAATATAATAATCATCCATATCGGTGTGTTGAAATAACTTTTGTCATATCGCTGTATCCCTAATTATGTCGTTGGACTAGACATTTGCTCACACATGTAGAAATTTTGGATTGTACATTGGTCATTACATATTGACTTTGTGGCTTGAACTCCCACACAGACTATATATCTGGTCTTATTATACCACCACTACCAATATATTCTTTTGGACACCACAGGATCCGCTGAGCCCCATCTATCCAACAGCCTTAATGTGATCAGATACACCAGGGCCCCAACATCGCATGATTCCTCATTTTGGGACTACTTGCTAATTATCTAACATTTGACTAACATGATATATATGGATTCAATCTTCGAAGGCACCATCCAGATAATAATAATAATATGCATTTGACAGATGTGTCCTTTAACTATTTAATACACATTTAGCACGCTAGTCAGTGTTTATACCAAATATTTGCTTTTCACACCCCTGATACGCATTTCAGGTAATGTGATCAAGCACATACAAGAGAGGGACCCCTCCTTCAGGATGCAGTACTGCTTGGTTTTACCATGTTTCTAATTTTTCTTTCATGGCATGGTTGCGAATAAATATTGCCTTTTTAGTATTTGAGTTTGGATTATTTACATTATGATATTTTTTTCAAGAGGTGATTTGCTTAGGGGTTAAGTCCCAATTTTTGACAATTTTCTATTTCCATAGTACTAACAGTAAACAATATGGTAAAAACAGTCTGTCCCCAGCACCTTGTGGATATTCTTGTCTTATTTGTTGTCATGCTGCTTGATGCAGGCCAGAGTGTCAGTGGAGCAGAGACAGATAGGAACATGTGTGTGTCTCTCTTGCTGTCATCATATTGGATGGATGCTGGTCTCGGGAGCAGAGGAGCGGGTGGGGGGCAGATGGTGCTGGTTAATGTAAAAACATGTGAAGGTGTCGGGACATGGATCTCACTCAAAGCGTCTCAGGTGGTTGTACAATGACTGCACGTAAGTGAACACACACATTGGATCGGGCTTCCTTCCCATCATCAGCATGTCTTCTACCTCAATAAGACGCTCACAGTTAGCAAGTTTCCTGAAATGACAGAAGAGGAAGGAACTTAACACAGCCTTTCAGTGGCTATAATATACACAAACCAAGTTTCCGCTTCATATCACTAGCTAATAAATTGTCTAATGCCAGCATCCAGTGGAAGAACAGGAACAGCAGCATGTAAACACACAGCTAATGTCTGCTTATATCCCACCCCAAATCTCTAGGATACTCTACAGGTACATGAACAATATGGTGTGACTGATTTAAAGGAGTTGTTCACCTTTGAGTTAACTTTTAGTATGATGTAGATGGTGCTATTCTGAGACAGTTTGCAGTTGGTTTATATTTTTTATTATTTGTGGTTTTTGAGTTATTCAGCAGCTCTCTAGTTCAGATCCAAATTACCCTAGCAACCATGCATTGATTTGAATAAGAGAACGGAATATGAATAGGAGAGGCCTGAATATAAAGACGAGTAGCAGTAGCAATAGAAATACATTTGTAGCCTTACAGACCATTTGTTTTTTAGTGTTTTTTAGAGTCAGTGACCCCCATTTGAAAGTTGGAAAGTGGCAGAAGAAAAAAGCAAATAAAAAAAAAAAACAAATAATGGAGATGTTGCTTAGAATTGACCTTTCTATAACATACTAAAAATTAGCTTAAAGGTGAACCACCCCTTTAAAGGAGTAATGCTGGATACACATAGGTAGAAATGGTGCGCCAGTTCCAAATCTTCTGTATAGGGTTTCAAAAGACTTTAGTACAGATAAAAATCTTGTGAATTCTGGATATTTTATTTTCTACCAAGCCAAGCTACCCATTTTGTTACATCATACCTTTTAAGTATTATATAAATAGGTTATAACACAAGCTAATTTGTGATCAAAGCTACAGTTTAGCAGGGGGATATAACGTGAAGCCTTGTTGGGTCACTGGTAACGTCTACATCCACCTGCTGAGCTTACATTTGGGGCACCACTCATCTCTCCTGACACCAGTAACAAAGTTCCTTCTTTTTAAAACCTTAAAGGGTAGTTCCAGGCAGGGAAAGGGTCACAACTGAACACAGCTGTAATAATAAAAGAAATAGGAGTGGTTCAAGCATGAGATATAAACCTGTCAGGGACTTTTGCCAAGTAACTTCATTCTCCCCAAGGGATGTTGCTTAGAGATTGAGAAGAATGCCTGTGAGTATGGAATACATGTAGATGTGTGAAGAAGAAATTCTGAGAAAAGCAATGGATTCTTTGGCTGAGGAATGTATCTCCTGTTGGGATAACCCTCAGCAGGAATGATAGACTCTCTATGGAGTCTCCAAGTTCCCAGCATGTCTTACTGCCAAGGCTGGAGATAAAGATTAAGGGGCTTCTAGGCATTGCAGCACACTGGGGCTTCCAAACTGAAAAAAAAAAAAAACTCCAAAAATCGAAGTTGCTCAGCCTTTAGTATTTAAAAAATATGGTGTTTTCTGCACTTCTTTTTGCATGTCAACTAAAATCTATCAATCAACCCTTCACCATTCGCCATCATACCACCTCCCTTACATCCATTTTCCTACCCCAGTCTTTCTTTTCGCATGTTCTAAAATAAGTTTGCCTTTTCTCCTTTTCTCTTTCACACAATGAATTTTACACTAATTAATTAATGGATTGTGCGACACAAATAACTCTTCAGGGAGTTTGGGTATTTGATAAGTGCTCCGCCTTTAGACCTTCTGCTGTAGATGTTGGGGGGCTACTATTCATGGAACGCTGGAGGGCAATAAATATAAGAAATATAATGTATTGGCCTATAACTACTAGATCTAACTACTCCTACTTACAGTACCACTAGATCACAAAAGGATTTATTTATGTATGCACAGACTGGATGGTCAGGTAACGCCGAATTTCTGCACCTCAACACAATGAGTTAAATTCGACTTCCACTAGATGTTCACATTGCACAATAATAATTCTTGTCTCGGGAGGTGGGGGGGGGGGGGATGAGGTCATTGTGAAAATATTCCTGAAACTCTAACACAATAACTGTGCTTGGGGGTGCGTGTTCAAAGAGGAAGAATGATTACGTGAGTTAACCGAGTTTATACTATAACGTAATGTGTACTGTGACATTCTGTGCAGGACAGCTGTTAAATACAAAATTCCAGCTGTTCTACACTATAGGCCCTAGCATTCTCAGCTGCCAGATATACTCTCTTATATGCTCACCACTCAAAGTAATGTAAATATGTTTTCCAGCATATATCAGTATACAGATTGGCCAAACAAGTTTTCACATAGTGGTATGTAAATACTAGGTCCCAGGCCTGTTTCCCCAGCAAAACCTTAATTGATGCATCTGGCACACTATCCGTTTCAGAAGGCAAAGAATGCAACCGCGCTGGATCCTTCAATAAGGTCTGCTCCATTTATACATTGTAGTGCATTTAGCACAAATGATCCTTTGTATGTGAATCTTTCAGTTTCCGAGAATTCAGATAATAGCTGAAGCTCAATATAAGAGGTAGACAGTGGCTTTTGTGTTTGTACAATTGTATAGATGCCCCAGTAGTAGTGCTGACAGAAGCAAAACTTCAAAAATGCCTGCTGAACAGATAAAAGTGGGGTTAAAACAAATATAGTGGGGGTTAATAATAGCAGAGCTGTAGGGCTCTCAGAACATATGCACATCAGCTCAAGTCAAGCAGGTGAAATGCCGATTTTTCCTTTTCTACGGTGATTCATAACAGTTTTGACTCAAATTAAACCAAATTTGTGGAACCATTCAATTATTTTTTCCTACTGTAGGAGAAAAGTTCACTGTATTCAGGGTGGTGATCTACCCTAAACAGCATGGGAGTGGGATTGTTCAACATAAAGTTCAACAATTAAATGTGTGTGTTTTATAATATAAAGTATATTGTATCTCCTTAACTACCCTAAATAGTACATATTCATCTGAGCCTGGAACGGAGTGGTTCCATTTATGTAGACCGTTTAAAGTGCACAGAAATGTACACAGCCCTGGAGAAGTTATTGGTACATTTTCCTTGGCTAGATCAAATTTAAGACTCATCAGATAGAAGCCTGATAACTTCACTTTTCCAACCAGAACGTTTGCTTGTGCCAAGGCCTGTAATAAAAACCTTCATATTTCAGTCTAGTAAATTTGATGCCGCATCCCGAAGTGACTGGAACTTTATGTTTGTGCCAGCTGCTAGTCAGCAAATGCACCAGCTGGTTTCCATCTCACACATCCCCTAAAGCTGGGCAGTTCCAACCTGCAGCCCTTCAGCTAATGAAGAAAAGCCACCGGCTGCACTTGGATGCTAGAAAAAGTCACAACACTTAAAGTAACAGGAATCGTTATGTGACATATGCTTTATATTAAAGACTCAACATAAACAGTTCTGCATGTAACACTTCCACTCTTCCTTCATTAACTTGATTTAGCCTAATGTCACACAAGGCGATAAGCAGAAGCTTCATAGCGAACTTACGAACTTGCTTCAAGCATCTCCTGTCATGGCATTGGAGATAAAACACCAATATATTTGCAATGCTGTACAATTGATAAATAAATAGCACCAGCTGCAAAGGCTGTAAAACAAAGAAAGTTCTGTATGTAGCATGGGCCAGTGCAATGAATAAAAAGACCAGGGTAAGACCACAGTACAAAATCATTTGTGTATATAGATGGTGAAAGTGGAAAAAGTGGGTGTTGACCAAGAATTTTGCTTTGTTACTTCAATCATTTTCATGTTTAATGATACAAAAACCCAAACATTTATACACCTTGTGCACGCTTAGCCCAGCCAACCAGACTGTAAAATGCAGCAGCTGGAGTTGATCAAACGCTTCCCTGCCTTGTACCTTACTTCTCTTTCTCCATTGTATGACATACTATTATTATTATCAAGTATTTTTAGAGCGCCAACATATTGCCCAGCACTGACTATAACCTATATCCTATAGTACTACAATCCTGTAGATAGAGCAAGTAGCAAATGCAGTACAGTATTTCTTGTTTTAACTAACAATAATGATACAAGATCTCACACATCATTCTATCTAAATGCATCAACATGATGGAGTGAAGTAATACACATCTAAAAAAGTAGGCTCCTTGCTTTAAAGGAGAACTAAAAACAAATATGGGTGGACATAGTGGTAGTGTTCTATACTGAACTTACTGCACCAGGCTAAAGATTCCAAATCTCCGAACATTAATGATTCAGGCCTTCAAAGTTGTGCACAGAGCTTACCATCTTGGATTTTGTTAGGAGTGTCAGCGACACTGCATATGATCAATGTGCTTAGGGGTCGTGGCAAATCATTAAGAAGAAAACGTTATAGAAACTGATGCTACAAGGCTGATTATTAAATTCTGATGCAAATTTCATCGGTTTCTGAGATGCTATGTAATGTGAATTCAAATGAATTACTAATCACATACACACATATATATATATATATATATATATATATATATATATATATATATATATATATATACACATATAATGTCGGTACAGTGAACGCACTCCTTCCGGATTCAATTCTGTTGATGGTGGTGCTTTGGTCAACGTTTTATGTTATATTCCAGTAAATAGACCCGCACTCATTCATTATAGTGAAATAAATGTGCTTTATTCACCAGTTCAATTCCAACGTTTCGGGATCCTTGAACAAAGTCCCGAAACGTTGGAAATGAACTGGTGAATAAAGCACATTTATTTCACTATAATGAATGAGTGCAGGTCCATTTACTGGAATATATATATATACAGTATACACATACATACAAATATCAAAGAACCGCACTCCAGGAACTTTATATGTGAAAAAAAAATAATTTCAACATTTTGGCTCCTTTACTTGGGCCATCATCAGGATGTGAATCATAACATACAGTATAACTCCTTTTTAAGTGAACAAAATGGCGCCAAACCATCTGTTCAATTTAAAAAGGAGTAATAATGTATGTTATGATTCACATCCTGATGACGGCCCAAGTAAAGGAGCCGAAACGTTGAAATAAATAACTTTTTTTTCAAGTATAAAGTTCCTGGAGTGCGGTTCTTTGATATTTGTAAGGAATACTGGTGTTAGACCAGCACTCAGGCAGATGATACATAAAGTGTTGTGAGTGCACCAGGTTGGACTACATATATATATATATATATATATATATATATATATATATATATATACATACATACATACATACATACACACACACACACAACCACACAGCATAATGTGAGTCCCTAAGCTCCAGTAAATGACAGCAGCACAAAGAATGTGCAGATTCACTATTGGGGGCATATTTGAAAGCACAGATCTTCATTACTAAAGGGTTGTGGGTGCCTTGGCCTGGTACAGAACCCGGAAACATAATATACAGCATTTCTACCCTACTTCTTTGATGAAGTGGTTTGTTTTCCTTTAAAATGGACAGTAATAATGACTTAGAGACACCTGTACAAACTCAGGATTGTCCCAAGCGTTATACAGTACTGTAATCAAGTTTGAGATTTTAAAACAGGGCCATAATCAATAATATGTGTCTGAGCTATACAATTCCTGCAAGTTATTACAGTGAGGCGCAATTCCTTTCTTCGGATGAAGAAATATAGGTAGGGAAAATGTTGAGAAGATGACCACTACCAATAATATTACAAAACTTTTCACAGGAAAGAAAAGCATTAAGTTGTGGATTAACTAAAATATTGAAGCCCTTGTAAGGCTACAGACATTTGAGGGTTTAACAGTAAGAGTTTATGGACCATATTACTCACTCTGCTGAGGAGAAAGCTTGCTCAAAGTTATGCTTGGGGTTGCCAGGCTCCAAAGCATCATAGTCAAAGGCTTCTGGGAAGAATGAGTGAACAAGGGCACAAAAAGCCATTCCATCATTCCAGCTGGATGAGAAGTTCTGCAGCTCAATATTCTAAAATACAAACAACAGACCAAAGTTAGACTTTACAGGACACTAAAAACTGATGTGACTAGTGGATAAGATCCACCGTTACACACAACAAACACCAGGGAATTCATTTTGTATTTCTATATCTTCTTCAACACAATATCTGTACTGGTTTATAATACAAAGTAGCAAAATGAACCCCAAAAATGAACGTTTCAGTGACTTTGCTGAGCTAAACTTTTTACTCTAAAATCCTTCTGTTCATCTTCTTTTACTATTTAGACTTGACAAGAGCAATGAAAAAACACAGCCTTTACAGCAAACAAATAAATAACAGTATCAGACATTAATTTTAACAACTAGAACCCCAAAAGACACCATAGAAAAAGTCAGACAGAAGAATAATGAGAGACAGGAATGGAAAGTGAAACTGGACTTCACAGGAACCATTTCAGAATATGGTTATAGGCCTTGATGTAAGCTGCATATTTCAGCATTTCTGTTTTGCGTGGCCAACAAGTTGTCCTCACAAAGAAGTGCATTAAAACATGCTTTATTTGTAGGCTGCAGTGTGATTCTTTGCTATATAAGCTCAAAGAGCTTATAAACGATTCATACTGTCTGATCAAAGCAACAACCCTACTATATAACAAATGCTATTTATGCTCCTAGAAATATAGAATTAAACTTATTGAAAAGTTTTAATAAGAAACAGCTTCAGTGGGCAGGGGAATTATGGATGAAAAAAAAAAAAAAAAGATATTGCTTTGGAACCTATTAACGTCCTTACAGTGGCTGATCTTTTGTACTGTATTTAAGTGCCTCTCTGGAAACTTTAGATGTTATTTCAGCTCAATTTACTTAAGGATGGCATGGACTTTAATAAGCCTGAGTCTCTGACATGTACTGCGTCAGTGCCCACACTGCTGCCATTTCTGGAGATCACAAGACGGCCTCAGAGCAATGACCAGTAATTTTCTTAACTTACCTGGAGTATTAACAGTGAATTACTGTGCTGTCCTTAAATGTAAAATTAGAAGGATATGAAACAAACTTTACTGCCGTTTATTTTATTGAAAGGAACAAAGGCTTCCTTGTGCCATTTGTTTAAAATTGTGTCCTGAATGTTGCCGAGAATTGTCATCCTAACTTCCCCAGTATATTTCAAAGTTGACAGCATTTAGGTACAGTATACTATAACAACTAATAATGGGCAAAGAATTCTAAATGTGTACATTTGGGCTCATCTACCATGGTAAAGACACAATTGCTGAAGCACGAACATCCATGGTCTCCCACCCAGGGTCCCCCACATCCTATCTATATAGTATGATCTATTGTGCGAGTGTTGAGATGCCCCTATAGGTGTCGCAAGTGCCAGGGTAACAAGGAGTAAGCAGCAAAAAGACGCAGCTTCTGTTTTTTTGCACTTTGTAACCCCATAAAGTAATAAATATATGCAATAGCAGTGCACAAACATGCAGTGAGGGATCTCTGGAATTAAATCTTTATTAAAAAACGATGAAAGGGAAACAAAGTAGTATTGGTTTGTTTGATATTACCTTGTAGCCAATGGTTTTGGAACGGCACCATTCCAAGAGGATCTGTTTAATGCTGGTTGCGCTGGAAACACCAAAACTCTGAGAGCGCTTTAGTTTCACCTTAGATTCTCCCTTGCCCCTATAAACAACAACAAAGGAAATGTAATTATTAGAGGTATAGTAAAAGCAACAGTATTACAGCTAAGTGTGTTTGTGCATCACTGATTATATGATCAAGCACTAAAAACATTTCTACAGTTTGTCTCTCTTGTGCATCCATTATATGTTACATAATAATGCTCACAATGATTAAGCCTTGCATATGGCTCTTGGACTTGGCTATATATGCACATTGGCTATATATACAGGGACACAAAAGGTTGTGAATAAGAATTCCTAATACCGAAGTCTCATCCTAATGAACCTAATTGGTTAGACCCCTCCCTGATCAGGTTCTGTTGTTCATATTAATGATACTTCTAGTGAAAAGCACAGCCAAACTCATAATATTAGGTGTCATGGTGGCTCAACGGCTAGCTATGCTGCTTTGCAGGGCTGGGACCTGCTTCAGTTCTGACCTGGGAGTCTGTATGTTTCCCTATCACTGAACTGCACTTTTCTGTAGCACTCCCAATCCTTTGGCACCTGATGAAACGGATCCTAGTGTATGTGTGTTGTGGAAACATAACAGGGACCTTTACTGTAAGCTCCACTTGATCATGGACTGGTGTGGATGATTAATAATTCCTGTAAAGTGCTGAGAAATAAGTTGCCACCATATAAATAAAACACAATAATAAAATATAACTGACTAAGCTACATGGCATACATTAGCACACATGGCAGGGGGTGGGTTTGCATAACAGAACAGTCTGCACCCATGCAGTGTAAATACAGTTCATATTGCACCACCTTAAAACCAAAAATGAGGGATTTAACGCTCACTCTACAATGGTTTAACTGTAATGGCAATCTAATTATCTACCTTGCAAGAACCAAACATGGAGAAGCTTCAGTCTCCTTATGTGTCCTGTCTAGCTCAAAAAGTAACAAAACCATTGTAGGACAGGTATTTTTACAATATTTCTGAGGGGGAGGGAGATTTGATCCCCTTTTGAAGGATGCGCTCTATAGCACTCTAATATATTGGTAGAAACTGTAGCACACAATATTAGGTTATAAAAGTAACAAAGTAATATATATGGTAAGAGGGGAGAAACTCACTTTTACTTTATGAGCACACAACAATGCTCGGGGGAAACAAGACATATAAATCTACATGAGAGCCATTAGGAGACAACTGTACCTTTCAATAAAAAAAAAAGATACTGACAGAATGTGATGTTTCCTGTGCAGTTGTGCAGACAGCTAGGAAATTAATCTTATTTTTACTAGTCCAGCTGACTTTGATGGCAGGAAGCTCCTTAGGAAAAAACAATGTCTGGCAGGTTCATGTGTTTGTACTTTCTCTTAAGGGTCGAAACCTTAATATCTGAGAATGCATTTACTTTCGTACGCACAATATTTTATTTGTACTCACTGATTTTATAACAAGTACAATCTGTTTTCTAGATACGTGCACACTACTTCTCGGTAGTATAAGTACAAAACAAGGTTCATGCAATCAACTAGTAATATCTCACTAATGGTATTATAAAAGAAAAGCACTGCTACAAACATTACTTTATTTCCTACTAATTATAATACATTTTCTTTGCTACCTGTAGTGCGTTAGTAGCACACTGGGTCTATTCTCTAAGGCAATGCTGCTCAATGTGTTGCTTATATCAAATTTACTAAATAATTGTGGGGGAGGAGGAATGATTATATCACACAAAGAATTCCTGCCATATCAATGCCCAAATGGGACTCTTGGTGTACAGCAGTGCTTTAAGGCATTGTAACTAGGGAACAGCAATGTTTCTGTCACCAAAAATGTTTTATACAAAGTTTGAGTACAAAGCAAGGCATTTAAAATCCAGATTCGGATAAATACGTGTTTGTCCCCTTGATCAAAATTTGTAAGGGTAACATATAACTAATAGAAAATTATAACTATAAATAGTTTCACCTGTATTACTCTGTATAACTGTGCCTTACCGTTATATCTTCACTGACCTCTTTTATCCTATAATTTATAACATGGAGGTCACTAACCCATATAATGCAAATAAGCTTTGTCCAATATCAACATAATATGACATGGACCATATCTATGCCATGAAGTGTTCTCCTCCACTCAATTCCTCATAATAACCCACTCCCCCAATGTTTACAAATCACATACAGAGAGAACTGAACCATTGCCATTCTGCATGCACCAAGGTTTGCAGCATCAGGAAAATCCAGTCAAAGAAAATTATGGGTGGTGATAGGGCCCCCTTTCTTAATATGGGACGGGCTTCTTTGGTGCTGGTTTCAGAAAAATACCTTTCTATAAACTAAATTAACTAAATAATTAGCTTTTAACTCTTCTGGCTATTGTCATTAGGGGAAGGAAGCAAAATTAGTCAAAAACAAACCAAGAAAATATAGAAGCCTTCAATCATTTAAAGAAATAAAATTAGCAGAGCAGGGATGTAAGATAAACCATGTATAGGTTTGCTCTTGAATAAAGTTGAATAAAGTGTTGTAAAACTGCAGTGATCGGAGACCATCAATTTAATTTTGCATACCCTTACCAAAGACTTAAGCTGTCTGTAGGAGCATAAGACATTTAGCAGTTCTTACTTGGCACTGTCTTGATCAAACTTCTCAAAAAAGGCCTTGCGGACCTGGGTGCCGGCAGAACGTGGTAATGTCTGGGATCTTACCAGCTCCCGTTTCTTCTCAGCTTGGCGGTTGACGGCTGGTGGAGGAGAGTGGGATTTGGGAGTAACATCAAAATATCTGTCAGAACTGAAATAAAAGAATTCTGATTATTAAAACATTTGCATCTACAATTATAATTATTGTTACTCATGTTGGCCAACCTTAATATAGTTAATTCACAGAAATCACAATGCACATTAAAATATGTAGAACCGGAATCTCTTCAAACACAATATAAGATATAAGAGGAGATATATAGAAAACGGAGGCATTTCTGAACAACACTAACAAGACTTGCCATGACCTACAGATGACATCACAAAAGGGGCAGGGTGGGCAGCCACGCTCCTATAAAACTGGAAGTCAGAAGCCAGCAGTCTAAGGTTGCAGATGGGGAAGAGCAGGCAGAAGAGCTCAACCAGAACTCTCCACCTACCTGCAAAAAGCACAGTGAGTTTGGGCAAAACGAACCTGATCGGCAGGTATCCGCAGGCCGGCAAACAAATCTAGGATTCTATTGGGGGTCCGGCCAAGATTTGGCCTTTTTTTATCAGGATTTGGCCCAATCCAAATGGCTGGCAGAATCAAAAAAAAATCTTGTGACTTTTCATCACACAAACAAGAAAATTAATTTTAACCAAAAACAGCACGCAAAGTTCTCTTTCCCCTTCGTTTCCCTAATTTACATATGCAAATTATGGTTTGAATTCGGTTCCGTATTCAGCCAAATCTTTCTCAAAGGGTTCAATGAGTCGGAATCTTAAAATAGAGGATTTGGTGCATCCCCACTGAACAGTATCACAATGCCACCATACTGAGACATTCTAATCTTTACAGATCCTTTCCATCAACTCAAAATATACCAAACCAACATTTTGCACCACCCATTTATGCAATCAATATTTATTTTTTTCATATTAAACATTGCTTCATCTTAATATACTGTACATCATGCCACCATCTTGAATTGCCCATCAATCCTGAAACAGCATCTATTTTATCAGTTTGCATCATACTACAATACTGAACCATTCAACACACTACACAGCATACATTTCCAATCCATCCTTTTATTATTAATCACTATGCCAAATCACCATTTTATGCTATGCCACCATTTCATTGTAACTGAACCAACTCTTTATCTTCAAGCCAGTATACACCATGCACCACCCATCTAACCTAAATCCTAGTATGGGTTATGCTAACATACTAGTATTATCATCATCATTTATTTATATAGCGCTATTAATAGTATTAATAATGCAGATAGATAAAATATAGGATGGCTAATATTTTTCAAGAAAAAGGTGCTAACCTTTTACTGGCCCACAGATCACCTTAATTATTAGCTTGTATTGAGCTTGATAACAAATGGTTTTGTCCTCACATTGATTTTCAGTATACCACTCCTGAAAAACACACTGCACAAATCATGCAATTCACGGGCATAAATGTGCATGATGGGGTGGGGGGGGGGACAACAAAAATAAAATGCATTTTCCATGTATTCAAAGCATTTTTAAAAAAAATATGTACCTGTGAGCAACAGACTATCATGCATTCTTTCAACACCAAACAGTGAACTGGGTTAGTGCAGGAAAAGCATTGTGCTGTGTATCTACAGAAATGAGAGCAGCCACTCCAACTGACATCCCCTGATTTATGAAGCGCTGAATGACACTTTTTATAGTTCTGTGGGCCAGCTGGCAAAGTCTATATACATAAAGGTCTACCAGAAAGTTTAATTAATCTCCTCTAATCACTTCTCAGTGTTACTATTAGTGGTGCTTTGAAGCTGCTATGCACCAGACACAATGTTGATTTCTAGCCTTTGAAATATTTTTTTTTTCTTTGTTGAAATGTATAAAGTGACTTGAGACTAATTCAAGACTGTTAATTTCAGAAGCATAAATTAACCTCCACAGGCCCCAGCAAAAAACAAAACAAAACATTTTTGACTCAACCCTTCATTATGCACACAACCCACAATCCTGCCAAATCCTGCCCATACACATTATGCCCTACCCCTAAAGCTGCTTCCCCCAAATTGTTATATTACTGAGTAGTGTTTTGTAATACTAAAGTTATGGCTTAATTAAATGATTTGCTTTTTATGTAGACACAGGATGGCTTGGATGAACTTTCATTGCACTTTAGCAGAGAAGGTAATATGGCAGCACCCCCAAGCAGATGGAGATGTGGAGAAAGGTACCTACTGCTATACTAGTGTTTCAGTGTTTCAGAAGGCTGGTAACCTGTAGTCCTAACCTGTACAAGGTCAGATAACCGACGAGAACTGTTTGAGGCACAAAATACTTTTAAAAAGCATTAGTATTTGAAAGCATGGTTTCTCATTTGTGTGTGTAAATAATTCAGTGCAAAATAAAGGTAGTTTATGTGAAAACAGTGTCCCTTTAATACAGCAAAACTTCCTTAAGCGCCGCATACAGTGTTGGACTGATTACAGGTGTTCTCCATCAGAACCACAGAACTGAGATAATGGGAGGTTTTTGTTGCTGTTTTACAGAATTACCGAATGGAAAGTTCCACAAAACCTGAGTCGTAACAACGGAAAATCAACACTTGCTGCATTGCTCAAGGGTCCCGTAAGGGTGTCACTCAAACTTTCCGTGTGATTTCCAGTAAACATTCCCCAGAGCAGGAAAAGAATGACAGGCACAGGAACCAGGAGCTTAACTGCAATTTTACATCCTAAGCAAACTGGAAGCTGCTCAGCCTGCTGGGAACACAGATTCATATATGTAGAACCATTCAGGCCAGTTTTTACAACTTTTACAACATTTCATTTAAAAACCAAGGGTATTAATATGATATTGGACATCTCACTGCCTGTACTCTTCCGGGAAGGTTAATTTAAAAAAAAAAAAATTTGTGGAATTTGCTTCCATTGAGCCGCAAGAGTATTAGTGAAGTTGGGCACTGATGAAGGGGGATAACGCCATGCTCTCAGTCTATATTCCAATTCATCCCACAGGAGTTCAGTTAGTTTGATGTCAGGGTTCTCTGCAGATCAGTCACATTCTTCCAGTATCCCGAAACACAAAAGGGAATTCCACAAAGCAGGGAGTATGGCAAGCCTTTGTACGCAGTAGGGTTAAGATTTTGCTTTTGCTCAAACCAAAAACCCTAGTACAGACCTAAACACCACATTGTTCCTCCTCCACAAAATTTTGCAGCTGGCAAAATGCCAAAGTGCCAAACACAGACTGTCCATCAAATTGCCAGATGCAGAGGTGTGAGTCGTCATTCACGAGAAAATGTTTTCACTCTTTTATAGTCTAATGACAGTGAAAGAACACCAACGCTTAGCATTACACAACCACAATATAACAACCCCATGCTCCCCTATCTATAGCACTTGCTAGTGAGTGTTCCAGCTGAGGACATGGCATTTAGATTGAGCATCTGGATACTTTTTGTTTACTAACAAAATAGTGTAGCAACTACACCTGGATTTTGGGTTTTAAATCAATAATGAACATGGAAACTGCACAAACAGATTGTAAGGACATCCTGACATCCGCTGTGACAAAACAAACTTTCTTATTTGTATACACAAACTAACATACAAAATCATTTTCAAAGGGCCACATATATCCTGTGTGTAAAGATTTCAGATGAGCAGATGAAAATGTATCAGAGTTAGGCCAATGTTTCCTATGTTTTTCTGCTAAAAGAAACTCTTTAAAGGGGTTGTTCACCTTTTGATTAACTTTTAGTATGACGTAGAGAGTGATATTCTGATGATTTGCAATTGGGTTTTATTTGATTATTTGTGGTTTTTGAGTTATTTAGCTTTTTATTCAGGAGCTCCTCAGTTTGCAATTTCCAAATTACCCTAGCAACCTTGCACTGATTTAAATAAGATACAGGAATATGAATAGGAGAGGCCTGAATAGAAAGAGGAGTCTTAAAAAGTAGCAATAACAATACATTTGTAGCCTTACAGAGCATTTGTTTTTAGATGGAGTCAGAGACCCCCATTTGAAAGCTGGAAAAAGAAGAAGGTAAATAAGTCTAAAACTATAAAAAAGAAAAACAATGAAGGCCAATTGAAAACTTGCTTTCTATAAGATGTTAAAAGTTAACTGCAATGTAAAACACCCCTTTAAGGGGCTTTG
Organism: Xenopus petersii; assembly: GCA_038501925.1. NCBI lineage: Eukaryota > Metazoa > Chordata > Amphibia > Anura > Pipidae > Xenopus > Xenopus petersii. Next base: position 142,891,290 of record CM076674.1, read on the forward strand.
CATGGAACAGGGCAGTCACAGTTTTGTACACAACAAGTACTTGTGTTGTACAGGTATAAGTGTCCTGCTAGTAAAAATATCTTCAAGACTGACAGAAAATGACGGGGGAATGCAAGAGGTGGAGTAGTTAGGAAGGAACAGAAGATAAATTACTGGAGAAAATGAAGGGTTTGAGAACATTAAAGGCTGACATTATAATGGCCTTATTTCAAGGATGTTTTGTTTATGCAGACAGTATATGTTACGTGTTATAAATTAGCTGGGCTTGGCCATCATATAGTTCCACCTGGAGACAACAGAGCTCATTATTTTGTATTTCAGTCACTACTTTAAAAAAGTCCCAGTTTTGAGAATTTCCTATGGGCAGTTTATAATGACAAAAACAAGAATAACTGGAAAGTAGTTTACCTTTCATTATTTTCTTTCAAAGAATTGCATGGATTTTGCGAAAACCAGTGTATATATCGATTGCAGTATAGTTTTCAAGCTTTAGCCACCATTGCTTTTTTTTCCCCTAGAATGTTAGATTGTGTGTTAAGCTCAAACTGTATTAACTCACAGGTGACACACATTATCCACTCTTGTTTTGCATGAAGAGCAAGGGCAGTATGGGCTTCCAAGAATATCTAGAAGATCAAGGGCAGTAAGGACATCCAAGAATATCTAGACGAGCAAGGAAGGTATGGGCTTCCAAGAATATCTATTAGAACAAGGACAGTATGGGCTTCCAGGAATATCTAAAAGATCAAGGGCAGTATAAGCTTCTAAGAAATTCTAGAAGAGCAACGGCAGTATGGGCTACCAGGAATATCTAGAAGAGCTAGGGCAGTATAGGCTTCTAAGAATTTCTACAAAAGCAAGGGCAGTATGGGGGCTGTGGTCAGCATATAGCAATGTCATCAGTTATAATTGGTGCTTAGTGATGTCATTTGTGTAACTTGACTTACTAAAACAAAATTCCACGACCTATATAAAAGCGTTTTTACAATGACTTTGAATATCCTTATATTTTACAACAGGGCGTACATTACATATATAAATAAATATTCCCAATAATGAGGCACATCATGGCCCATCATTATACATATGCACTGCTATTGATGCAATTAAAAATATTAATCACAGACTTTGTGTGTTTGTGTAATTTCCATGTCTGTGTTGGTTTCTTCATACACACCAAAAACCTACAACAAGGATAACTGCTCCTAATGAAGCCGACACTAGAGTTTTTGTGTGTGAAAGGAAACGTAGACTGTAAGCTCCACTGGGGCGGGAAATATATGAATGATGAACAACCACTGTAAAGTGTTGACTAAATGTGTCAGTACTATATAAACAATGGATAAGAGGGATGATGATTTATGCCAAATTTTATACTAACTGGCCTTCAGACTGGGCCCCACTATAAACTGCTTTGGGCCACGGTAAAGGAAAATGTCTGCTTTAAAGGACAATTATAATTTCTATATGCACCATAGTATTTATTCTACAAATATTACCCCATTACTATTTCAGAAGACACAAATTACCATAGTGTTGTTGGGCGAGATTCACTAGCATATGCTATGGTTTAATCAGCACTGGACACAGTTTTCTTACTACATTTGTATGTGAAAGTTATCACTTCTGGCACACAGAGGAAAACACTATAAGGGTATGATTCAAAAGACAAGAGTCAGTTTGTGGATAAAAGCCAATCCGCTGCCTTTTGACCTCTGTATGCATATGCAGAGAAAGCACAGGATCAGCCTATCAGCACACACACAAAGCAAATTTTAGCATGGAAATGCATACTTTTGCTTTTTTGCACTGAAATCCCTTCTGTGTGTGTGTGTGTTGACAGGCTGATCCCAAGCCAATCAGTGCACACACATGCAGGGAAAGGAGGGCAGGAGATCGGCCTGAGAAGCAAACGACCTGGCTTACATTAGCTTTAAATAAGCCCCAAGTCTTTTCGCGATACTTGAACTTCAGACAAAGCTATCAATAACACTTTCTTGTCAAACCATTTGTTACACTTCCAGTTGTCACAGGGTGGGACATTTAGAACATCCAGAAGAGCCAGTTTAAATCAGAAGATGTTTTGTTTGTACTTTTTTTTTCTTTTGTTTTTCCCATAATGATATTTCTTTTGATTTTTGGTGCCTGCTGTCTTTACAGTCAGACTAAAGCATTTCCTTTGTCATAGGAATCTCGTCCAACAGGGTTAGGAGAATTTGTCACACACTTGTGTTAACAAGCCAAGAGATTACGGAGCTTTTTTTACACCACTTTTATTGCCTTTACTTTGAATAGGGGGGGGATTAGGAGTCTACATGTTCATTTCAGAACACATTTACCTTCAGTTCTGCAAGAGCCCAACCCTATCTACTTTGTAGTACCAAAAGAAATATCCCCAGCAATAATCATTATAAAGTTGTAACTTCAGTTAGACTGTTTTGATTTATTTGATAGTACTTGTCTGGGTTTTAAGATAACAGAGACAGGGTTGCTATTACAAAGTAAAATAAGGTCATTCAGGGATATCTAGTGAGCAGAGCTAAAGAGTATCTTTAACTCTGCTTAGCATTTATTGCCATTATTTCTTGCCAACAGTAGAGTTGGCCATAGACGTGCAGATTTTATTCTTCGTACGACAAAAGATTGTTTGTTTCAATGTAACAATCTACAACTAACACTTCAGATGAAATAAAGTAATAAAATAATAAATCAGACAATGTTCTGACCATTAGTTGACAGACCGCAATCTTACGAAAGTTATGTCCGACAAATAGCAATGACAAGAAATGACAGAAATCTTCTAACCTAACCGATTGACTAAACGACGGATTGCCATGGTATGAAAAATGTAAGGACAATTATTCTGGCTCCACACATGGTCCAAAAATTGTACAACAATTCTATACCTTTGTGTCTATGGCCAGCTTAAGTAGGGGTAGGATTTCATGAAGAGGGCATGGGGTTTGGTTGCACTATAAGCTTTGTATCATCTTCCCAACTTTTTTTATGCTTGAATGTAACTTGTTGGTTTGCTTAAAACACAGTTTAGAGTAAATCAGGTAATGGGACCAAGCCTGTAAAAAAGCAGGTTAAGAGTTTGGGTTGGGTGTGGCTCTGCCCACTTAAACCTACACCTGCCCATATCTTGTGTCGGTTTTTGTAGAAAACCGTAACTTTCCAAAAACTTAAAATACACCATGCTGGATCACACTTTCTGTGATTTTACTACCCTTAATGGTTTAAATGCCGAGGAATTCCCTACTACTTCAGTTGGATTAAAGAAGCCACTCGGATTTTTTCTGGTCAGGCTTTTTTGGACAAAAGCTCAAATTTTTTGTGGAAAAACTAGAATTTTTCAAGATTTATTATACCCCTATGCTGCAAAAAGCCAGAATCCGAAAATCCGCCATCTCAAACCTGTTGAGGTCATGCATAAGTCAATGGGAGAAAAGTCTGAAAAAATCGTAGGATTCGGATTTTTGCTCGATTTTATAGAGTTTTTCCCCATCCAATGTATTTGAGTTATTTTAATAATAAATAAGGCAAAATTGTGGATGGGGGTTTGGTCGAGCTTTTTTTCATTAAAAAATTGGATTTTAGTAAATAACCCCCTAAATGTCCAGTTACCTTTGACTTAATTCTACTGTATATCATGACCTGGATAAATGAGAAAGACACTAGTTTAACACAAGGTATTTGCCTATTGGTTTTATAATTTAGTTCTGCTAACTGCAGCTACTGAAAGTAGAACATTTGTAAAAGTATTTTCTCAGATAAACTTTACTGATGACCATCAAAACAAAGCTAAATTATAAAAACCAATCCATATGTAAGTGTGGCACCAATGGCTATGCATGTTCCCTCACAGTGACATCATTAGAGAGAGACAGTTTGGATGCACATATCCGGGTCTTTACCTCTCACTGCTCACTGTAGAACTTGCTATGCTGTAGCTTTGAGTTGTCTTTGTTGAAGATACAGTTTTTTCTGGAGAGAGAGAGAGAAAAAAGAAAAAGAAAATGTTAACACTTCAGATAATTTCCTACAAGAAGCGTTCAACACTGGTTCAGCCAGAAACAATTATTTTCTACAAAAAAGTGTTATCCAACCTGTACCCCATGCTTAAATCATATTTTAGGGGTTTCAGCTACATGGGAGCTTTTGTTGGTTGTCATTGCAGAAACAGATCATATATCTTACAAGTAGAATGTAGTTGCGCATGTCTAAAAATAATCATATATTAAAATGTTTTCTGAAAAACTACATAAAGATTTGCGATCTGACACATCTCAAAATGTGGTTTACATGTAACATGCCACATTGTGCTAATAATTGTATTAATGTATAAGCTTACAGAAATGACAGTGCTCAACAACATCCTAGTAGTTGTCCACCAACCATCCCTTGTTCAACAATACTCAGTATGATCCCCCCCCAAACATCTGGTTTCCTCACATTGTTCTACCTGCACTCTCAATAATATTCCTTTCAAACTTCTCTGCAATCCCAACTCAACCAAGGCTATCTGTTGGGGTTCTTCAAGGTTGTGTCCTAGGCCCCAGGACAGAACATAGCATAATTCTTGATAGCCACACGGTTTGTAATACCAACTCTGCATGCTAATGCTACTCAAATGTATCTCTCCTCACCCAAACCCAGATCTTAACTCTCTTCTTGTTTGTCAGTAATTTCTTCTTGTATGACCCAATGTTACATTAAATGAAACCTCTTTAAGGCAGAAATGGTTTTGTCCCCCAACCAACACGCATAACATCTCAAAAGCATCTATTGCCAATATTAAGTCCTTAATGACTCCATCTCCTGAGGCATGTTGCTTTAGGCTCTTCTTGATTCTGCTGTTCTCTACTCCTCGTAAGTAATCTACAGCTAAATCATGTCATTATCACCTAAGGAATATTTGCAAAATATGATGCCACCAAAATACTGATCTGCTTTCTTATCACATATTGACTATTGTAACTGCTAACTGCCCTTCCCTTTCAGATACTGTAACTACTCCAGTCCATAAAAAAATCTCTGGAACTTCCCCACATGCCATTCAAAAGTCTCCCAATCTCTCTGCTGTTAAATGATCCCTTAAAACACATTTTTATAAAGACGCTTACTCTCATCTAGTCCTGCATTCTTCAATATACACACGACTTGGTAAATGCAATGATCAGAGGAACAACTCTCACTTTGTTGACTCTATTCTTGACCTGCCCCACACTTTGTCTCTCTTAACCTGTTAGATTGTAAATTCATAAAAATAATACCTGCACTTGCTATTATAGAAGCAGAACAAAATAGGATTGTGTATAAATCAAAGTGTGCACTGGATGCAAAATCCAATATTTATCCAAATGACTGCTGTTTCACAGTTTTCAGATGCGGTTGCCACATAGATCTCCAAAAAAGAAATGTCATTTTAAGCAACTTTCCAATATACATTTCTGGCTCAGACTCTTAAAACAATGTTAACTGTTTCAGGTGTCAGAACCAGGACAGTTGAGAATATAAATAGTCATATACTGCAGTTGCTTAGAATTAAATTCTCTCATTCTGCAAAAACAGTTTTTTTGGCAGCAGTCCCCTTTAACTGACACAGATATCATTTCTGGCAAACAGTGTCAGTGAAGTAATGGACTGAATAGCAATTGTCTGTACTGTTATGCAACAAGCAGGCTTTTTGGAGTTTTACAAATAGAGGAACAGTTTTATTTTACAAATGTATTACCTTGGGGCAAGGATTATGTGCTGGTAAAATAATAAACGACGTGCATAAAGAAATGTGCATCATATAGAAGCCCAGTTCATATGTTACCTAATAAGACCTTGCCTTACAGCACAAACAAAACACAAGAGGATCCTCACCTGAGCTGCATGAGACACCCATTGTCTTGACAATGCTGGCATTCCATGTCCTCACAGCACCTGGCAAAGGTACAAAAGCAAAGATTTGCATACGATAAATATAGTGCATTTAAACTTTATCTTACAGGTCAGGAAGAAAAACAAAGCCTATCCAACATCTGCTATAAATGTCAATAATTAATGTAATTAAAAAATAGCTCTATACCACCTAAACCAACAATATAATAGCACAGATACAGGAATATATTTGCAAAGTCTTTACAAATAAGCCTTTCTACATAGTTTGACAGTCCTACAAGGCCAATACAAACAAGCCGACATCTGGAAATTAGGCCACACCCACACCTGACCAAACGTTTTCTGATCAGCCTAAATCCTGTCATTCTTCTGCTAGACTCCTAGAGGATGCCTCTGTTCCGCCCATTGTGTATACAAAGAGGCTAATTGGAGGAACTAAGCAGCATGGTGGAGTCAAGACCAGCAGTAGTGACCAAACAGGAAACAAAGAAATATATATTTTGTTGCATTTAAATGAATGCATTTGTGATTTGTACAGGTATGGGACCTGTTATCCAGAATAATCGTTTCTTGGATAATGGATCTTTCTGTAATTTGGATCTTCATACCAGTCTACCAGAAAATCATGTAAACATTAAATAAATCCAATAGGCTAATTTTGCTTCTAATAAGGATTAATTATATCTTAGTTTGGATCAATTACAATCTACTGTTTTATTATTACAGAGAAAAGGGAAATCACTTTTAAATTCTGAGCTTCTGGATAACACGGTTTCAAATAAGGAATACCATACCTGTACACAACAGTAAAATGTAAATTAAGGGTTTTAATATAGTCAATTTTGTAGATCCTGAATCCCAATCCTTCCTGTTTAACCGATTTCCTCCTTCCCCTGATTTCGATAATGAAACCCCTTTGCTGGCTTCCATTTCCACTCTGCCCCTCTTCCTTTGCATTGTGACATTCAAAGCAGCAGCAATCAATGAACATAGCAACAGAAAGAGGTTTAAAGGACCAATAACAAACATTTTTTTTTTAAAAAAAAAACTTTGTTAGTATACATTGAAAAAAAAACACTAAGACAAATTAAACTTTAAAATCGCAAAGACTTCATTAAGAAATATCTTACCGAAACTCTACTTGTGCTCCTCTTCAGAAAAGTTGATCGGGCGATTCATCGTGCTGCACTCAATTTCTCCTCCCTGCCTTCCTTATAGTAGATAGACAGGGAGGAGAAATCGAGCACCGCACGATGGATCGTCGCCCCATCGCCTTTTCTGAAGTGGATAGGAAGCAGAGTTTTGGTAAGTTATTTCATAATAAAGGCTTTGCGATTTTAAAGTTTCATTTGTCTTGGTGTTTTTTTTTTAACGTATACTAACAAATTTTTTTTTAAAAAATGTTGATGTTACTGGTCCTTTAAACATCTTTCTGGTTGCTATGTTCAGTGATTGATGCTGCTCTGAATGTCACAATGGAAATGAAGAGAGGAAGAGGGGCAGAGTGGAAAGGGAAGCCAGCAGGGAAACAAAAAGACAAACTGATTAGATCATTGCTGGCTACATTCTATTTATAATTATATTTTGGCATGCTTCTCCTTTAAAGGAATCCCTTTTCCAGAAACCTGTAATCCAGAAAGTTCTATGAATTACAGGAAGTACATCTCCCACAGAGTCCATTATAAGCAAGTAATTACATTTTATTTTAATAGTTTTTCTTCCCTTTAAAGGGATACTATCATCCCAAAGTATAAATATTTTTTCTAAATACTTCTAGGAGCCCATTTCCTAAAACTTTTTTTTTTTTTATTAACAACCTAACTCCCAACCACAAATTGCTTTGATTTACTAAAAAATCAAATTGAAAAAAATATGTGCGGGAAAAGTTGCAACAAAATCATGCGACAACTTGGATTTTGCAAAACCCTCAATCAAAACAAAGCAAAAAACATCTTTGAATTGTAAAAGGAACATATATCATTGACTTCTAGATGACTTTGACAGGTTTTAGCTAGAGTAATTTCAGATTCTTAGCAACTTTGGAGCATAATAATTTCGAAAGTGTAATTTTTTTTCCTCAAGTTGTTCAAAATTTTCCCTTAAAAACTTGACCAGCAAAAAAAAAAAAATCAAAGTTTAATAAATAGGCCTCCTAGTGTATGCACATCTAATTTTTTGGAATTTTTCTTGTGACAACTTTGAACTAACAACTTTGACTAAATATCTTTGAACTATCTGGTGAAATGCTTTGTATTCCCTATATAGACCCTTTTTTAGCATGAATCCTAAAAATTAGGCTTTTTGCATATTCTTTCAAATTAAGAAATATCTATGATTATTGTTATTTCTTGTATAATTTAACCACTTTCACTCTCTGGTTCTGCAGAGTCTCTGTTTGTGGAGGAGCAGGCAGTAACTAAATTACCAGTTCACTTTGTATAATAATGAGCTGCTCCTTATCTCAAAGCCTAAGAAGAGAACGGGCTATTTGAACAAAGCTCAATATCTCCATTTAAACAAATGACCCTGTTCACAAGGAAAGAATGACCGACCATGAGCCTTTTGAACAATATAGATATTACAGATATATATATGTACATTCTGTAGGTGCATAGTTCCCTTTTATATAGATTTTTTTTATACTTTTTTATGGTAGTCAATACTAGGTACTAAAAGAGCCCAGTTCTCGGATTACCAAGCCATTTTACTTAACTTTCCAGGATTTTCTTATGTCTGGCATGGTGGCGAGACTAGCAAATTGCTAATGTGGTTTCATTATTTAAAAAGGGATCTGTATAGGCCCCTTAGTATGACAATGGCAGTAGGAAAGCTTTTGGAGGGGTTAATAGGGGATAAGATACATGAATACACTTCAAATCTCAATACTGTGAGCTTGTGCCAGCATGATTTTATGCGCAATAGATCTTGATTTAATTGCTTTCCATGAGGAGGCGAGTTTAGATTTTGGAACAATTTAATACAGCACCACACAGAAAGCTTCGGGTTGAATAATATATGTCTGGAACATAATATTTGTACATTAATAAAGAACTGATTTAAGGTCAGAAGTGGTGAGAAAATAAACATTTTCTAATGGGATCATTGTTTTTAGTGGAGTATCACCAGGGTCCTGTCCTTGGCTCTCCTTGGTATTCAATTTGTTTATTATTGACCTTGAGGTTGGCATTGTAAGTACAGTCTCATAGTTTTACACAATTTAGTATCATAAGTAAACAAAGGTTCCCTGTAAGATGTTGCTGCTTTGTAGAAATATTTGAGAATTGGGCCTCAAACTGGAAAATGAGGTTGAAAAATGCAAGGTTATGCACTTTGGTAGAAATAATATAAATGCGAGTTATACACGGAATGGTTATGTGTTGTAGCATCCGTAATTGAGAAGGATCTGGAGACAAACATTGGTCACTTTGGATGTTATTGGCTACTAAAGCGAATTAAGTAGTGTTTTGCACAAACGGCATTAACTAGAAGGACGAAAACAAAATTTTGCCTCTTTATAGATCCATGGTAAGGCCTCACATTTAGTATAGAGTGCAGTTTTGGCCTCCAGTCCTTAAGAAGCATATTATTGAGCTTGAAAGTGTGCAGAGAAATGCAACCAAACCACACAACAATGAAGTGCTCAACCTTTGTGTATTATCCTTTAGGATCAGGTGCTAAACAGTAGTGATGTGCGGGCCTGCCCTATACCCTTGGGACCCGCGGGTTCGGGCCAACCTCGCACCCCCCTTTCCAGGACCTTACAAATCCCGGCTTCGGATTTCTGGGTTGAACTTTTATAGACGCGCGCCTGTGCGCCCCTTTTGTGACGTCATCGGTGGGGCAGGTCTCTAAAAGGAACCCGGAAGTCTGGCTCGGGCGGGTTGAGGGAGGGTGGGTGGTGGGTGTGGGTCGGGAAAATCCCAACCCACACATCACTACTGAACAGTATACTACCCATCCTGCCACGGGTCAAAGGTTACATGAAAAGTCCAAGGAACTGCGGCACACTGTTAGGGTAAATCAATTTTGCAGCATGGTGAATTTAATGCCTCAAACAAAAGGTAGACAAAGAAAGGCAATGTTTCGGGCCTTTGACTTCATTTACAGGGCAGGATGAAAATTGCAAAAAACAAGTACAAACTACCATGTTTTTGCACTTTTACAAACTGTCTCTGCTTTCAAATGGAGAGAAACAGACCTATTGCCCCGTGAATACAGTGCTGCCTGTGTTGCAGGATGAGCTGCGGGCTGGGTGTGGCATGTAGGCATGCCTTGCTTCCATCAGTGTTATGCTCTACACCTGGAACAGGATGGTTTAATGACTGAGCAGTAACAAGCAATTCTGCCTCTAGCGCTTCCGACCAGGCAGCCATCATAGACAAACTAAATAGAAAATTTTTTTTGAATTACTCTAATATTCAAACCTAACTTTTTCAAAATAAAAGTAATATATGTCCCCCAGACTACTCAACTTCACTAAATATTAAACAAAAACATCAGTTGTAAAATGTAATTGTAATCTCCTTTCTGGGGTGAATGCTGTATTGGAACTACTGAAACCTGTAAATATCAAACATGGATGAAACCATGCCAATGTACATTCCTTCTAAACCTCTTTAGTTAAAGCTAAGCAGCACAAGTCTAAACCAAATAACCTGTTAGGAAAAATATAAAAGAAAAGAATGCTTGTTAAAAGTTTCATAGAAAAGTTTTATCCTGCCAATTTTCCTTTATCAATAAAAATGTATCCCGTGAAGTCACCCCCATAAGTGTTCTGTAATGCATTCCTAAGAGCTGCTAGCTAGTTCAGAGTTTGTATGCCTTTATAACCCACCTGTGTCAGGAATGCAGGGATAGGATTCCATCAGCATGACTTTCTATTGCACAAATACTGTTCCCAGTATCCTCTCTGAAGTTATGCTCATAGGACAGGTTTTTTTTAACGAAAAAGCTGTAATTCTGTGACGGGTAAGTAAGTAAATATTACCTATACTTTTTTTGTACAATGACAAGAATGTGTTTATGAGCAGACTTAAAATTGTTTCACCTTGTTAGTAGGTTAGAGGGAATAAGCTGGACACAGGGTTTGTATTAATGGTAAATATGAACCCCCAAATAACATTTTTCCTAATGAAAGAAGTTATAATTCAAACAATATACATTCATTACAAAGGGTCAGTAGCTTTAAAGTTATTTGTAATTCTAGTATAGAATGTAGTATCTCTTCTCTGGCTTGGTGGTTGACACATTTGAAACAATGTAGCAGAAGCCAGTTGACTAAAGGAGAAGGAAAGTCAATCACTGGGGATGGCAATTTGTTAGGCACCTCCCAGAGATTATAAATGCAAAACCCCTGGTCGGCACTACTTTTAACTGAAAAGCACAACAGCCTTTAATACTATCCTAGTGATGGTTGTTCTGTCATCTACAGTATGTGCCATGCAGCTGCTGCATATTAAAAGCTTAAAGGGCACTGGTCATTAGTGATGGGCAAATTTGGGGCATTTCGCTGAAAAATTCGCAAAGTCCCCGCAAAATTCATGAAATGGCGAAAAATTAGTGAAACAGAGTTGGCGTCCGTTTTTGGACGCAGGCGCACATTCGCCGGCGAAAATGCACAAGTGTCCAGAAAACAGATGCCGCTTTCCATTTTTTTTGAAATTTTCGCAAATTTATTCGCTGGCGGCGATTCGCTGCCAATTCGCACCTGGCGATTAAATTCGCCCATCACTACTGGTCATCCTTTTTTTTTCCTACCCTGCCAGAGATGTGGGCTAATAGACCTCGCATTCTGGTTGGTGATACAATAGTCTTTTTTTTTTTTAAAATTGCCCCTGCCCGCACTGGGAGGGAGGTTCTGGTACAGGCTGCCATCTTGCATAGTGCACATAATACGATGGCATCATATGCCTTATGAGCATGGGCCAAATTTTTTGGAAAAAAAAAAAAAACTATTGTATTCCCCAACCTACACCTCTGGCAGGGTAAAAAAAAAAGAAAAAAAAACGGAGAATATAGACACAAAAAGCTAAATATGCACCTGTGTAGAACAGCACCAACAATCCCACTGAACGAAAGAAGACTGCAGCACATTGCTCACTAGGATAGATTAATGGGCCTGCATTTTATGTAGCAAAATAGAGCTCCAGGCTAGTGATGTGCGGGCCGGGCCAATATCCATGGGCCAGGTGGGTTTAATCGCGGGTCAGTCGGGTTCGGGCCCGACCTCGCACGCATCTTTGCAGGGGGGTGGCGGGTTGAGCTCTTCTCCTGCTCTCCCCGCTGCCACCTTCAAATGCTGGACTCCGGTTTCTTCTTTTATAGACGCTGTGCCTGTTTGCCCCTTTTGTAACGTCATCGGCGGGGCAAGTCGGCGCGGGTCTATAAAAGAAGTTGTGCTCGGGAGGGCGGGTGCCGGACGGGTCGGGGAAATCACTACTCACTGGAAGGTGACACCCCACCCATAGTGACTATGTCTTTACTTCTCCATTAACATATCATATTGGTTGTATTATTTCATTATTTCACCATCTATTGCGCAGTACTGCAGAATATGTTGGTACTTTATGAATATAAAATATTCACCTTGTGCCTCATACCCCCTTTTACTTTTAAATTGCAAGCTCTTTTAAACAGGGCCCTCTTTAGCACTTGTATCAGTTATCAGCTGTATTTTTGTATACAATCTGCTTGTTCCCTGTATACACCCACTTACTGTACAGCAGGCTAAAGCTGGCAATAGATGCAAAGATTTGATCATACGCATCTCCGAATAGTACGATTTTCAGGCCGTGTGTAGAGTGTTGAGATGACGAACGGTCGTTCGGTTGATCGGACAGGTTAGAAAATTTCTGTCGGCTACCAATAATATCTCTGCATGTATTGCCAATCTGAGGACCAGCACTATACAATTGCAATTACATTTACAACTTTTTAATACATTTTAATGAATGTATATTGAAAAGTTGTTTGAAATGACATGCTCTTTCAATAGGCAACCTGTTATTTTGCTTGTTTGCGTTCCCTTTAAACACCAGCTGGATATGATGGTTTAATAAGGGTGAGGCTGGGTGGGGGGAAAAGAATTCCAGGCAAAACTCATTTGTGTGCTGGCTATTTAAATAATGCAAGTGTACAATGACCAATGTGACTCCAGAGAGTAAGTGTGAGAGGGTTAATGTACCCTACAGTACGTCATTGCTTCACATTTGTTCCTGGAAAGTTGCTAAGACAGAGCGGCCTCTCAGATTTCCCGAGACTGAGGGAGCCTCTAGCCAGCAACATGGCTATGCAGTGTGCCAGTGAAGGGACAAGATTGATAGTGTGTGCAATTATAATGGCTTAGGTCAGTGTTGTTTAGCTAACTCCCAGTCAAACAGCAGAGCAGCAGAGAAGGGCACGCAACAATGTAGCAAGTTGCACTGCCACTGACAGGAGAAGCTGCGCAAAGGAATGTGCTGTGATTCAGCCAACCAGACACAGAATTAATCATCATTCTGCATTACAACATTGCATGCTCGGTTTGCTTGAGAAAATACACTGCAAACATTTCTGTGTAATTCAAATAGTATCAGTCGAGCGTAACTTACGTTCACAAAGGGGAAGGAGAGAGAATACACTGGCATTGTGGTTATTAAAGGACAAGTAGACATTCGCATCAATCTCTCAAATACCTAACTGGCTGCCTCATGGATACAGGGCCGTAGAGCAATTTCAGGCTCATTCTTGTCTCTGGCAGTTTTTTACGGGACACATTCAGGCACACAGATTGAATAAGAAATCCTTCTGGGTGCTCTGTTTGCTTAAAAGAAACGGGACTAGATAATGAAAAGTGACACTGACATGTTCCAGATTCTTTCTGGCATGTGTAAGTTATCATTGCCTTAAAGCAGCGAGGTTTTAGAAAGGACAAGGACACGCACAGGGGCAATTCTCAGTCTGCTGCTGCCGGCTGCCCTTGTGCTTAAAGGAACAGTTCAGTGTGAAAATAAAGGTGTGTAAATAGATAGGATGTGCAAAATAAAAAATGTTTCTAATATAGTTAGCCAAAAATGTAATGTATAAAGGCTGGAGTGACTGGATGTCTAACATAATAGCCAGAACACTACTTCATTAGTTAATCAGTGACTATAAGGGGGCCCACATGGGATATATCTGTTCAGTGAGTTTGCAATTGATCCTCAGCATTCAGCTCAGATTCAAAAGCAACAGATATGACCCATGTGGCCTCAAGTCTCTGATTGGTTACTGCCTGGTAACTAGGGTAACCAGTCAGTGTAAACCAAGAGAGCTGCAAAGCAGGAAGTCGTGTTCTGGCTATTATGTTACACATCCAGTCACTCCAGCCAGGTCCGGACTGAGAATTAAAATAGGCCCTGGCATTTCAGATACACAGAGGCCCAATCAGCCCATACAGAGGTCCAAACAGCCCCCACCAGCCCACAAAATACTGACTTTCTATGGCATTTTATAGCAGCCCCTCTGGCATTTGCCAGAACCCACAGTTCAAGCCTGATGTGTCCAGCCTTTATACATTACATTTTTGGCTAACTAACTATATTAGAAATTTTTTTTATTTTATTTTTATTCACCCAGTTTTTATTTTTACACTGAACAATGCCTTTAAAGCAGGGTAAGGGAGGCAGCATCACTAGTAGGGATGCACCGAATTCACTATTTTGGATTCGACCAAACCCCCGAAACCTTAGTGAAAGATTCGGCCAAATGCCGAACCAAATTTGCATATGCAAATTAGGGATGGGAAGGGGAAAACATTGTTTACGTCCGTGTTTTGTGACAAAAAATCTTGCCATTTCCCTTCCGCCCCTAATGTGCATATGCAAATTAGGATTCAAATTCAGTTCAGCCGCGCAGAAGGATTCGGACGAATCCGAATCCTGCTGTAAAAGGCCGAATCCTGGCAGAATCCCGAACCGAATCCCGGATTCAGTGCATCCCTAATCACTAGTGCACAACTGTGCCACCTAAGCCTGCGTTCTAACCTTGCCTCTAGACATGCAGTGTGGAAGAAGAAACTGACAGGACTTCAACTGAACTGCCTGTGGGAGGAAAATGTGCTAGGAATTAGCAGATGCCTGTGCTTCCATTACAGGGTCTCTCTGCACTGAGGGAACTTGTTTGTACTTGAGTATGAAATGTATTCCCTATCATTATAAAGAAATTCACACAGAGATTAACGTTTGCTAGTATATAGACCGCAGCAATTAACAGCTGTGCAATTTTGCTTTACATCTTGTGTTTTCATATGATTTGTCTTTCTGCTCCATTCAAACCACTTCCTCGCTGCTACGGTCACTGAACTCAAATTAATACCAGTTAAATTCAAGTACAAAAAGCTGCTAAATAATTCATGAATCATCAAAATGATCTGTACCACAAGCAAATGTGTATCCCACTATATACATGACATTGAAATGAATTGAAAGGCTTCAGTAAAGTTCCGCACATTCGAGTGGTGAAATGTTATTAAAAAAAACGAATTTGTGCAAAGGTCTGTCTTTTGCTTCCACACTTCTTCCTGTTACAGTTAGAGCTGCAGTATTTCTGGTCAGGTGATCTCTGAGACAGCACACAGACCATCATGAAATAGTGGTTCAAGGCAAGAGATGTAAAAGAACAATATTTACTTAAATATGTATACCAGTTTGGTAAGATTCTTTAATATGCCACTTAATATGATATAAACTGTTGCATAAATATTCATTTTGGTAGTAAAGTTTTCCTTTAATTCTGCTAGATACTTATACAAGATAAAAGTAGAATTATTTGGAGATATGTAATGTAAACCCATTGTCAGTAATGAAATGTGGCAAAGATATTCACTGCTGATGTGCCCCGACCTCTTACACTCACAGAGGGAGTATCCAACCCCTAGGCAAAAAGTATGTTCAGCACAAGCCCTATTTATTATACTCATGCTGAACAAAAAGTTCACGGCCTGTTAACAAAGAGCACATTATATCTATTCCAAGTGATGTCCAGACTGTAGCAAATTTTACCATCATTGCAAAACTGTTATAATTGATCACAACTGATCAAAGTTTGTGGATAGTAGAAACCACCTTGCAAATCAGGGCTTTTATCTTACAATAATTATTCAGCAATGAATCTTCAAGGTGAAAGTAACACAAAACCAACTCACTTACTTTGTGTATTGCTTTGCTTTGGCGATGCCTCTGTCGGACTTTTGGGTTCCTGTCCATACTGGCGGCTGCTGCCATTGCTTACACTGGGAGGTGCTTCTCCAACAACTTTTGTCACAGCAGTAACGGGCATGTGTGGCATTCTCACATGGGGGGTTGGCGAGGGTGTGCATGTGTTGGAGACGGTTGCTGTAATGCTACTATCATGTGAGACTTTGTCTTTATCTAAAAGCAATAAAGATGGACAGTTTCATCATTACAACAAAGCCTTCTATCAACAAAAGGTTTTAGTAATGTTTTACATGTCGTTCGGGTCAAAAGCACAGAGTGTTCTGATCTCCATTATTAAGTAGCAACAAGACAGCAAGGGTTGCTTCCACCTATACTGATAAACATAAATATGCAGAAGAGACCTGTTCCAATACATTTTAGTGAAGGCTTACAGGAAAATACCATGAACGTAATCACTTCTTATAAACCATATAACTTTGCTTTTACCCCATCCTTGGCACAGCAATAGTTTAGTCCAGTAGAACAGGCGGCTGTGCCAGAATCCCTCAACTTAAAGAACAGCAAAACCAAAAAATTAAAGCGTATTAAAGTAATTTACATAACATACTATTAGCATGCACTGGTAAAAAATGTGTGTTTGCTTCAGAAAGACTATTATAATTTATATAAACAAGCTGCTGTGAAGCCATGGGGGCAGCCATTCAAGCTGGAAAAAAAGGAGAAAAGGCACAGGATACATAGCGCATAACAGATAAACCCTGTAGAATACAATGGTGTTTGATCTGTTATCTGTTATGTAACCTGTGACTTTTTGCCTTTTTTTCCAGCTTCAATGGCTGCCCCCATGGCTACAAAACAGCTTGTTTATACAAACTATAGAAGTCTTTCCCAAGAAAATACACTGGTTTTTACCAGCACAGAGCAACAGTACATTATATTATAATTACTTTGATACACTGAGATTTTGATGTTACTGTTCCTTTAAATACAGTACATACACGAATACATGGATGCCACTATGGTATATGGAATGTATATGTATGTTTTTATGCAAATACTGTGACCCTGAGACAAAGCATCCAAAAATCCCCCTTACTGCCTTCTATGTGAAGTATCTCCAAAAACTAGTTCACTGGTTATTCAGGTTACTGTTGCTTGAAAATGCAGACTGCTGGTCATCTGCAGGCAACAATTACAGCAATTGTATGAAAAACTCAGGAAGTGCAGTGAGATTTGGCCCCAATTGTTATCTATGATAATTGCCTTTGAACAAAAAAAAAAACAGGAAATAGACCTAAAATTGCACCACATGCCATTGTGTTAAACTGTGATTTAGGAGTAAGCATATTTGATGCTTTTTGATACTCCTGGAACATAGCAGATTGACTATTTCAATAACCTAAGGGAAGGTTAACAAGAAGTCTAAACCACCCCTTTTGTACTGGCAAGGAAAGAAAACCTGGCCTGCCAAACTTAACATAGTGTGCCCAACTTACAGTATGTTAACTGCCCATACAGCTTCCTATTAAAGACAATGGTTTAGGACACTATTCCACCCCTTTGAATCCAAAAAAAGAAACATCACTCTACTTTAGGCTATGGGCACACAGGCTGAAGGCTCCAGCTGTTTTCAGCCTGCGTATTTTTGCAGGCTGAGACAAGCAGATCCCTTCAGTGCCCCTGTTACATTGATTTGATTCCGATCAGCCTGTGTGCTGTCACACACAGTGGAGCGGAGGTCAGCCCAAATACGGAAAAGGAGAAAAGGAGGCATCTCCGGGCTGACCTCAGCTTTAGTATCTCTGTGTGTGAGCGCAGGCTGATCGGATACAAATCAATGGAGCAAGGTCAGGGAGCAGATCTGCAAAAATATACAGGCTGAGAACAGCTGGAGCCTTCAGTCTGTCCTCGATTCGTACGATTTTCAGACTGTGTGGGGAGTGTCCTGATATTTTTCGTGCCATGGCGATCGCTTGTTCGGTCGATCGGACAGGTTAGAAAATTTCGGCTACCGATAATATCTCTGCATGTATTGCCGATCTGATGATTTCCAGTGGGAGACTGTCACCAGCTTTTGTTGGACATAAACTTTTGTACGATTGCCGTCAGGGGCAGAACATTAGCTGATCTGTTCTTTTACTACTTTATTTAAACTGAAGGTTAGTGGCAGATCGGGAGATGGGGACATCCGTTTGTTCATCCAACCTACACATCTATGGCCACCTTTAGTCCTAAATAGCTCCATAACACTTAGGCCCTTTTCCACTGCACTGGCAACACTATTGATAGCTCTGCCCTTGTTTCATTTGCAGTGTCAATGATTAAGAATAATTGCATCGACTACATTAAAAAGAAAATGGATTTGTGAAAATTACTTCCCTGTGCCATTGTTTGCTGTGTACATACCAGAAAGTGATTTATGTCCATTTTCCACAACCGAGGAGGCCGTAGTGCATGTCGTTTCCACGTCATTCTCCACCTCTGGCACAACACTCTGCCAAGGAATTGAAGCAAACATAACGTAAGCCTACCAGCTCACTGGCGATTAGCAATCACATTAAAGGCACGAGGGTACAGATTATGTCAAATTCAATAATAGCAGGTCCTCAGAGGCTTAGGCGAAAGAACAACTTTCACATTGGATTGATTGCTAAGGATTTAACGTGTCTGATGAAGCTATAATTCATAGTGGGGAAGTTAAACAAATAACAATTACACGAGTATCAGTCACAAGAACAGTTAGAGAAATATGCAGTGGGGTTAATACAGGCTTTTTATTAAAACTAAAGACTGCAGTGAACATTTTACCCATTAAGAGAATCAGTAGCACACAATAAAAAGAAAAGATGCAAAAGTTAAAATGATAATGAAAATCCAGTTGCCGAATGATATATCTCCTCCTAACACAATGTAAGCAAGCATATCATCTTACAGTATTCTTATTCCACAATGAAAAAACATACATTGGCTTCCGGTCATAGGCCAAACTAAGGCTATTGTACTGCTCCCATTCGTCTTTAACCCTATACATGATTTTCTTTTAAGTTTGCTTGCTGGAATGTATTATTATCATTACCTTTATAATAAAAATACAAAAGCCATGACTAACCTTGAAACTACTTTCCTGAGAACACTGCTTATGGACGTCTTCAGTTCTACTTAGTCACATCATCAGGCCCGGATTTGTGGAAAGGCCACCTAAGCCCGGGCCTAGGGTGGCAGGATTTTAGGGGGGCAGCATGCTGCCCAACAACACCCACATTGGTTCAAAAACACTGAGGATGCGCTGGAGATACACTAATTTTTTAAATTTCCCATTGCTCTGGTTCAGATGATGAAAATTTGCACAAATAAAGGGAAGGGGACAGGGGCAACGCTCGGCAGTGGGCCTAGGGGCGCCCACTATGTAAATCAGGCCCTGCACATCATATTGTCAATTTTAAGTAAAAAACCTTCCCTTATTAAGATATCAGAAGTCAGTTAGGATTTCTATCACCTGTATGAAAGCCGTGTGTGCCTCTATGATCATGTAAAGCTTGGCGACTTTACTTCCATTCGCATCAATTTTTGGATAACTCAAACATTCATCAAATTTGCGAAAATGATACATAACGATGATTACTTTTTGTTTCTGTTTGGAAAAGCAGCATGCAAAGATATTTTTTTTTATGAATTTAACAGGTGCGTAAAATAGTTCTTCCAGCAGCTACTGAAGCTACAGAACAGTTGCATTTGCAGACATCCTCAGTAGTGAACTAGATATCACTGGACCCATAACAGCTCTGACTGTGGGCAAATACATTTCTTATTTCCAGCTTCAGCCAACAAAAATATTATTAACTCTTATTATAAAACACCAACATATTCTGCAGCATTGTACAATAAACGGGTCTTGGTGGTGAGGTCACAACGCTGGGTCTCCCCACAAAAAAGTCATCAGAGGGGTCCAGCACATACTGAAACCTTTCACTATGCTCGTGCATGCATCTGCTCACTCACATTTGCACCATCTGCACAGTCATTGCTCGCACAAATTCATAGTTAGTATCGAGGATATAGAGGAAGCTGACCCCGCAGTCCAGGCTCCCTTGTTCCGTGGGCCCCCTGCAACCATGGGGTCTGCTTCCTCTATAATTATGCCACAGACAGGTGTATACATTAAACAAGGAAACAATCAGTAATGAATACAAGATGTAAAGGGGGCCCTGCCTAAAAGAGATTTTTTTTTAGGGACAACTGTGCCCCTGCCCACTGTGGACCATTGCCTATGTCAGACACTCCTTCAGTAGGTGGGGATTGTACAGAAATATATAAGTCAGTGTTCCTCCCTGCAGAGCACATTTTCCTTTCAAATGATTCAGAAGTCTCTGCCAGTGGACAAGCTGGTTTAATTGAATTAGCTCAGTTACCATCTAGGGTTGCTGCCTCAGGCTGGAGAGTGGCAGAATAATAAAGTGACCAATGAAAAGAAAACAGAAGTCCAACTGCAATAGTTTCTTAGATTACTTCAGTCTGTAACTTGCTAAAAGTAACATTTACATTTATAACATGGTATGCCGTCATCCAAGTGAATAGTACAAACAAACTTCACCTCTTTTTTTAGCATCCAGCAGATCTACAAATTGCAGACCCCCATCTCATCTGGTCTGGATGAACAATCCAGTATTTCAACTGTGTCAGAATTAAACTTACCCCTTACTTAATATACCCCCTGTTGTAACATATAAGGATATTCTATGTCACCTTCGGACTTGCGCTTTCATGGAACTCTGAGGTGACTTCTAATATCCATATATTCTACATAGGGGGTACATTATTTATTATAATTAGGGGTGAATTGAATCCAGGATTCGGTTCGTATTTGGCTTTTTTCAGCAGGGTTCCGCCAAATCCTCCTGCCTGGTCGAAACTAAACCCAAATCCTTAAAATAATGTGACTTTTTGTCACACAAACAAGGAAGGAACTCAGAGAAAAATTCTCTTTCACCCTTTCCGCTCTTGATTTACTTATGCAAATTCGGATTCGGTTTGGTATTCAGTCAAATCTTTCACAAAGGATTCGGGGGTCAGCCAAATCCTAAAATAGTGGGTTCAGTGCAATTTTAATTATAATACACAAGTACCAGTGAGTCATGTAGCACAAATGACATCACTAAGCATAGATTATAACGGATGATATCACCAAGCACCCTTTAGAAGGATATAATTTCCAGGATATTCACGGCCCTTCTGTATAATATTAATATATAAGCTATGTGTGCATAAAAGAATATCACACTTCATACAGGTAATGCACTCAGTAGACAGTAAGGCAAAATTCAGTTCACTTTTATCTTTTTTTCCCTATTAATCACATTAATATTACACTTTTCATTAATATTTTCCTGTATAATGTTTTATTTTCAGCTATTTAAGCATAGTCACGCTCACAGTGATTTAAATGACCCCTTGCTTGTTGGGCCATTGCCCTGCTGGCTACTTGTACAGGAATTAAAACACTATGGAAGGGCAATGTAAGGAAGCAAGATTATGACCAGCCAGAAAACAATGAGAGTTAAGACAGGAATAATACAACATTAACATGATATTTCCATAAGATAAATTCAGTAGGAAAATTAAGAAAAATCAAAGTATATCTTTTATGTGACAAAGATTAGTGAGGGGAGGGAGATTTATTCACCATATAGCTATGTAAACACTGAGTCAGGGATATTTTAACCTATGTACTCTCCTTCTCTTTTCATCTATTGCAGGATGTCACAATACATTAATGCATGGCAGAAATATGCAAGTTTCTTATCACTAGGCACGTTAGGCAGAAACCAAACACTATAAAATAACTTAAAGGCTCTAAGTGAAAGAAATGCGAGTGAGGCTACATCACCTTCATTGTATTTACACTTCAGCATACATCAAGCAGAAAAACAGCAGCCAATGTTTGCTTATAGAAGAGAGCCTGGTGTGTTTTGAAACCAAGCAACGGAATTCAGTTAAAATGCATTTACACTAAAGGGAGGGAAATGATCTGTTTAAAACACATTTGTTTTCCTATCAAAATGAAGTTGATGTGATACAGCCCTGTATATATAATGCTGCTGTAACAAGTACCTACTGGTACCATCATACAGTGTAGGCTATACAAATATGCTTTCTTTAAACATTTGTAATTCCAATTCTAGTGTAGCACAGAATACACGACTGCTGTTGCACGTTCCATATAGAAAGGATGTCCTTGAATGTATTGCACTTCTTGTGTAAACAGCATCACTTGGATACATGGCACTTCAGAAACTGAAAAGGTTAACAGTCAAGGTTATCCCAAAGGTCATACATAAGTACTGGGAGAGTGCATGACATGCTCTGGTCCTCTTAGGTAAACACAAAGGAGACAGTTTATTGAGGTTGGTTTTAATTAATGGGCACAGCATTATACTATTGTCTGGCGTTCAATTTTACTGAAGCATCCACCAGAAAATACAAGCCCCTCATTCCAATAAAATGGAGGAGCTGTAAAACATATTAATATTAATTTATTTGTACAGTACTTACAATTTCTATAAGAACATACATTCTTATCTCTCTAATTAAAAGGGCAGTACAGTTCTGCAATGGTGTGTGATTCCAGCCAAAAAAATGGATACTTTTAACATTTTCACTGTATCAAGTTGTCATAACATGCGTGCTAGTACATAAATACCATATGGCAACGTTTACAAAAAGTACAAAATTATCTGAAGCACTGATTGAAGGGAACCAGCTAGTCAGAGTCAGGGCCGTATAGGCACCAGAAGGCCTGTGCCTAGGGCAACAGGTTTAAAGATGGCCATACAGGGGCCGATAAAATATTGGCCCGTGTGTGGGGCCCTCCGACGGGTTTCCTCGATCGATATCTGGCCGAGAGTCGACCAGATGTCGATCGCGCAGGGGTAAAAATCCCGTTGAATCGCAGACCTCATCTGTTCATTTATCCCACTATCCGACCGTCCGTATTGCTTTCGTTATGATCCGATTGTGGGCCCATCCCGATATCGCCCACCTTGAAGGTGGGCAAATTGGGGAGATATCCGCTCGTTCAGCAAAATCACCAAACGAGCAGATCTCTATGTATATGGCCACATTAAGGGGGTTGGCCCTCAGGTGCCTACAGTATATGGAAACCCCTTTTACACCTCAACAGCACCCATTAGAACAGATGGACCTAAGTTCCATTACAGAGCATGGACAAGAATTTTTCAGTCCATTTTTCTGTTCAACAATTCCTGAACAAAGCAATAAATACATCTTCTGTGATCTTATGTACAGAAGAACCTAGTATCCAGAGTCCTAAACAGTTTGATGATTCCAAGGTCCTTTCTAAAACAAAAAAGAGAAAATCTCATGATCCTGCTGATCAAGGACTTGCCAAAAAACATTTCACTGAACTTCAGTAAAGAATGCTTGAATCAATTAATGCATTCCATACTCTTGGTAAAAAAAGAACTTGCCTTGACAAGTCAGCACCATGAAAGCAGAGTACAAGGGCAACAAGCCCAAAAATCAATATTCAAAGCAATCTTCTCTAAACCCTGGTCAGAGTAAAATCAAGGAAACCCTTTACCAAAGTAACATAATTTTCACACTAGAATTGCTCAAGTGAAGAAAAGATCAGATCCGGCTTTGCACAAAATAGCATATAATACCCAATCTGAGGCAAAAATACAAGAATCACATCCTCAGAGTGGAAATATTTGGGATGAACTCCTTGAGCATTTGGGAGCTTTCTGTTCCACTTCCACCAGAGGAGAGAGAAGCTCTAAAAAGAAAAGCCCCACAGGTGAAAGAAAAGGCCTACAAATACACTGTAACGGGAAGGGTGCAGTACTTTAAACATTGGCAGCGCGACATGGACATTTCTCTGCACTATTGCTATCTGCCATATCTAGTGCATAAATAATGAGTGACTGGAGCTTTATTTGTCATTGCTGTTATATTATGGACATAAAGTTTGGTGATTTAGCAACTGTTTATATGTACAGTATATACTCTTCTTATATTTTTGTATACTTGCCAATACTTACATTTATAAAGAATTTCCTTTTATTTTTGCATAATTGACAGTAGTTATTTTCAAATCAATTTCTTTTATTTTTGTATACTGTAAGTAAACATTCAATAAAGTTGTTAAAAATCGTTAAAATTCATTCTGTCTTTTTAACAATGGCAGTGTGATGTAATAGTGTGAAATCTAAGTACTCACAACTAGTATAACATTCTACTTATACAGTAATACTATCACATATATTTAAATTGCTGTTTACATATTGTCTCAATGGGTCTAGGGCAGGAGTGCCCATATGTTACTAATGTGGGGTCTACTTCTGGCATGTTGTCCCATTATGATCTACATCCATAATAACAGATGGAAAATATTACTTAATATGATACTGTTGCTAAAAAACTACTTTTTAAAATATGAATGTACATTAAAAGTTACCTATAGGTCATGTTGATAATTTTTTGCTGCGTGGTCTGTTTTTGTAAATAATTGTTAGTTGATGTTCCTGAACCTGACTGTTTTGCCAACCTGAGTTTCTAATGCTAACGGACTTCTGCTGCACAAATATGGCAGCCCCCCCATAGATGAGCATGGGGAGTCAGATGGGTAATGTAAAAGCTTTGAGCAAATACTTTATGGCACAATTATAAGGAGCAAACAAAGCCACTACTAAAGAATATGTAAAAATGGTTTAATTTCTAGAGTCAGTATCTCTTTAAATATTATATTGATTTATGAGAAAATGTATATTGCTATATTTAATAAACAACTATTTCTTATGTAACCATAACAGAATAAATGAATGAAAAGCATTAAACAGAAGGGTAATTTAGTCAAGCTATTTGGTGACAAGTGTATTGAGAACTACTGATCATCAGCTAAAGATCTACGGAAAGATCCCGATCTACATTTTTGACACCCCCATGTCTAGGGTCCGTCTTTAATTTTACATCCCTGTTGGCTCACCATAGGGCTTATTTATTTCAGCAAGTATAGCACAACTTGCACTTTAAGGTACTCGCATCAAAATGTGATCTTTAATATAGCTGTGTTAGGTGCCTCTCAGTTCTCCTGCCTTAAGCTGTCCATAGACGCAAAGATCTGATTGTACGTATGATTTTCGGGCCATGTGTGGAGGGTCCAGACATTTTTCGTGCCACGGTAATATGTAATTACAAAGGGAAGGGCACTGAGTTGCCCTCAGTGTTTCTTTTAGTGCAATTTATTAACAGAGACCAAAAAGTGCCTTAACGTGGCCATACAAGTAGAGATCCGCTCGTTTGGCGATTTCACCAAATGAGTGGATCTCTCCCCCATATGCTCACATTGAGGTGGGTGATATCGGGCTGATCATAATGCCGGCAATATGGGCGGTCGGATCGCGGGACCACATCAACTAACAGATGAAACAGGATTTTTAACCCCGCCCAAACGACATCTGGCGACTTTCGGCCAAATATCGATCGGGGAAGCACGTCGGAAGGCCCCACACACAGGCCAATAAACTGCTGACTTGGTCTATTGGCAGCTTTTATTGGCCCATGTATGGCCAGCTTATGCCCATAGGTTTTGTTTTTTTCTTCTGAGCCACACATGAAATAAATAGGTCAATGACCATGCTAGTGAGGAGAGATGGGCCATGTCTGAGGCAAAATAAAAGGGTTGCTTGCTGCTATACTTATCCCCATCACGGACAATGTGAAGCCAGGAACATTCTGTTCTACTTCTACTCCCAATACCTCACAAGCTGTCCTGCTGGTGTCACCTACGGGATTTAGGTTACAGCTCTTCCCTTACATGCAACATAGAAATATATTCAGGTACAGACTTGATTCTGTAACACTTTAGCTACAGAAAAGCTGGTATTGATTACAAATGTACCAGTTCATGCACTTGGTACAATAGCTGTTGGATTTTGGTAGCTGAAATTCTTACTGATAAATACATGGGTTACATTCCACTTTCTAAGCGGGTTTCTTTTCATCCCACCCCTCAGCATATTTCATGGCACACAGCACAAATTTAATTCCCTCCTCTGTGGCATAGGGGCATCAACATAAAGCTTTGCTATATGGGTTGACATGAGAGTGGCCATGGAGTCTTTTGAAATACAACACTTTCCAATTAGACCTTTATTACCTGTTTTTAGATTGCAAGCTCTTTTGGGCAGGGCCCTCTTCTTGTTTGCAATGTATGTAATTCTTTATGTTCAGCGTATAAACTCATTTATCGTACAGCCCTGTGGAATATGTTGGCACTTTAAAAATAATATTAACAACAATAACTTGTGAATTATTATGGACAAATGTCTACTGTCTATTTTTGCCTAATAAAGTCTGCAGTTCTTTAACTTTGCCTGTCCGTTGGATCTGTGAGTGCCTGCCGTTCTTTTTACCTAGTATGATGCCTCCTCCTGAGATTTTGGTCTGGGGCATGTGCGCCCAGACCCCACTTTTAAACTCTCATATGCAAGACTTTCCACTTATACGGCTATGAATCAAGAACTTTTAGTGAAAACTGTATTATGGGCTGCCCATTATTCATGCAATGGTTATGCATTAAATTGATTGATAACACAAAGGTAGCACATTTCAGTCCTATGTGTGGGTCAAATATCTTGCTCCAGCATGCAGTCAGCTTTGTGTTTGTACATGTTTTCCTACCCCACACTACAGCCATCGAATGGTATTGCACCAAGTAACAGAAGCAAGACTGACTTTTAATACAACAAAAGAGAAATGATTAAGTGCATCAGAAGCTATAGTATTTATGCATCAATAAAGTGAATCAGGCAGTACAAAGCTCATCCCACAGGGATACAGAAGCAACAAGTGCTGGCCTACTGATCAGTGGTAACAAGTAAAACATGGAATAATCTTATCCTTGTTGCTCAATCTGGTTGGTTTTACACAACCTTGAACACTGACTGCCAACTATTATACATAGCGCCTTGCTGACTTTGGTGCAAACACCCTTCATGTGAGATTTAGAGAAAAGTTTTATCCAAGGAAGTAACTTTGTAAACACTCTTGCCATCCCTGGAACGATGAGCTTTAACCAATTGCTGCTGGATAAGAGTACAGATTCTCCTCATATAAACACCTAAATATAGATATAGATTTTACTGTCACCCATTGTAAAGTACAAGGACATCAGACGTCGCCAAGAAGTCCCATGACAATTGAAAGATATGACGGGGCAGGCTGAGCTTTTAAAAAGTTCATAGAACTTCTTCGGTGCAGAAAAAATGCTCCTTTGGCCCCAATACTTTTTTTGAAGCGTTATGCCTCCATCGACCACGTATGAAAGGCTCTCTTAGCTATATTTATCATCAAAGCGTTAACACCCAGCCCATAACCTCTCTTAAATTTGTACAAAGATGGAATATGGAACTGACGTTGACGTTACAAGATCGAGACTGGCAGGATATTTTTCTGAATGCCAAACGTGCTTCCACCAATGTTTTAGCACAGGAAACTGCATATAAAGTTATTAGCAGATGGTACTTTGTTCCGAGTCACATTGCTAAATGGCATCCCCAAACTAGCCCTAATAATTGTTTTAGAGGTTGTTCCGAGGCTGGAACGATGGCCCATATATTTTGGCATTGTACCAGGGCACGACGCCTATGGATCCGGGTATATCACTTGATATATTCTGTCTTGCAAGTGAATTTACCCAAACAGCCTGAAGATGCTCTCTTACATAAGAAAATTGATGCTGTCTCTCGGGCACAATACTCCTTAATTACACATTTTTTCACGGCAACAAAGCAGGTGATAGCGAAAGCCTGGCTGACTCCGACCTTGGCTTTTTCTGATGTGAAAACTAGGATAGATGGAGTATTTATTATGGAAAAGTTAACGTGTATAGTATTAGACAAACAGGAACAATTTGCGACGGTTTGGGACCCCTGGATCACCTACCGCTACCCGACTGGGTTTAATCGGTCAGCATTAGTCTATTGAGAATAGGTCGCAATGATTCTAGGAGGGCGAATAATGACAAATTAGTCCTTGTTTACAATGCCTAGGTTGATAAGGCAGTGGACTTTACCCCCCCTTTTTTTTCTTTTTCTTTTTTCTGCTCTGTACTTTATAGTTCTTCTTTTTCCTCTTGAATTGTATGTATAAAAGGGGAACGTGTAATGTCTACTCTTTGTATTATTTAGACTTGACACATGTTCAGTTTTCATGTCGTATACTATGCTTGTTGTTACAATTGGACTTAGCTGCTTCATTGTTAGCAACGGAGATGTTTTCAACACTACCTGTATATGTGGAATAACTGTAACAATGATGCTGAATTTGTTGTTATGCACGATTTCCTCAATAAAAAATTATTGAAATAAAAAAAAAAAAAAGTTCATAGAACTTGATATTATTTAATATTTCTTTTTATATCTTATAATACGCAAAAATCAATGAGCCCTAATTACATCACTAAGCACTATTTTTAAGGCAATACAGGTTGCATATCATCATCATCGAGGAGCGTTTGGGAGTTTGGAAAGAAAGGACAGAAGGAGAGAGTTCAGGAGTAGGCAAGTAGTTATATATCTATAAGCACAGGAGAGAATAACATATGACAGTGTGGTTAGTGAAGATTAATATAGAAACATAAAGTGAAACCTTACTGATAAAGAAAGTCTACTTTTTCCCTATAATGCAAGTGCTTCCCAGCTCTCGGTGTATCTCTATAGGTGCTATATCAGACACTGCATACCACAGATGTCCTCCTCCCACATTCACTGGCACTTCTGTTTGGAAATCAGCCCAGCAGCTGGAGCCAGGCTCCTCTGTCTAACTGATAATGTCAGCCTCTTGTCAACACATATCCCATTTATATTATTACTGCTGCACCCTTTAGGGAGCCAAACAACTGATACTTGTGACCCTGATAATGGCTCTAAAATGATACGCCTAAATTAGAGAAGATGGTTGCATTTCTCTGAAAACTGAACTAGCTAATAGAACAGAGAATGAACTTTGCAATTCACTTATATTATTATTTATTATCCACTTGTCTTTTTTTAACACTGAATCCAATTACACATGACAGTACCATAGAAACTGCTACACAGTCCATGTATATACTAGTATAGTTTATCGTTACTTTGTTACCTCTACTTGCTGTAAAAGAAACTGTCCAAATGCTGCATTTGATTCTATTATTGTTTGCCGCTTCGTAATTGCGTAATACAAGTCAACTGTAATATTCAAGAGTCAAGTCGGTGCTGCAGGGAAGTATGTGGTTGTTTTAACACTTATACTGCACCATATCCTTGAAAAGTCTATACACACCCACACATACACACACAGTTACCAAGGACAAACTAAGTTAAACATACTGTGGGCAGAAATTGGTGTTTAGAAATGGATACTGGACCACCACCAGTGAGCAAAACATATGTTGGATTAATTTGATTTTTTTTAAAGAAGAGGCATGCTGGCAAAAGACCCTGGTATGTCAAAAGAATAAAGTCGGGTTATTTTGGGAGAATTTGGTCTTTGGAAGGTGGTTTTTGACACAAATTAACAATTTTAAATAAAGATGTAAACTATATCGATACTTACAGCAACTAGTACTATGCCTGTTTAACTAAAAACAAAAAAACAGAACTAACTATTAAGTACGTGTAATATTTGATCACCATGATTTCAATGTAACTTGCTTGTCCATAAACTAGTACTTGCATTATATGTAAAAATAGTGGTTCATGTATACATGTAAAAAATTATCATAGTCGATATTGCCTCTCTTCTAGTACAGGTAACATACATTTGAATATAGGTGTAGTGTGGTACTTATATATCCAGGGTTAGCTTGTATTTGGACTGACCCATTATAAACCACATGCCCCTGGGCCTCAGGGAACGCTTAGCAATCATTAACTCAATATTGTTGTGCACAGAATTTCTTCTGTCCTTAAATCTTTTTTTTATGGGAACAGAGCTCCAGCTGAATTATAGCATAGCTGCAACACTGGGCTCAATGTCATAACATCTTCAAGTGGTGTGCTGAGCCCACAAAACAGCTTGGCAGACAAAACTGCTCTCTGTTAGTAATGCTCGCAGTCAGCCAAACTATCTACTTAAAGCAAAAGATTATTATTATTATTATTATTATTAACATGTATTTATATAGCGCCAACATATTGCGCAGCACTGTAAAGTAAATGTGATTATACAACTACATCACACGAATTACATATATGGAATATATGGAGTAACAAACGTCACAATCAATACAGGTACAAAAAGGTGAGGAAGGCCCTATGCATAGGCATACAGTCTAAAGGGGAGGGAGTAATACACAAGGTGTGGGAGTGGGCAAGATCGAAGTAAGTGGGTGAGAAATGTGGTACTGTATGTGGTGTTGCGTTTGGTAGTTAAGCAGAGTGAGGGTAGGCTTCTCGAAAGAAGTGCGTTTTCAGAGATTTTTTGAAAGTAGAAAGGTTGGGAGAAAGTCGGACAGACCGTGGGAGAGCGTTCCAGAGGAGGGGTGCAGCCCTTGCAAAGTCTTGAATGCGAGCATGTGAGGAGGTAATGAGAGAAGAGTTGAGTAGGAGGTCAGTAGAGGAGCGTAGTAAGCGAGTGGGTGAGTATATAGAGATGAGTTCAGAGATGTAGGGTGGAGCAGAGTTGTGAAGTGCTTTGAAAGTCAGTGTCATTAATTTGAATTTGATTCTGAAAGGTAACGGAAGCCAGTGCAGGGATTGACAGAATGGCGAGGCAGAGGAGGAGCGGTTGCTGAGGTGTATGAGCCCCGCAGCAGTGTTCATTATGGACTGGAGAGGTGACAGTCTCTGGAGGGGGAGGCCAATTAAAAGCGAGTTACAGTAGTCTAGACGCGATATGATGAGAGAGTGAATAAGAATTTTGGCAGCGTCTTGGGTGATAAATGATCGTATTTTGGATATGTTCTTTAGGTGGAAGTGACATGATTTGATAAGTGACTGGATATGAGGAGTGAATGACAGGGCAGAATCTAGGATAACCCCAAGGCACCGGGCCTGGGGAGAGGGGGTGATAGTGGAATTGTTAACTATGATGGATACTTCGGGGATGCTACTGGTGTTATTTGGAGGAAAGAGAACAATTTCAGTTTTGGAGAGGTTTAATTTAAGGTAGCGTTGCGACATCCAGGTAGAGATAGCGGACAGGCAGGAGGAGACGCGAGTTAGGAGTTCTGGGTTGAGATCCGGAGATGAGAGATAGATCTGAGTATCGTCAGCATAGAGGTGGTAGTGGAAACCATACGAATTTATTAATTTGCCAAGGGAGGAAGTGTAGAGGGAGAATAGTAATGGTCCTAGGACAGAGCCTTGAGGAACTCCAACAGAAAGAGGTAGGGGAGAAGATGATACTCCATTGTAGGAGACACTGAAGGAACGATTGGTGATGTAAGAAGAGAACCAGGACAGGGCTGTGTCACGAAGGCCAAGTGACTGGAGGGACTGGAGGAGGAGAGGGTGATCTACAGTGTCAAATGCGGCTGAGAGATCAAGCAGTATTAGTAGTGAGAAATGATTGTTGGCTTTTGCGGTTAAAAGGTCATTAGTTAGTCGAGTCAGGGCAGTTTCCGTGGAGTGTTGTGGCTTAAAACCAGATTGTAGGGGGTCTAGCAGGTTATTGTCAGAGAGGAATGAGGTAAGTCGGTTGTAGACTAGGCGCTCTAGTAGTTTAGAGATGAAAGGTAGCAGAGAGATAGGTCGGAGGTTGTCAAGATTGGAGGGATCAAGAGAGGGTTTTTTCAGAATGGGGGTGACAAGAGCATGTTTTAGTTGAGAAGGAAACAGTCCAGTTGAGAGCGAAAGATTAAATAGGTGAGTTAAGGCTTTGATTAGACCAGGATTGGTATTGCGGAGAAGTTTTGAGGGAATTGGATCAAGCGGGCAGGTGGTAAGGTGAGAAGAGGCCAGAAGCTTTGAGACTTCCTCATCAGTGACAGGGGTGAAGGAGCACAGGAGAGACTGGGGAGTGTGGAGGGAGGGTGGTGGAAGTCTAGGGGGGTTGAGTAGTGTAATGTCCCTTCAGCGACGCTCAAGTGCACGTGAGTGTCTTTGGAGCGCTTTTGTATGAGCAGTATGCCAAGGTTGAAGTGGTTTGGGTCTAGAACGTTTCGTTTTTATAGGAGCAAGCTCATTTAGGGCAGTGGTGAGAGTACTATAGTAGACAGAGGTAGCCACATTAGGACAAGAGATGGCTGAGATATTAGAGTGAAGAGAGTCAAAGGAAGAAGAGAGATGTGACACGTCTACAGCTTGCAAGTCACGGTAAGTACGTGTTTGGGGAATAGCAGGGGGTGAGGAGGGAGTTAGTGAGAGTTGAAATGTGATCATATTGTGATCAGAGAGGGGAAATGGTGAGTTAGTAAAATTGGTGGTTGAACAGAGTCTGGTAAATATGAGATCCAGAGTGTTACCACTGGAGTGAGAGGGGGAGTCTGAGCACAAAGATAAGCCTAGGGAGGAGGTTAGTGAAAGAAGTTTAGAGACAGAAGAGTTGTTAATGTTGTTAACAGGTATATTAAAGTCACCTAATATGATGGATGGGATGTTAGATGAAAGAAAGTAAGGAAGCCAGGCAGCAAAGTTGTCCAGAAATTGTGCAGTTGGTCCTGGTGGTCGATATATAACAGCAATGCAGAGTGAAACAGGAGAAAAGAGCCTAATGCAGTGAGCCTCAAATGAGGAGAATGATAAAGAGGGAACAGGTGGAATAACTTTAAAAGTACAGCGGGGAGAGAGAAGCAAACCTACCCCACCTCCAGGTCTGTTACCAGGTCTGGGAGTATGAGTAAGGTGTAGGCCCCCATAGGACAGGGCAGCAGGTGAGGCAGTGTCAGTAGGAGAAAGCCAGGTTTCAGTAAGTGCGAGTAGGTTAAGGGAATTTGCAATGAAATGGTCGTGTATAGCGGTGAGCTTGTTGCAAACAGATCTGGCATTCCAGAGAGCACATGAAAGATTAACTGGGTTTTTAGGTATAGGAGTAAGTGTTCTGTACTGTTTGAATTTGCTCCGGAGAGAAGGAGCTCGTGGTCGTGTTATGACTGGGATGGGGTAAGGGCCAGGGTTTGGGGAAAAGATGCTCTACATGGCAGCATAGAAGATCTCTTAGAGCAGTTCTGATAATAATAGTGTAATAATAAAAAAAGTACCTTGTACTTGATCGTAAAACACATGAATCCATATTATGTTTAAATGATTTTTAATAGACTTAAGGAATGGCGTTCCAAAATATCCCTTATCTGGGAAACCCCAGGTACCGAATATTATGCATAATAGCGCCTATCCCTGTATATACACACATATAAGAGAGACTCTAAATGTTAACTATAACATTTACTAGGATGACTTTAAAATCAGAATGAGTTATATGGTTGGCCATCATGCTGTGTGTCCTAAACTGACTGCAGCAGCTGTAAACTACAATTCCTATAGGTTTTCTGCGGATACTGCCATGATTGTTATACTGCATGCATAAAAACACAGTTAAAACACCTCCTTGGACTTTGATTCTTTGGTCAGGGGAACACTTAGCTTAAAGAGGGTTAAAGAAAATGTGGTAAATCAGTGTTTCAGACTTTGTTCCAAAAATGATTAGGGCAGCAAATAAAAGTTTTAACTCCAATCTCACCTCAATTGACCTTCAAACTCGGCTTTCAGAAGTATCTAGGAGAAAATATAAGCATCCTCACAAATGTCATCTTAACTGGCTTTCAGGCTCTGCCTCTACCTCTAGGGCAGTTCGCCCCGCATTTAAAAAAACTGGAACAATGTTGCTTCCCAAACAACATGGACAAGTCTGGTTAAGAGGTACAGACAAAAATGCCCCTGAGAGAGGCAATGTGGAAGCATTGCCGCTTAGCACTGTGCTGCCAAGTGTATAAAAGAAATGTAGTGTATTGGACTGGACTTGTTCAATATTACACCGAAAATGCCATTGCAACTTAGTAACTAGTCTCAAATGACATATTAAACAGACAATTTCACAGTAAATGCACTATTACAGAAGAAAAACCAACACTGCAACAGACATCTGGATTCTTCATAAGTTACCAGCTTTATCTGGGCAAAGTCTCTAGCATATGGACAGCATTCCATAGGAAACAAGTTTCATTCAGC
The DNA here is from genome assembly GCA_038501925.1 of Xenopus petersii. Classification (NCBI taxonomy): domain Eukaryota; kingdom Metazoa; phylum Chordata; class Amphibia; order Anura; family Pipidae; genus Xenopus; species Xenopus petersii. The sequence continues at coordinate 142,925,521 of CM076674.1, forward strand.
CAGACAGAATTGGACACCAGGTAGCCCACAAACTGATCTTGACAGAAATCCTTCCATTTTTTAATTTTCAAATTAGGATATTTAATTTCATTGCCCTGCCAAAGAAAATAAAGCAGCTGCTTCACACAAAAATAAATACAAATGTGTGTAGAATAAAGACCTGTTATGCAGAATGAGCAGGACCTGGGGTTTTCCGGTCTTAGGCTCTCCATACTTTTAAGGGCTCTTAATGACGAGCGGTTGAAGCTGCGCTCCCCTGCGTTCCGTTTTTCTGCGTTCAGCCTCAGGGACGCATTAAGTTTTTTCCAATGGGGGCTGTACTCACACAGGCGCGTGTAGGTGCCGAATGCAGGAAAAATGTTGCATGTTGCGTCTCAACCTGCGTTCGGCGCCTACACGCGCCTGTGTGAGTACAGCCCCATTGGAAAAAACAATGTGTCTATTCCTGGGCTCCCCTGCAGCTGAACGCAGAAAAACGGAGCACAGCTTCAACCGCTCGTCAGTAAGAGCACTTAGTCTACTAAACAATAATTTAAACATTAAATAAACCAAATATGATTGATTGTTTTGCGTCCAATAAGGATTAATTATATCTTAGTTGGGCTGAAGTACAAGGTACAGTTTTATTATTATAGAGCAAAGGGGAACCATTTTAAAATAAGTGGATTAGATCATTATTTCATGGAGTCTATGGGAGATGGCTTTTCCGTAATTCAGAGCATTCTGGATAACGGGTTTCCAGATAATAGATCCTATATCTAAGGTGGGCAGATAACTGGCTGCATGTGGGTAATGGAGATTGGTATCACACTTTTGGACATTCTTTACTTCTTTCCATAAATAGGAATCATTGCAGTTATCATCCCAAAACAGTCAAAAATATTGTCTTAAAAAAAAAAAAAAAATTATATATATTTATCCATTCACGCCGAAAGATCTGCACTCACAGGTCATAAAATTGAAAAAAAAAAAATAAACGCCACATTTATACAATCCATCAATGAATGTCCAAAAGTTTAAAAAAAAGACACAAAATAGCATTTTTTAATCAGTATTGTAACACCTCACATAAACTATAAAAACATTGTTGTTAATGTGTCATTCCCTGAGTAGGTGATTTATAGTTCAACACTATAGTTCAAAGCTACCAGTCATGAAATAGACTACTACCCATATTCCATCCTGGTTACTACAGATCAAGCACAGATGATCCCATTTAGCTTCTTTAGTTTAACCCTTAGCTTGCAATTTTTACTTATTCAGTTAGCCAATAAAAGGTATCACCAAACTTTACATTTTCTGTAATTTAACCCTTAATAAATGGCTTAATGTTACTTAGCATCTTAATGCTATATGCTTTATTTGAATTTAATTTATCACTTAACTCCAACCTACCTCACGTACTATCACTCAGTATTATTATTTTGGGTCCCAAGTTTTAGCACCATAGCTACAAATTGTGCCTTACTTCTTGTTGCACACTGGGAACATGGTTATACACTGTTAAAATAAATGGATCCATGTCTTGACACATACCAGCTATAATCACTTCAAAATTGTGTTGATTCATCAATATATGCAAAAAAAAGTGATAATTTATAAGAACACTTTTAACCCCAAAAACACACATGTTTAATTACTATTCCCATTCTCTATCCTAGTGATATGGGCCCCAAATTAATATAATCTCCATAGTATAGGTGATACCTATTATGCACAAACACCATTTAATATATATATATATATATATTTTTTTTTTTTTATATATATATTTTTTTATATATATATTTATAGGATGCACAGCGATGTTGCAATAAATATTTGGTGATTCAAGAAATCGGTGTGGTGGTTCATCTTGAACAGTCATATATAATTATTTGACCAAGCATCCACAAACTGGACTTTATATCCAGAATGCGAAGGACCTGGGGTGTGTGTGTGTGTGTGTGTGTGTGTGTATATATATATATATATATATATATATATATATATAAATGCATGGGTGCTAGTTATATTCAAATATAGAAACATCAAAGATGAAAAAAAACCGTGCTTGACTTTATTTCAACATTTCGGCTCCTAGACTTGGACCTTGGACCATTATATATATATATATATATATATATATATATATATATATATATATATATATATATATATATATATATATATATATACATATATATACATATATATACATATATATATACATATATATATATATATATATTAAAAAAAGAACCGCATCTCTCAGGAGACTTAAATAATATAAGTTTATTTCAACGTTTCGGCTCAAAACTCAAGCCTGAAGATGGCTTGAGTTTTGAGCCGAAACGTTGAAACATACTTATATTATTTTCTACACTTTGATTAAGTCCTGAGAGTGCGTTCTTTTTTGAATTTATATATTATTTAACCAGCACCCAGGCAGTGACTACCTGAGGATTTTTGAGTGTTATATATATATTGTTCCTTAAACTGTTATTACATTGCGAATTTTAATTGCGCATTGCAAATTTTAATTGCACACTCTTAAGAAGTGCTTGAAGGTGTTGTAATCTTTTGGAGCAAACATTTTCAGTAAGAAGTTTTATTACATTGCACATTGGCGCAAACTATAAAATTTGCAAACAGTCTTCTGTCGGAAGTTGTCGCTAAACTGTTTCTGGGTTCGCAAAAGTTATATTAAATTCACGCAAAGCAAGATTTGTTTGCGCAAAGGCATAACTTTTCGCATTGCGAATACTTTTTCTTACCGACTTTTATTACATTCCCGTTAGTGGTTAGCTGCTGTACTGTGGTCCTGAGTTCAATTCCGATATCTTTCTTCCCACATGCCACAAATCTTTGCAAAGCTCTGCATAAATGTGTCTGCACTAGATTAACTGTTATAAATGATCAAAACCTTGAAGCTCCATACTAAGCCTGCTAATTATTTGTGTAACAAAATGGTTAATGCATCAGATTTTCCTACCACAAAATTAGGATAATTGTTTTTAAAAAAATGATTTAAATACCCTATTAAAAAAACATAATAGCCCATTATATTATTTCCTCTTTAACCAGATATTTTAAACATTTGGCATGCACACAGGCACAGCACTGCATCTGCAGATTTGGGTTAACGAGTCCTCCAGTAGATTTGGTTTACCAATCCATTTTATGCAGTTATAATACCAGTTTCTTTGTCATTGTGCGATATACAATATATTAAAGCCCCCATTTAATAGGCATTCCTTCACGGGTGCTTGAGAGACAACCTTTTGCCACACCTGCAGCATGCTATACTTGGAATTGTTTTCAGGCACACTTTTTCTCTAAAGGGCACACTTAGGGGATTATTTATCAAAGGTAGAGTTGATTTTTACCCGAATAATTTGAGTTTTCAAGGGTATTTTTCATGCAAAAATTGAATTTTCAAGGTTAAAAAAACTTGAAATTTTACATTTTCTTTTTTTTCTCTTTCGAGATTTATTATACCTGGAACCTGGAAATAGCTTGAATCTGAAAATACTCCAGCTAAAAACTGTCGAGGTCATGTAGAAGTCAATGGCAGAGGTCCGTTCAACCATTTGAAGAGGTTTGTAGCCTTCATGATGTTCAGTTTTTTTCTTTGGGTTTTGCTCAAAAACTCTATTAATTCAAGCAATTCTTCACTTGAATTCACTGATTTGAGTTTTTTCAATTCAAGTTTTCTCTTACAGTAAATCAGAAAACATACGAGTTGTGAGTTCATTTGAGGTATAAAAAAACCTCACAAACCTCTAAAACTCGACCTTTGATAAATAACCCCCTTAAAGTAATACTGGCCTTATGAGTACTAACAAAACCACAGTACAATTTTCGCTACATGTACATCCTTGTAAATATCCATGTGCTATGGCATGTTTGAAAATGTAATCTGCCCATTCTCCATATCGGTCAATGTAAGGTCCATCAGCAGAAGTAGTGATTGGGAACTGCAGATCCTATACAGTGTATGGCCCATCTTATAGTATCCACCAGTTAAGCCCAGGAGCCTAAGCCTAAACTGGGCAATATTAGATCCAGTTCTTTCACTTTATTACTAAGCAACCACATCGGAGGCCAATTTTATTCATAAACCTGCAGATATATGGCTGAACAAACACATCACTGGGGACATGGCAGTGATGAACCCAATAAACACATGCGCTAGCCAATGTTATTTTCCATCCTAGCCAATTAAATATGGATTAAGGGTAAGGGCACACCTGGCTATTTGGGGAGATTTAGTCGCCTGGCGACTAATCACCTCTTCTTTGGGGCGACTAATCTCGAGGAAACGTCGGGCGACTTCGGAATACGAAGTGCCATGCCCCAGGCAATTTTTCATTATAGCCATCTCAAGACAGGGGGAAGCCGTTCGGGGAGATTAACCGCCCCAAAGAAGAGGCGATTAGTCGCCAGGCGACTAATTCTCCCCAAATCAACAGGTGTGCCATTACCCTTATAGGGAAAATCTGTAACTTGTTTGCTAACAAATTGAAACTGCTTTGGCTGGCCAAATTGCACGGGAATTTGGAATATGAAGTTTTGGTTTGGATAAGTCTTCTAAACAAGAGTTTTGGGAATTAATGCAATACAGAAACTGAAATTGACTGAATATAATGTAACAGAGGATGTTTATTGGAAGGAAATTATGCTCCAAATAACATGTAACTTTTAAAAATTGAGCTGCTGAGATGCTAAAATTATATATGGTCATTCCAAAGAAATATTTGGCACTCCAAATAGCTGCACGCCCCGCAGCAAGAAAGGAATACTGTTACATTAAAGCAGGGCCTAGCCGACCAGGCGCCCTAAGCAAACCTTGCCAGCAACCCTGCAGCAGCAGAGGGGAGGGCCTGAGTGGAACGGGAAATCGGCAGAGGGGAGACTAGCACAAGGGATCGAACTGGGGGTGAACAGAAGTACCTGTACAGCACCCCCCTATTGTTGTGCCCTAGGCAGACGCCTCTTCTGCCTGCCCCTAGTTCTGGCCTTGCATTGAAGGAAAGAAACTTTAACTTAGTGTAAAGGTTGCAAGGCAGTTAAGATGAGGAATCTGTTAGATGTCACACATATGGATCCTTCAGATGGTATCACATTGTGTTGGGGCAAATGGTTTGAGCATAAGACATGGAAACGTAAAATCCTTTTGCCATAAGAGACATAAACCAGATTATGGGATACAGGTATGGGATGAGATCCTAAAACCGATTATCCAGAAAGCTCAAAATTACAGGAAGACTAATAATCCAACATTTTCTAAATTATTTCCTTTTTCTCTGTAATAATAAAACAGTAACCTGTACTTGATCCAAACTAAGATATAATTAATCATTATTGGAAGCAAAACCAGCCTATTGAGTATATTTAATATTTAAATGGTTTTCTAGTACTGTACACAAGGTATAAAGATTCACATTATGGAAAGATCCATTATCCAAAAAAACCCAGGTCCCGAGCAGTCTGGATAACAGGTCCCATACCTATATCTTATTTTTGTTAAGAACACATGCATGTTGTAATATTTAGTCAACATAATCTGTCCCACATCTTATATTGTATAATATAATATATATACTGGTCACAGGCTTATTTCTGAAGGTGAGGGTTTTTTGCCTTTTTCTGAATCAATATAAACAGGGTCCTTGCAAGGTTTAACTTGATGAACCTGTATGCAGGCATCTGGATTTAAAATGTACATGTAGGATTATTAAGTGGAACATTACATTGTTGTATTTCTCATCTGATCACTAGGGGGGTTATTTATTAAAGGTCAAGTTGTGTTTTCCTGAAAGATTTAAGTTTTTTGAGGGTAGTTTCATGAAAAACTAAATTTTTGGAGATGTATTATGCCCCAAAGCTGCTAAAAGTACAAAATCAGAAAATACTCCAGCTAAAAGGTTTTAAGCCTTCATGATTTTCAGTTTTTTTTTCCTGTGGTTTGTGCTCAATAACTCAATGGATTTGAGCTTTTCAACCCGATTGCATTCAATCTAGCTTTTTTACATTCGGGTATTTTCTATAAATAAGCAAACGTCCGGTTTGAGACTATGAAGATTTTCATTCATCCAGGTCCAGGTATATCTAGTATAGGTAAATCTAAAACAACTGGACTTACTGAGTAACCACTGAAGTAATCATTCGGCTTGTGAGTTTATTTGAGGTAAAAAAAAACCTCACAACCTTTGATAACCTTCTAGATGTGTGTAACTATACATGCATATTTGAAAATAGAGTATTATGCATGTATAGGAAACACACCCACACACTGCTGTCTACTGAAATAGAAGTGTTGTCAATTTGTTACAGCTAACAGAATAAAAAAAAAAAAAAAAGGAAACACTATCCTACGTATCTTAAAGGAAAACTTTCCCCCCAAAATGAATAAACAACAGATTATATTTTATATCATATTAAGTGGCATATTAAAGAATCTTACCAAACTGGTATATACTTAAGTAAATATTACCCTTTTACGTGTCTTGCCTTGAACCACAATTTCATGATGGCCACTGTGCTGTCTCAGAGATCACCTGACCAGAAATAATGCAACTCTAACTCAAAGAAATGTGGAAGCAGAATTCTGTCTTTTATTGGCTCATGTGGCCTAAAGCTGGCCATAGATGTTGAGATTTTTAAAAGATCAGATCCTGATCGTGAGACCACGATCTTCTCAGAATGATCGTACGAATTTACCATCAACTAAAAAGACCAATTTGCCAGGAAAACAAAGGGCTGCCTGCTTGGCCCTGCAAACCTAGATACATTGCACTGGGACCGACAAAGATTTTTTGACCTGTCCGATCAATTTCCTGACAGATGTCGCCTGAAAAATCGTAAGATGTACGATCGTTTGAATCTCACTAACCGCACGATAATTTCGAAGGATTGGTCGGGCTTCCCTAAAATCGGTCGTTCAGCAAGAAGAATCGTCGCGTCTATGGGGAGCTTAACATGTAGGGGCCGATTCACTCAGCTCGAGTGAAGGGTTCGAATGAAAAATAATTCGAATTTCGAAGTATTTTTTGGGTACTTCAACCATCGAATTGGTTAAATTCGTTCGAATTCGATCGAAGTCGAACGAAATCGAACGATTCGAAGTAAAAATCGTTCGACTATTCGACCATTCGATAGTCGAAGTACTTGCCCTTTAAAAAAAACTTCGACCCCCTACTTCGGCAGATAAAACCTACCGAAGTCAATGTTAGCCTATGGGGAAGGTCCCCATAGGCTTGCTAACCTTTTTTTGATCGAAGGATTTTCCTTCGATCGTTTGATTAAAATCCTTCGAATCGTTCGATTCGAAGGATTTAATCGTTCGATTCGAAGGATTTAATCGTTCGATCGAACGAAAAATCCTTCGATCGTTCGATCGCAGGATTTGCGCTAAATCCTTCGACTTCGATATTCGAAGTCGAAGGATTTCAATTCGAGGGTCGAATTTCGAAGTATTTTTAACTTCGAAATTCGACCCTAAGTGAATCGGCCCCGTATGGTTTACTTGTTTGGTTTGTGTGCACCGTGAATCCTACCACTCCAGGGGGTGGCCCTCATCTTTTAAATTGACAATTTGCTATTTAGGATTACCCAGTGGCACATACTACTAAAAAGTATATTATTATTATGAAAATGGTTTATTTACATGAAGCAGGGTTTTACAAATGAGCTGTTTTATGCAATATCTTTTTATAGAGACCTACATTGTTCGGGGGGTATTTTAATAGGGCGGTGGCCCACCAAAAGCCCCTAGAGGGGCGCTCCACCAGAGGCGAGTTGAGGCACTCGCCTCAGGCGGCAGCGCCCCCCTCGTTGCCAGGGACGGCAAAAATGCCGCTCCTGGTAACTAAGAGCTGAATTTCCTGTTTTCAACCCGGAAATTCGGCTCTTCTAGTGCAGAGAGCACAATTGCGCTCTCTGCACTAGCGATGTGGACCCTTCCGGCGCTGAAGGTGGGAGGCGGCAAAAACTAAGGCCGCCTCAGGCGGCAAATTGGGCAGGATCGCCCCATGAATAACATTTACGCACTATGTTGAAAAATTTTTCAAGTGTCTGGAACATTACTTGGGAGGCAACACCATGTTTCCATATGAATTTCCTCTGTCTCAAGTGCTGCCCCAATATCTGCTATAAATCATCTGGGTTGAGATTAGGGTTGCCTTTTAAAATAATCTTTACCGGCAAGTGGAGGGGGCGGGGTTAAAAGGACGGGGCCGTGACGATAAAGGGTGAGGGGCAGTGGCACGCTATTGGCTGGCCAGGTTGTGATGTCAAAGGGGGCGGAGCCAAACACATGAATTTGGCAAGAAGCCCAGGAAAAAAGGTAAGTTTGGGGCAGGCTGGGGGCAGGCCACGGCTTTTTTTTAGGTGTATTACAAATTTACCGGCAGCTACATTGCAATAATACCTGCCCCGGCCTTTACGCCGGTAAAATACCGGCCGGGTGGCAACACTTGTTGAGATCTGGTGACTGGGACAGCCATGGTAATAAACAGAGCTGCTATAAAGGTACCTCTTCCCAAATGAACTCAAACGATCAGCCCTTGTTTCAAGCTAGAGAACTTTAGCCATGGCAGCTGAAACACATGAAATATATACGTTTTGTCCCTCATTATCTTACATTATTCCTACATTTTGGAAATTACCTGTACAGAAATCATAGGCTTGCCAAACTGAAAAAGAAATGACTTACGGTAACAATTTCTGTAAATCATATGAAGAAACATTTCACAGTACAACGATCTGTTAGTATGGCAATGAAATGGCATATACAAAATCAGTAAAATACAAAACAAATTATCACTTGGCACATTACTTCTCATCAGCCCACATGCAATCTCAGGTCGAAGAAGGAACTCAGCTCATGGAAGCTTAATATTTTTATAGCTAAAGGGGATGCTCATGTTTAAATTAACTTTAGTATTAAGTAGAGAGTGATATTCTAAGACAATTTGCAATTATTTTATTATTATTTGTAGTTCTTGTGTTATTTAGCAGCTCTCCAGTTTGCAATTTCAGCAATCTGTTTACTAGGGTCCATAGCAATCATTCACTGATTTCAAACACAGACTGGAATATGAATAGGAGAGGCCAGAATAGAAAGATGAGTAATACAAAGTACCAATAACAATTCATTTGTAGCCTTACAGAACATCTGTTTTTTTTAGACAAGATCAGTGACCTCCACTTGAAAGCTGGAAAGAGTCAGCAGAAAAAAAGGCAAAAAATTATAAAATAAAGGCTAATTGAAAACTTGCTTAGTTTTAGCCTCTCTATAACTGCATAACTTAAAGGTGACTTACTAGATATAACTTATAGCAACCATTCATATGGTAGAATGTAATGGTCTCTAATTTAAAAGCAAGCATCGGATTGGCTGCTATGGCTTACTAGATCAGTTGCACAGGAAGCATAATAAATCTGATTTCTAAAAAAGTTTAGGTTGCTTATTGATATTGCCAGAGAAACTCAAAATAAGTCCACAAAACTCAAAAAGGCACAAGGGTATGTGGGAAAAAAAGGACAACTCATGGAATTAGCACAGACTATTTTGTTTAAATCTGCACTAATAAGAGAATGACAAATTTAGTTTTGTATTTGCATATAATTATTAAATATATAAATTGTAATAAATAATGTTTAGGATGAAAATTCACTTGTATATAAACATTTAGTATGTTGTGTATTATATCAAAGTAACAGACAGTTTTTCCTAACTTAATACAATTTGCTAATTACACAGAACATTACATTTGAACAAAACCAGCTCTTTGAAAAGCTACCTTGCATTTTAATCTACTGACTTTCTCCTAAACTTAACTGCCTGGGGGAACGAATGCTGGAAAACTAATTGTTTCTAGCACACGCTTTTGCTTGCTTTCCATGCATTTTTAATAAGACCTTTTGCATTGACTTTACACGGTGAAAAAATGCCCCAGGAAAAGACATACGGCAGGTGCAGATCCACAGGGTGACAAACACTGCACTGAAAAACACTTATATCTCAGAGTATGGGAATCAAAGGACAGTAAGGATATATTACTTCACATTCTACACAATATACATCAATTGCAAGTTAAATAAAATCATTGCAGGGAAATATACTCCTGCTACACAGGGAACACCAGGAAAGAAATCACATAAAACTCATTATACGCACCTCCAGGAATTTTAATAACAAACTACAGCTAAAATAAAAGGGAGGTTAGGCATTAACATGGAGAAGCATTTACCCTGGTTCAGTAAATCACAGCACATACTTTATGACATGATGAGGGGCCATGGACTCATAAATCAATTCCGGTATCATTACAAGCCAGTGGTCTAATTGCAGTGGTTCAAGGGGTGTTTTCTCTGCCCATGGTAAACAAAGCACCCGTGTCTCTATGTCACTGGTGACAGGCTGACCTTGGTGCAAAAATCAAGTTTTTTTGTGTAGATGTCCACCTGTAACTGCACACCTGCATAGTGTATTTTCATTGGCTTCTGGTTGGTCCAGCACTCTAGTGCCTACATGATCAATTTAAAGATATAGTGCATAATTTCTACAACATACAATTCATAGACTTGTGTTTGTATCCATGTATCCAACATTCTTGAGTTGTGGCTCAGTAAGTGTTGGATGGCTGATGTGTAAAACCACAGTTTAATTGTACTGCACTCTAAAGGTGCCATATTTGTGCCAATAAAAGCTGCCAAAAGACCAGGTCCCTCCAAAGAGCTTCCAATTTCTGCTAAAAAAATCAGCCAGGTCGGACATGTCTAATAATACCAAAGATGACATTGGTTTGTTACTGTGGTCCTCACTCTGATGGCCTCTATCGCCATCAAAATGACCTGATCATTGGGCCTTAGGAACCAACTGAAGGCCCAAATAGGTCAGAAGTGCTCATATGACCCAAAGATACATGGAAGTGCAGTTGGGAGTGACTTAAAACAGTATCCTTTCAATCATTCATCTTTCACATTCTATTCTCCACTTTCCTACAGCTTGGTGCAATAGGGGTGAGTTGCATGGTGATGAGATAACACAAAGGAATTTCAGAATTCATTCAGCTCAAGCTTACAACTGCACTGCAAGTGTGTGGTGTCCAAAACAGGATTAGAAACTCCCCTGTGGCTGCAGTTAACAGCTCTATCGGCTGCACTTGAGAACTGATGATGTAGCCTGTGTAGTATACTTGTTTAGAACTTATTATGTATATTTTAAAAATACCGGTTGATGTGATTAGTCTACATTCTGTAAAGAACCATACGCCTTGAAAGAATATGATATCTTAAAGGAGTTGTTTACCTTAACTTTTAGTATGATGTAGAGAGTGACTAATTTGCAATTGGTTGGTTGTTTTTGTGTTATTTATCTTTAGTTCAGCAGCTCTCCATCAATCAATTTTAGCAATCTGATTGCTAGGTCATTATCCTAGGTGATTATCCTACCAGCCATGCATTGATTTGAATTAGAGACTGGACTATGTATAAGAGCGGGCCTGAATAGAAAGAAGATTAATAAAAAGTAGCATAACAATAAATGTGTAGCCTTACGAAGCATTTAATTCCCCCCACACCTCCATATGAAAGCTTTAAAGAGTCAGAAGAAGGCAAATAAAGGTATGGGACCTGTAACCAGAATGCTTTGGATCTGGGATTTTCTGGATAACGGATCTTTCCATAATTTGCATCTTCATACCTTAAGGGTGAAGACACATGAATCTACTAGTAGCAGCTACTTTTTATGGCTACAAAAATAGACAATGCTGATTTGATGAAAAGGGTATTTTTTGTCAGTTTTGTAGCTCTGACAAGTGGCTGCTAATAGTAGCTCTGTGTGTCTTCACCCTTAGTCTATGAAAAATCATGTAAACATTAAATAAATCCAATAAGATGGTTTTGCCTTCAATAAGGATTAATTACTGTGTATCTTAGATTGGATCAAGTACAAGAAACTGTTTACATTTGAATTCTTTTGATAAAATGGAGTGTATGGGAGATTGCTTTTCCGTAATTCAGAGCTTTCTGGATAACGGGTTTCCGGATAATGGATCCCAATGGCAGAACACACGTGCTATATCCCTACGCCACAGTGGTGCTGTACCCCAGAAGCCCTTCCAGAAGCTCAATGTTCAGTGTTGCAACAACATGTAAGTCAGTCACAAAATAACAGTTTAATATCTTTGTACAGATCAGCAGGCCCGGATTTGTGGAGAGGCAACAAAGGCCCAGCCATAGGGCGGCAAGTTGGTAGGGGCGGCATGCTGCCCAGCCGTTTGATGAGGGCGCGCAGTTCCCCGGTGCTCCGGTGCGCCTGCTCTAGCTAGAATGGTGCCGCCGCTAAAATCCAGCCCTGCAGGTCAGGCTCAACAACAAAGGGTTGGGAGGAAATCACTCTCTCTTGGCCTTAGCAAAAACACTCCATTAATCACATGAGCAGATCCAAAAGATCAGCCATCTCCCATGGTGGGAGCAGTTACAGCTGCAAGCCGGGGGGCCTCCAGGGAGTTGTAGCCAAGAGCCAGCTGTGATGAGATCATGTCACCAGGAACCAATGGGAAAGGCTCCAGTCAACAGCTGTCTGGGTCAGCAGACTTGTTGCACTATGCAGTTTACGTTTGAACCCATTTTGTTACAACCAGACTGTTTACATCCCAAGCGATAAAAAGGAGACTTATATCTGCCAATAACTTTTTTGGAAAAATTTACTTTTCTTTTAGAATAATAGTTCTTGCTTTTAAAATGTAATATTTATATCCAGTATAAAATATGACATGGAGGCTTTGCATTTATCCAGCTGCTGTTACATCAGCACTTTATGAGCCCCATCTTTCTCAGGCATTAACCAATAGCTACAGTGCAGCAACATGACAGCCCAGCAGTAAAAGCTGCGCTTAGATTTCTTGACCAGATTTTAGAAAAATGCATGGTGTGCAAAGCTGGGAAAGCATGTCAGCACAAATAAAAATGTCATTCTGAAAATGCTTGAAAGAGTGAGATTTATTTAACAAGAACACCTGGTGACAGAGGTGCTCATGTACAAAAGCTGTGCAGTCTCACTGACGCCACGATTAACCGTTTGTGCCAACAAATGTATGTGCCTAATAAGCTGTTCAAATTGCTGCTATATGTACAGACTGCAGTGGGATAAAAAAACCCTATTTTAATCTTAACCACTTGCTTAAAGGGGTGGTTTACCTTTAAGTTAACTTTTGCTATGTTATAGAATATCTAATTCTAAGTAATGTTTTTTAATTAATTATTTGCTTTCTTTTGACTGTTTACAGATTTCAATGCATGGTTGCTAGGGTAATTTGGACCCAAGCAACTAGAAATTGAAACTACAAACCGGAGAGCTGCTGAACAAAAAGCCAAATAACTAAAAAAAAAACACAAGTAATAAAAAATGAAAATCAATTGCAAATTGTTTCAGAATATCACTCTCTACATCACAGAAAGGTTAATGTAAAGGTCAACAGCCCCTTTAAAAGACCACACCTCCTCTGAGCCCCTTTATACAGTCATTTAAAAAAGTTGGGCTTTCAAAGTAGCAACTTCCTTTTAATATATAACATGTCTTATGGAAACAGTAGTATTTCAGCAGTGACAGACAGGTACATAAATTTGGGCACCCCATCAGAGATATCACATAAACACTTAGTTGAGTCTCCTTTTGCAAATGTAACAGCCTCTAGACACCTCCTATAGCCTTTGATGAGTTTCTGGATGGTGGTATTTTTGACCATTCGTCCAGACAAAATCTATCCAGTTCAGTTAAATTTGATGGCTGCCGAGCATGGACAGCCTGCTTCAAATCATCCCATAGATGAGAAGAAGGGCCCCAGTCCCTGAACTAGTCACACAGCATGATGGAACCTTCACCAAAATTGACAGTAGGTAGCAGGTGTTTTTCTTGGAATGCGGTGTTCTTCTTCCACCATTCAAATCGCTTTTTGTTATGACAAATAACTCCATTTTTGTCTTGATCGGTCCAAAGCACTTTGTTCCAGAATGACTGTGGCTTGTCTAAATGAGCTTTTGCATACAACATGCGACTGTTGATGATGTGAGTGCAGAAAGGGCTTCTTTCTCATCACCCTGCCATACAGATGTTCTTTGTGCAAATTGCACTGAATTGTAGAACGATGTACAGATACACCATCTGCAGCAAGATGTTCTTGCAGGTCTTTGGAGGTGATCTTTGGGTTGTCTGTAACCACTCACAATCCTCCACATCTGCCCCTCCTGTATTTTTCTTGGCCTGTTAAGACCTGGGTTTTACAGCAACTGTGCCTGTAGCCTTCCATTTCCTGATTACATTCCTTACAGTTGAAACTGACAGTTTAAACCTCTTAGATAGCTTTTTGTAGCCTTCTCCTAAACCATGATACTGAACAATTTTTGTTTTCAGATCTTTTGAGAGTTGCTTTGAGGATCCCATGCTGTCACTCTCCAGAGGAGAGTCAAACTGAAGCACAACTTGCAATTGGCCACCTAAAATACATTTTCTCATGATTGGACACACCTGCCTATGAAGTTCAAGGCTTAATGAGTTAATCCAACCAATTTGGTGTTGCCAGTTATCAGTATTGAACAGTTACTGGATTCAAATTAGCATAATGAAAAGGGTACCCACATTTTTGCACAGTACACTTTTGATTTAATTTCATACAACTGAATACTGCTTCACTAAAAAAATTTTGTTCAGAAAACACCACAGTACCTGGGAAATGAAAGACATACGACGGTTATCTTTTTTGTTGAAAGTGGTATGCATATATGTATGTATGTGACCTGTAGGGACCCCAAAATGAAAATTGTGCATTTGACTTTTCTTGGCTGCCAATTCAGCTTCTGCAAGCACAGCACCTTTTCTGTGTATTGTGTGTCATAACACACCACCTTCTTTATCCGTTTAACACTTCTCTATCTTTTCTATTTCTCTCCCAGCAATATTTTCTCTCCTTTTATCCCTTATATATTGAACTATATTATATTTTACGTCTGCATTTTATTTGCATGCAGAGGTGGAGAGGAGCAAAATAAAGTTCCGGGATTCAAAACTCTTGCATCCCCACTGAGGGGATACTATTTCACAGAAATAAAGGAATGAAGGGATGGCATCCCTGTGCATCCCACCCACAATTCCAGCACTGCTTGGAAGTGGCAGGAGACTCACTACTCTACAGCTTTTTTGAGAACTTGACATTAGACATGCGTTTGTCCTTATTAAAAATTATGGTGAGGCTTGGCCAGTGGATCAGTTTTAAGATTGGATATTGCTATGCGACAGCAGTTACATCTCCTGACTCTTCTAAATGTGTAAATGTGACATAACTTGATGTCATTCTGCCAGAAAGAAAAACATTTTGAGGACAATTTGCAATGACCCACACAACGGTAAAAGGTAGTCGCTTTTCTAGACCACCACCAATCAATTGGTCTACTGTCCCTACTGTTTTTTTTCCATGCAAATCACATCAATATTTGGTAGCACTCGAAATATCCAGATTGAAAAGTCAAAAGTTTAAAAAGCTTGATTTCAGTGATGTGGGTGTGTTTGGAATGCACACTGACTGTAGCATGCAGAGGCAGCAGACACGCTACTATTTTCAGCCTGTTCCTGGCATGACTGGTCACAAACAAAAACAATTGCAATTTCTCGGTGGAAAAAACAAAAAAAAGATGAGAAACAAAGAAACTAGAAAGATGGAAAAATAAATACAAGATGTAAAAACTTGTGAGAATTGATGAGATTTCATCTGACTCATCTGAAAATGAATGGCTACCAAAAGAATGAAAAAAGTAAGATGTTTTGGCATAATGAAAGAACAATGAATGTATATTAAGAATTCTCCAAACGAATGCATTTTTTTCCAGACGTTATGGCACTAAACCCCTGGGTATCTGACCCACTGCAGGACTCTAGTGCAAGGATAAAAAATAAAGGTTTCATTCATTGCAATGGAATGATGATGCATACTGTAGTAGACAAATAAAACATTGTCTCGATTTTCATGGGACAATAGCTAATAGAGTAATGTTTTCATAAATTTGCAACCTTGTTATGAGCTAAGGGGGATCTGAGATAATACTGAATGTCAAAGAGAGGCTTGAACCATAAAAAGTCTAAAAACTATTGCCCTAGAGTGACCTATCATGTCCCCATTATGCAACTCTTTTGTACAGTTGCAAACAATTAATGTCAAAGCTAAATACAGTATATCCGAGTGGGAAATTGCTGCAGGTTCATTTTTTAGAATAAGTTCCACTTTAACAGTTGCAAGGAGTGTACATCACTGAAGAATATAGACAATGTGACAACGGACTGCATAATCTTTCCATCTGAAACATGATCTATTGGGAGGCATTGGAGGGGGGTAGTTGCACCACTGTCAAATCCTATTGCCTGGTGGGTTCCACACAAAGCAAATAATCTAACTACTTAACCATATGCTTCAGTGTACAGTCACAGCACTTTAGTAGGGCAATAAGAGTCCATGTTAAACTGTCAATAAGCACCTATTGATCCAACTACCCATGGCACAACATCCTCAATATTTTAGATTTTCAAACACGAAAAGTTACTTTTTAGAATTTTAAGAATATATATATATATTTAATAAATATTTTTCCTGGAAATGATTTGCCTTTTATTTACAAATGACTTCCAATAATTATTAAAAGATTGAGCTAAAGAGCTGCTCATAGAGAACTTCCATTGGCCCCATGATTTTTAGAGGGTGTCAAATAATACTCTTGAATATTCTCTATACAGTTGGGGGCACATTTACTAAGGGTCGAATATCGAGGTTTAATTAAATATCGAAGTCGAAAGGATCTACCGCAATTCATTCGATCGAACGATCAAAGGAAAAATCTTCGATCAATTCGAAGGATTTTAATCCAATTGCCTAGAAAGCCTATGGGGACATTGGTGCTCGGTAGGTTTTAGGTGGCGAAGTAGGTGGTCGAAGTTTCTTTTAAAGAGACATTACTTCAACTATCGAATGGTCGAATAGTCGAACAAAGTATTTTTCCTTCTAATCCTTCACTCAAGCTTAGTAAATGTGCCCCTTAGACTGTATAAATACAGTCATAATATTTTCTGCTTCCTTATCTGACAACCCCCAAAGCATGCACAGAACATGCTTTTTGTATCTGCTGCCTTGCATAATATCTATCTGCAAAGGTGTTTACCAGTTTTGCCCGGATTGGCCATCTGTAGATTCTGGCAAATGCCAGCTAAGATGTATGCTGTAAGATGCCATAGACAGTCATTATTAATCGGGCCTGTGAAGGGTTGTTTTCACCTTTGCATACTTTTAAGGGGTTGTTCACCTTCCAACACTTTGTTCAGTTGGTTTCAGATAGTTTACCAGAAATAAAGACTTTTCCAGTTACTTTCTATTTTCTATATATGACTGTTTTTCTAATATTGAAGTGTAAGTCTAATTTTTCACCTTTCTGAAGCTGCTCTCGGAGGGAGGGGTCACCGACTCTCTAAACTGTTCTAAATTGATACATTTAGTTGATACATTTCTAATCTTTGTCCGTGCTGAGCAGAATCCCTGGGTTTCCTTAAAGGCAGCTAAGAAAGGATCATTAAACTTAGTTTTTGGGAAAAAAAATGGAAAGCAATTCAAAAATTCTTTATTTCTGGCAAACAATCTGAAAACAACTCAACTGAAAAAAAGTGTTTGGAAGGTGAACAACCCCTTTAAATGCCAGGGCCTAATTGCATTGCTGTGGCCCAGTTGCTCTAGAGTTGCTGTATCAGAGGAAGCATACTCTTGCTTTATGCAATGTGTAGTTTACAAAAGTAGCCATATTTGCTTTACAAATATTTATCTATCCAATAAAATCATAACCAAGGGTTTTCAGTAGGGATGAACAAATTTTTTCGCCTTGCTTCGCCGCAGAATTGACGCCCATAGACTTGTATGGCATTGTGAGTCATAAAAAAAAAAAGACTTTAATGGCCGTCGTTTGGCGAAATGAAACGGGTCAAATTCGCCCATACCTAGTTTTCAGGCACTAGGACTACATTTATCCCTGGGCCTCACTTCTGCACTGCACCATCACCAAGTTTCTCTATTACAGTCTGCTTTTTGTGGGCATAATAAACTCTTTTGTTCAGCATAACATAAAGCTGGTATATGTTGTGGCATCGCCAAAGCAATGCATAATAGTGAACCAAGAAACAGGCATCTGCCTCTCCATGTCAAGCAGCCCATTTGCTTCCTGTCTAGCCATAAACTTGCACTGCAAGGCATTACAGCACGGATTCAGTGTCTGTTTTGCACAAACCCGGTCAATGTAAACAAGACTTTATATACAGGACAAGTGAAGTCATCGAAAAAGTGGCAAATAGAAACCAGAAATCCAACAGCTGCAAAAATACATTCAGAGACAAAAATACTTTCCAGGCAAGGAATAAGAATAGAAACTACATTAAAATATATACTGTGAGTAGCTCACCCGTGTTTACTTAGTTACTATATTTCTATTCAGAAATGAAAAAAGGCTCTGTGTAGCCTGAAACGTCGCTTATCCAGGTCCTGCTAGTGTTCCAATAAAGGCATTTTTATCTATAAGAAAACATTTTTTTTTGTGGTGCTGTACTTCAATCAATACTTGTGAAAAGGATTGGAAGGTGGCCAGTCAGGGTACGTGCACCAGGACCCACACAAATTGACAAAGTCTGGGAGCTGATTCTACTATACAAGCAACTATATTTCTATTCAGAAGTCAAGTGCTCAGTGTTTATAAAACTCCTTGTAAGCTGTATAAAAATCTGCTGCATAACACATACTTTCATGCAGTGTGGTCTGAAACAAAGGTTTAAATGAGAATACAATGTACTGATTGCCCTTCTGATGTTGCTGAACTAGAACTTCCAACACCACGCACCAACCTTCCTTTAAATGTTAAAGGGAACTGGTTCTGCTACAACGGCATTTTGTACAATATCATCTTTTCCTAGCAACAAGCTGGCCCGTGGCTGGTTACTGGGGAGATTCCTTTCATTGGGGGGGGGGGTTTAATAGGGGACAGGTGCACTGGGAACATTGTAACTCCCAACGGGAATTAGGTCTGCTTATTGCACTGGCCAAACCAAAAGTCAGATCTCATTACAAATGTCCCTGTCTCACTTATGAGTGTTAGGTCTCCCTAGTCTCTGCCTTGCTGTTCTAAAGCATGCTATGCATATATTTTTTTCCTGAACTGATGGTCATAGAGGGGTTGCAACTGGTGTCAACAACAAACAGCAGATGAAGATGGTAGTTACAAACACAAATCCACTGACTGCAGGATCTCCAGCATCCACCTCAGTGACAGAATCAAGCTTAAAACTAGGCATATGTAGCAGAGCAGAGTATGATCATGCTGATAACTCACTGTAATACATTTCTGACAGTATTTTACGGTTTTAGCAAACCCAGGTCGTGCGTATTAGAAGGAATGTTATAAGAGTATGCTAATCTTGGCGTTCAGAACTGTGTGCAAGGATTATGGTACTGGACACGTCAAGTATTCAGCAACTTGAAAAATGATAGAAGATGACTCAAAATAAGTATTTGGATCAGATTGGTGCTTGGTGGTTTGCAAAGAGAGGGGGATTGCTGCCTGAAGACATTTAACTACTTATAAAGTAGAGACACAGGAGCAAATCAACTTATCTCCGGAAATTCACCAGCGACGGATTTGCTTACATCGACACACTTCGCCAGGCGAAAATTCGCCAGGACAACGCTGATTCACTAAAATGCAAAGTTGCGTCCAGGGCGCCGAACGATGGCAAAGGTTCGCTAGTTGTGCTAATTCGGCAAGCAAAGCGAAGTTGCGCTAGCTTTGGCTGATTTACATATGGCGGGAAGTTACATTTCAAATACATTACACTACACAAGCCCAGGGAAGCTTAATAATATAAAATAGAGTTGTTATAATGTCCTACACATGTGCCCAGTGTATAGTTTATGTGCCATATGTAAGGAAATGTAGGAGGGAAGCCGGGTACCCTAAAAAAAAATTATGATATTTTGCAGCCTATCACCCTGAAAAACTGAAAAGTCGCCAGCGTTTTTTGAGGAAGTCCTATCTACTCTATTGCACTTCGCCTGGTCTGAGGTGGTGAGGGCAAGTCTGGCGCAAGAGGTAACGTTCAGTAAAATCCGAATCTTAGTGAATTTGCGTAGTTACATCCATTCACCAGAGCGAAAATTTGCCTGGCGTTAGTGTGCGAAGTAGTGCTAGTCTATCTCCTTCGCTAGTGAATTTACGCCAGCGCCCATTAGTAAATCGGCGAATTCCCAAAACGACTAAAGGTCACTTCGCCCTTTAGTAAATTTGCCCGAGAGAGAGAGTTTGAGAGAGAGAGAGAGACAAACAATCATTGACAGTACCAAATGTCACACACAGTATCAGACAAGGGAGACTATCTGGCAGGCTTATTCGTTTAAGCAGAGGTTATAGGGAGGACGTGTCATAAAAAAATCCCAAAGTGAAATGTGAAAACAAATGGCTTTCACTGGAGAAGCTGAACTCAAAGGGACACTGGACCTCAATGTATTTGTACACAATATCCTATCATTAGCAACGATTTAATAGGATTTCATTTTTTTTTCATAGTTTTTTTTCCCATTATTTTCCTTAAATGTTTGGTTTTCAGACTTTTTTGCTTTACCCTTCTGCCTCTATGCAACGATCATTTGGTAGCCCTGGCAGCCATAATTGTATTGCTCTGTGAATCTACAGCTTTTATCTTTCTATTCTGACCCTCTCCTGTTAAGCTTCCGGTCTCTCGTTCAAACCACTGCCTGGTTTCCAGGGAAAATTGGATCCTAATATCTCTATTCACAATGCCTTGTATCAGCTGAAGTGCAGCGGAGCAGTGCAACAGTGTTCTTTGGACTTGATGAAACCTCCATCACTAGTGGCGAAACGGCGCCGGCGTCTCGTTTTCGACGCCGGCGCCCGTTTTACGCCGGCGCCCATTTTTTCGACGCCGGCGCCCGTTTTTGACGCCGGCGAATTTTTGACGCGAATTTTCGCGGGAGTTTCACGAAATTATTCGCTGGCGGCGAATCGCGCAAATTCGCCGCGAATTCGCGCCTGGCAAATAAATTCGCCCATCACTATCCATCACCATATGGCAGATGCCAGCTTAACACTACCTGAATGAAGGCAGAATGCCAGTTTTAAAGTTTCGCAGAGGGAGAAAAATAATCTGGGATGGTTTCATAGTTCCGCTAAGGTCTTTGGTTCCACTTAAAGTAAGTTCATGCTCTAGTGTACCATGCCTCCTAGCTTGCAGCCACAACAGTTTTTCTGTTTGAGGCACAATACCCCAATGTATACTGCTCCATTGCATTGGGAGGGCAGCTAATATAACCACACTGATACTGCTTTCAACGCCAATTATATTTACAAATAATTTTTAACACATGTATATACTGGAAAGCTACACCTTTTAATGAAAAAAAAAACAAGTTTTGGGGGGAGACCCCCTTTACTCAACTTCAAGACAACTATACCCCTTAGATCAGGTTACCCTTGTAACCTTTCTGCCATTTAAGTTACATGTCATTTTAAACTGAATGTGCATAGTCTATCTGTTCTTCAATCTAAGGAGGAAAAATACCTGCTTAATCTGTTTTTTCTTAAACAAACACAACTTAAAAGAGTAACAGGTTGTAATAACATGAACTCACAAGCAGCTTTGAACACTCTGTTATAACATTTATTCAGTTAAAACCTATGCCCCTTGGGTCCTTAGTGTCTTTTTCTGGTATCAAGGGAGAAACACTTTTGTAAAGCCACAAAAACACAAATTCACACAGAACAGACATAGAAAGGTGCAGCATGTATGATGCCCTATGACATGTTCAAATGGACAGACCTTATGTAATGGGCAAATGGACCTTGGCTATATTTTGGCCAGAGACACACAAGTGCTCCCCACTCTTTGATATTTGATATAAAACTAATAACCAACATGATTCTCCCTAATACTGAACTTCTGTGGTCTATAGCCAAAATTTGAGAAAAAAAGCAATAACCAACAGGTTAAGTGATTTTCCATAATACTAAAACTCCATAATGCAAAGCATACATGGTACACTGCAATTTTTGAGCAAAAAGCAAATCATTGAAGCCCAGCAAACACACACACACACAGTGTATTTCAGAGGTAACAAGGCTTACCAGAACCCTGCAGGACATGACAGGATCTTCTACCTGGGCTCTCTCTGCAAGATGGTCTGACACAATAACTGGGCAAGCAGGCTACTTAAAAGTGGTCAGCTATTTTTAACAATGGTGTGAAAAGGGGGAGGAAAGAAGGCATTCCAGAGCAAGTGTCCAGCAGTGAAAAACATAAGAAGGGAATTCTATATGGGACTACTTAATGGTCTAAATTGCCCTGAATAGTTTTGGGTACTTAGTCAATCTCTGTGCGTATATTACAGGATTTGTCCCTCCCCTTTTCGCCCTCAGATGTATTGTATCATACAAAGTCACAACACAAGTCCTCATATCAGAGAAAGGCAACTCCAGGCCATCCAGCATCCCACACACAGTCTTTTGCTGATAGTGGGTGATTATATATTAACCAGTATAGCAACACTTTAGGTAAACTCTGTGCAGGAGAGCAAGGTATTTGCCAAAATGTTTACTGATCCGAGTTGGGTGGCTCAATGGATGAAATGTATAGACAAACTAAAGCAGGAACCAACTCACTGTATGTTTTTGTACTTTAATGGGTGAGGAAAAATATTATTGATTTGCATATAAAATTAAATTGCTAATTCTTTTCTTTTTAAACCTGATGAAAGTGCATCCTTCTCCGGTCAAATCAACAAAAAATGTAATAGTGTAGATCGGGTATGATGATAATAATAAAAGACAACATTCGATTGGTTGCCATGGATTTCTGGTGGAAAATGTTACCCCTGACATTCTAGAACCCCCTTGTAATTTACAACATGACTTTGATCCCATAGCAGGGGTGATTCACCTTTAATTTTTTAAAGGTTTTGAATGATTAGCCTTCTTCTTCTGGTTCTTTCCAGCTCTCAAATAGGGGTTACTGGCCCTGCCCAAAAAACAAATGCTCTGTAAGGCTACAAATGTATTGTTATTACATTTTTAACTTGTTTTTTGGATGCAAAACGGAGCCGGTTCACAAAGGATCCTTGCCTAGATTTTATGGTTATACCACAATTCCCTGGATGAGTTACATCAATAGGTGCAACTTACTTGTACAAAGTGATCAGACAATAATACCTGTACTGTTACTTACACTGCACACCAGAAGGGACAAATTTGCAAAATATTTTGAGCTCAATTAACCAAAATAGACATTAATTTGCCCATGTATTAGATCATCACTGTGGTGGATGCAACATGGTGAGCACCCACAATATGTTGGGGTAAAAGATGAAGTTTGGGTAAAAATATAACAATTTGAATTTTAAAATTACACTTTGCACAATATGCTATGTATGTAAATGAGGTTTTAAGAGACTTATTGACAGCATTTAAAAGAAGCTTACCACACTGGTAAATTAATTTCTGCCCAAATGAAACCTAAGATTGATGCTGCAGAAAATACTCACTGAATCTTGCCAAGCATCAGTCTAAATCGGGTCATTTAGACTGTAAGCTCCACAGGGGCAGGAGCACATTTTGCCTGAAGGAATCAGTGCACAGCACTACAATTGGCTGTAATACAAAGGAACAATATAATCTTTTGCAAAGCCCCACACATCCCCATTCCTGTTCAATTTATCCCCCCAACTCAACCCCCTGCTGCTATTAAATGTGTTTCTTACAGTGAGAACATAATACAGTTGTACAGTTAGATAAGCTCAATTTACATTGTCCGGTAATAAATCATGGAGACACAATAAAAGTATCAATTTTTTTTTTGTCGGAGGAAAGTTATTTAAAAAATAAAAATGGGTTAAATATGTTCATAATTTTAATGTTTATGTGGTAGGATTTGAACATTATATTCTGCAGGCCCACGACCCCTCACATATGAATCAGCATTTTGCACCTGGGATGCATCAGGCTCCAATTCCCCAAATGTTAAGAGTTACACGATGGTTTCATTGCTACATCTGGTGAGTTTTCGTCCCTTGAGTTTAATAAGGCAATGTTTCACTTGCTGGGAAAAGTACATTTAAGTAGCGCCTGTGGCAAAAGCATTGAAAATCTCTTTCCCTTAGCAAAAATACCAAAAAGATAACTTCTCATAGAGGACAAACCCCCATCAGGTTTTGCCACCCAGACATGCATCTCAGAAACTGCAAGTATTTCACAGCATGAAATAGACAAAGTGTCACTCATACCATCACAACCGATTGGGAGGGAATTCATAAAAGTGTCGGTAAATACAGTTTTTAAAGGTCGACCAGATTGTGAAAATGGCGTAAGCACGACAAATTCAAATTGAGTTTATGGAATTGTGTCGTATACACTGTAAATAAAAAACTGCCGGTATTGTGCTGTGAAAATGTTGTTTGTGTGCTAAAAACAATTCCCTATAAAGACTTAACCAAATCAGCCTATTAACAGTTTTCCCTTGACATTTTCATTATGGCAGAAAAAATGTCTGTTAAAGTGTTGTGGGTACAATTAATGCTTAAAAAAAAATCGAACATATGCCACAAAAATAGCCAAGTCCGGTTTTAATCAACATTTTTTGAAAATTGTCAGTAGAGGTGGAAAAATGATGGAAAATAGTTCTGTATATCGCAAGTAAGACCTTTTATTTACCAATTTTTTCTTTAACAATGATTTCTATGTAACTTAACTATGTAAAGTATCCACTACACCTTTATATGGTGCAGCTCTAAACTTCTACGTTTAGCTTTGTCAGGACAATGTCTGCAAGGAGTGGTTAAAAAACATAAAAATTTGGATTCATGAGGATTTATGTTGTTTTTTTACTTTATTACCTCAAAAACTCGTCAATTGAGAATGTCAAAAGTAACGCTACACAAAACCTTTCAATACTGCAGCCTTCTTAAGAAAACCCAGATTGATCAGAATGTTCAATAAATCAGCGGTCCTCAACCTATTTTGACCCAGGGACCGGTGTGAAGGCCTAATTTTTGCAAGGACCGGGGGGCGTCAACTGCACGCACAGAGTCAAACTTTGGCGCACCAGTGTCAAATTTGGGTGTGTCCGCGTCCAATTTGGCACGCCCGTGTCCAATTCAGCATGTCAAAGAAGCAGGCCACGTCAAATGCATGCCCGGCAGCCCAGTTCAGGTATGTCAGCGGCCCGGCACTGGGCCATGGCCCGGCGGTTGGGGATCCCTGCAAGAAATGAGGTGTTCAAAGGATGGAATAAGACACCCAGCTGTAGTCCTGAAATTCTAGCAGGTATTCCCATTAATATGCTTAAGAAGACATTTACCTATTGCACACCGTTATGGCGTTGATGTTGATGGTGGCAATGCCAAACAGTACTCTCTTATGTACCATAGGTAGAGTTCTTACAGACTTGCTCATAAAAGTAGTAGCCCTTTCAGGCATCTAAAACCATCAGTCTATGTGGCTGGATATTACTAAAGTACATGAATAGTTCTCACCCACCCCCCAAGTTGCAACTGTGCCTCCATTGTGTGCAAATTACTCCCAAGCATTGGCTAACTTTGATAACAACCCTTGTGAATGTTGCTTGAACCCCTACACTAGCCCAATACAAAACCAGTTTGTGTACTACTGGCACAAGGTGTGGTCAGTGAAAGGGATCAGTTTATTATACAGGTGGTGCCTCAGCTATGTTCATCTCATTTACAACCCATTGTGCACAATTGCCTTGTGGAAAAAGAAAAATGGTGCTCCTATTTTATAAAGATAAGTTTGTAAGTGAAACTATCTGCCCCACCACTATTTACTGAGGGAGGAATGAAGGTTAGCTGGGGCTGAGCAAGACAAGGGCAACTTATTTATAAAGTGACTTTCCCACTGTAGCAATGCATAGATTTTGAAAGCAAGAGTGATTCTGCATTCATAGGAAAGCTTTCACGATTCACCGATAGGTACACGAGGTGCACCCTGCTCACCATTCACTCACCAGCACGCAATAATGTCAGCACTGAAATCATGATAACATGAAAGAACATGATTGCACTTTTGCCGATATATTACACTCACTAATTGAAACTCAGCAAATGAAAAGTCATGTAGAACTACTATACAATTTATTTTATCAGTAGCAAGAAGACGTACAGATTTACAGTTTAATTTGCTGTTTATCATATAACAACAGCTTCCTTCCTGAGTACATAAATGATTTGCAGAGATGGCTACAAATAGCCTAACTTGCTTGTACAGGCCAGAGAGATCACTGGGTAATTTGAATAGAATAAGTGTTAGCATACCAATTTCCTATGTATCCAAACAGAAAGACACTAGGATAAAGTCCAAAGGGAAATAAGGCTTAGTATATGATCAGATATGGGTCATTTATCCTACCTGAAACAGTAAAGTGTAGAGGTATAAGCATGCTGGACACACAGCACATTGGTTTGCTGTACATTTTTACTGTGAACTGAATGGTAGACTCAACCTTGAGTCTTTTCCATGGACAATGATAGAAGAGCACTCCTAGTGATCAATAATGGTTGGTGCTGCTCTGTACCGAGCACTTCTTTGAGAGAAACAAAATGGTATTTCTTACTCAAATTTTGAAAAGCAAACATGCAGATAAGAGCTATGCCTTCCCAGGTATACAGGTATGGGATCTGTTATCCGGAAACCTGTTATCCAAAAAGCTCATCTCCCATAGACTCTATTTTAATCAAATAATTCACATTTTTAAAAATGATTCCTTTTTTTTCTCAGTAATAATAAAACAGTACCTGGTACCTGATCCCAACTTCAATATAATTCATCCTTATTGGAGTCAAAACAATGCGACTGGGTTCATTTCATACTTATATGATTTTTAGTAGACAAACTATGGCGATCCAAATTACTGAAAGATCCTTTATCCAATAAAACCCCAGGTCCTGAAACATTCTGGATAACAGGTCCCATACCTGTAATAAATGCTAACTAGCCCTGCTCATATGTGATTTCTTTCCTGCCTAGTGTATAACTAGAAACTGAACCAGTGAAACTGCAGAGTGCACATTTAACCGAAATGCTTGTATTCTCTTGCTTTCTTTGTTTACAGTTTGCATTTCCCAGAAAACAAATATCCTCCATGTTCAGTAGCAACATGTTCCGGTATGTGGATGCATGAGACCTACTACTGGGCAAGTCTTGCTGAGAATCAGCAGGAAGCCAGCTGTGTTCTATGTGATTGTTAGAACTGAATGAAGTCTTAGTTGTTCATGCGGTGCCATTTCATTCGGTCCCCGTTTGGTTATTACTAGCATATCAATATTAACAAAAATATAAATACCTAGAGCCATAACACATATCTGACCTGTCCATCATATAAATGTACTAATTGTTATGGATCTTATTTTTTTTGTCAGTAATAGCAAAATATTTATTACAGATATGAGATCCATCCAGAAAGCTGGGAGGTCATCTCACATAAACTCCAATTTAATCAAATAATTACCTTTTTCTTTGTAAGGATAAACCACTACCTTGTAGTTGAGCCCAGCTAAGGTACGACTAATCCTTACTGCGGGAAAACAATTCTATTGGATTTAATTTCTATTGGAATTATTTTTAGTAGACTTATTCTGCAGTGTTTTACAGGGATTATACATCATTCACATAAAGGAATTAACGTGCCTATATGTTTGGAGAATGGGAGGAAGCAGCAGTACCCCAAGGAAACCCACAGACATCTCTTGAACACACAAACTCCTTCAGATAGTGCACTAGCTCAGAGCCACAGCAATTCAAGATAGAAATGCCAACCATAGAGCTACTGTGTTGCCATATATTATATAATAGTAGAGAATATTTCATAGACAGAGCCTAAACTCATGGTTTACATTTAGAATATTAATCCAATAACAATTTACAGTCTAGTGACTTTAGTGACCTTTCCGCTGAGGCAGCAGGTGACATTTAAAGGGCCAGTAACACTACCATACATTTAAGCCGAATGTCCTAGCACCCATATGCATGTCCACTTTCTGGTTGATCCTATTAAATGAGCAATCTATAGAAACTTGAGTTGTGGGGTTTAGCGACAACAGGAAAGGCGAGAACTTCACCACTTTTTGCTGTGCAAATAATGCTTTATTTTAGCCAGTTTTAACACCCCAAGTACAAAACAACGTTTCGGAGGGTTTGCACCTCCCTTTGTCCCAACCCCCCCCCCCCAAGTGTTGTTCTGTACTTGGAGTGGTAAAACTGGGTAAAATAAAGGATTAATTGCACAGGAAGAAGTGCGAAGTACTTGCCTTTCGTGTGAAACTTTGCTGAATGTTGACGTGGCTGTATGTTTAAGGAATAGCAGCGGTATATGCAACAACACCTGATGAGTATAAGTAGTGATCCCCATGTCTCTTATTTGACATAGAAAAGAAACCCCATGACTGTTTAGCCTGCAGCCCTTGATCTGCATCTCTCAGCAGCACCTTCCCACAGCATGACATGTGGAGAGGCAGTGTTTAAGTGATAGCTGGGTCTTGAGCAGGATGGAGCATATAGACAGAAAGTTTCCTAACCATTATACAACGGGTGTGTGTGCAGGGGTTGGACAAAAGAGGAGGCCCTAGCAAACAACAGGTACAGATAGGACAGCACTTATCCAGAAAATAATTTTAAATCACATTATTGGCGCTTTGATATTTGTTTTTGTCACAACTGGGCACCTGTACTAGGTCCCCACTTTAAATGCCGCTCTTGGATTCTCTAGCCAGCCCCAGTGGCCGGATGTGACGCTGCCACTCACCTGCGCTTTGCCAGACAATGAGAGCAGGGCGTGGCTAGAGAAGCGGACCGGTCCTTCTTCACTCAGCCCCGCTGCCCGACTCAGCAGCTCCACCTGTCGGCTCAACCTGTCCACTTGCTCCCGGAGCCGCCGGTTCTCGCACTGCAGATCAGCGACGGACCTAGAAAGCGGCCCGGCCAGTCTTAGCACGTCCTCCAGCTGCCGCTCTACCCCGCGCCTGAAGTTGTTCATCTCGGAGCGCAGTTCCAGCATGGCGCCGTGTAGCACCGCATTGTCCTCGCTCTTGCACCCAGCGCTGGGCCAGGCCGACACCTCTAGTCCGGGCTCCATGAGAAAGTCTACTTAGTGGCACGATGCGATCGTTTAAACTGAGCAGGTGCGATAAATACCGGAGCAACAGAGCATCGTGCGCGCAAACTCCTAATTCGCGATCTCAGCTGTTGCGCTGTCACTTCGTTGTCTTTCTGATGATCGCTCAGACCAAGGCTCCCTCTGTCCTGGGGCCAAACGCTACTGAGCAAAGCTGCACTCGATCTTAGCGCGAGGATCCCTTGCTTAATAGCGGTACCGTCGTTTCCTTGCGCCTGCGAGTCAGTGCTGCGCCTCCTCCTCCTGCAGGTGTCAATGTGCCGGCGCTACTGCTTGTGTAGGTGTCAGTGGGTGGTGCTGCTGCTACTCCTCTAGGTGTGAATGGGACGGTGCTGCCCTTCTATACAAGACTGACTTCTACCCTCCTGCTCTTGTAGGTGTCATAGGGCTCCTACTACTGCTTTTCCCTTAGCGCAGAGGGACTGACTTCTTCCCTCCTGCCCAGTCTGATGCTGATTCAGAGCAGCTGGAGGGAGATGCTAACTGCGGGGGAGGGAGGGGGAGTTCAACTCCAATCTTGTCTTCTCTCCTGTGTAACTAGGCTGTGCCAAAATAAACAGGCTCCTTATCTTTAGCAAAGGGAAGGGGGTGAGGTGACTGCTGCAGTGATGGCTGGGTAGAGCTGCTCTTGGCTCACACTGAGCTTTACGCTTCACCATGGCTTTTTCCCCCCCCCAAAACTTTCTTGGTAAACGAATAAATTCATGGATTAGTCTCATAAATCTGTATATGCTTGTGTTAATAATTATACAGCATAATAATTCAGGATTCATGGATTCTTCTATTTCATTTTTCTGAGACTACCAGGGCTTGTCTGAAGTTATAAACATGAGATAAACTCAGCCTTGTTTGCTGAAGGAAACCGTTGTTGGGTGTGATTAGAATATTCCCATGAAATTCAAATTCTGTCACTTGCTTTAATTTAAAATAAAAAAGGTTTACAAAAGTTGTACTTTCTCTGCAGTGGCTACATTTGTGTAAGCATACATAATACATACATACATAATACATTTTCCTGTACAGGTATGGGATCCGTTATCAGGAAACCCGTTATCCCGAAAGCTCCAAATAACAGGCCATTTCCCATAGGCTCCATTTTATCCAAGTAATCCAATTTTTTTAAAAAATGTTTTCTTTTTTTCTCTGTAATAATAAAACAGTACCTTGTATTTGATCCCAGGGTCGGACTGAAGCCTTAGGGGCCCAGCAGGCTGCACAACGACAGGCCCTCCTGACAGTCCCCGGGGGGCCCCTCCAACTGATAAATTCCTGTCATACGCATGCGAAAAAATACACACCGACACGCATACGCAAAAAAATGCAGTGACGCGCATACGTAAAACCACATGCGCAAAAAACGCCAGCAGTGGGGGGCCAGGTCTGGGACAGAGGGTTCCCATGAAGGCCGGGGCCCACGGGGTTTTTCCTCGGTGTCCCGCCAGCCCAATCCAACCCTGCTTGATCCCAACTAAGAAATAATTAAGATTCATAAATACGAGCCAGGTACGGGGAGCATCCCACCTCTATCACATCCTCACCTCCATGCTACACGTAGCATCCGACCCCCTCTGGATTAATCCTTTAGAATTAGCAGAGAACAGAGCATACGAGGTGATATGGTAAAATCTTCAAATTTTAATTGTCCAGTTTTAAAAGAATGAACAGCGTGTCAAATTGAAAGTGCATTGGATCATCCGCTTTACGCGTTTCATGGCATCTCGCCACTTCATCAGAAGCGTACACTGATGAAGTGGCGAGATGCCATGAAACGCGTAAAGCGGATGAGCCAATGCACTTTCAATTTGACACGCTGTTCATTCTTTTAAAACTGGACAATTAAAATTTCAAGATTTTACCATATCACCTCGTATGCTCCGTTCTCTGCTAATTCTAAGAAATAATTAATCCTTATTGGAAGCAAGACCAGCCTATTGGGTTTATTAAATGTTTAAATTATTTTTTTAGTAGACTTGTAAAGATCCAAATTATGGAAAAATCCATTATCTGAAAAACCCCAGGACCCGAGCATTCTGGATAACAGGTCCCATACTTGTATTCATATTGCAGAATTCAAATGGGAACGGAAGTCGCTTGTTAAAGCTAGATGTCGTGTGCACTTTAATGTTCAGCAGTGCCTGAGATCACTATTAAAGGCAAAGTGCGGGCACCTCCTTATGTCAGCAATTCTATCCTGTAGTTATTTATAACATGGATGGTATATACATTCGGAAAGGCTAGTGCTCAGCGACTGCTGCTAACATTCCTGCATGCAAGTATCCCAGGTTTTGTATTCAGGTTCTTACACATTGAGCTTTCCTTTGTGATGCAGGTCTGGCCAACACAAAGCCTGTTGGTGCTGGCAGTTGTAGTTTTTCAGGTGCCACTGTCTGGATAACTGATAAAATGCCTAAACAGCCATTGACCCCATTTAAAAAAAACAAATGCCCCGGCCCCCGTAAGGCTCCAAATGTGCTTTTATTCCTACTTTCTATTACTCTTTATATTCAGGCTCTCCTATTCATATTCCAGTCTCTTATTCAAACCAATGAATGGTTGCTAGGGTAATTTGGACCCTAGAAACCTGATTGTTTAAATTGCAAACTGGTGAGCTGGTAAATCAAAAGCTAAATAACACCGAAAATGGCAAATATTAAAAGAGATGACAACCAATTGCAAATTTTCTCTGAATATCACTCTATACATCATACTATAATATGGTTCTTAAAGGAGGTTATTCACCTTAGCATAATATTTTAGACTCATGATCAGGTGTCCTTGAAGCACTGGGGGTTTAGGGCCCATTATTGTCTATGTCAGTGTTGTCCAACTTCTGTGGTACAGAAGGCCGCAGTTTTTCTGGCCAATATGGTGGAGGCCCAGCGGTAGCCAGTGTTGACCATTCCCTGTTTTTAAACCACACCCAAGTTATTGCAAGAACTTTTAAGACTATGTCCACATTAATGGTGGTAGCACACAAAAATACCAAATGGTTACTACTCACTGCAGGGAGATTACTCATCACTCATATGTGAAAAATTTAATTCATATTAAAACATACCCTTAAATCCATATACCTCCTCCTCCTCCCCTGTGGATAACACAGCAACCCCCAGCACATGATTAAAGAGAACCAAACCACCTGCTATTAAAAATCACTACCCTCTACCAGGTCTGGACTGGGATTCACAATAGGTTCTGGCATTCCAAGTACACAATGGCCCTAGCAGCCCCCCACCAATAAAGAGTGACTGTCTATGGCAATTTAAAGCAGCCCCTCTGGCATTCCAAGTACACAATGGCCCTAGCAGCCCCCCACCAATAAATAGTGACTGTCTATGGCAATTTAAAGCAGCCCCTCTGGCATTAGCCAGAACTCACAGATTGCCAGTCCGAGCCTGCCCTCTACCCTACATAGCCCCCCTCCTTGCTCCCCCCCAGCCTAGGTGTTAACTCCTGCAATTGCCCATAATTCTTTACTTAACTCTCTTTGCAGAGTCAGCGCAGTGGAGCTCACGGGTGCCATCTTTGGTCTTCTTCAGTAAGTGAGCAGCATATCGGCGCATGCACAGTCCGGTTTGTGACAACTGTGCATGCCCCGAAAGTGATGAAAATTGCCGAAGGGAAGAGGATCCGAAGAAGAACGAAGAGCCAGAAGATTGCGCCCGTGAGCTCCGCTGCACTGGCTCTGCAAGGAGAGTTAAGGAAAGAATTAGGGGCAATTACAGGAGTTAACATCTAGTTTGGAAGGGAGCTATGTAGGGTAGGGTGTAGCGATTTTTATTAGTAGGGGGGTTTGTTTCCCCTTTAAAGGAACAGTAACACCAAAAAATAAAAGTTTTTTAAATAAATGACAATATAATGTACTGTTGCCCTGAACTGGTAAAAATTGTGGGTTTGCTTCAGAAACACAACTATAATTTATAGAAACAAGTGGTTGCATAGCCATGGGGGCAGCCATTCAAGCACAGGAGACACAGCAGATAACAGATAAGTTCTAAAGAATCCCACTGAATACTAAAGAGCTTATCTGGTATCTACTGTGTTTCCTGTGCCTTTTCTCCTTTTTCTAGCTCGAATGGCTGCCCCCATGGTTACACAGCAGCTTGTTTATATAAACTATAGTTGTGTTTCTGAAACAAACACACCAGCTGTTCCAGTGCAGCGCAACTGTGCATTATATTTTCAGTAGTTTAAAACACTTTAATTTTTTGGTGTTACTGTTCCTTTAAACACCTTAGGGGCCCCTAACAACAATTTCCAAATAGAGCAAACCCTACCAGGCTCAAGTCCCACGTACAGCATAGGGCAGGCAGAGTATGGTACACACAGGCAGAGTATGGTACACCCAGGGAACATAGAACAAGCAGAATATGGCACACACAGGTAGCATAGGACAGGCAGAGTATGGCACACACAGGGAGCATAGGTTCCCATGTGGTGGAATGCATCCTGAAACTCCCTTGTATAAGGGCCCTAAATTGATTGGGGTCACTCTCTATAATGGAATGTTTCTATATGGGATTATCCAATGGCACATACTATTAGAAAAGTGTATAGTTAACTTGTGCTATTCCTTCTTTTAATCTGCAAAGTCAGCAGAGGTTTTGCCGGAACAGGAGTGTATTGCTAAATGAACCCAAACACTTGAATTGTAATAATGTTTATATTCTCCCTTGGAGAGAGGCCACCTTGGCAGTTGTACTAGTTCGCATTAATATGGAATTTGTAATTGGTTCTTCACTTTCTAAGCCGCCAGCAGTAGAGGACATGTCCGCTCTTAGTAAATAAACAGTAGAGTAATGTTAGTGAGTTAAGTTAGGTAAAAATGATCTCATGCATAACCAGATGGGCCATTTGGTTTTATTTTGCTTCATGGTTAATTTACCATGGATTTGCTGCTGTATATTCCAATGAGCATCGCTTGCTGTCTTTCAGCATGTTGCCTCTCAGTGTGATTTCCCTTTCCTGATGGTGCCAGCTCACCTATCCCACTTACCTGTTACCCACCAGAAACTTCCAGGTTTACAGAGTTATCTACTTCCAGTGCATTTTGTAACACTCACAGAGATGTGCGAAATATGGCATACCTTCACAGAAACTATAAATATATTTATGGGCATTTTCATACAGAAGACGAAGCATGTTCTTTATTGCATTCAGCACTTTTTACTCTAAAGCTTCAATCCAGGGAACTTAAAGGAGTGGTTCACCTTTCAGTTAACTTTTAGTAAGTTATAGAACAGCCCGTTCTAAGCAAGTTTTAAATTGGTCATCATTATTTTTGTTTATATTTTTTTATTATTATTACTTCCTCTTCTGACTCTTTCCAGCTTTCAAATGGGGGTCACTGACCTCATCTAAAAGACAAATGCTCTGTAAAGCTACACATTTATTGTTATCGCTACTTTAACCACTCAACTTTCTATTCAGGCCCTCTCCTATGCATATTCCAGTATCTTATTCAAATCACTGCATGGTTACTAGGGTCATTTGGACCCTACCAACAAGATGGCTAAAACTGCAAACTGAAGAGCTGCTGAATAAAAAGCTAAATAATTCAGAAACCATAAAAAATGAAACCCAACTACAATTTGTCTCAGAATATCACTCTCTACATCATACCAAAAGTTAACTCAAATGTGAACAACCCCTTTAACCCCCTTGAGGGTGTGTTTTACCTATTATTTTAATTAAAAGATCTTTAAAGGAGATTTATGCTAATATGTTGGGCAGCCCCCATTGTGACAAATTTTTAACCTTGTTGCTGATATGTGTCTTCTACAAGTGGGACGCATGAACCAGTTTTTGGCACTTCCTTTCGGCAACGTGGGTATAAAGTCATTCGAAGGCTGTGTTTCTTGCTGTGGAATGCATGGACGATCTACCACAAGCAATTACATAAAATCTGTAAGAACCTCAGGGCTCACTAATCATTTTCACCACCAGAAAAATGCCTGTCACCAATCGGGCTGCTTGCCAGCTCTCTCTGTCCCCAGCAGTTACAGACATATTTCTGCCCATATTTGAATGCCATTTAATCCATCCAATTGTACCACTCCTCAAAGATTAATTGATAGCTGATGAATTAGCCCTTTGTTTCTGTAAATGCCTGGTGTTTAGAACAGCATGGTTTATACCCGATCCCTGTTTATCACAATTAAGAAATAAAACAATTTTATTCGGGGAGGCCCATTTATCAAAGTCCGAATTTATCTCAATATTTTCTGAAAACTACTCCAACTAAATCTGAACAGGTTTTTTCTCCTTATTTATCAATACAGTTTACTGAAAATTTTCTTTGCGGGGAAAACCTGAAAAAATTGTGAAAAAAACGAATTGTACACATTTTTTGGATTTTCCACCCGCAAACAACCCGATTTTTGCCCGATAACCACGAAATCTCCAGATTATTGCACGAAACCCAGCGCTGATCAAGATATCTTTGGGACTTCTCCCATTGACTTCGGCAGGTCTGAGATGCCGTATTTTTCGATTTGGACATAATAATAATAAATCCAGAAAAAATTTTTTTTTCCCCTAAATATTCGGATTTCATAGTAACAAAACATGCATTTTTCTGTTTTTTGGCATTTGGAGTTTAATAAATAACCCTCTAAATGTAATTTTTAATTATCCCTACAGGTCTGCATGGCTTCTGTCCCCACAACAATGGAGTTTATTTCTTTGACTATTGTAGCATGGAGTTTTACAAAACAAAGTTATTGTGAATTATAACAAAATGTACTTTAAGTACAGGTATGGGATCAATTATCTGGAAACCCGTTATCCAGAAACCTCCAAATTACAGGCTGCCTCCCATATACTCCATTATAATCAAATAATTCACATTTTTAAAAATCATTTCCCTTTCTCTGTAATAATAAAACAGTACCTTGTACTGGATCCAAACTAAGATGTAATTAATCCTTATTGGAAGCCAGACCAGCCTATTGGGTTTATTTAATATTTACATGATTTTCTAGTATGAAGCTCCAACTAACAGTACAATCCGTTATCTGGAAAACCCCGGGTACCGAGCATTCTGGTTAACAGGTCCCATACCTGTACTTATATTCTTTTTGCTATTACTGGCCCTTTAAAAACTGATTTCTG
Source organism: Xenopus petersii (assembly GCA_038501925.1). Classification (NCBI taxonomy): domain Eukaryota; kingdom Metazoa; phylum Chordata; class Amphibia; order Anura; family Pipidae; genus Xenopus; species Xenopus petersii. Next base: position 142,961,882 of record CM076674.1, read on the forward strand.
ACAGCAAAGTGGCCTCATTTTAGGTGTGTCTTGCTGGCTACACAGAAAATGATCTAAAGAAAAAAACTGCACTGGACAATAAAAATGCCTTAACCACAAAATGCTGCTATTTAGTAAATAATCTCTCTCGACACCACCTAGCACCCTCTTGTGGTTATGAAACATCTTTTCCTATTTGTTTCTAATGTACAGCATATTTATCTTGAGGAGACTACCCTTTTCTTATTTAGGTTGATGGACAACAGGGTGCAATGTTACCCCCCATCAAAATCAAAAACAGGCCAAGTCAGCAGCTTATTGGCCCGCATGTGGGACCATCCGAAGGGTGTCCCAAAGCGATATCTGTCCGAAAGTTGGCCAGATGACGGTCAGGTAGGGTAAAAAATCCTGTTGGATCGCGGCCACCTCAATGCGACATCGAGCGTATCTCCCTGTGTATGGCCACCTTAAGTCTACTAGAAAATCGTGTAAACATTAAATACACCCAAATAGGCTGATTTTACTTTTAAAGAGAATTAAATCTTAGTTTGGATTAAGTTCATGGTACTGTTTTATTATTACAGAGAAAAAGGAAATCATTTTAAAAAATGATAATTATTTGGATAAAATGGAGTCTATGGGAGCTTTTCTGTAAGTCTGAGCTTTCTGGATAATGGGTTTCTGGATAATTGATCCCATACCAGTACCGGCACTGTGTTAAACCTTATACTCATATAAAATATAGACATTATCAAAGCATGATATACAGTATTATATAATAAGAAGTAACATTTCCAAAAACCTGTATTCAGCCCACTATCAAATCAAGTTGTCCAGAGCTTTGAAGTCACATGACCTTAAAGGCTCATATTTTTTTTAGATATGGCTAAATCTAGAACCCAATTTAGCATCCCCCGCGGGCACACTGGATGACCTGATATTTAGGACCCTGACACTTTTATTTGATTGTTCAGAGATATTTTGTGCTTTAGTAGTAAGTTACATAGGCTTTGTTTGTTCCAGTGATGGATGTGCAACTATATTTGATGCCCGTCATAATTATATTTTATCTAAGTGCATTTCTATTTTATTTCCTGGTAGGATCCCCTGTCATGAAGCCCTTGGACCCCACTGGTTGGAGACATTGCACAGCAGTGTACCTGATCTCTCAATCTCTCCCTCTGAAAGGGTTTCCATTTTTGCCTGTACACTTGCAGTTAAGCCTTATGTAGGGATACATTGTACACTACAACAACTGCTGAACAGTGAATGACTTAACCTTTTATTTACCGGCACTGAATAAATAGCTCTCTCTCTGCTCAGTCTCTCATCTGAGTTCTCTTTCACCCCAGTCTCTCACAGCTGCCTTCTTGTTTTACTTTAACAGATTTGTTACCTGACAAATAGTATCCATCCTCTGCAGGTGTCCAGTTTCTCGATGGATCTCCAGTCTTAAGATGGCATGTATGTATTTAAATCACTACCATCTTCCTCGCTTTACAGACGTCAAGCTCATTGACATGCCAGCAGTGGTACCAGAGAAACAGAATAAATAATATAAAAGGTGTAATTAAAAGCCAAGTTGATAAAAAGATATAATGATTTTATTGACCCTTAAAAAATTCTTAAGCCAGGAACCAGAATTAATCAATGTAAATTCATAAAAATAAAATAGATGGTCACTTATTTACAAATCACAATGATAAAACATTCCTTATAGATTTTCTTTTAAAATAAATTACAGCTGGATGATCCCCCCCCCCAATCTCCAAAACAGGATTTAGCCAAGGCAAAGTCTTTGTGTGTGAGTTTTATTTATCCAAAAATAGTCAGTGTCCACAATATTGGAAAATAAGGTAAGTGGAACTCCTCTTAAAACAGGAAGTATAATGCAGCCTCTTAGTAGACTGAACAGGAATATATGTAGGTTCCACTGAGATCCCTTTGTCTAAAACACATTCTGGACTGTAAGGTGGACAAAGTGTGGACAGGAAATACAGCATGGAGTGAATCTTATTGAAAGGTGTTACATTCAGCAGACAGAATGGCACCAGTACCTGTAAGGGCTGTAGCAAAATTTCTTGGCAAATCGCAGACTAAAAGTGGCCATAGATGCACCGATAATATCATCCAAAACACATTTTCGGACAATTTTCAGTGCGTATATCATGGGAGACGAGCCGACCAATATTGGCAGAAGACTTGGATATCCTTTGGCTCATCAATCAGGCTGGCTGGAAAATTTTGATCTGCCATTGTAAGTGCTGAATCGTCAGATACAGGTAGGGGCAGACATACTAAGCTCGAGTGGGTACTTCGACCATCGAATTGGTCAAATTCGATCGAATTCGTTCAAATCAAATGATTCGAAACGATTCAAAGTAAAAATCGTTTGACTATTCGACCATTCGATAGTCAAAGTACTGTCTCTTTAAAAAATACTTTGACTTCATATTTTGCCAATTTAAACCTACTGAGCTGTAATGTTAGCCTATGGGGACCTTCCCCAGCACTTTTCTAAGCTTTTTGTGATCGAATAAAAATCGATCGCTTCAAATCATTCAAATCGTTCGATTCGAAGGATTTTATCATTCGATCGAACGATTTTTATTTGATCGTTCGATCTAAGTATTTGCGCTAAAATCCTTTGTATTTCATAATCGAATTCGAAGGATTTTACTTCAAAGGTCGAATTTGAGGGTTTATTAACCCTCGAAATTCGACCCTTGATAAATCTGCCCCGTAGAATTCTATTGTTTCTACCTGTATATCTGATGATTCAGTTCTACACATGTGTATTCAAAGAAAGAAAGATCTTTTCCAAAAATGATCGTAATTGCTACGTCTATGGTCACCTTAACCCTTTAAAAAATTGTGCTGCAATTACTCACAATCAAATAATCGGCCTTTTGATAAATAGGCCTCGATGGGTGAAGACACACAGAGCTACTAGTAGCAGCTTCTTGTCACGGCTACAAAATAGACAGTAGTGATAATTGACTTTGCTAAGACACTACTGGGGTAATGTAATATTGGTCTTTTAAAGCAAAAATTGTTCGCAATTCAAATAAATGTTCGCAAAGTGAACAATTTTGCCATTGCAAATACTTTGCCCCCATGTGACAGCAGAATAGCAATTGCAAATTTTATAATTTGAGAAAGTTTATGCCACCTTCAAGCAGGTCTTTAAGGTTCACAATATACATCGCAATGCAATAAAAGCGTTAAAGCAATAAAAGCCCAATAAAGAATATAACATTACAACATGCACATTTATAGTCACAAATTTGTTCTCTCAAATTTGATTACATTATGCCCTACGTGTGTTTTAGCAGAGGCAATTCTATGTATTGTCTATGGCAGGGTATTTTTTAGCCACAACAAGAAGTAGCTCCGAATTTACATTTATCTAGTGGAAAATGAAATACCACCATAAAGAGCCTAAACGTGGTTCAACTGTAAATAAAATGTTAGTATGATTTAAATATCTATCTTTTTTTGAAGCAGCTCACAATTTTGGATTTTAGCTGAAATCCGGTTACCAGAGTCCAATTAACTATAGAAACCAGGCAGTTATTTAAATAAGAAACTGGAATAGGAACTAGGAGAGGGCCAGAATAGAAATATAAGTCATAAAAAGTATCAGTAACTTATTATAGCATTACAGAGCAATGTATTTTGGCTGCTGGGGTCAGTAAACCCCATTTCAAAGCAGAGCTAATACTTTAAAAACTATAAAAATGAAGACAAGTTACATAAAAAAGGACTTTCTATACCATTTTAAAAGTTAACCTAAAGATGAACGACCTGTTATACTTGCAGCTACTTCGTCAGGTGACTTTTATTTTGCAGGCCCCAGTCTCTGAGTTGCTCAGACTGATAAAGATCACAAGAGGGATATAAAAAGGCTTCTCAGCTGCCAGTGGCTGAGGTCCCAGAATAGAGAGGACTCCATACAGTTCAGCAGCTTCCAGTTACACATACAAACAATCCCATGTCACGTGTTCTACATACTGGAAATAACACCCGAGATAAAATTCACTGTAACCCTAACTGGTTTTAAAAGAAGTAATCCTAGCAGAGAATAATGGATTACTTTATACCAACTCTGTAGGCACAGCATTTTCACAGTATAGTTTCTTTATATTATTTATTTGGGTAAAATCATAATAAATAAGACATTTAATAAATACAAAGAAATGATAATAATAGATTTATATTTAAAGGGGTGTTTCACCTTTAAAGGAGAAGGAAAGGTTTTTTAACTTGTGGGTGCCAAAACGTAGGCACCCCCAAGTGATCACATGTACTTACCTGAAACCCCGGGCTGGTGTTCCTATTAGAAGAAAACTGCACCGCCCGAGATTATTCCAGCGAGCACCACGGAACAATTGTGTTCTGGCTTCTTTCTAATGGGTGCGCATGCTCAGTAGCGTGAAAAGCCGACCTTTAACTTAAAAGTCGGCTATTTAGTTCCACTACGCATGCGTCTGCCCCAGGAAATTTGAAGATAAAAGAAGCCAGAAGACGATTGCTCTGTGATGCTCGCTGGAATAATCTCGGGCGGTGCAGTTTTCTTCTTATAGGAGCACCAGCCCGGGGTTTCAGGTAAGTGATCACTTGGGGGTGCCTAAGTTTTGACACCCACCAGTTAAAAGAGTTTTCCTTCTCCTTTAAAGTTGAAACACCCCTTTAAATATAAATCGATTTTTATATTTTTTTTGTATTTATTAAATGTCTTATTTATTATGTTTTTACCCAAATAAATAATATAAAGAAACTATACTGTGAAAATGAAGAGTGTGAAGAGTCCGGTGCAGTTTTCTTCTGATAGGGTTTCAGGTAAGTACATGTGATCACTTAAGGGGTGCCTAACTTTTGGCCCCCCCAAGTTAAAAGACCTTTCCTTTTCCTTGAAGTAAACGTTTAGTATGTTATACAATGACCAATTCTAAGCAACTTTTCAATTGGTCTTCATTTGTAAATAGTTTTTGAATTATTTGCCTTCTTCTTCTGACTCTTTCCGGTTTTCAAATGGAGGTCACTGACCCCAGCTAAAAAACAAATGCTCTGCAATTTGTTTTTTACCACTCATATTGCTATTACGATCATCCCATAAATATATTCTAGTCTCGTATTCAAAGCAACGCATGGTTGCTAGGGTAATTTCGATCCTAGAAATCACGTTATTGAAATTGCAAACTGGAGAGCTGCTGAATAAAACGCTAAATAACTCAAATGCAATGAAAATCAATTGCAAACTGTCTCAGAATATCACTCTCTACTGCTTACTAAAAGTTAACTCAAAGGTGAACCCCTTTAATGAATTTGGCCTGATAGGAACGATATTTAAGATGCTGCAATGTGCAGCTCCTGGGCTGGGTCCCCTTTTATAACTGATACAGGGTGCACAGACTATTAGTTGATCTTTATTCATGTTCTGCACAATGTAGTTAACATTGTTTTATTGGAAAACTTTATTTTTCTCTAAATATCAAGTAAAATACAGAGGCACATGCATATGATTTTGCTTGGGAAGCTTTATTTATGTGCATATTTGAGTTTATTCTTTTAAGAGCTGCTGTATTGTTGCTTTTCGAAGAAACCTAATGAATCTGATCCATAGACTCCAGTAATGCAGAGGCTTCCGCTTGCCAAATTAGCATGAGAATGTTGAATGTGTTAAAATATTTTAGCAAGTCATGTCTTAATATACCACCTACATGTAAAACTGGTGTTTTTGTCAAATGTCATGATTTATTGATATAGTGTCACTTTAGCGCCTCATTGTTGCTTCATGAAGATAGAAATCATGTTCTTTATTCTCAACATATTCATTTACAGTGTTGCAATAGGCGCTACTGTAACGCATCAGGAGAATGAAAGTGTAAATCTTTGTTTTATTTTGTTAGTAGATATTTCACAAGTTTGACTGCAGCTTTAAAGGAACAAGGGCAGTTGTATAACCCAGAAAAAGAAGAAGGCACATTTTGTATGAAGATAAAAAACTAAAACCAATTAAAGAATTTCTAAGAATTGACCATGCTATAACATACTAAGTTTTATTAATTTATCAAAGGTTGAATTGTAGGGGCAGATTCATCAAAGGTCAAATTTCGAATTCATGTGACTTTTTTTTAACTCTAATAAATTTGAATATACTCACAACTGGAGAATAAAAAAACTTGAATGTCTAATATTTAGGGATGTAGCGAACGTCGGAAAAAAAGTTCGCGAACATATTCGCGAACTTGCGCAAAAATGCGAGCGGTTCGCGAACGGTTCGCGAACCCCATAGACTACAATGGGAAGGCGAACTTTAACATCTAAAAAAGACATTTCTGGCCAGAAAAATTATTTTAAAGTTGTTTAAAGGGTGCAACGACCTGGACAGTGGCATGCCAGAGGGGGATCAAGGGCAAAAATGTATCTGAAAAATCTGCCTGTGTGTGCTTGGAAGAGATAGTGTAGGGGGAGAGCTGTTAGTGATTTCAGGGACAGATGATAGTAAGTTTGCTGGCTAGTAATCTGCTTGATACTGCTCTGTATTGGAACAAAAAAATAAATAAAAGCAGTCCTTACAAGGACTACTGTTATTGCAGCAGTCAGCAGATGAGATCAGAAGCAGGACAGCTGCCCACTGCAGCTACATACAGAGCACTGCAGTAGAAGGTAGATTACTAGCCAGCAAAGCTACCTAAGCTTAAATGTCCCTCAAACCCCTGCAGACTTCTGTCTCTCCAATAACAGAGCAGTATCAAAACGATTACTAGCCAGCAAACTTTCAACTGTCCCTGAAATCACTAACAGGCAGCAGCTCTCTCCCTACACTATCTCTTCAGCACACACAGGCAGAGTGAAAAAACGCTGCAGGGCTTCGGTTTTTATAGGGAAGGGGAGTGGTCCAGGGGAGAGCTTCCTGATTGGCTGCCATGTACCTGCTGGTCTGGGGTGAGAGGGCAAAAAAAAGCGCCAACAATGGCGAACCCAAAATGGCGAACGTCGCGCGACGTTCGCGAACTTCCGGCGAGCGCGAACACCCGATGTTCGCGCGAACAAGTTCGCCGGCGAACAGTTCGCGCCATCTCTACTAATATTCGATCTAATAGGAACGATCTGAAAACTCGATTGGTATTCGATTCATATTCAACTAAACTCGGATGAAGTTTTTTCTCCAAAAAAAACTTGAATGTCAGGAAGGCTATTAACATCTTCCAGTGGGTCATTAGACCTCTGCGATTGACTTCTATATGAACGTGGCAGGTTTTAGGTGGCAAATAGTCGATTTCTAGTTGTTCCCAGGGTCGAATTCGAGTTTGGATTATTTCCAACTTGAATTTGTAAGTTTTGACAAAAAATCCAACTTGAAAATTCGAATAAGAATTTACAATTTGACCCTTAATAAATCTGTCCCATTTTTTTATACCTCAAATGAACTCACAACTCAAACAGATTCTTAAAATTCAATCGAAAAAACTTGATTCAGCGAGTTCAGGGGTTAACAATTCGAAAACTCAAATTAATCAAGTTTTCGGTAGGAAAAAACCTCAAATCACTCAGATTGATCGAGTTTTTGGACAAAACCCTCAAACATCTCATGACGGCTATAACATTTTCAATTGGTTCAAGGGACCTCTGTCATTGACTCCTACATGACCTCGACAGGTTTTAGATGGTGTATTTTTTAATACAACCTATTTCCAGGGTCGGAGTATAATAAATCTTGAAAAATGTTAATTTTTTTTTTTTAAAAATTTCAGTTATTTTTTAACCCGAAAATATGACTTTGGACCAAAAAAAGAACTTTGAAAACTCAATTTTTTGTGGAAAATACAACTCAAACCTTAATAAATAATCCCCTAAAGGTGAACTACCCCTTTAAGGAGTCACCAAGGCAAAATGTATTGGCCTCTTGCACTCTCTAGAACAGAGGTCCCCAAACTAGTGGATTCTGGACTGCACAAAGACCACGGTCACATATGTGATCAATGCTTCTTAGCTCTCCTAGGAGTATTCTATGGGAATTTACTGCATTCCTACCTATATGTACAGGAAACTGACTAAATAATATGCTTATAATTTCCATGTAACAACTGCCCATGTTCTAAAAACAAGAAAGGAATAACATTGCCTCTACAGCTGGAGATGATTGGGGCAGTTTCAGGGCAAGTTTACTGACCTAAAACCTTTCTGAGGGTCCCCTAGGCTTTTTAATATGATATCTTGGTTTGACCTGTTACTTCAACCCCCAGAGTGAGATTACTGGAGTTCATGGTTTGGCTGCAGGTTGTACTTTTCACTAGCAGTAAATTAGTGCAGGGAGTATCATGGTTAACTAATGATTGAAATGTACTATGCTTGGAGGTAAGTACATCACTCTCTGCTGGCAAAGCAAATGGATTGTAACAAGGCACTCTTTCTTTTTGAGCTCTTATTTCTGCATAATAAAAGGAAACCATACACTGTAAAACAATAAAATCATCATCAACAAGCCTGTGTTCTGTGAAGAGAAATGATACCACTGCAGTGGTGCCAGTTTCACCATTATTGTAATGCGGCTTAGCTATTAAATAGGGGAATCTAATAATATTAAGGTCTGCAGAGTAACCTTGATCTCTCACTTTTCCTTTCTTAGTTTATTCAATGCTTCCTTTAACATACTGCTCTCATCTGCTAAACTTTGTAACCTCTGGCTTTGTTTATTATTTAGTTGCCTCTATTATTTATTTCACTGCTGTACAGTTTCAACTGCCTATTTGGAAATACTATAGAAACTAATATTTGGAAACACATATACAGAAGTAACTAATAAATAATCCTCTCAGTTGAGATGATGTCCATCATTCTCACAAAATTCCACATTTATCGGTAACATAAAGAATAAATGCTTTATTTCAATTAAGGTTTATCAGATTGCTTTTCCCTTAATTAGACAAGGAAGTAGCATCATTTATTGTGTACAATGCTTTCAAACAATAATTGTGGAATTGGGATCTACCCAAGCAGGGGCCAACAAGAGATGAGAAGGGCTTTTTATGGTGGAGACATGACATTATACAATGGCTTGGTGTTGGGGCTGAGAAAGTAGGCATTAATACAGAGCAAAGGGTTATTTTAAAACCCAGAAACATGAAACACTACTGGGTAGTGATGGGCAAATTTCTCCTGCAAAAATTGCGAAATGGCGAATTTTGATGCCCGCATCAATTCGCCCCAATTTTGATTATCACGTCAATTTTGACGCCGACGTTAAAGTCAATGAGCATCTGAATAGTGTTGACGCACAACATTTTGGACGCAATCTATGTTTCCGAACTGCGCATCAAAAATGTTTTGATGCGGCAACTTATTGCCGGCGAAATTTAAGCAAATGTATTCACTGCCGGTGAAATGCTGAAATTCACGGCGAATTTCCGCCAGGCGAATTTATTCGTCCATCACTACTACTGGGTATTCATAGCATGTTTTAAAATGTCAGTGAGTTGCCATACTTTTTGCTCTGGCAAGGTAAATTAAAATATCAGTAATTAACTCCTATGAAATAATGCCCAATATCTAAAATATCATTAAAGATATGACAACACTTTTTTATTTATGTTTATTAAATATATCACTTAGAGCTTTATGCCTTTTTGTCCCACTTACTAATTGCAATCCTTTGGCGTGGTCCTTAAATATTAGTAGATAGTTGGTCTAGCTCAATCTCATATCATGAACAAAGTGAACCTGCATGATGCTAAAAATAAGCATTTAGGGAGAGACTGGGGGGTCCTACATTTATATGGCTATCAAAGGTCGAATTTTAGTTTCAAATGGTTTCTTATTTAAAGGGAAAAATTTTTTTTTTTCAAAATGAATCAGTTAATAGTAGGGATGGGCGAATTTTTTCGCCTCGTTTCGCTGAAAAAAGGACGCCCATAGACGTCAAAATAATTTCGCAGCGCGACAAAATTTTTTTGACGCCCATAGACTTTAATGGGCGTCTGCGACATTTTGTTGGCGGCGAATTTTTGGCGAAACGAAACGGTCAAATTCGCCCATCCCTAGTTAATATTGCTGCTCCAGCAGAATTCTGCACTGAAATCCATTTCTCAAAAGAGCAAACAGATTTTTTTATATTCAATTTTGAAATCTGACATGGGGCTAGACATTTTGTCAATTTCCCAGCTGCCCCATGTCATGTGACTTGTGCCTGCACTTTAGGAGAGAAATGCTTTCTGGCAGGCTGCTGTTTTTCCTTCTCAATGTAACTGAATGTGTCTCAGTGGGACATGGGTTTTTACTATTGAGTGCTGTTCTTAGATCTATCAGGCAGCAGTTATCTTGTGTTAGGGAGCTGTTATCTGGTTACCATTGTTCTTTTGTTTGTCTGCTGGGGGGGGGGGGAAGGGAGGGGGTGATATCAGTCCAACTTGCAGTACAGCAGTAAAGAGTGATTGAAGTTTATCAGAGCACAAGTCACATGACCAGGGGCAGCTGGGAAATTGACAAAATGTCTAGCCCTATGTCAGATTTCAAAATTGAATATAAAAAAATCTGTTTGCTCTTTTGAGAAATGGATTTCAGTGCAGAATTCTGCTGGAGCAGCACTATTAACTGATTCATTTTGAAAAAAAAAAAAATTCTCATGACAGTATCCCTTTAAGGAAAAATTTGAATGTAAAAAAACTTGAATCAATAAGTTTGGGGGTTAACATCCCAAAAAATTAAAATTGATCAAGTTTTTCAGAGGGAAAAAACTCTAATCGCTCAAATTTTAGGGCAAAACTCTATGGAAAAAACGTGAACATCATGAAGGCTATTAACATCTTCAAATGGTTCAAGGGACCTCTGCCATTGACTCCTTCATGAGCTATTTCCAGGCTCAGGGTATAACACATGTCAAAAAAATTTAGTTTTTTTTTAACCTGAAAATGTGAATTTTGACCAAAAAATAAACTCGAATTTTCATGGAAAACATTACTCGATCCTTAATAAATAACCCCCTTAGAGAAAAGTTAACAATGTTAATTTTGCTACTGATTTCATGAAAAGTTAGGAATGGATGATTTCTCGTAAAAGAGTAATTTATGTATTCCCCTGCTACTGGTGCATGTCTGTCTTTTGCAGAGTGCAGTGATGGAAGCTGCCCTGTACTTGCTGCCTACCACAGGGCTCTATATTGCAATGCACCTTTGAACGCACCATAACTGCATGTTTAAACAATGGGCATGGATAGGGGACAGGAAGGGGAATGCCTATGTGCACCTCTGCCACCTCATGAATATAGTATGCTGAATGCACACAATGCTGGCCCAATAGGTGTGAGCGCCTATGGCCAAGGGCAGACAGAGCTTTGTCTCTGCTGCTCTCAGCCTGTGTATTTTTTCAGGCTGAGACAAATGAATCTGCACCGTGCCCCATCTCCATTGATCTGAATTAGATCTACTTGGTCGACCCAAATACACAAAAGCAGGCATTTGCATCTTCAGGCACTCTGCTCTGCTGAGTGTGACTGCAAATGAATGGAGATGGGGCATGGAGTGGATCCGAAACATCATACAATAACCCTAGTTATAACTGCAGGCAGAAGAGGTACATACCAGGGCCCCCCTACCAGTGCACCCTAGGCACATGTCTCTTCTGCCTGCCCCTAGTTCCATCCCTGAATGCAGATCTCTTTTTCTCTGAATTGCAGAGACCTGCAGCCATTCTGCAAAGTGTAGGTTAATGTGCACCCTGCCTTGCACTAGGTAAATAAGCCTTAAAGGAGAACTAAAGTCTAACTAAACAAGTAGGCTAGAAATGTTGTACATTATGTTTTGGGCTTCTATACCAGCAAAAGGCAACCACAATGTATTAACAGTAAAGATCTGTGCCTCCAAAGATGCCCCAGTAGCTCCCTATCTGCTTTTCTGCTGATTCACTGCACATGCTCTGTGCTGCTGTCACTTACTGAGCTTAGGGACCCACTCACAATATACAGTACACATAGAATAGAAATGTCACAATATAAGGCTGATTAGTAATTAATACAGATAATTATTACATGGCAGCACAGAAACCAGTGCAACTAGCATCAGAATTTAATATTCAGCCCTGTAGCATCAGCTTATATTACAAACAAACCTTATTTTCTGCTTGATAATTTGCAACAACCCCTAAGTTTAGCTTCGCAACAGCTGCTCAGAGCCCACTGAGCATGTGAGTATCACAGACACTTTCCAAGATGGTGACCCCCTGTGACAAGTTTGAAGTCCTGGATCATTGCTGCTTTTGAGAAGCTGAAACTTTAGGTTGGTGCAATAAGTTCAGTATATAAAATATGGCATTTTTAGTTGTATCAAATTTTTAGGCTTTAGTTCTCATTTATCATCTAAAATCTGAAGGCCAGTTTTTTCTTTTTGGTAGGACAAGTAGTTAACAATTTAGAAAAGGGAGGATTTAAAGTGCTTCTGGTTATTGAGAGTTGGCTAAGGGCAACTGCAGCATTAGGCATCTGCAAAGATATTGTTTCAAGTAGTTCGGAGACTTTATTTCACAGGGGAGGACTTCTAGAATCTAATTTCAGCCACCTCAGAAGGTTTGGCTTCATTTTATCCTTGGAAGCATCCAATAGAGTAATTGCTTTTACAGGAGAAGAGATAAAAGCATCATGTCTGAATATTCTGGCTTGGGACAAAGTCATATGTCCGGAAAGAGAAGATGCATGATATGAACTTGCTGCCCAACAATGAGGAATGGTCCACATCCAGTCAAGCATGTGATAAATGACTGCGGGGAGATTATACTTGTTCCAGTGGATTAGGTTCTCTGTCTATATCACTGCACTTCAGGGAACAGAGAAGTGTATTCTATGACCTAATCTCAGCTCCCGGCCAAAAATTTATTTCACGCAACTTGTAGATGCCAAACTTCTCTGCTTTTTATTTTCCCTTTTTAAGGACCCAGTTAAGCTACACAAAATACTTTGGTTATTCTTTAAAATTGACAAAGCTATGTTAAAGTATGAATAACATTAAAGAGGAAAACCCTATTTTAATATTTTTTTTTTAGATTCTTCTTATAATGAAAGAAACCTTTAAGTATTATGTAATCTTTATCTATACATGGCATATAATAAAAAAAGGTGCAACTATTAAATGGTTTGCATATACAATTTCTTAATTCCAGGTCTCCATGGCCTGACAATGACCAGATGTCAAGAATGTAATTACTTGAATACAGATGAGTCAATAAACAGTTTAGCAATATTGAATTAAAAGGGGCCTATGATTGTGAATTCCAAGAATAAAAAAAACAAGATTTAATAACAAGACAAGATTTAATAATTTTTACAGTGTAAATTACATTTATTTTGCTGGATTAACATCATACAATAGGATATTGAACTATTTCTTAAAGGGATACTGTCATGGGAATTTTTTTTTCCAAAATGAATCAGTTAATAGTGCTGCTCCAGCAGAATTCTGCACTGAAATCCATTTCTCAAAAGACCAGACATATTGTCAATTTCCCAGCTGCCCCAAGTCATGTGACTTGTGCTATAATAAACTTCAATCACTCTTTACTGCTGTACTGCAAGTTGGAGTGATATCACCCCCTCCCCCCCCCCCCCACAGCCAAACAAAAGAACAATGGGAAGGTAACCTGCCAGAAAGCATTACTCTCCTAAAGTGCAGGCACAAGTCACATGACCAGGGGCAGCTGGGAAATTGACAAAATGTCTAGCCCCATGTCAGATTTCAAAATTGAATATAAAAAAATCTGTTTGCTCTTTTGAGAAATAGATTTCAGTGCAGAATTCTGCTGGAGTAGCACTATTAACTGATACGTTTTGAAAAAAACATGTTTTCCGATGACAGGATCCCTTTAAGGTGATAGCCCCCTTTAAGTTGGGTAATGCCTAGGGTAGTATACAAAATATCTTTCCTAACTAGTTTCTTATTAATATTTATATTAGTATACAAATTGCATTTCCTGAACCAGAGGCATCTCCTGTTATCAAGGACACATTTCAGTTTGGTGCTGCATTCCATTGCTGCAGACTACCAACTGCCCCAGTTGCCAGATTTAGCAGTAAGTCTTGTGGTAGCACGGGCCCACGGGGACCTACATATAAATAGGGCATTGCCCGTTAACACTCACAATTCCTGTAGGCTTTCATAAACAATGTTAATATCATACATGCTAACAAATAGGTTAACCAAATCATCTTCTGTCACAAGTTCATGATTCCCTTGGCACAATTCCTACACATAACTACCCTGTTTGGCTACACTTCACTGTGTACCATGAAATGTTTTGTTTCTTGAGTTAGTAACATAAAAAGTCATAATGAAACTGCCAGCTAAGTGGCACGTTGTGATTGAGCACAGAGGATTTAATATATTAGTTGCTTCATTCTCTGTACTGTCTTTGTTTTGCTTGCCCAGTGGCATAAATAGCTGTTACACACAGAGGCGGGCCAGGCAGGCCAGGCTCCCTAGGCAGCCGGCCAGCTTGCCCCCTGCCTTAACGCGGGTTGCATAGTGCGCAAGCTCAGTTACAGGCAGAAGAGGTAATCATTGCACCCTAGGCAGCTGCCTCTTCTGCCTATCTTTAGTTCCGGCCCTGGTTACACAGCAAAATCATTTGCAAGACATTCTAAATTCTACATCCTTTTCTTTAGCCTTCATCCAATTTCTTTGCAACAGTCTCATACAGTTTAGTAAAAGGCCAGAAAATATTGTACAGTGGTGTATCTATATATTAAGCCCCACAGTAGCAAGGGGATCTGGGGGACAGGGGGTCTGCTTCCCCTGTAGAAACTATAGTACCTGACAGACCATCCCCATTCACCACTGATATGGTACAAATGTATATTTATGTGTGCTGACATGGACTGTTATTCATCTGGTAAAATTTATATAAAATAACATTATAAAATAGTATGGTATGGGACCTGTTATCCAGAATGCTTCGGACCTGGGGTTTTTCAGATTCCGTAATTTGAATCTCCATACTTTAGGTCTAATAAAAATAATTCTAAAAACTAAATCTGATACAATTGCTTTGCCTCTAATACAGTAAGGGTTAATTATATCTTAGTTTGGATTAAGTACAATGTACCAGGGTTTTTAAGCACATCCGTCTGTTTAAAGATCATGTTTCAGAACCTATTATTTTCTCATTTTACAGCTATTTCTCAAGTGACAGCTATTTGTGTATCAAAATCATAGTGTTATTGCAAAACAAAAGGCAAAACACACACAAACGTCCAGACTAATGGTTCCTCGGTCTCTTTTTACCCCTGCACGTGTACCCTGTAGAGTTTCTGTAAGATGAATATAGATTTTTATCTCTGCAAAACCATGAAAAATTCAACATTTCAAGTTGTCTTCAGGCTTTCTCTAAACAGGAATATAACAGTGCTCTATTGTCATCAATGCAATTTGGCTGATTGTGTTTAGATTAGAAGATATCTGGCCTGTTTTTCATTATAGAGATCATGGTAAGGCAAACCATAAATACACTAAGGAATTCCTGCATATTGGCTGGGGGTGTTTATCCACAGTTAATATTTGTACAACTCAGCAGGTGGGATTGAAACTATAGAGGAAAGATTACCACAGAGTTTACACATCACTACAAGCTCTGGTGGCTTCAGTCCAGTTCCATATCACAGATCTGTTTTATTCAGAAACCAAATATTGTAACAAAGGCTTCACTGTAGTTTATAATCAGTAAAATAGACCCTTAGGGCAGAGACACACGGTCAGATCCGGAGAGATTAATCGCCTGGCGACAAATCTTCTCTTCTCGGGGCGACTTATCTCCCCGAACTGCCTTCCCCTGCCTTCCCGCAGGCTAGAATGAAAATCGTCAGCGGGATGGCACTCGGAGTGCTTTGTTTTCCGAAGTCGCCCGCTTTCCTCATGAGGCAACTTGGGGCGACTTTGGAAAACAAAGCCCTCCGAGTGCCACCCCGCTGGCGATTTTCATTCTAGATGGTGAGAAGGCAGGGGAAGGCAGTTCAGGGAGATTAGTCGCGCCGAAGAAAAGGAGATTTGTTGCCGGGCGACTAATCTCCCCAAATCTGACCTTGTGTCTCTGCCCTTAAATGGACATGATACTGATTATCGTGTACTAATATTTATTCATTGGACAAATACATATCCACAGATATAAGTTACTGTTTTATCCTGATTGATTTCTGATTATTTGATTCTGATTATTTGATTTTGAGGGTAAGGAAACACACTGCAAATAATCTCCTGTGTGACTACATACTTTAGACATATACAACAGTGTGCAAAAAGTGCAAGTGCAATAAATGGAGCTAATTGCCATGTTCTAAGCACGTTTACCATTTTTTATATAATAATTGTACCTGTCGCTATCATGCTAAAACCTGCACTTGCTTATAAATAGTGCACGTGAATCATCACTTTCTGTAGGCATATCCTCAGGCTGGTACTCAGCAAAAAACTGCTTCTTCTTTCTTTGCGCAGGAGCACATGCGCAGTAGTGCAAAAAGCCGAACTTTAATGAAGAAGTTGGGTATTTCGTTCTGGGTATGTGTCTGCCCAGGGAAATTTGGAGAAAGAAGAAGAAGGAAGACTATAGCTCTATGGTGCTTGCTGGAATAACCCCCAGACCAATGCAGTTTTCTCCTGATCACTGGCCCGGGGTGTGAGGTAAGTATATATACTTATACTTATAAATAGGCCTTTCCTTCTCCTTTAAGGTGTTAAGTACAAGTTCCGTTTCACCCAAACACACTGCATATTGCATCTTTCCCTAATGCACTAATGTAAGAGCTACAGGTACAACGGCGAGACCAAATTTTAGTCCCCCAGCATGGATTCACAGATGACCTGCATTGAGTGCAAAATCACTGGTCATGTGCAAAATGATGGGTCTGTTTTTGAGCACAGGTACAAACAAGTGCTGCATTAATAACATATTAATTGGTGTATTTTTGTGCCCATTAACCAGATTTACTTTGTTTTCTATCAATAATTAAAGGGATATTGTCATGGGAAAAAACATTTTTTTCAAAAATAAATTTAATCATTAATCAGTTAATAGTGCTGCTCCAGCAGAATTCTGCACTGAAATCCATTTCTCAAAAGAGCAAACAGATTTTTTTATATTCAATTTTGAAACCTGACATGGGGCTAGACATATTGTCAATTTCCCAGCTGCCCCAAGTCATGTGACTTGTGCTCTGATAAACTTCAATCGCTCTTTACTGCTGTACTGCAAGTTGGAGTGATATCATCCCCTCCCTTATCCCCCCCATCAGCAAAACAAAAGAACAATGGGAAGGTAACCAGATAGCAGCTCCCTAACACAAGATAACAGCTGCCTGGTAGATCTAAGAACAGCACCCAATAGTAAAAGCCCATGTCCCACTGAGACACATTCAGTTACATTGAGAAGGAAAAATAGCAGCCTGCCAGAAAGTATTTCTCTCCTAAAGTGCAGCAATTCAACAATTATGGATCCGCACACACCAGTTTTTCTGCAGTGGGGAAACCCCCTTTCTTTTATTTATATTCACCACCAATATCAACGTTTCGGGGGGTACAACCTCCCTTCGTCAGGAAAGGTTGATATTGGTGGTGAATATAAATAAAAGAAAGGGGGTTTCCCCACTGCAGAAAAACTGGTGTGTGCGGATCCATAATTGTTGAATTGCTGTTGTTGGAGGGCCTCGTCGGGTCGGTGGATAACCAGCACCACTAGAGCAGCGAAAGTGAGTAAATTTCCAGGTGTGCGGCGTAACCACTTTAATACTATTGACTCTCCTAAAGTGCAGGCACAAGTCACATGACCAGGGGCAGCTGGGAAATTGACAAAATGTCTAGCCCCATGTCAGATTTCAAAATTGAATATAAAAAAATCTGTTTGCTCTTTTGAGAAATGGATTTCAGCGCTCGAGCAGCACTATTAACCGATTCATTCTGAAAAAAATGTTTTTTCCCATGACCATATCCGTTTAAAGAGCTCTACTCTAGTGATGGGCAGTCCGGCCCAATACCCGGGTCAGGTGGGTTCGGGCTGAGTTTGGCTCACCATTTACAGGTTGCAGGCAGGTTTGGGTTGAGCTCATTTGCCTGCTGTCCCCGCCCACGATCTTACAATGCCGGCTTTATAGACATCCCTGCCCCTTTTGTGACATCATCAGTGCTATAAATAGAGGGGAGAAGGCGGGTGTGGGCATGCTCGGGTTGGGTGTGGGCGGGTTTGAGTCGGGTGCGGGTCGAGTTTTTCTTGACCCCCACATCAGTACTCATAGGTGGATTTGGATGTTATGACTGTCATTTTTAAAAGGTACATACTTGTACTTTTAAAGCCTTGTAAGTATGTATTGTGGGCAATATGGGTTTATATGTTGTTCATCTAAAAAATACTGTTATTTTAGAACTCACATAGGGTTGAATAAAAATCCCTGCCCCTACAAACCTTAAAAACATTTGAAATAGATAGTTAGACAGAGATTGAAAAAAAGTTACACACCCATCAAGTTCACACATCAAAATAATACTAATTTCTAATTTATTGTTAATTTAATAATTATGTACTGGATCCATTAGTACAAATACCACAAGAATGCACTTGCTTTACTGCTCTTAATCTAAAAAAAAACCTTCTTTATCTATAATGCTAACAAACAAAATGGCAATCTAGAAAATCTTGCAAATACCAATGTGACTTTATAATGGGCCAATTTGAGTTTGTTTTGGCTTTTTCTGTACCTGAAATGAAAGAACCTATTTTGAATCTTAGTCCTGAAATGTTAATGCTTCAATAATTTTGATTGGTTATCTGTAAAATATGTTGGGAAAATAAAAACATTGGTACAGAGAAAACAAGTTTATTCCCACCACTAAATGCAGTGTGATATTAATGAAAGGAGAACTCGAAGCCCTAACAAACGGAGTCTACCAATATGCACATTGGCTCAGTGTTCTCCCCAGAAAATGGCTTCAACTGGGTGGGATGAAAAAGTAGCTGGGGGGGGGAATAAATATTTGAGTTATCAGTAATATGGGCACTTCATGAAGCTGCTGTAAAGTGAAAGCTCTAAACAACAGGACATTTTCTTTGGGGAGGAACAAGCAGAACAATAGTATTTAGGAGCTGGGAACACTTGCAGGCACATGGGTGCATTGGCAGAGAGATAGGAGCAGAGCAAGAAGCTTACAAAACTGCTGTAAGAAGTGCCTGGCTAAAAGCACAGAACACTGGAGGGTCCTTGCATACGAATGGTGACCATTGGCTGATGTGATTTGTTTTTCCTTCTTCATTAACCCCCCTCCCCCTTATTATTCATGGACATTTTGGTGCTCATTTCCCAAATGGTTTATAGTCTGAATTGATCAGTCTTGACTGTGCTGGTGATTCCACACATGTAGTGAAAGTAGTCTTGTGTTTATAATCTGTCTGTGTGTGGCCAGCATAATAGGGTACCAACATTTCTTCTTACACAGCACTAACAATAGTAGCCAGTGATCTTCTCTCTGCAAAGTCTAAGGCCTAGTTCTCTCTCCTTCTGCTTTTTGACATTAATTCTGTTTGTAATATAGTTGATCACCCTCCCCATCTGCACTTACACAGTCTGCACGGCAATGTTTATTCTTAGTTGTCTAAGTTAGTCATCTCTTTGTTAATGACACCAACATTTATTCCTCCATTCTCTCCCTTCCTTATTTATTCCTTCATTAACTACCTACTGTAGCTGTATCTTGATGTATACAGAGCTCATGACAGTTCCCCATCTACCCATCAACTACCACAACTATACCAGACATCTCCATATAGGTAAACAATATCTACCTCATTTCTGCCTTGCATACTTACATACTGCTGATTAAGTGATATATACTCTCCTTGACTCACCACATCTTTTCTCTCACTAACTCGTGCTGCTTTCATGTACAATATCACAAAATCCATACCTTAATATATATATATATATATGCCACCAAAACGTTTTTGCTGGCACTCCCTGCTACAGTTGATATGAATGCTTTTCCAAGAGTCATCTTCCTTGCATCCCCTTTCTTCTGACTATCCACTATACAGCCACCGTATCCTGTCATTTCCAGAATAACATTTACAAAACATATACAAAATTCTACTCTTTTTGCTCTTTTAAAATACAGTCTTTGTCCCACCCATAATATAGTACTTTAATTTTCTCTTATTACCTGCTCTAGAGTTCCCTTGCAGGGCTGCAGCACCTCATCTATGGAAAATCACTCCCTACATACAGTACACACAATTCTAAACACAAACACACATATAAGTGCATATCATTGCAAACACAGTCACAGTCACAGTGTGCTGCAGTGTTATACATTTCATAATATTTCACTGCCTGAAAGTACATGAAATGCTAGAAAATGTTGCCGCAAGTAAATCACACAACGCACTAAAAGTACTTGAATAAAAGCTTGTTGAATACTGATCAGTATACTTGGTATTTAACTATTTTTTATTTATGTATTTATTTTATTAAGGGTCGAATTGAAAATTAGAATTAGAATTTTCTAATTTTTTTATGGTCAACACAGTCAAATTGGACTAGAGAATTATGCAAACTCGATTCGAGTTTTTATTAAAAACTCTAATTAGATTTTCGAGATTTATCATACTCCGGCCCTTTAAGAATTTGAATTAGACTATTCGCCTAAAAACTGTAATTATTGTATAAGTCAATGGGAGAGGTGCAGTGACCAATTTGGAGTTGTTTGTAGCCTTCGGAGAAAAAACTTGAATCGAGTTTTGAATTGGTCTAATTAGATTAGAGTTTTAGGGGCCGATTCACGAAGGGTCGAATTTCGAAGTTAAAAATACTTCGAAATTCGACCCTCGAATTGAAATCCTTCGACTTCGAATATCGAAGTCGAAGGATTTAGCGCTAATCCTGCGATCGAACGATCGAAGGATTTTTCGTTCGATCGAACGATTAAATCCTTCTAATCGAACGATTCGAAGGATTTTAATCAAACGATCGAAGGAAAATCCTTCGATCAAAAAAAGGTTAGCAAGCCTATGGGGACCTTCCCCATAGGCTAACATTGACTTCGGTAGGTTTTATCTGCCGAAGTAGGGGGTCGAAGTTTTTTTTAAAGGGCAAGTACTTCGACTATCGAATAGTCGAATAGTCGAACGATTTTTACTTCGAATCGTTCGATTTCGTTCGACTTCGATCGAATTCGATCGAATTTAACCAATTCGATGGTCGAAGTACCCAAAAAAAACTTCGAAATTCGAAGTTTTTTTCATTCGAACCCTTCACTCGAGCTGAGTGAATCGGCCCCTTAGAGTCTGTAAAATTTGTATGAGTTTGGGATATTAGATTTCTTTCTTAAATACCCCCCAGATGAATTTCGTGTATATTCGAATTCAAGAGAGTTTAAAAAACTCACATGAATTCGAAATGTGACCCTTGATAAATGTGCCTCCAAGTGTTAGAAAAGCAGTAAAATGCATCAACAATGCATAAAGTTTGTTCCTATGTGTATGAGACCTCTGCTTGCTTTCAGCCATTCCCTTTAAACACTTTTAAAGAAATATATTCTTAAGAACTCCACCTTGTTTCTGCAAAATTCTATATAAACCTTAAATGGTTTCTATAAACAAGTTCAGCATAATGTGGCATAACACTACATTTTTGACTAAAAAAAAACAGACACAAGACAACAAAATAAATACTATATACACTTAATAGCAGTGTGTCATGGGTTTGATTTTGGGATTACATGAGATTTAAATGAGCTACCCTTTTTCATGCAGGTTTTCTATGGGTGCTTAGGTTTTCACACACAGTCCAAAGCCTTCCCATAGGTAAACTGACTTCTAATGAAATCATGTGTTTTCATGTCCATAAAACATTTTATCGCTGTGTAATAAGGGCTGTCCAATTTGAGGCTTATGCGCTAGATGAGGCCCTTGAAGGGCTTTCTATGGACCCCACTGTGTTCAAGGTCTCTGTAGACGTCTTTGTTATTTTAATATAACACAGCCCTTGAACATACAGTTTGACAATCGGTCCACTGCACGTAAAGTGTTGCACAGCACTGATATAACTCATCTGGTTAGTTAATATTCCAATATATACAAACAGAGAAATTCAGAGGGAGATCTTGCTCCAGCTTGCTTTCCCTGTTCCCTTCCGCTGAACTGAGGGTTATCACTTCCCGCCAGTAGGGGTGATATCTGTGGGTGACAAATGTGTCACAAGTTCCTGCAATATGAAGATATGACCTTAGGGCTTTAATATTTCAACCAATTGGTTTTCCCAGACATAGGTGTGGATTTCTTGTTAAGATTAACAAAAGAGCTCAACTTGTTTTACAGTTATACGTGTTGTATTTACAAGCTAATGGGAAAAGTTCACTGACTGGTTGCGTAGTTTAGCTATAAGCCTCCACTGCCTTGCGTTGTGTATAGAGAACTTGATTCAGTACAATTAGGAAGCAAGAGTGCCTTCCTTGTATCTTTTTAAATTAATCAAAAGGAAGGGTTCTGCGTATGGACAACCATTCAGATAACGATCCACCCTAACAATAAACTTTATAATAAATCTCTAGAGTCTTATCCACTAGCTTCACAAGTTTACATAAAACCAAACTTACAGGTATTTTGTCCCTATAACACCCATAATCAATTCTGGGGCAAGGTGATTGGTTCCATAGACAAACCAGGTCCAGGTGCCCCATGCATGTTAAAGGAATTCAGTCATGATTGATATGGTTTACTTTTTATTTTTAAACGATACTGTGTACATTGCAAATAATTCACTCTACCATTTTGAATTTTATTCTTGAACCAACAAATGAAAGTTTTTGGCTGTAATATTGGTGTGGAGGCAGTCATCTCAGGGTATTGTGCCATTTACTAAACTTTAAGAAGGAGCCAGCACTTCAAGATGGATCTGCTTTGAGAAAGCAATTGTTTCTCCCCTTCTCATTGTACTTCAATACGACCCAAGTTATGCTCCCCAGCTCCACCTAATGGTAGAGATAAGACTAGCACCAAAGCAGGAGTTTTTCCGGCACAAGTCACATGGTTGGGGCACCTTGAAAAATGGACATCATGTCTAGCCCCATGTCAAATTTCAAAATTATCTCTAAAAAAATCTGTTTTCTCTTTTAAAAAACATATTTCATTGCAGAGTTCTGCTGGAGCAGCATTATTAACTGATGCGTTTTGGATACTGAAACAGTATGCCTTTAACACTTTGATGGAAATGACATGCATAAATAAAGCTTTTTGTTTTCAATACAATTATCAGCATTCATGTCTTGATATCTCTGGTCATTGTATAATTTCTTCCCAATTTTTGTGGAGTACCCAAGGGTATAAAAAAAAATCTAAATCTATCAAATTACATTTTTCAATGATCCTAGCTGAATTTATATTTTTCCCAAAGAACATAAGAAAACAAATCCTAAAAAGGCATTAGAAATTTAAGCAAATATAGACAACTGAAATTCTCCCAGGATCTTGAACAGCACGTACATTTTCACAACTGGTTTAATTAGGACATGTTTGTACAATTGAACAGTAACATCATGCCAAGGCTTCAACCCTAGTAATTGAAAATTCACACACCATTCACACTTTCTTCCAGATAATTGCATGTTAAGGATCACAGTCAGTAGCATCAGATCCCTTTAAATTTCATTGCCCACATCAGGTTCTAAGGGATTTAAAATCCGCTTTGTGTCAATCATCAGTGCTTTTAATGCACTACAGATACCTTGCACAGCAAAGGTTCTCATATTCTTACTAGCTAAGCTATGATGACCAGATATAATCTGAGATAATTATGGCTGCATCTGTAGTTCCCTATTAGTTGAAGCACTGGTAAGTCAATGTAAAACATTCACAGACCTTTCATAGCAAGTACAAACTACACACTGAATCTGCTGCTAAGTCAATATCTCTGTTCAGTATATGAATTGCTACAATGGAACCCTATTTGCTTACACACAGGGGTGTAATTCTATGGCCCAGTACCTCCCAATAAAAATGCTGGGCCCCTGTCACATGCACACACTCTGGAGCAGAGTTCACTATGTCTGTACACTAGCTTGTGACCCGTGATCCATGAGCACTGACTCGTGACCAGCTATACACCAATGCTTGCACACATGATTCTCTTCAAATGGATCCAGAAGACACAAAGAAGAGTTATTATTATTATATTATTTTGTTTAAACATTATCACCTCTTTCCTACCGACTTTCACAGTAAATAGTCTTCTCATCAGGAATTTTGTTTAACCTGTGCATATCAGCTACCACAGCTGCAACACCACCAACAGATCACAGAAAGAAGGCACTGGTATAATCTACTTCTACTACATTTATGGGGTTAGACTTTCACAAACATATGCCTCAGAAGGGGAATAAAATTCTGTCTCCAAAATGGCAATCATACAGGCCCTGGATCAACTTTGTTTATGGATCATAAATATGTATTAAAATGTAAATGTATTTAAATATGTTCAATACATAAATACTTTTTGGGGGTTATTTATCAAGGTCCGAATTTATCTCAGTATTTCTAATATCAAACTTCGAGCAACTCCGAATTCCTGAATGGACCTTATTTATGAAGAAAAAAGCCAGAAAAAATAGGGTCGGCAAACTTCTGAGCTTTTCCCGAAAACTCTGAATTTTTCGAAGTTTATAGCAAAAACTACGTTTTTTTCTGAGTTTTTTTGCAGAGAAACCCGAAATAATCAGATATCGGTATGGACATCAGCGCAGACACTGGAACCTTCCCCATTGCTTTATACAGGACCTCGAGAGCTTTTAGATGCCGGGGTTTCGGATTCAGAGTTTTTAGACCATCGGACTTTAATAAATTCATAGTTTTTTTTTTGCATCCTAAAACTATGAATTATTCAAGGTTCGGATATTCGGAGCTTGATAAATAACCCCCTTAATGTGCATCTTTCTCATTTATTAAAAAGTTGGCAGATGTATCAGAAGTCAATGTAAATAGCTCACCAAGTAGATCTTGTGGTCCAGGTGCATAAGCATCAGACCCCAAGCTCAAGGGAACTGCAAACCAGAATAGACAACAGGAAAAGCAGGGCTGTCCAGCACTCAGAGGAATCCACAGGGCCAAAAGAAGAAGTTAAAAAAATATTGTCTTTATTAGTCAAAGTTAAAAATGTTACATCTCCATGGGTCCTATGCGTTTCGTACCCCAAAGGTACTTAATCATGAGCTCATGATTAACCAGCCCATGATTAAGTACATTTGGGGTACGAAACGCATAGGACCCATGGAGATGTAACATTTTTAACTTTGAATAATAAAAACAAAAAAATTTAACTTCTTCTTTTGGCCCTGTGGATTCCTCTGAGTGCCGGACAGCCCTGCTTTTCCTGTTGTCTAACCCAGTATGTAATAGTGCTCCCAACTAGCCCAAGCTTTGCCCCAGATCTCCCATAAGACCACCTCTTCCTGGTAATCCACAAATGTAAACCTTCAAACATTTGAATGGTTCTGGAGTTAAAAGATAGGGACTGAATCTTTATTTCCCCATCATTTTCAGCTGATCACTGAAAGAAACAAGTAAAGAAAATTAATTATGGAATAGCATCTACTATTGAGATTATACAGCACACCTAACACTTATAGTATACTAAAGTAAAATGTACAGTGTGTGGCCCCTTAATCCATTTCTAAACAAGATTTTGTCAGCCTTTCCATTAAACCTAGTCATACAGCTTAGTAAGTAAATCAAAATGACAGCACACTGGCAATGTCCATTCACCAAACACCTGGGCTTTCTGACAGGGGCAGTAGCAGAAAAAAAGGAGGCAAACCATTACATGGACATAAATAGAACTATAGTTCAGGGTGCACACAGCAATATTGAGGTGATTAAGGCAATTTATTTTTTGGCTTTCTTTTTCTGGGCTGTCACAATATATTTTTTATTTATTTTATGCTTCTCTAATTTTCATTTTGCAGGGTAACTGATTGAGTGATAAATATATGACAAGTATTATACATAATCTACCCTTTTTACAGTCAGTTTGTCTTCTGGTTAGATTTCTTAAATATTAAAAGCTTATTTTTTTAAGAACCATTAAATTATTTAGCAAGCTACTCCTCTGGTCACTCCTTGTTCATACTGCTGTTATCTAGGAGATCCTGCAATGAGCTGAGATTTGATGAATTACAAGGCTGTCCACACAATCCAAAGAAATATGATTTGTATCCTTTACAAACATTAAAATTAATGAACTGTAACCCTTTCTTGGCACAAATATCCAAGGCCACATTGGGGCGCTAACAGTACAGATCCCAAGCCTCCGAAGTTTGCAGGGTTTGAATAGGTTAAGTACCTCCACCGAGGGCTAGAACCAGATATTGGTGTGTATACAACTCCGTGGCAACTGCAGTAGCAGCGATTACTGTACCCAATGTAACAGACAGTAAACCTCACAATATCTAATAACTGCAATACAGTATATTGCAATAAGAACAATGAAATAACTGTGTCAACAATAATATAATGAATGTTAGGCAATAAAATAGTGATCACCCCTTGTATGAAAATGTTCAAGGTCCCTTTAAGAACATGTAGTGTGTACACTATAGGTCTGTGACTTATGTGTTGCAATACGAGATTGATGTACCCCTGGCTGTGTAAAAAAAACAAGGTCTCACCAACTCCCCAGTGGTAGTGAAAAATAATTAAATGGTGTGAGGCAGAGCAGATGTAGGGAAGCATCTGGCAGCTTTGATCCACACTGAGCTTGAAATGCTGGTGTAGAAGAAGGCTTCCTGAAATCCGGAGAAGATCCACTAAAGGTGTCACAGAAGCTGATGGGTAATCCAGAGATCAGATCCAGTGTACACGCTGGCAACTCACTACAGAGATTAGTACACTTGCAATAGTTTAGGCCTACTGCACTAGTCTCATTCACTATGATGACTGAATGGGAAGGGTTAACTTACTACCTGCACTCTGACTATGGGGTTCCCTATATGGGTAAATGTTCTACAGGTGCCACCTCTAGCTCCCTACTCAGATCAGCAGGAACACTCACAGTAGAGCAGGCTGCCTCTCAGTGTTAAAGGGATGGTTCACCTTTCCATTAACTTTTAGCATGTTATAGAATGGCTAAGTCTTAGCAACTTTTCAATTTTATATAGTTTATGAATAATTTGCCTTCTTCGCTTTTGATTTTTCAAGTCGGGGTCACTGACCCCTATCTTAAAAACAAATGCTCTGTAAGGCTACACATTTATTGTTATTGTTACTTGTAAGCTTGCGGGATCCACAACAGACACTTTCTTCACTTTTAGGCAATTTATTTAGACACAGTGGTGACCATTTCAAGATACAAAACACTAATCAAAAAAAGATATCCTGTCCATTGGGCACTACCTTCAAACATCTGATGAGTTCCATCACTATACTGGACCACCCCTGTACTCACAATACTTCCTTTTTTGGGGACTGCTCAGCCTCCTGGCTTTCCTCAGTCTCTCAGACTTTTGGTCACCTGGTGACAGGCTCCCTCTGCTCCTTGCAGTTGCAGGCAGCACCCCTAGTCCCTCTAGGAGTTCATCACACAGGCAGCTGAGTAGGACTGTAGCACTGTGTTTTTGTCCAGTTTATTATGGGTCACTGCTCCTGGGCAGACTTTGTGCCTTTTATTATATAACCCCCATGCAGTTTTTCCAACCTCAAAACCATACCAGGGGAGAAAATTTGCTCATCATTAATCAATAGCTTATGAAAAAATAGGGTATAATGACATTTTTTATTAGCCATTATTTATGAGACTTTTACTTTTGGGTACCAATGGATAATAATAGTTAGTTAGTTATCCATTAGTACTCAAAAGTAGAAGGCAAATAAATAAATGGTCTTACCAACATACAGATGTCTTTGATAAGCCTTTGTGATAGTTTAATGAAACCTGGTTTCTTATACACATTACTATGGGTGTGCGTTTTTCTTAAATGGAATAGTATTAGCTGTTAGGGATGTAGCGAACGTCGGAAAAAAAGTTCGCGAACATATTCGCGAACTTGCGCAAAAATGCGAGCGGTTCGCGAACGGTTCGCGAACCCCATAGACTTCAATGGGAAGGCGAACTTTAACATCTAAAAAAGACATTTCTGGCCAGAAAAATGATTTTAAAGTTGTTTAAAGGGTGCAACGACCTGGACAGTGGCATGCCAGAGGGGGATCAAGGGCAAAAATTTATCTGAAAAATCTGCCTGTGTGTGCTTGGAAGAGATAGTGTAGGGGGAGAGCTGTTAGTGATTTCAGGGACAGATGATAGTAAGTTTGCTGGCTAGTAATCTGCTTGATACTGCTCTGTATTGGAACAAAAAAATAAATAAAAGCAGTCCTTACAAGGACTACTGTTATTGCAGCAGTCAGCAGATGAGATCAGAAGCAGGACAGCTGCCCACTGCAGCTACATACAGAGCACTGCAGTAGAAGGTAGATTACTAGCCAGCAAAGCTACCTAAGCTTAAATGTCCCTCAAACCCCTGCAGACTTCTGTCCCTCCAATAACAGAGCAGTATCAAAACGATTACTAGCCAGCAAACTTTCAACTGTCCCTGAAATCACTAACAGGCAGCAGCTCTTTCCCTACACTATCTCTTCAGCACACACAGGCAGAGTGAAAAAAACGCTGCAGGGCTTCGGTTTTTATAGGGAAGGGGAGTGGTCCAGGGGAGAGCTTCCTGATTGGCTGCCATGTACCTGCTGGTCTGGGGTGAGAGGGCAAAAAAAAGCGCCAATAATGGCGAACCCAAAATGGCGAACGTCGCGCGACGTTCGCGAACTTCCGGCGAGCGCGAACACCCGATGTTCGCGCGAACAAGTTCGCCGGCGAACAGTTCGCGCCATCTCTATTAGCTGTTAGGAGACAGAGAAAGAGAGAGAGACAGTTCTCAAATGATCAAATCTAAAAAGCTTATGGGATACAAGAGTGGTGCTGTAAAGTTATAGAAAGTATTCCATGCAGTATATTTATAAACAAAGTTGTGAGCCTCTTCTTAGCATCTCTGTCAGTTTAAACTCTTTTCTTTACAAAACATCCACTCAGTACTACAATGAAAGTTATATTTTAAGGAACTGGAGAATAGAGATGGCGCGAACTGTTCGCCGGCGAACTTGTTCGCGCGAACATCGGGTGTTCGCGCTCGCCGGAAGTTCGCGAACGTCGCGCGACGTTCGCCATTTTGGGTTCGCCATTGTTGGCGCTTTTTTTTGCCCTCTCACCCCAGACCAGCAGGTACAAGGCAGCCAATCAGGAAGCTCTCCCCTGGACCACTCCCCTTCCCTATAAAAACCGAAGCCCTGCAGTGTTTTTTCACTCTGCCTGTGTGTGCTGAAGAGATAGTGTAGGGAGAGAGCTGCTGCCTGTTAGTGATTTCAGGGACAGTTGAAAGTTTGCTGGCTAGTAATCGTTTTGATACTGCTCTGTTATTGGAGGGACAGAAGTCTGCAGGGGTTTGAGGGACATTTAAGCTTAGGTAGCTTTGCTGGCTAGTAATCTACCTTCTACTGCAGTGCTCTGTATGTAGCTGCAGTGGGCAGCTGTCCTGCTTCTGATCTCATCTGCTGACTGCTGCAATAACAGTAGTCCTTGTAAGGACTGCTTTTATTTATTTTTTTGTTGTTTTACTACTACTACTACTACTACTACTACTACTACTATAAGAGCCCAGTGCTATTAGTCTAGCAGTGTTGGGGAGTGGGACTGGTGTGCTAATCTGCTGCTCCTAGTAGTTCAGCAGCACCAACTGTAATTTTTTTTTTTTAATATTCATTTTTTTTTTATTTTACTTTTTTTTATTTTACTACCACTGTAGTAGTGTATAAGTTGACCTTTTAGGCATTATTTGCCCTGTAGGCATTTTTTGCCCAGTGTGTTATTCAACCAACTGCCATCTAGCTGTGTGACCTTGTTCACATTCTGTCTAAATATCCATAATATTACCGTCTCCAGAAAAAACACCGGAGTGACTTTTTTCAAGCAGCCATAATAAATTTTACGTAATCCGTATCCACCGCTGTAGTAGTGTATACGTTGATCTTGTGGGCAGTATTTGCACAGTGTTTTCTTCAAACCGCCATCTAGCTGTGTGAGCTTGTTCACATTTTGTCTAAATATTGATAATATTATCGTCTCTAGAAAAACCACTTGAGTTACTTTTTTTCAAGCAGCATTCTTATATTTTACGTAATCCGTATCCACCGCTGTGTATACGTTGACCTTGTAGGCATTATTTGCACAGTGTTTTCTTCAAACCGCCATCTAGCTGTGTGAGCTTGTTCACATTTTGTCTAAATATTGATAATATTATCGTCTCTAGAAAAACCACTTGAGTTACTTTTTTTCAAGCAGCATTCATATATTTTACGTAATCCGTATCCACCGCTGTGTATACGTTGACCTTGTAGGCATTATTTGCACACTGTTTTCTTCAAACTGCCATCTAGCTGTGTGTATTATCGTTTCCAGAAAAACCAACTGAGTTTTTGTTGTTGTTGTTTTTTTAAAAATAATGCCAGGCAAAGGCAGGCCGCCACGCAGAGGCCGTGCTAGGGGCCGTGCTGCTATGCAATTCTGTGGCCCTAGCAAATTGCCCAGTTTTAAAAAGCCAATGACCCTGAACTCCCAAAATGCTGAAGAGGTAGTTGACTGGCTTACACAGCACACCCCATCCTCTACCGTTTCTAACTTTACCACAACATCCTCCTCATCCTCCACTGCTATGGCCACCCCACGTAACACTTCCTCCACCACCGGTGCCCCTTCTTCACTGGAGTCAGAGGAGTTATTTTCCCATGAGTTTCTTGAACTGAGTAATGCGCAACCATTATTGGCAGAAGAAGATGAAGGAGATGAGGACGTTACACCAGATTTAATTCTGGCAGAGAACACGACAGAGATGGACATAATGATGAGTGATGAGGAGGAGGTCCCCGCTGCTGCTTCCTTCTGTGATGTGTCAGAAGAAATTGATGCATCTGAGGAGAATGATGATGAGGAGATTGATGTTTTGTGGGTGCCTAGTAGAAGAGAGCAAGAGGAGGGTAGTTCAGATGGAGAGACGGAGAGTCAGAGAGGCAGTAGGAGAATAAGACTTAGAAGAAGCAGGGAGGACAGCCCGCAGGGATCAGTAGGGCAACAACATGTATCGGCACCTGTGTTCAGCCGGCCAACGCACCCGCCATTGCCGCCAATGCCGCCAACTTCTACTGTTACCGCCAGATCGCAGACTTCCAAAAAGTCAGCAGTGTGGGATTTTTTTAATGTGTGTGCCTCTGACAAAAGCATTGTAATTTGCAATGAGTGCAGTCAGAAACTGAGCCTTGGTAAGCCCAACAGCCACATAGGTACAACTTCTATGCGAAGGCACATGAGCGGCAAGCACAAAGCACTTTGGGAGCAACACCTCAAAGGCAACAGGCAAACTAAAAGCCACACTCCTTCTGGTCCAGCATCTTACTGCTCTACCTCTGCTCTCCTTGACCCATCTGAACCACCCTCCACTCCGCCTTCCACCTTGACCACCTGTTCCCATTCCCAGTCATCTGCCACCAGCCAAGTTTCTGTGAAGGCCATGTTTGAGCGTAAGAAGCCAATGTCTGACTGTCACCCCCTTGCCCGGCGTCTGACAGCTGGCTTGTCTGCACTCTTAGCCCGCCAGCTTTTACCATACCAGCTGGTGGACTCTGAGGCCTTCCGCAAATTTGTAGCAATTGGGACACCGCAGTGGAAGGTACCCAGCCGCAATTTTTTTTCTAAAAAGGGAATACCACACCTGTACCAACATGTGCAGAGCCAAGTTACCGCATCTCTGTCACTTAGTGTTGGGCCAAAGGTCCATATGACTACTGACGCATGGTCCTCCAAGCATGGTCAGGGCAGGTATGTCACCTACACTGCCCACTGGGTGAACTTGGTAATGGCTGGGAATGGGAAGCAGGGAATGGGTAGCTCAACAACAACAACAGTGGAGTTGGTGTCACCGACACGGATTGCACGCGGTTCTGCCACCACCTCTACTCCTCCATCGCTCTCTACCTCGTCTTCTTCCTCTTCTTCTTCTTACTCTGCTGCTGGGTCCTCCTTCTCCTCCTCCACACCTGTGCACCCCCAGCTCCCCCTAGGCTATTCGACGTGCCAGGTACGCCGTTGTCACGCTGTCTTGGGGATGACGTGCCTGGAAAGCAAAAACCATACCGGATCTGTACTCCTGTCATCTCTGCAGTCACAGGCCGATCGGTGGCTGACCCCACACCAACTGCAGATCGGAAAAGTGGTGTGTGACAATGGAAGCAATCTGTTGGCAGCGTTGAGACTGGGAAATTTAACACATGTGCCCTGCATGGCACATGTGTTAAATTTAATAGTCCAACGTTTTGTCTCCAAGTACCCAGGATTCCAGGACGTTCTCACCCAGTCCAGAAAGGTGTCGGCCCATTTCAGACGTTCCTACACAGCCATGGCACGCCTTGCTGACATTCAGCAGCGCTACAACATGCCAGTCAGGCGTTTGATTTCTGACAGCCAGACTCGCTGGAATTCAACGCTCCTTATGTTGGAACGTCTGCTGCAACAACAAAGGGCCGTCAACGAGTACCTTTTTGAACTGGGTGGTAGGACTGGATCTGCAGAGCTGGGGATTTTTTTCCCCCGTTACTGGGTGCTTATGCGCGATGCCTGCAGGCTCATGCGACCTTTTGAAGAGGTGACAAATATGGTCAGTCGCACCGAAGGCACCATCAGCGACCTAATACCCTTCGCTTTCTTCCTGGAGCGTGCCGTGCGACGAGTGACAGATGAGGCTGTAGACCAGCGTGACGAGGAGCTGGAAGCGCACGATTTATGGTCGGAATCACCAGAACGAACCCAGGCACCTGCTGCAACGCAGGGAGAGGTGCCAGAAGTGGAGTCAGAGGAGGAAGGTGGCTTTGTGGAGGAGGAGGAGGAGGACCAACAGGAGCAGGCTTCCCAGGGGGCTAGTGGTGACCTTTTGGGGACCCCTGGTCTTGTACGTGGCTGGGGGGAGGAGACCGTGGATGATGCAGTCCTTGATAATGAGGAAGCGGAGATGGATAGCTCTGCATCCAACCTTGTGAGAATGGGGTCTTTCATGCTGTCATGCCTGTTGAAGGACCCCCGTATCAAGAGGCTTAAGGAGAAGGACCTGTACTGGGTCGCAACGCTACTAGACCCTCGGTACAAGCATAAAGTGTCAGAAATGTTACCAACATACCACAAGTCCGAAAAGATGTGGCATTTACAAACCAGCCTGCAAAACATGTTGTACAATGCTTTTAAGGGTGATGTCACTTCAGGAACTCATCAACATTCCAGGGGCAGAGGTGCCAGTAATCCTGCCACGAGCACACCTGCAAGGACAAAGCCCTTTGGCCGGTCTGTAACGTCAGACATGCAAATGTTTTTCTGTCCAAGGCAGCACCACAACCCTTCTGGATCCACCCTCAAAGAACGCCTCGACCGGCAGGTAGCGGACTACCTGGCATTAACTGCAGATATCGACACTCTGAGGAGCGATGAACCCCTGGACTACTGGGTGCGCAGGCTTGATCTGTGGCCAGAGCTGTCACAATTTGCCATGAACCTCTTGTCTTGCCCAGCCTCAAGTGTGCTCTCAGAAAGGACCTTCAGTGCAGCAGGAGGGATTGTAACTGAGAAGAGAACTTGCCTAGGTCACAAAAGTGTCGATTACCTGACCTTTATTAAAATGAATGAGGGGTGGATCTCGGAGGGTTACTGCACGCCGGAAGACTTGTTCTGACTTCTATGCAGCTGTCCTTCTCTTCAAGCCTCATGACTCCACACACAGCTGTCCTTTAGCGTCCTCCTCCCTCCGCCACCGTTACAAACTAGGGTGCAAACCCTACTGGTTTAATTTTTTCTGGCCTCTGTGCTTCAGTGGCTGCAACCAAAAAAACTGGGCAAACAATGTCTACAAGGTCAACGTATGGCGAAAAATGACTATTTTCAGCATTTATATGGCATATTTTTTCTGGCAACTGTGCTTCAGTGGCTGCGTCCAAAAAAATGCATATTTTCTGCATTTATATGGCATAATTTTTCTGGCCTCTGTGCTTCAGTGGCTGCAACGTCGTTGACCTTGTAGGCATTGTTTGCCCAGTTTTTTTGGCCGCAGCCACTGAAGCACAGAGGCCAGAAAAAATATGCCATATAAATGCTGAAAATAGTCATTTTTTGCCATACGTTGACTCAACGTATATGGCAAAAAATGACTATTTTCAGCATTTATATGGCATATTTTTTCTGGCAACTGTGCTTCAGTGGCTGCGACCAAAAAAACTGGGCAAACAATGCCTACAAGGTCAACGTATGGCAAAAAATTACTATTTTCAGCATTTATATGGCATATTTTTTCTGGCAACTGTGCTTCAGTGGCTGGGTCCAAAAAAAAACTGGGCAAACAATGTCTACAAGGTCAACGTATGGCGAAAAATTACTATTTTCAGCATTTATATGGCATATTTTTTCTGGCAACTGTGCTTCAGTGGCTGCGTCCAAAAAAACTGGGCAAACAATGCCTACAAGGTCAACGTATGGCAGTTGTTTAAAGAGAACAGTAGATTACTAGCCAGCAAAGCTACCTAAGCTAAAATGTCCCTCAAATCCCTGCAGACTTCTGTCCCTCCAATACAGAGCAGTATCAAGCAGATTACTAGCCAGCAAACTTACTATCATCTGTCCCTGAAATCACTAACAGCTCTCCCCCTACACTATCTCTTCCAAGCACACACAGGCAGATTTTTCAGATACATTTTTGCCCTTGATCCCCCTCTGGCATGCCACTGTCCAGGTCGTTGCACCCTTTAAACAACTTTAAAATCATTTTTCTGGCCAGAAATGTCTTTTTTAGATGTTAAAGTTCGCCTTCCCATTGAAGTCTATGGGGTTCGCGAACCGTTCGCGAACCGCTCGCATTTTTGCGCAAGTTCGCGAATATGTTCGCGAACTTTTTTTCCGACGTTCGCTACATCCCTACTGGAGAACACAAGTAATTAATAAATAAAGATGTTTTTGCAAATATGATGCTAAACTTAGAGTTTTTAAAAAGATTGCACAACTCCAAATTATAAAGGTTCAAAGTAAACATTTAAAATATTCTTACATAACAAGTAAAGAATTTCCCCCAGCTAAATACAACAATCTGCTGTGCACAAATGATCAAAATTGAAGGGCACATTTATTAAAGGTTGAATTTTTCTTTTTGTCTTAAAGAAATCCAAAAAAGCCACAAAAAAAATCACAACTTTTTCAGGATTTATCATGAGACAAAACTGGGACAAATCTGTAAATACTCCAGCTAAAACCTGTTGAAGTCAATTGCAGATGTCCCTTTTACAATTGGAAGAAGTTTCTTGCCTTGATGATCTTCGAGGTTTTCTGTCATTTCGACTCTGGTTTTTGTGAGACAATCCGAAAAAGTCGTGGTTTTCGAGCGACAATTTGAACACTTTTCCCGCACATGCTTTTTTCATTTGGATTTTTTAGTAAATTAAGGCCATTTGAGTTTTTATAATAAAAATTAGAAAAAGACGAAGGCATCACAGATTGCTGATAGACTGTCCTACCACAGACTGTCTCCAGTTGCAGTCTGACTGTAGTGCAAATTGAATACGTTATAAAGTGGTATT
Source organism: Xenopus petersii (assembly GCA_038501925.1). NCBI lineage: Eukaryota > Metazoa > Chordata > Amphibia > Anura > Pipidae > Xenopus > Xenopus petersii. Next base: position 142,997,564 of record CM076674.1, read on the forward strand.
TCTGTAACATGATTGTTTATATCGGAACCTGTTGGTAGGGTTCTGTCAGGAAGTATCTAATGAAAGGAGCTCATGCAACTCATCATAAACAAGTGGTTTAGAGTAGGATGGCTTACATTCTGTGCAGCACTTGCAGGAATGTTCATAAGCAATGCAGTACTTGACAACAGAGGGAAACGTAAACGAAAAAAAGTCTAAACAAAACCAAGCTTTTCTGAATGCCAGAATGACCCACCAAAGGATGGTCATGAGTGAGATTTAAAGGCGAAGGAAAGCGATAATCACCTGTGCAGTGCCAAATGTTAGGCATCCCACAATGAATAAAATAATTTACCTTATATCCGAGGCCAGTGCTTGTGTTAGCTAAAAATAGCCTGGGGCTGTTGAAAAAGAAAGAGTGAAGCAGGGGTGCTGCTACCATGAGGCAAGGTAAGGATCTTGCCTCCCCTCAAGGTAACAATCAGCTCCCCTCAGGTTACCAGGGTTGGCAAAAAGCTGTCCTGGTAATTTTAAGAGCCAAAATTTGGGTTAAGAATCTGTTTTAGAGTGGCCAGGGGCTTAGAATCACCACTGGACGAAAGAAAAAGATCACTCAGTGGCGCTAGTAGAAAGTATGCTGGGCTGGTGCAGTTTCCAGCAAAGAGGAGCACTGGACCAGTGTATTAGGGAAGCCATTATAATCACTGGGGGTGCCTAATATTTTGCAACCTCCAATGATTGTAACTGTCCTTGGTCTTTAAGGGCAGAGACACACTGGCAGATTCGGGGCCTGGCGACAAATCTCCTCTTCTTCGGAGCAACAAATCTCCTTGAACTGCCTTCCCCTGCCTAATGCCGGCTAGAATGAAAATCGCTGGCTGGAAGGCACTCGGAGTGCTTCGTTCTCCAAAGTTCTCCAAAATTGCCCGAATTTTTATCGACTAATCTCCCCGAATTTGCCAGTGTGTCGTCTCTGCCCTTAGGCATTCAAAAAGAAGAAAGGTACAACTAAACTGTTTAACAAATATTCTGAATTAAGATCTTGAATATATTGAGGACTCCTTGTGACTCTTGACAAAAGTCATTGGTAACAGCTGAAAAATTTCAGAATGCAAAATGGTATCTGGAACAGCTGATGCCTTCTCCTCATTAAACAATGAGACAAAGCATCTGCTTTGAAAATACGTGAGACGTTTGACAGATTGCAGGTATTCAAGATTAATATGATCTATAAAAATGAGAATCAGATGAATAGTTCCTTCTAGAAGAAGTTACAATTCCTGAAGAGCCCAATTAGGGGATATTTATTAAAGGTCAAGTTGTGCTTTCCTGAAAAATTTTAGTTTTTTGAGTGTAGTTTTACTAAAAACTTGAATTTATCCAGGATAAAAAACTAAATATTTTTTTTTCCGAAATGTATTATGCCTGGACGCTCCTAAAAGCCTGAAAATACCCCAGCTAAAACCTGACAAGGTCATGTATGTAAAAGTCAATGCCAGAGGTCTTGAAACTTGAACTATTTGGCCTAGAATCATTTTTGCCTTCACAATTTTCGTGTTTATACAGTGGTTTGCGCTCGAAAACTCAATCAATTCAAGGTTTTTTAGCCTATAACTTGATCAATTTAAGGTATTCCAGTTTTCCCCGTTCACTTTCAATCGAGTTTTTTCCATTCAGGTTTTTTCATAAATAAGAAATATTCAACTTGTGAGTTATTTGAGATAGAAAATCCTCACAAACTTCACAAACTCGACCTTTGATATATAAACCCCTTAATAGTCACAATCTCCTACATTTTACAGAGGACATGGGTGTCTGCAAATAACGGCAAGCAGGGGCACTTGCCTCCCACAGGAATTTTTTTTTACTATTTAACAGTATTTGTATTCATTAAAGTCTAATAAACCAACCCAAAACACAAATGATTGTTTATCAATAGACTGCAATAGGTGGAATATGCAGTGGAAAAATAACAGCCAGATGTTGATTGGACAGGTTTGAAGTTTCCATCAGATCGAGGACCACATTGGCTAGTTGATGCAGTCCTTGCACTGAAGGCTCCTAATCCTGCTATTGTAATGGGATCATTCGGCCCTAGGGCTACTGATCCAGGGCCGGCCTTAGGCCAATTGGACCAATTGGGCCCAATTGGGCCCCGCACCTCTGGGGGCCCCGCACTGCCCCTTTCCTTTCAATTTTGTGCCTGTATGCCCTTATTTTCCTAAATACTTGCTGTGTCAGTAGCCAGCAACACTTTGTCTAGGGGCCCCGTCAACATGGTCCCAATTGGGCCCCACATTTGATAGGATCGGCCCTGTAAACTGATCAGATTAAACACCATATCAAACACCTAAAGTGGGCATATCAGATGAAAGATCTGCTTTCTTGGCGACCTCACAAAACAAGCAGATCTTATAGTGTATGGTCAGCTTAAAGGAACAGTAACACCAAAAAATGAAAGTAATGAAAACATACTGTACTGTTGTGCTGCACTGGTACAACTGGCATGGAGGCAGCCATTCAGCGCTGAAAAAGGAGAAAATGCACAGGATACACAGCAGATAACAGATAAGCTCTGGGTAGAGATTTCGACTGGGCAAAAGGTATCAAAAAGAATTATCATTGGTGTATGCTATAAACCACCTCGTATAAGTGTCGAGTATGAAGCCGAGCTACTCTTGCAGATACAAGCGGCTTCACAGCTGGGTCAAGTTGTTGCTATGGGTGACTTCAATTATCCAGACATTGACTGGGGTAATGGGGTTGCTAAGACAGAAAAAGCTAGTAGGTTTGTAAATATGCTGAATGACAACTTTTTATTCCAGCTCGTTCAAGAACCTACTAGGAATAACTCTCTTTTGGACCTTGTAATAACTAACAATACTGAACTCATCTCTAACATTTGTGTGGGTGAGCATTTAGGCAATAGTGATCATAACATGGTCTCCTTTGAGATTCTGTTGCAGAAGCAATTCTATAAGGGAGTAACTAAAACACTAAATTTCAGACGTGCAAACTTTGACAGTATAAGGGCATCTCTGCAACATATTAAGTGGGAAATGCTTTTCTCAGGGTTAAACACAGAACAAAAATGGGAAGTCTTTAAAATGCTGCTTAATAAATATACTTGTCAGTATATTCCACTTGTAAGCAAGGAACGTCGTTGCAAAGCAAAACCTTTTTGGTTCAATAGAAGCGTTGGTGTTGAGGTGGGTAAGAAAAGACGTGCTTTTAAAACGTTCAAGTTAGCTGGTACAGCCGAATCATTTATAAGGTACAAGGAGGCCAATAAATCATGCAAAGAAGCTATAAGGCAAGCTAAAATTGCTATAGAAAAGGATATTGCAGTAAGCAGTAAAAAAAATCCAAAATTATTTTTTAAATATGTTAATAGTAAAAAAATGAAGCAGGAAGGGGTGGGTCCCTTACTATCAGAGGGGGGTCAGCTGGTTGATGAAAACAAATTAAAAGCGCAGATTCTGAATTCATATTTTTCATCTGTCTACACAAATGAGGAATCAGTAAGTGAAGGTTTCCTTCTTAACAGTCCCAATTCTAGTAATACAACTAATGATGCATGGTTCACACATGATGACATTCAAAAGAGACTAGAACATGTTAAGATTAACAAAGGTCCAGGGCCAGATGGTATTCATCCCAGGGTAATTAGCGAGCTTAGCTCTGTGATTGCCAAACCTCTTTACTTAATTTTTCAGGATTCATTGAGATCTGGCATAGTGCCGAGAGACTGGCGAATTGCTAATGTGGTGCCTCTATTCAAAAAAGGATCCCGTTCTCAGCCTCAAAACTATAGGCCAGTTAGTCTGACGTCAGTGGTAGGAAAGCTTTTCGAAGGGTTAATAAAGGATAAGATACTGGACTTCATAGCAAATCATAATACTATGAGTTTGTGCCAGCATGGTTTTATGCGTAATAGATCTTGCCAGACTAACTTAATTTCTTTTTATGAGAATGTAAGTAGACACCTCGATTCTGGGATGGCAGTGGATGTGATTTACTTAGATTTTGCTAAAGCATTTGATACAGTGCCACACAAAAGGTTACTGGTTAAATTAAGGAATGTTGGCCTGGAACATAGTATTTGTACCTGGATAGAGAACTGGCTAAAAGATAGACTACAAAGAGTGGTGGTAAATGGAACATTTTCTAATTGGACCAATGTTGTTAGTGGAGTACCGCAGGGCTCTGTACTAGGTCCCTTGCTTTTCAACTTGTTTATTAATGACCTGGAGGTGGGCATTGAAAGTACTGTTTCTATTTTTGCAGATGATACTAAATTGTGCAGAACTATAGGTTCCATGCAGGATGCTGCCACTTTGCAGAGTGATTTGTCTAAACTGGAAAACTGGGCAGAAAACTGGAAAATGAGGTTCAATGTTGATAAATGCAAGGTTATGCACTTTGGCAAAAATAATATAAATGCAAGTTATACACTAAATGGCAGTGTATTGGGAGTTTCCTTAAATGAGAAGGATCTAGGGGTCTTTGTAGATAACACGTTGTCTAATTCTGGGCAGTGTCATTCTGTGGCTACTAAAGCAAATAAAGTTCTGTCTTGCATAAAAAAGGGCATTAACTCAAGGGATGAAAACATAATTATGCCTCTTTATAGGTCCCTGGTAAGGCCTCATCTGGAGTATGCAGTGCAGTTTTGGAATCCAGTCCTTAAGAGGGATATAAATGAGCTGGAGAGAGTGCAGAGACGTGCAACTAAATTGGTTAGAGGGACGGAAGACTTAAATTATGAGGGTAGACTGTCAAGGTTGGGGTTGTTTTCTCTGGAAAAAAGGCGCTTGCGAGGGGACATGATTACACTTTACAAGTACATTAGAGGACATTATAGACAAATGGCAGGGGACCTTTTTACCCATAAAGTGGATCACCGTACCAGAGGCCACCCGTTTAGACTAGAAGAAAAGAACTTTCATTTGAAGCAACGTAGGGGGTTCTTCACAGTCAGGACAGTGAGGTTGTGGAATGCACTGCCGGGTGATGTTGTGATGGCTGATTCAGTTAATGCCTTTAAGAATGGCTTGGATGATTTTTTGGACAGACATAATATCAAAGGCTATTGTGATACTAAGCTCTATAGTTAGTATGGGTATATAGAATTTAATTAAAAGTAGAGGGGTGTATGTATGGATGCTGGGTTTTCATTTGGAGGGGTTGAACTTGATGGACTTTGTCTTTTTTCAACCCAATTTAACTATGTAACTATGTAACTATGTAACTATGTATACAACAGGATTCTTCAGAACTTTATCTGTTATCTATTGAGTATCCTGTGCTTGCATGGCTGCCCCCATGACTAAACAGCAGCTTTTTTATATAAACTATAGTTGTGTTTCTGAAGCAAACACACTAGTTTTACCAGTGCAGTGCAACAGTACATTATATTTTTATTATTTTAAAACACTTTTCTGTTGTTACTGTTCCTTTAAGACATCTGTGTCACTCTCTAGATCACTAGATAAAAAATGCAGTGGAGCAGAATGCCCTCACAGGCCTCAGAATCAGACCCAAGCAATCTTTGACAGGGAAATACAGACCAGAGAACTGCTGCTAGGCTACTACCTAGGTACGCCTATTCCCAACAGCAAGAAAAATACAGCTTAGCTTGTTTCATGTATAAATGTGTGTGTGTTTATGTTTTTGTAAAAGGAACAAACAACAATGTAATAAATAAATAAATAAGACTTTAACACAAGCAATGCCAGGTAATAGAATGCTTTACTATGAATAGGACCGAGTTGGGATTATACCAGGGCCATAGGCAAAGGATTGTTACTTAGACAAAACAAAATCAAATCTCCTGGTAAATCTGCGTTTCCCCAGTGATTCAAACCAATGTGTATGCTGCTGGATGGCATGCACCCCTAAAATCTTGCTGCCCCAAGCCCAGGCCTTTGTGGCCTTCCCACAAATCCGGGCACTTTGATATTGATTGTTAATTGCCACAATGTAAAACTAACCATTCAGATAGAAATAGTAGGATTGAAGTAGATAAAAAAGATGATATTCTGGCAATTAATTGACATAGCAATTGTATGAAAGTTAAGTCCCAAAAATAGTAACAATCACCCGTTGATATTGTGAGATAGGCAATACATGCAGAGATATTAGCGTTATCCAACAGAATTTTTTGAACCTTTCCAATAGACTAAATAACCAATCGCCATGGTATGAAAAATTATCAGGATGATTATTCTGAGACCACACACGGTCCAAAAATTGTACAAAAAGTCCTTTCATGTGATTGAATCTGCTCCTCTGTGGCCAGAGTGCTGTATAGCAGTGATCCAGCCTTTTAGAGTTACACTTTCATTACATATTAGAGGGCACATGTGACAAAGTGCTTTGAACAAGCTAAAAGAAAAACAAAGCTCCGTAAGGTCATTTTATTTCTATTATTTTATTTTCTACATATCTTGTTTCTATGTATTGTCGCTCAATGTTTAAAGAATGTAACAGCCTTTGGGTTCACTGACCCTCAAGCATCTGATAATTGAATTCTAGATTTACAGTTTGAAAACTGGATATAAGGTTTGCCCTATTAATAGGTTCCAATTAGGATAAGCTGAGAGACTGACCATACCACAGTCTCTTATCTTTCTCATTCAGAAGTACTAATTGCTAACCCAGTATACCAGATGAGAAGTATCCAGTTAAGCGATACATATGACAAAGCTGTCAGACATGTTGACAGAAAACAGATCTTGAAACAGTTGGTTGAAAATAGCTTTATGACAAAATAGAAATAAAGATGAGTTGGGACAAACATGCCAGCCACCTACAAAGCAAATGTTATTTGAGTGTTTTGGGATACTCATGCCTAGTAGAGATGTCGCGAACTGTTCGCCGGCGAACTTGTTCGCGCGAACATCGGGTGTTCGCGCTCGCCGGAAGTTCGCGAACGTCGCGCGACGTTCGCCATTTTGGGTTCGCCATTGTTGGCGCTTTTTTTTGCCCTCTCACCCCAGACCAGCAGGTACATGGCAGCCAATCAGGAAGCTCTCCCTTGGACCACTCCCCTTCCCTATAAAAACCGAAGCCCTGCAGCTTTTTTTCACTCTGCCTGTGTGTGCTGAAGAGATAGTGTAGGGAGAGAGCTGCTGCCTGTTAGTGATTTCAGGGACAGTTGAAAGTTTGCTGGCTAGTAATCGTTTTGATACTGCTCTGTTATTGGAGGGACAGAAGTCTGCAGGGGTTTGAGGGACATTTAAGCTTAGGTAGCTTTGCTGGCTAGTAATCTACCTTCTACTGCAGTGCTCTGTATGTAGCTGCAGTGGGCAGCTGTCCTGCTTCTGATCTCATCTGCTGACTGCTGCAATAGCAATAGTCCTTGTAAGGACTGCTTTTATTTATTTTTTTGTTGTTTTACTACTACTACTACTACTACTACTACTACTACTACTATAAGAGCCCAGTGCTATTAGTCTAGCAGTGTTGGGGAGTGGGACTGGTGTGCTAATCTGCTGCTCCTAGTAGTTCAGCAGCACCAACTTTAATTTTTTTTTTTTAATATTCATTCTTTTTTTATTTAACTTTTTTTTATTTTACTACCGCTGTAGTAGTGTATAAGTTGACCTTTTAGGCATTATTTGCCCTGTAGGCATTTTTTGCCCAGTGTGTTATTCAACCAACTGCTATCTAGCTGTGTGCCCGTGTTCACATTCTGTCTAAATATCCATAATATTACCGTCTCCAGAAAAAACACCGGAGTGACTTTTTTCAAGCAGCCATAATAAATTTTACGTAATCCGTATCCATCGCTGTAGTAGTGTATAAGTTGACCTTTTAGGCATTATTTGCCCTGTAGGCATTTTTTGCCCAGTGTGTTATTCAACCAACTGCTATCTAGCTGTGTGCCCGTGTTCACATTCTGTCTAAATATCCATAATATTACCGTCTCCAGAAAAAACACCGGAGTGACTTTTTTCAAGCAGCCATAATAAATTTTACGTAATCCGTATCCATCGCTGTAGTAGTGTATAAGTTGACCTTTTAGGCATTATTTGCCCTGTAGGCATTTTTTGCCCAGTGTGTTATTCAACCAACTGCTATCTAGCTGTGTGCCCGTGTTCACATTCTGTCTAAATATCCATAATATTACCGTCTCCAGAAAAAACACCGGAGTGACTTTTTTCAAGCAGCCATAATAAATTTTACGTAATCCGTATCCCTCGCTGTAGTAGTGTATAAGTTGACCTTGTAGGCATTATTTGCCCTGTAGGCATTTTTTGCCCAGTGTGTTATTCAACCAACTGCTATCTAGCTGTGTGCCCGTGTTCACATTCTGTCTAAATATCCATAATATTACCGTCTCCAGAAAAAACACCGGAGTGACTTTTTTTCAAGCAGCATTCTTATATTTTACGTAATCCGTATCCACCGCTGTGTATACGTTGACCTTGTAGGCATTATTTGCCCTGTAGGCATTTTTTGCCCAGTGTGTTATTCAACCAACTGCTATCTAGCTGTGTGCCCGTGTTCACATTCTGTCTAAATATCCATAATATTACCGTCTCCAGAAAAAACACCGGAGTGACTTTTTTTCAAGCAGCATTCTTATATTTTACGTAATCCGTATCCACCGCTGTGTATACGTTGACCTTGTAGGCATTATTTGCCCTGTAGGCATTTTTTGCCCAGTGTGTTATTCAACCAACTGCTATCTAGCTGTGTGCCCGTGTTCACATTCTGTCTAAATATCCATAATATTACCGTCTCCAGAAAAAACACCGGAGTGACTTTTTTTCAAGCAGCATTCTTATATTTTACGTAATCCGTATCCACCGCTGTGTATACGTTGACCTTGTAGGCATTATTTGCCCTGTAGGCATTTTTTGCCCAGTGTGTTATTCAACCAACTGCTATCTAGCTGTGTGACCGTGTTCACATTCTGTCTAAATATCCATAATATTACCGTCTCCAGAAAAAACACCGGAGTGACTTTTTTTCAAGCAGCATTCTTATATTTTACGTAATCCGTATCCACCGCTGTGTATACGTTGACCTTGTAGGCATTATTTGCACAGTGTTTTCTTCAAACCGCCATCTAGCTGTGTGAGCTTGTTCACATTTTGTCTAAATATTGATAATATTATCGTCTCTAGAAAAACCACTTGAGTTACTTTTTTTCAAGCAGCATTCATATATTTTACGTAATCCGTATCCACCGCTGTAGTAGTGTATACGTTGATCTTGTAGGCATTATTTGCACACTGTTTTCTTCAAACTGCCATCTAGCTGTGTGTATTATCGTTTCCAGAAAAACCAACTGAGTTTTTGTTGTTGTTGTTTTTTTAAAAATAATGCCAGGCAAAGGCAGGCCGCCACGCAGAGGCCGTGCTAGGGGCCGTGCTGCTATGCAATCCTGTGGCCCTAGCAAATTGCCCAGTTTTAAAAAGCCAATGACCCTGAACTCCCAAAATGCTGAAGAGGTAGTTGACTGGCTTACACAGCACACCCCATCCTCTACCGTTTCTAACTTTACCACAACATCCTCCTCATCCTCCACTGCTATGGCCACCCCACGTAACACTTCCTCCACCACCGGTGCCCCATCTTCACTGGAGTCAGAGGAGTTATTTTCCCATGAGTTTCTTGAACTGAGTAATGCGCAACCATTATTGGCAGAAGAAGATGAAGGAGATGAGGACGTTACACCAGATTTAATTCTGGCAGAGAACACGACAGAGATGGACATAATGATGAGTGATGAGGAGGAGGAGGAGGTCCCCGCTGCTGCTTCCTTCTGTGATGTGTCAGAAGAAATTGATGCATCTGAGGAGAATGATGATGAGGAGATTGATGTTTTGTGGGTGCCTAGTAGAAGAGAGCAAGAGGAGGGTAGTTCAGATGGAGAGACGGAGAGTCAGAGAGGCAGTAGGAGAATAAGACTTAGAAGAAGCAGGGAGGCCAGCCCGCAGGGATCAGTAGGGCAACAACATGTATCGGCACCTGTGTTCAGCCGGCCAACGCACCCGCCATTGCCGCCAATGCCGCCAACTTCTACTGTTACCGCCAGATCGCAGACTTCCAAAAAGTCAGCAGTGTGGCATTTTTTTAATGTGTGTGCCTCTGACAAAAGCATTGTAATTTGCAATGAGTGCAGTCAGAAACTGAGCCTTGGTAAGCCCAACAGCCACATAGGTACAACTTCTATGCGAAGGCACATGAGCGGCAAGCACAAAGCACTTTGGGAGCAACACCTCAAAGGCAACAGGCAAACTAAAAGTCACACTCCTTCTGGTCCAGCATCTTACTGCTCTACCTCTGCTCTCCTTGACCCATCTGAACCACCCTCCACTCCGCCTTCCACCTTGACCACCTGTTCCCATTCCCAGTCATCTGCCACCAGCCAAGTTTCTGTGAAGGCCATGTTTGAGCGTAAGAAGCCAATGTCTGACTGTCACCCCCTTGCCCGGCGTCTGACAGCTGGCTTGTCTGCACTCTTAGCCCGCCAGCTTTTACCATACCAGCTGGTGGACTCTGAGGCCTTCCGCAAATTTGTAGCAATTGGGACACCGCAGTGGAAGGTACCCAGCCGCAATTTTTTTTCTAAAAAGGGAATACCACACCTGTACCAACATGTGCAGAGCCAAGTTACCGCATCTCTGTCACTTAGTGTTGGGCCAAAGGTCCATATGACTACTGACGCATGGTCCTCCAAGCATGGTCAGGGCAGGTATGTCACCTACACTGCCCACTGGGTGAACTTGGTAATGGCTGGGAATGGGAAGCAGGGAATGGGTAGCTCAACAACAACAACAACAGTGGAGTTGGTGTCACCGCCACGGATTGCACGCGGTTCTGCCACCACCTCTACTCCTCCATCGCTCTCTACCTCGTCTTCTTCCTCTTCTTCTTCTTACTCTGCTGCTGGGTCCTCCTTCTCCTCCTCCACACCTGTGCACCCCCAGCTCCCCCTAGGCTATTCGACGTGCCAGGTACGCCGTTGTCACGCTGTCTTGGGGATGACGTGCCTGGAAAGCAAAAACCATACCGGATCTGTACTCCTGTCATCTCTGCAGTCACAGGCCGATCGGTGGCTGACCCCACACCAACTGCAGATCGGAAAAGTGGTGTGTGACAATGGAAGCAATCTGTTGGCAGCGTTGAGACTGGGAAATTTAACACATGTGCCCTGCATGGCACATGTGTTAAATTTAATAGTCCAACGTTTTGTCTCCAAGTACCCAGGATTCCAGGACGTTCTCACCCAGTCCAGAAAGGTGTCGGCCCATTTCAGACGTTCCTACACAGCCATGGCACGCCTTGCTGACATTCAGCAGCGCTACAACATGCCAGTCAGGCGTTTGATTTCTGACAGCCAGACTCGCTGGAATTCAACGCTCCTTATGTTGGAACGTCTGCTGCAACAACAAAGGGCCGTCAACGAGTACCTTTTTGAACTGGGTGGTAGGACTGGATCTGCAGAGCTGGGGATTTTTTTCCCCCGTTACTGGGTGCTTATGCGCGATGCCTGCAGGCTCATGCGACCTTTTGAAGAGGTGACAAATATGGTCAGTCGCACCGAAGGCACCATCAGCGACCTAATACCCTTCGCTTTCTTCCTGGAGCGTGCCGTGCGACGAGTGACAGATGAGGCTGTAGACCAGCGTGACGAGGAGCTGGAAGCGCACGATTTATGGTCGCAATCACCAGAACGAACCCAGGCACCTGCTGCAACGCAGGGAGAGGTGCCAGAAGTGGAGTCAGAGGAGGAAGGTGGCTTTGTGGAGGAGGAGGAGGAGGACCAACAGGAGCAGGCTTCCCAGGGGGCTAGTGGTGACCTTTTGGGGACCCCTGGTCTTGTACGTGGCTGGGGGGAGGAGACCGTGGATGATGCAGTCCTTGATAATGAGGAAGCGGAGATGGATAGCTCTGCATCCAACCTTGTGAGAATGGGGTCTTTCATGCTGGCATGCCTGTTGAAGGACCCCCGTATCAAGAGGCTTAAGGAGAAGGACCTGTACTGGGTCGCAACGCTACTAGACCCTCGGTACAAGCATAAAGTGTCAGAAATGTTACCAACATACCACAAGTCCGAAAAGATGCGGCATTTACAAACCAGCCTGCAAAACATGTTGTACAATGCTTTTAAGGGTGATGTCACTTCAGGAACTCATCAACATTCCAGGGGCAGAGGTGCCAGTAATCCTGCCACGAGCACACCTGCAAGGACAAAGCCCTTTGGCCGGTCTGTAACGTCAGACATGCAAATGTTTTTCTGTCCAAGGCAGCGCCACAACCCTTCGGGATCCACCCTCAAAGAACGCCTCGACCGGCAGGTAGCGGACTACCTGGCATTAACTGCAGATATCGACACTCTGAGGAGCGATGAACCCCTGGACTACTGGGTGCGCAGGCTTGATCTGTGGCCAGAGCTGTCACAATTTGCCATGAACCTCTTGTCTTGCCCAGCCTCAAGTGTGCTCTCAGAAAGGACCTTCAGTGCAGCAGGAGGGATTGTAACTGAGAAGAGAACTCGCCTAGGTCACAAAAGTGTCGATTACCTGACCTTTATTAAAATGAATGAGGGGTGGATCTCGGAGGGTTACTGCACGCCGGAAGACTTGTTCTGACTTCTATGCAGCTGTCCTTCTCTTCAAGCCTCATGACTCCACACACAGCTGTCCTTTAGCGTCCTCCTCCCTCCGCCACCGTTACAAACTAGGGTGCAAACCCTACTGGTTTAATTTTTTCTGGCCTCTGTGCTTCAGTGGCTGCAACCAAAAAAACTGGGCAAACAATGTCTACAAGGTCAACGTATGGCGAAAAATGACTATTTTCAGCATTTATATGGCATATTTTTTCTGGCAACTGTGCTTCAGTGGCTGCGTCCAAAAAAATGCATATTTTCTGCATTTATATGGCATAATTTTTCTGGCCTCTGTGCTTCAGTGGCTGCAACCAAAAAAATGCATATTTTCTGCATTTATATGGCATAATTTTTCTGGCCTCTGTGCTTCAGTGGCTGCAACCAAAAAAATGCATATTTTCTGCATTTATATGGCATAATTTTTCTGGCCTCTGTGCTTCAGTGGCTGCAACCAAAAAAATTTATATTTTCAGCATTTATATGGCATAATTTTTCTGGCAACTGTGCTTCAGTGGCTGCGACCAAAAAAATGACTATTTTCAGCATTTCTATGGCATATTTTTTCTGGCCTCTGTGCTTGAGTGGCTGCGGCCAAAAAAACTGGGCAAACAATGCCTACAAGGTCAACGTCGTTGACCTTGTAGGCATTGTTTGCCCAGTTTTTTTGGCCGCAGCCACTCAAGCACAGAGGCCAGAAAAAATATGCCATAGAAATGCTGAAAATAGTCATTTTTTGCCATACCTTGACTCAACGTATATGGCAAAAAATTTATATTTTCAGCATTTATATGGCATATTTTTTCTGGCAACTGTGCTTCAGTGGCTGCGACCAAGAAAACTGGGCAAACAATGCCTACAAGGTCAACGTATGGCAAAAAATGACTATTTTCAGCATTTATATGGCATATTTTTTCTGGCCTCTGTGCTTCAGTGGCTGCAACCAAAAAAATTTATATTTTCAGCATTTATATGGCATAATTTTTCTGGCCTCTGTGCTTCAGTGGCTGCAACCAAAAAAATTTATATTTTCAGCATTTATATGGCATATTTTTTCTGGCAACTGTGCTTCAGTGGCTGCGTCCAAAAAAACTGGGCAAACAATGTCTACAAGGTCAACGTATGGCGAAAAATGACTATTTTCAGCATTTATATGGCATATTTTTTCTGGCAACTGTGCTTCAGTGGCTGCGTCCAAAAAAACTGGGCAAACAATGCCTACAAGGTCAACGTATGGCAGTTGTTTAAAGAGAACAGTAGATTACTAGCCAGCAAAGCTACCTAAGCTAAAATGTCCCTCAAATCCCTGCAGACTTCTGTCCCTCCAATACAGAGCAGTATCACGCAGATTACTAGCCAGCAAACTTACTATCATCTGTCCCTGAAATCACTAACAGCTCTCGCCCTACACTATCTCTTCCAAGCACACACAGGCAGATTTTTCAGATACATTTTTGCCCTTGATCCCCCTCTGGCATGCCACTGTCCAGGTCGTTGCACCCTTTAAACAACTTTAAAATCATTTTTCTGGCCAGAAATGTCTTTTGTAGATGTTAAAGTTCGCCTTCCCATTGAAGTCTATGGGGTTCGCGAACCGTTCGCGAACCGCTCGCAATTTTGCGCAAGTTCGCGAATATGTTCGCGAACTTTTTTTCCGACGTTCGCTACATCCCTAATGCCTAGGCTACAAAATAGTTAGGAAAAGTTATAGGTAATAACCAGTACAATTGCTCCTGCTGCATTCATATTCTTTCTGCATCAGAAGTGGATTAGACGTTTATTTGTAGAATCAGAGATGTTGCATGCTATGGTATTGGTACTCATACTGCAGTTTTATCATCTACTTCTAGGGTTGCCACCTTTTTTGGAAGACTTTACGGGCCAGTGGAGTGGGGGCAGTCTGTGATGTCAAAGGGGTTGAGTAATGGCAAAAGTGTGTGCGGCTATGATGTCATGGGATCCTCGAAAGGGATCAGGGAAGAGAAAAAGGTGTGGGTCCACTGGAATTCTGGGCAGATCGGGGGCAGGTCAGGGTGATTTTAGTGTAAGTGTATTAGAGATTTACCTATTACTAATTTGCCGGTAAATGTGTAATACCGGTCCTGCCAAGATGGCAACCCTATCTACCTCTGAATTATGAGTAAAGTGCAGCTCGTATAGGCTTTAGTATTTCACGTAATTGAACAATGTGCAGAAATAGCAGCAAAATGCAGTTTAGCAATTGTTTAATGTAAACACATAAAATATATTTTAAAAATTAAATGTATACAGTACTATTAATAGAAAAGTTGTGCAGAAAAATAAGTTTGGGATCTATAGGGCCCTGTTACAAACAATGAGCAAATTTGCAGTAAACCATCGTATCCAAACTAGCTTTTCACCCTGTACTACCTTTCACATTAAAGGGGTTGTTCACCTTTGAGTTAACTTTTTTTGAAGGTGGTACAGCATTCTGATGCAATATGCAACTGGTTTTCATTTTTTGTGGTTTTTTAGTTATTTAACTTTTTATTTAGGATCTCTCCAGTTTGCAATTTCAGCAGTCTGGTTGCTAGGGTCCAAATTAACCTAGCTACATGCACTGATTTGAATAGAGAGACTGGAATATGAATAGGAGGGGGCCCGAATAGAAAGGTGAGTAAGAACAAGTAGCAATAAAAATAAATTTGTAGCCTTACAGAGCATTTGTTTTAGATGGGGTCAGTGACCCCCATTTGAAAGTTAAAAAAAACTGCAAAACATAAACAATGAAAGGTTGCTTAGAGTTAGCCATTCTATAACATACTAAAGTTAACCTGAAGATGAACCACCCCTTTAAGGAATTAAAGGGCACTCATCACATCAAAATTGTTTCCCTCATGAGATCAGCGGGCTACCAGCTCATACTCCAATTGGGGGAAACAACAGTATTTTTTCAAGAACCCCTTCCCCTGTGAGTACTATGCCATTTCCACTATTAGGGAACTCCCAGTGCAGGTACCCATTTTGGGCACACACCAGAAATTATATGAATCACTGGTGGTAGAACCCATGTGCCGCTTTAGTCTTACTAAGTCACTTGAAGTTTCCTCTTGAGGCAAGAGATTTATCACTGGTGATTAATCTCCTGGTGTGCCATTGCCCTAAGGATTGGCACGGATATCTTATAGTGCTAGGGTCCAAGGTTTGATTCCAGCCAGGCCAGAGCACTACATGTAAAGTGTTTGTATGTTTTTCTTATGGCTGTGTGGGGTTTACTCGCACATTCCAAAAACAAATAAAACTGACTGTAATGTCAATGTGATAAAGAGCTTGCATGTGATAACTTGCTTATATAAATAATCTCTGTAAAGCAATGTAGAATAGGTTGGCACTATAAAAATAATAAAATACCTTACATGCTTCTCTCAGTTAATAATCCAACAGAAGAGCTGCCAGAATGGGGAAAAATCAGCCCTACTTTGTTTGAGTACTATAATCCACAGCAAACAATTTATAAGCATAGCTCTACCAGACCAATAAAAGCTGATTGATTACGGCACCAATCCTTATTGGCAGGCACTCTTTGTTTCTGTTATGCCCTCCTAGGTTTGTGCTTTATAGGTGTAAACCCCCCCCCCCCACCTAGGCTAGGCTAGACCTTGTCCAGCTAGGAAACAGGCAGAGCACTGGTTATATTTGACCCTCTCTCCTCTCTACGATGGGCCTTTTCTACGTGAAGAAGGAATGGTATTGTGCAACTACACCTCACTTGTGCTGTGTGACTAAGTAAAAGAATTGGATGCCAGAAGCTCTTGAACAAAACAGCAACAGGCTTTATTCTCTCAACAAGCAAATAAGGGTGATGATACTCACAATCCTTTGAGGTTTATCACATTCATGTCTGGTAACATCACAAAAATTCAGAGCCAGCACCTTGTGACGATGTCCCTGTATCCCTGACTTCACCAAGGGCCTCACCAAACTTGGGACCTTTCCATTACTAGGCCAAAGCTCCACTCCTGGAGTGGGAGGCAAAAGAGGAAAATCCACCCTCTGACTAGCACTATACTGAAGTATAACAGAAAGTAATCATCAGTCTCTGCGCCAATGATACACTTTACAAATGATGCTAATATAGAAAAGTAGATATATAAGTGTTGCCATTGTACTTAAAGGGATCCTGTCATCGGAAAACATGTTTTTTTTTTCAAAACGCATCCGTTAATAGTACTACTCCAGCAGAATTCTGCACTGAAATCCATTTCTCAAAAGAGCAAACAGATTTTTTTATATTCAATTTTGAAATCTGACATGGGGTAGACATTTTGTCAATTTCCCAGCTGCCCCATGTTATGTGACTTGTGCCTGCACTTTAGGAGAGAAATGCTTTCTGGCAGGCTGCTGTTTTTCCTTTTCAATGTAACTGAATGTGTCTCAGTGGGACATGGGTTTTTACTATTGAGTGTTGTTCTTAGATCTACCAGGCAGCTGTTATCTTGTGTTAGGGAGCTGTTATTTGGTTACCTTCCCATTGTTTGGCTGCTGGGGGGGAAAGGGAGGGGGTAATTTCACTCCAACTTGCAGTACACCAGTAAAGAGTGATTGAAGTTTATCAGAGCACAAGTCACATGACTTGGGGCAGCTGGGATATTGACAATATGTCTAGCCCCATGTCAGATTTCAAAATTGAATATAAAAAAATCTGTTTGCTCTTTTGAGAAATGGATTTCAGTGCAGAATTCTGCTGGAGCAGCACTATTAACTGATTCATTTTGAAAAAAACATGTTTTCCCATGACAGTATACCTTTAAGAGATGGGATAACCAGTAGCTCAGTCTTAGGTGAGCCTGCAACTTTCTTTTAGAGAGAGGAGAAACTGCACACAGACACCATGCTTTTCTTGTTTCAAGAAGACATAACTTTATTAACACTTCTGCATTAGCAGGCAAAGATCATGTCACATGACACTGTATCAGTATCAGATCAGTATGGGATCTGTATGAGAGCACACCCATTAATACATATCTTAACAATGGGCTTTTGCCCAGCAACTAGAGAACAAGGAAGTATAGGCATTTAAAGCCATATTAAACCTATGGGTCCTTACATAGGCAAAACAGAGCATGTAGAGAAGACAGCACATTACACTTGAGCGTGGTATGCCAAATTTGCTATTAGATCACTATTACCTTGTTGTTTAAAGGTAGTTTTGCCACCTTTCCCCCCCCCCCACAAACTTCAGGGGGAGGCCAGGCCGTGATGCAGTGGGGCGGGGCCATGACATCATGGGGAGGGATTGTGATGATGGGGCTATGACGTGCGATCGGCGATTGGCCGATCACCGCGACAATCCCAGGAAATCTTGCCCGGTTTTCCTAATTTGGAAAACCGGGCAGTCAGTTTTGAACTGAACAAACTGCTGCCCAGGTCAAAATCGGACAGGTGGCAACCTTACTTAAACGTGTGGTTCACCTTTAAGTTAGCTCTATATATGTTATAGCATGGCTAATTCTAAGAAACTTTTCAATTGCCATTTATTTTTTAATAGTTTTGAAATATTTGCCTTCTTCTTCTGACGCTTTCCAGCTTTCAAAGGGGATGGGGGGGGGTCACTGACCTCATTCAAAAAAATCAATGTATCTATATGGCTACAGATTTGTTGTTATTGCTACTTTTTATTACTCATCTTCCTATTCAGGCCTCTCCTATTCATATTACAGTCTCTTAAATATATATATATATATTATACTGTATATGCTAACCAAAAAGCTACTACAGTAGCAAGCAAGATACACAGAGTACAAAGAGTACAATGTAAGTCACTAAAATGCTTTTGGGGTAAGTGAGGGTTAATAATCTTTGTCTGCCATTAAGTCCATGGGATTGGCCACAATTCCCATGGTAGAGTCAATTTTGCCATAGTTGTTGTATTAACTGATTGCCGGATTGCACAGCAGCCTGCAGCAATTAGATCTAAATCATGCGGCTGATTAATAATTGATGACAACGTTCAAGTTGCTAATGAAATATCTAAGAATTAATTTACTAAAAGCTGGCATTTAACCAAAACTTGAACCTGGTTAGTTTCTTCGATTAAATATCCTGGACTATTAGCATGCAACATGTTTTTGTCCATCTGAAATTAATCCCAGGGGTTTCTAGGGAGGACATGGAATTCCGGAATAATAAATTGCAGTTTATGGTGACCTACTGAGCTCCCTCTTATTCAAATGTGTATAAAAAGAAAAAGATTTGTTATTTTCTCCTAGGATACCTATTACAGATAGTGCCATTTATAACAAACTGACAGAAATTAAGAATTGTTATCAAAAATCTACTTGTGCCACAGAGTTGCATTTAAAGACCTGGAAACACTTCTCTAAAAATGTGAAATTTATTAATTTGTTTAGGACCTGGGGTGTTTTTGGATAACAAATCTTTCCATAATTTGGATCCTCATACCTTCTAGAAGATCATTTAAACATTAAATAAACCCAATCGGCTGGTTTTGCTTCCAATAAGGATTAATTATCGTTTGGATCAAGTACAAGCTACTGTTTTATTATTACAGAGAAAAAGGAATTTATAAAAATCTAATCATCTAATTATGTGTATAAAGTGGAGTCTATGGGAGACAGCCTTTCCATAATTTAGAACTCACTGGATAATGGGTTTACAGATAACGGTTCCCATAGCTGTACAAAACTTTGCCAAGTAAAAGCAGTTGAGGTTCCATAAAAGTCAATGGAAGCTGTGCTGATCCTATTGGACCCCTTTTTTAGCCTTTCAGACTTTTTGAGTTTTTCAGCTTTCAATTTCTGGAGGTTTTGGAATTTTTTATTTGGATCGTTCAGTGGTTTTTTTTTCCGTTTATACTTTTTATATTCAGATCTAATCAGATAAAATAAATGACACCGCGTTTGTGGTTTTTAGAAAATGTGTTTATACTGATTCACTTGGATAGACTATACTATTTGTTTTTGTTTAAAACTGGCAGAAAAGATGAAAGGTCAAACCTCTCCTGCCTGTTTGTTCCTTACTAAAGCACATGTAGTGGTTACTGTCAGGTTCCACTCTTTAAACCCTATCTCGATCATTTCTATGTGGTAGTCCACCCATCACCACTACATGTGTCTCGTTTTGTGGCATAAAGGCTCTTACATATGGACTTTTTTATGCCTTTTAGCACAGCCACATTCCATTGTGTTTTTTAAAACACAACATTCTGCATTTGTACAGAAATCTGACAAAATATCAAATATACTGAAAAATAAAGAAGAGTAAAGAAAAATTCATTGTGTGTTATAAAAATGCACTTATTTGCCCTTAAAATGCAGTATTTGTGTTTGACACATCAATATGCATTTTAGTAGAAACACATTTAGATGCCCATGTGTGAGTGCATTGCCACTAATGTACCTGATCCAATCCAGTACCATAGTAGCATTTGCCAAGCACCATTTAGAAGCTCCAGGACAGAAGTGTCAACTAATACCATGTCATGAGGATGATAATGATTCATCTGGGACATCTATGAGACTTTATTACGTTACCTTATTGTGTAAAAAGAAATTTAGGTTTAAAAAAAAAACAGGACCATTATCATTAGCACCCTAATGACATGAGGTTAGCTGACATCTCTGGAAATGGTAGCATCCAAAACAAAGTAAGCATCTGGGGTAAAGAGGTTGCTCTGGGGTCCATGAAAACATGGGTTTTTGTGGAGTAATAAGCAGTAATAAGCAAATCAATGGGCGTTTTTTTCTTATGGGCGACTTTTTTGTCGCAGCAAATTTTTCTGCGGCAAATTTTTGTGGCAGTTTCCCGAAAAAAAATTGCAGATGGTGAAATGCAGAATTTCGCCATGAATCCGTGACAAATGAAAAAATTCAACCATCACTAGTAATAAGGCACCTACCGCTCACTATTAGTTCTTCGCTTTACCCCTGTATTTGATGAAATTGATGAAAATACTGTGCTCCTACCTGTGACTTCATAAAGATTAAACGCACTGGGCTCATTTATAAAGTTTGATCAGAACATATTTATTTCCATATGGTTGTTTAGCGTATGTTGTCTCCTTAACCCTTAGGGGGTTATTTATTAAGCTCCAAATACCTGAAATCCGAAAAATTCAGTTTTTTCGGATCTTAAATAAAAATCCAAATTTTTCAGGATTTATTAAAGTCTGATGGTATGAAAACTCAGAATCCGAAAACCTGGCATCTAAAAGCTCTCAAGGTCCTGTATAAGTCAATGGGGAAGGTCCCAGTGTCTGCGCTGATGTCCGTACCGATATCCGATGATTTCAGGGATTTGGAGCAAAAAACTCAGAAAACTCTGAACAATTCAGAGTTTTCGGGGAAAGCTCCGAACAATTCAGAGTTTTCAGGGAAAAGCTCAGAAGTTTTCTGAGTTTTGCCGACCCTATTTTTTTGGGCTTTTTTCTTCATAAAAAAGGTCCATTCGGGAATTTGTGTTGGATATTATAAATACTGAGATGAATTCGGACCTTGATAAATAACCCCCATACAGTTTGCATTGCTGTGCCCTTTTTTTATGAATTGCAGTAAAATGTGCATTGCTGTGTGCGTTCATGCAAATATAACATCAACAGTAAGGGGCCGATTCACTAAATTCGGGTGAAGGGTTAGAATAAAAAAAACTTCGAATTTCGAAGTTTTTTTTGGGTACTTCGACCATCGAATTGGTTAAATTCGATCGAATTCGATCGAAGTCGAACGAAATCGAACGATTCGAAGTAAAAATCGTTCGACTATTCGACCATTCGATAGTCGAAGTACTTACCCTTTAAAAAAAACTTCGACCCCCTACTTCGGCAGATAAAACCTACCGAAGTCAATGTTAGCCTATGGGGAAGGTCCCCATAGGCTTGCTCAGCTTTTTTTGATCGAAGGATTTTCCTTCGATCGTTTGATTAAAATCCTTCGAATCGTTCGATTCGAAGGATTTAATCGTTCGATCGAACGAAAAATCCTTCGATCGTTCGATCGAATGTTTAGCGCTAAATCCTTCGACTTCGATATTCGAAGTCGAAGGATTTCAATTCGAGGGTCGAATTTCGAAGTATTTTTAACTTCGAAATTCGACCCTTAGTGAATCTGCCCCTAAGTTTGTGAAATACATTTAGGAAATATTTTTTCTGTTGCCAAAGTCGTGGCATAACACGAATGCAGAGTTTGCAAACCATTCTTGCCCAGCTTTATAAATATAAACACATGTAGGGCAAATATGTTCACTGTGCGAATTCTTCTGCAGTGTGTAAAGTTTATAAATGACCCCCCCTACAGACATGGCTGGCACTACTCTAAAGCAACAACTGTGGGATTGTGCATTCCTCTTTTTGAGCTCAAACACACCAAAAAACAAGAACCACATTAGCAAATGATGAGAGATGTAATTCCTTTTTGCACACATACGGTAAACATGATCCCCCAAACCTCTGGAGAAGTGTGTTTGCATGGGTTAATAAATAATGGGAGGCCCAGCTCCCTGCAGGAGGTAGCATGCCAATGCAGTGAGGCACAGCTGGAGTCGTAGCATTCCCACACAACTGCTGTTATTTCAGCAACTCCACTTTCAGCACCTACACAGTGAGATCATGAGTACTGGGAGCCCCACACCTGACAGTATTCTGACAGTCGGCTCAGATGTGGGCAAAACTGCAGCAGTGAAAGAAAACAAATCCATCATATCTATCATGCAGGCAAATAAATGTTAAGCCTTTCCAGAAAGATGGCATATTACATAGTCTTAATACTGAATAAGGCAAGTATATTTACCTCCAGAACAGAGGGTAAAGCACTGATTTTCTGCACATAAAGGAAGCCCTTTGAAGTCTCTTCACAATATGGTGTTTATTGAACAGATTATTTTCTTTTAGAAGCCACTCAGTACAGGAATGATTATAATGCTGGCTGTATAGTTACTAAAATAACTTATTTTAATCCAGTATCAGCAAAGCTACAATGCAGATACAGCATGAGTGGGTGTGAACAGAATGACTGAGGCAGTATTTCCCTTATGTAAAATCTTGGCCAAATCTGTCTCTACCAGAGTGAAAACAGGAGTAAATGCCCTGGATCCCTTTGTTGGGCCCTTCAGACCTGCAGTATATACATATGTATATTATACTTATCTGGGAAGGAGCTGCAACTATGGCACAGTGTGAATAGTAATACAGGATGGTGTCAGGACAAGAGACACACATACAATAAGGACCTTATTTATCAAAATTTAAGATTTAAAAGTTTTTCAACCTTAACTAAATTTACATTTTTAAAAAGCTTGAACGTTAACTTATGTATTAGAAAATCCAAATATTAAAAGCATGAACAAATAAAAACTCAAAACAAATACAAATACATATAGTGTGTATATATATATATATATATATATATATATATATATATATATATATAATATGCATTGAGTTTCTGTGCGATTAAAAGTGAAAAAACAATCCCAAATGTGACATTTTGCTAAGGACACCTCCTATTGACTTCTACATAATTTTATACTGTATTTCAGTTTTTTTGGAGTTTTCACAGTGGATAAATTACAGAAATTTGTGGTTTAAATGTATTATTTAAAGTCAAATTTTTTTGTGCTAAAAAGTTTAATTTGACAGAAAAAAACCCATGAATGTTAATAAATCTGCCTGATGGCGGCCTATTAATTGAAGGTTGAATTATTGTGGTTTTAGAGGTTTTTGATTGTCATGACATTTATTAAAATATCTGAATAAAAGAAGAAGAAATGGAAAATAACACTGAGCGATCTGAAAAATAAAATACAAATACCTCTAAAAGTCTGAATTGATTTTAAAAAGTCCAATAGCATTAGCGCAGCTCCTGTTGATTTCTACAGGACCTCAACAACTTTTACCTGGCAAATTTCTGAATTAGAGGTTTTTGTGGTTTTTCACTTAATAAATCTTTGAATTTAGAGTTTATAGGAAAGCCACAAATTTTTAATGATTATGGGGAAATTCAATGTTAGCCCTTAGTGTTAAGAGCCATCAGACACTGATCATTAGCTGAAGGTCATGTGGAAATTAAGGGCAGAAATAAGGGACAGGGGCTTTTTTTGCAGAATTCTGTGATATTGATTTTGTTATAAATCCCAAATTTATACAAAGCATTGACTCCTGCTAGTGATGTGCAGGTTGACCCAAAACCAACTGTGACCCATGGGTTCACCACCAGTTAGGCGGGTTTAAGTTGACATTTGACCAACCATTATGGGTTATCATTGGCTACAGGTCATACTGGGGAAGTAGACTCCTCCCCCCCCGAAGATTCCCTGTCTTTTAGCCAGAGGTGTGCACAGAAGTAGCATACAGAGTGAGATGATGTGGGTATAGGCTGATGTGGGTCCTACGATGGGAACATTTTGCAGGTTAAGGTTGGGTGCGGGTAATGGTTTTAAGGGTCAGGTGCAGGTTGAGTATTCCACAGTAATGAACATGCATCCAAATTGAGAGATAATCTGGTTTTCAGCTTTTTATGGTGAAATCATCACTTTCCAGTCCAACAATTTTCAGGCCCTCTTACCCCATAACAAGGTCAGATACATAAAAATTAGATTTTTAATTGTTATTCTTCTGCAGTTCCACTTGTATCAAGAACAGTAAATCTGTTCACTTCCAAAATTTCACTTGTCCACTCACAGTTTGTCCCCACCTTTTCACAGTTTTGAACCTCTCTTATGAAGGGCAGACCTATAGTTTGGGGACCTGTAGTTCAAGGACATCTCATGTAGCGCAACATTTTTTTTTTTTTGCTTAAAGTTGGAAACAGTAGTGTTAAAACTAAATGCAGCACCCAGTTGTTTATGTCAAGCAATGATAGGAGTCAAGGAAATTGAACTCTGGGAAGCTAAGAAAATAACAACTCTGCAGTTAAGGGAAAGAAGATGATGTAAAGTCACTTGGTGAGAGAGCAAGAGACAAAGAGCTGAGGAACGAAGTGTTCGCACGGCTGATTAGACAAATACTGGAAGTCAGAGGGTGACTTGTCTTCCATGGAAAATCTGAGTGATGCTACATTAACAGACGTTAACATGATTGCTGCTGGGAAGTCCTTTATTAGTAGGAGTAGAAGGGTGCCCCCCTGTTACAGATATCTATCTATAAAAAGGAATAGCCAAACAACTTCTCTACAGCTGTGGCTGATTATGTTACTATGGTTGCTATGAGTCACAATCAATATAGGGTGAATATTAGCAGGGTCATTTGAAATTGATGTACTCATTCATAATAGCTGATATGTCTTATAGAATCACAATTTCTGAAAACATTTGGATTTGCCCAAATATTTCATTTCAGCCAAACAATATCCAAACCCAGGAAAGCAGATTTACAAACATTTTTTTTTTTGAATACTGAATATATTCTTCCCAAATCCCACTGATTTCTATAGCATTTCTGCTGGTCTTAGGTGACAGTTTTGTTAGAGTTTTCACTTGTAAAATGTAAGTTTTTAAAAACTTAGATACATTCAAGATTGAATTTTCCCATAGTTTTTCTTAACCTCAAGGATGAATTTTAAAATTTAAATTTTTTTTAAAGTTCCATTAAAAAAAAAACACTACAAAAACCAACAGAGTTTTCCCTCTCTATTTAGATTTTTTTCTCAATAGCTAACATATATATATGAAAACACTTAAATCAGAAAAACATGATTGCTTAAATTCACAGAAAAAAAACTTAGCTGCATTGAAAATCTCATTGTTCCATTAATTTTTACTAATGTAAACATTAAAAATATACTTTAGAAATAAAATAGACATTGATGAAAATACACATTGATTTACAGTATACTTACTAGGTTTAAGGTGCCAATTTGTTTAATTTAAATTTTCCAAGAAGTTTTTCATTTAATTGATCTTGAAAAACTAAATTAAAAAAATAGGGATGATGTTTAGTAATTTGCAAATTTTTTTGCCAGTTATGAATGTTGCAATTGTGGAATATTTTCATCAAACCATGGCAAAATTTTGACACAAACATTTTTGCTGCAGACTTAGACCCTAATGTATTCTGCACAGAAAAAGTCATCATGTACAAATTTGCAGCAAAAAAACACCTGTGCACTTACTAGTTTTAAACAGGGCTGCCATTAGAAATCACATACATTTTTGGGGTCCCCTGGGAACCCCCCCACAACTCCCCATGCCCCACCCCAGATCCCACCCACACCACAGTTAAAAGACCACACACACATCAGCCCTAAAAAAAGTAACCCCCCCACACACAAGTTATAAAAAGCTATTGATAGTCAGGACCCCCCATGACTATTAATAGTCAGGGCCCCCATAAAAATTGGTGGTCAGGGCCCCCCTACAAGTTAAAAAAATAATTAGTAACCAGGGCCCCCCTATAAGTTAAAAAAAAACATTGGCACCTGAGCACCCCATAAAAGTTATTTAAAAAAAAAACATTGCCACCAGGGCCCCCATAAAAAAATTTTTTAAAAAAAAATTGGCACCAGGGCTGCCCATAAAAGTTTTTTTTTTAAAAAAAAAAACATTGGTGCCAGGGCCGCCCTTACAAGTAAAAAAAAAATTGGGGCCCCAGAGAATATTTTTTAAGAAATCATTGGCGACAGGGACCCCCTTACAAGTTAAAAAAATTGGTCAACCCAGAGAATATTTTTTAAAACAACATTGATGGCAGGGGCCTATAGAGTATTAAAATTATACATTGGTGGCCAGGGGTTTAAAAAACTACACATTAGTGTTCAGTGGAATTGTGACTTCAGGACTTCAACTTCACCTCCTATCGTGACTTTGGGTCTTTTCGCCAATTCAGGACTTCAATTTTGGCTGTTTTCGTTCCTTTGGGTCTTTTTGCCGCTTCGGGACATCGGCTGTTCAGGACTTCAATCGAGGTGAGGCGATGCGGCACGGCTTCTGCGCTGTCAAGGGGGCCCAGCAATTTTGAAAAGTGCAGCACAGCCGGGCCCCCCTTCAGGCCGGGCCTGGTACATTAGTACCCTTGTGCCCCCCTGATGGTGGTCCTGGTTTTAAAACTTTAAAAGTCTTCATAAAGAAGCAAGACGGCAAAAAAAGTGCTGCCCCTTTATGTGGTGCCATAATAGATTGTAGAACACTTCTCTACCTCCTGGTCTTAAATATACATGTGAACAGGCTCATAGTCATAACAATAAGGGGGTTATTTACTAAAATCTCCCAATAAAAAATCTCAAGCAAAATTTCATGCCTGATTTTGCCTTATTTATTATTCACTTAACTCAATTATATCGGATTAGTAAAAAGCACAAAAAATCAAGCGAAAACCCAAATGTTTTTCAGGCTTGATTTTTTTGGAGTTTTTGCTCAAAAACCCAGAAATCATTGGATTATTAGGCTAAACCCAGCTCAGAGCACGATACCTTCCATTTGGGATACTGACCTCTGCTATTGACGTATAAAGTACCTTGACAGGTCTGAGATGGTAGATTTTCGGATTAGGGCTTTTTGCAGCATCGGAGTATAAGAAATCTCGAAAAAAAAAATTTTCCCATGAAAAATTAGAGAAAAGCACAATCAGAAAAATTCAAGGTTTAGTAAATAACCCCCAAAGTGTAAAGCAAGGGGGAAAAGTCTCTGAAACATTCTGAATTCAGTTTTAGAATTTTTGCTTTTTGGAATTTAGGCTATTTGGCCTAATTAGTAGCAAGCAGGGACTTGCAATGCCCATGTTCTGCAGGGAATCATTCTCAGAATTAAACTTCTATAATCTCCCACAATAATTTCAGCGGCATGATGTGTGACTCATTAGGAATGGCGTGTCAGCATTTGAAAAGCCATTAGCAAGACGACTTTATAGGTCACAGCATTTTCACTTTAAGGTCACACAACTGTTACCATCACATTCACAACTTTCCATAACTGTGATGAGACATCTGCAGTTACCTTTCTAAAAACAGAACAGTGTTGGACTGTAGATCCAGTCTAGAGACGGGTGTATACGTAAAACCATTTAAGTATGGGGCATTCTAGTGTAATAAGCACAGAAGAATAATATATATTATAAACAACTTTATACTCTAGATGACTAAGGGTTTAAAAGGGTAGGAAGTTAATGCTGGAGTTTTATTCTGACTAGAGACTAGAGCACTGCTGTACAAAGAGTCATGCTAGATGCAGAGTATACTAGGAATTGTAGCAGCGCAGTTCACACTGAAAAATGCAGAAAGTAGTGTCTTTACACCATAAAATCTGAAAGTGCGTGAAAATGATCATCTTGCCCAATAGGGTTGCCGCCTTTCAGGGATGTGAAAGTCCAGGAGGGGGGGGGGGGTTGGTGACATCACAGGGTGGATTATTGATGTTGTGGGCAGACTACTGATGACGCGGGTCTGGGTTATTTTATTATGTGGCGATCTGCGATTGGCCAATTGCCCCATCAGTCTAGGAGAATCCTGCTCGGTTTTCCTAATTTGAAAAACCGAGCAGGCAGTTTTGACCCTGGAACCCCTTCCAAAAACGGAGTTGTCGAAAAACTTTCTATCAAAATTTTATTCTGCACTCCTTGCTGCTGTCAATAGCATATGTCATCCACCAAGCTTCATCTATTTAGATCAGATTTGAATCAAAATTACAATTTTTTATGAAAATGACAAGTGCAGCTATTATGGTACTATTTACTACAATATTTTTTCTTGTTCCAAGCATGCATAAATACATTCAAAATGATTTGTAGTTATATATAATGGTTATATTCAGGCAGATTTCCAGGCAGTTGTGTATTTACAGGATGAAGCTTGTAAACTGCCACTAAACTAGGCAGCATTCACTTGTAAATTCTATGCAAGAATTTACAAGGGAAGTAAGTAAAATAATGACTGCAATCGTAGATGCACCATCGTGCCCACTGCATGAGTCTCTGCGTAGAACATCAGGCCTAGCATGTTAATAACTGTAGGTAAACAGAAGCAGGTACAGATATATAAAATCCTAATGTTCTGGTGCCATACTCCAAGTAAACCACACACTCTTTCCTTATCACTCTTCATGTCTTGTGATGGGCGAATTTATTCGCCAGGCACAAAATCGCAAAAAGGCTGCGAAAATTTGCCAGCGTAAAAAAAAATGGACGCCATTTTTTGCTGTTTCATGAATTTTGCAGGAAATTGGAAAAACTTTGGTGAAGCGAAACGCCCCAAATTCGCCCATCACTATTCATGTCCTATTATTGATCCACTATGGGATGAGGTTGCTGTTTTTCTAAGCAGAAAGCTATATAGGCAAAAAAAAATTATTTTTTGTGTTGGGCAACCCTATTCAAAAAACAATTTCTACTCAAGCAACTTGTTATGCCCACCCACCTATCAATAGCAGCAAAATGGAAGACCATGCTTAATGCTTCCATTCATTAGAGGAAATAAAAATGCAGGTGAACAGCAATAACATTTTTGAAGCTGGCATTGCCACATACATCTACTTGTTAGATTAAAGGGATACTGTCATGGGGAAAAAATGTTTTCAAAATGAATCAGTTAATAGTGCTGCCCCAGCAGAATTCTGAAATCCATTTCTCAAAAGAGCAAACAGATTTTTTTATATTCAATTTTGAAATCTGACATGGGGCTAGACATATTGTCAATTTCCCAGCTGCCCCAAGTCATGTGACCTGTGCTCTGATAAACTTCAATCACTCTTTACTGCTGTACTGCAAGTTGGAGTGATATCACCCTTCCCCCCCCAGCAGCCAAACAAAAGAACAATGGGAAGGTAACCAGATAACAGCTCCCTAACACAAGATAACAGCTGCCTGGTAGATCTAAGAACAACACTCAATAGTAAAAACCCATGTCTCACTGAGACACATTCAGTTACATTGAGAAGGAAAAACAGCAGCCTGCCAGAAAGCATTTCTCTCCTGAAGTGCAGGCACAAGTCACATGACCAGGGACAGCTGGGAAATTGACAAAATGTCTAGCCTCATGTCAGATTTCAAAATTGAATATAAAAAAATCTGTTTGATCTTTTGAGAAATGGATTTCAGTGCAGAATTCTGCTGGAGTAGCACTATTAACTGATGCGTTTTGAAAAAAAAAAACATGTTTTCCGACGACAGGATCCCTTTAAGTAGATCATAGGGGCAAATTCACTATGGTGCGAAGTGGTGAACGCTGGCGAAAATTCACCAGCGTTAAGTAAGTTCGATACTTCACCTATTTACTAATGGGCGCTGGTGAAAATACGCTAGTGAAGGAGATAGACTCTAGCGCAACTTCGCACTCTAACGCCAGGTGAATTTTTCGCCAGGGCTAAAGATCGTTACTACGCAAATTCACTAAGAAGTTGATTTTACTGAACGTTACCTCTTACGCCAGACTTGCCTTCACCAGCTCAGACCTGGCGAAGTGCAATAGAGTAGATAGGACTTAAAAAAAAAGTAAAATTTTTTCTAAGTCCCAAAAAACGCTGGCATCTTTTCCATTTTCATGGGTGATAGGCTGCAAAAGGACGGAAATTTTTTTTTTGGGTACCCTGCTTCCCCCCTACTTTTCATAACATAAACTATACTCTGGGCACATGTGTTGGGCAATGAAACATCTCTATTTGCATTCATTAAGGTTCCCTGAGCTTGTGTAATTTTATGTATTTGCTGTAACATACTATATACATCCATTCAAAATTTAAGTTCCCGCCGTATGCAAATTCCCTTTCGCTAGCGCAACTTTGCTTTGCCTGGCAAATTTTCGCTGGCGCAACTTCGCTACCTTTCACTTCGCTGAGTGCAACTTCGCATTTTAGTGAATTTGCGGAGCGCTGGTGAAAATTGCCAGACGAAGTGTGGTGAAGCCATCCCTGGCGCAACTCCGCAGGTGAGTGAATTTGCCCCAGTGGGTAAAAGTCAAAGTTCATCCTTTGATAAATACACCTTTCAAAGTCCCATAGAAATGAATGGAGATTGGCGGAATGTCACTCTAGAGGACTGTGGTGATCTCTAACTTCACTCTTTGATAAATATAACCCAAGGACTCCTGTTTTTGGGCCTATGTTTTACCACTATGGCATAACTGCAAGCGCATTTATTTTCACAAATGTATGATCATAAAATTATTAAGAACAAGGTAAAGCACTTATTGCGATCGCAACAATTTAGCACTGCTACACCTAATTGCTTTTTCTTGGGAGAACCTTGCTATTCCCTGTGCCATGATGTTTCCAGACACTTATAGCTACTTAGAAAATGTTTTATGACCAGTTACAGCCAAATGTAAATTGATGGCGTGCTTGTTAGCGCTTTGTGTCACTGCATGTACTTCATTTTTCAATAATGTATAGAGCTGGGACGAGTTCCCAAAACTTAATGAAGTCGCTTTGGAAGGGGACCAGTTGGAATCGGGCAGATAGTTGAATAGAGCATTTTATCACGCAAACAGTAATTGGAAAATCAGATGTTGCAGTTTATTCTATCAAGCAAGAACACATTATTTAAGCATTAATGACACTTCCAATAAATTAAAAGGGAAACAGTACCTCTTTCTAAGACAAAAGGCAGACCACTTTGATAACAAGGCTTTTGGTCAGTAAAACAACATTTTTTTATATTTAAACTAAATGCATTATTTTTTAGGAATTATGTACTCCCTTTTGCACCTCCAGGAAATGATCTGTATCAGCTGATATATAATGTTTCAAAAACATTCAATTTGTTAAGATGCCTAAAAGATTGCATATCTGAGCTACAGCATGCCATAACCAAAAGTTTCCCACGTTAAATCATGCGACCAATCACTTTTTGAACTGCTCATCAGTCACTTCCCCACTGGACCCCTTATACTCAGGTTCAGATTCAATTCCATGAGAAAACTTTATTTTATTATTTATACCATAAAAACATATAGGCGAGATTCAATATAAGGAGATTTTTTTTTCTCCTAATTCAGTTCCAATTTTTTGTATTCATGGGAAAAACAGTGAGATAAGATTTTCTCATTGTATTGCATTTGTCATTGAATTGGCTCTATGGGACATGAAATTGGTTAAGGTGATAAGTTTTTCTCAGCAAATATCTGACCCCTTGTGCCTAATTGTTGCACCCATCTATATTTTCAGTATTGTGTATGATAGAATTCGAATTCACCCTGATATTCCTGAACTACAGCTCTCAGGGTGCTTTACCCCTTGAAACTCAACAATGATCATATATCTTGCTAATTTGAGCATTTTCTATGTTTATATGTCATGCTTTAACTTATCTTCATTGCTTTGGGTTAGCAGTGCCAGAGTGCTATTGGTTCATTTGAAAATTAGCCAATAAAACAGGTTTATTTCACTGAAATGATACACCATGATAAAGTCTGATCTTTTGCTGCAAGTTTTATAGGAAAGTTGTAATAATGATGTGTTGCAATTTGCAGTATCACTAAAATGGCCATACATGGGCGGATAAAACTGACGATATAAAATTGCCAATTCGGCAATTTATCTGCCTGTGTATGGGGGCTTCCGACGGGTCTTTCCGATCGATATCTGGCCACAATATCGATCGGGAACGTTTTATTTTTCCTGCGACCAACCCGTCAGAGCCCATTGCAACTCATTGTAATCCAATCGTTCGGCCCTAGGGCCGAATGTTAGGATTACCTTGATATAGCCCTGCCATTGGTGGGTATATCGGGGGAAAGATCCGCTCGTTTTGGTGATGTCATCGGACGAGCAGATCTCTTCGTGTATGGCCATCTTTAGGGATAAACTTTCTCCATTACAAGATTTAGAACTGCTTGATTGGGCAGGGAGGTCATGTGGCACCAGAAGGATGTGAGATCTAGCCCCTGCTTTCTAAAGTAACTATCATTCCTGTCCTCAATGTTCTTTATTAAGCTGTATGAGAGTTTTTGTTTTCTGGTTCATACTTGACATAGAGACTTTACCACCCCTTTGTTCTCTGTCTCTTTTGAGAAAACAAAAATCATGGACAGCTGTGAGGATCAGGGATGGTGGACTAGTTTTGTCTAAACTGACTTATTAACTAGATATAATAACTATATACACACAGACAGATCTTTTGGGTAGAAAAAGCAATCGCTGGCTGGTCTGAACAGGCACATGAGGGCACACAGACTTACCTAAATGCAGTGAGTGCAATTCAAGCACAGTTGCCATGTTTTTTTCCCACAATGCAACAGTTTTTCCCCAGAATCCCAACAAAAATGGATTCAACTGCATCTCACAAATTAGGCACAGTTGTGCCAAATATTTGCCTGGCATCATGTCTGGTGTTCACCTTGCAAGTGACATCTGCACATGATTTGCACACATGAAGTGCAAATGTGTTCTGCCAATTGAGGCAGTGGATAAAGTGAAAATCAGATGGTAAAAACTCTGGCAATTGTGCTAAATCATTATCGTGGTTTATTAAGATCCACAATACCACGATAAGGAATTAGCACAATTGGCAGAGTGTGTACCATCTGATTATTTCTATATTACATGGATTGTTGAAACTGTTTGGTGCAGCAGAGTTTCCAGATAGAGCACCACACTGAATTATACAAAGAATCTTGGATTGTTTTACGGTGGATAAAGAGAACCCAGATGCCTCCACCACCTTCTAACCAGACAGTAGCTTCAAGCTCCCCCTGTGTCAATAGACACCACAGCTTCTGATTCAAAATGGAGGCCAGGAAGGATTGAGTGCAACTGAGAGCAACTATACGGAAGTGCGAAGAGCTAATAAAACAATGCAATAAAAGTGGTTTTACATGCAAGGAAAAGTGCACTGTGTTTGCCCTATGGTCAGGCATGTAAAATTAAAGACAGACCCTGGACCCATTGAGACCCTAGGTAAACAGCAATTTAAATATATGTGGCAGTGATGTAGTATTACTGTATAGGAGTATAAATATTACTGTATAAGTGGAATATTACCCTAGTTGTGAATACTTTGAATTTTGCACTATTACCACACACTGCCATGATTAAAAACACAGAATGAATTGAACAAATTAGTAATTTTATTGAATATTTTCATATACAAAAGCTATACAAAAATAAAATGCAACTATTGCCAATTATACAAAAACAATGCAAATTGTTTAAGAATTGGCAATTATACAAAATTATAAGAGAGGCATGTACAAATATATAGTTGGTGAATTACCCAACTTACATCACCAATGACAAATATAGATCCACTCACTCATTATTTATGCACTAGATATAGCAGATAGCCATGCAGAGAAATGTCCATGTCGCGCTGTCAAAAAGTACTGCACCCTTCCCTTTGCAGTATATTGGCAGGCCTTTTCTCTCTCCTGTGGGGCTTTTCTTTTTAGAGCTTCTCTCTCCTCTGGTGGAAGTGGGATATAAAATGCCAGCTGCTCAAGGAGTTCTTCCCACTTGTCAACACTCTGAAGATGTGATTCCTGCATTTTTGCCTCTGGTTGGATATTATGTGCTATTTTGTTTAAAGCGGGATCTGAACTTTTTTTTAACAAAAATTAGCAACTCTAATGTTAGAATGATGTGACGTTGGTACTCATGCTTTCATGGTGCTGACATGTAGAGGCAAGTTTTTGACCAAGAGTATGGAATGCATTAATTGATTCAAGCATTATTTGCTGAAGTTCACTGCAGTATTTCTTGGAAGTCCTTGATCATGAGATGTTTTCTTTCTTGTTTAAGAAAGGACCTTGTCTATCATCCAACTGTTTAGGACTCTGGATACTAGGTTCTTCTGTAGGTAAGGTTGCAAAAGGTTTATCACAGCCTTACTTGTTTTGTTTTGGCATAGTTGGACAGACAAATTCTCGTCTATGCTCTGTAATGGAACTTAGGTCCATCTGTTCTAATGGGTGCTGTTGAGGTATAACAGGTGTTTCCATATAAGTTCCATCCTGCTCAGATGTTTTCTGGAACTGGTTGTTTAAATACAAATCTGAGCTATGAGCCGTTGTTGTCATTTACTGACCAGGCACATCTCGTTCAGGGTTTGCTTGCTTGACTACAGGATAAGCCCATCCATACATATAGGTAAGGAAAAAGCCTGTGGAATTTGTTGCTGATATAAGAAAGCTTCTGTTGCCTACATTGCATATCATAGCTAAATTGACCTCCTGTAACATTGAAACAATTGGCATATAGCGGAATATTAGATATTTCAGGCTGAAGTCAAAAGCGTTGATAGTATAAATAATCTTAAAGATAACATTTTTTATAATTTCTATGGAGCCTAAATTCCTAGAACATGTTCACCTATCTTCCATATAAAGGTATGGCTTCTGGAAACCCAATATGCAGAAAGTACAGATACTGTATATTGTTACTCTACCTGTCTAATTATAACATGAGCCACCAATGACATGACTAAGACAAAAGAGTTTACTTTTTTTTACTCTCACGAGAAAGTTTGTCCTCAATATCAAAAGGCATTATTGGGCCAGCCTTAGCTGCACTAATCCATACTCGTATCAAAACAATATTATTTGGTTTATTTAATGTTTAATTGATTTTTTGAAATCAGTCCTTTTTAAAGGTGATTCCTTGAGATTTGTTGTATGTAGATACTGTATACACTACCTATATAAAAGAGTTAAATACAAATTTTAAATCATTTGGGTTACTTAACAGCTATGGGACCTGTTATCCTGAATGCTCAGGAAGGACCTGGGTTTTTCTGAATAAGGGATCTTTCTGTAATTTGGATCTCCATACGTAAAAAATAATTTAAACATAAACCCAATAGGATTGTTTTGCATCCAATAAGGATGAATTATGTCTTGGTTAGGATCAAGTAATGCAAGGTACTGTTTTGTTATTACAGAGAAAAAGGAAATATGTTTTTAAATTTTTAATTATTTGATTAAAATGGAGTCCATGGGCTTTCTGGATAACTTGTTTGCAGATAATGGATCCCATGTCTCTAATAGTTTTGTACTATTTAATAACATACTTTTCTCCTAATTCGGTTCCAGTTTTTTTCCCATGGATAAAAAGTGATAAACAGAGAAAAAGTTTTTTTCTCCATGAATTGCTTATGAATATATGGGACAATTTGAAACTGAATTAAGGAATAAGATCATCAAATTGAATCTGGTCCTTTGTCTGCAACAGGGAGAATATTTTCCATACATGGGCCAGATTCAATTCAGTGAGAAAAAGATTTATTATGTGAAAACTCATGGATGAGATTCAATCTGAGATGCAATTCAATAAAAAAAAACCTCACTGTTTATCACATGAAAACTGTGGAAAAAACTGGAACTGAATTAGGAGCAAAGTTTTTTCTCTCTGAATTAAATCTTAGCCATAAGTTTACATGTGATGAACCAGTGGTGTAACTAGGTATTACTGGGCCCCACAGCAAATTATTTTTCAGGCCCCCAAAATGTTTAGAGGTTGACTTGTTTCTCCAATATTTATTGAAATTGTATATGAATTAGGGCCTCATGGGGCCCCTATACCTCCTGGGTCCACCTGCAGCCGCAGGGTCTGCTTCCTCTATAGTTACGCCCCTGTGATGAACCATGACCTAACTTTTTCTCACTGAATTGAATCTGACCCTATGTTTGAAGCAGTTGAGAATGTTTTTGACCAATGTTGTTTCCCACCTAAACAAACAGTGTTCTGTGTTCTATTATTTTAATAATAACATATACAGGACAATAAAGTGAATGCAAATTTTACTTTTTAATGGGTCTGTGGTATGTTTTAGAGTGGAATCCACATTATCAGGTTCCAGTAAAAACAGAAACAGCCAACGAATTAAAACAGCAAAATCCTCATGTCTCCATAAAATTGTGTCTGTATGGTGCGTGCATGCTTCTGAAAATAGATAAACATTTTTCCACTCCCCGCCGTATGGTTAACTGATTTCATATCTTGTTTCACCATCTGACAGAAGAGAAGTTGCAGATTTAAACCACAGAGGATTTAGCCATTCATTCCAGCATGGAAAAGAAACTGTGTGATAGACTGAAAGTAAAGAAGCACTTCATGTTGTACTTATAATAATATATTGTGCAACTTGCTTCAGTGTATAGCAGAATTCTTGCCCTGTGCCCCTTGCACACGTAGGGGCACATTTACTATTGGTCGAATATCGAGGGTTAATTAACCGTCAAAGTAAAATCCTTCGACTTCGAATATCGAAGTCGAAGGATTTACCGCATTTCCTTCCGAATTTCCTTTGATTTTAATCCATCGATCGAACGATTTTCCTTCGATCAAAAAAAGCTAGGAAAGCCTATGGGGACCTTCCACATAGGCTAACATTGGGGCTCGGTAGGTTTTAGGTGGCGAAGTAGGTGGTCGAAGTTTTTTTTAAAGAGACAGTACTTTGACTATCGAATAGTCGAACGATTTGTAGTTCGATTCAAAGTCAAAGTCGAAGGTCGAAGTAGCCAATTCGATGGTCGAAGTAGCCAAAAAAAACTTCGAAATTCAAAGTATTTTTTATTCTAATCCTTCACTCCAGCTAAGTAAATGTGCCCCATAGGGCCATATTCAATTCAGTGAGAAAAAGGTTTATCACGTGAAAACATATGGACGAGATTCAATTTGAGATGCAATTAAATTCAGGAAAAAATTATCTTACTGTTTTTCACATGACAATTCAATTGAAGTCTATGGGAAATAAACTGGAACTGAATTTCGAAAAAAAATGTTTTTTTTCTCTTTGAATTGAATCTCGTCCATGAGTTTTCTCGTAATAAACCATAAGATAACTTATTCTCACTGAATTGAATCTGGCCCAGTGTGGCAATTGCATTTGTCCCTGTCACCTAGGTTTGAGCAGATGTGGGCAAGAAATGTAGTTAGTAAGGGAATATTGCAGGTGAATACCGTTCTGGGTGCTACTTGAACTGTAGCAAAGTTTTTTCCTCATCTAATTGAATCTGATCCATGTATATGTAAATTGTGCATGAGACAGGGCCAATTTAATAATGCACAGACATATAGGTGCCATATCTACAGCACCTTGTCAGTTCCTAATCGTGTTTACAGTATGTACTTTTAAACTAAACTTTTAAACAGGGAAGAAATGTAAATATTTTTATATCACTATAATCAAACTAGTGCACATCATTTGATATTTTGACAGCCACATTCCAGTTTTATCTTTTCTGCCATCTCTCCCTAGTTAGTAATCCTCCAACAACTTTATATTACTACGTTAGTATAAATAGTAAACTTCATTGGTTTTTACAGATTGTTTCCTTGTAGAGGCACAAATATCCTTAAGGTCTAAAGAGAATGTAAACCAACTGTCAGACTGGTGAGCTCGGAGTACAGTATAAGAATAAAACACAAAACTTTTAGTATGTTATAGAATGTCCTAGTCTTAGCCTTTTAATCTGCTCTTCATTTTTTACAAGGTAATATAGTTTTTGAATTATTTGTCTTCTTATTCTTCTACTTCTTTCTATCTGTCAGCCAAAAACTATTTTGCTCTGTGAGGTTACAGTTTTATTGTTCTTGTTTTTATTGTTATATTGTTATTTGTATCCACCCCCGTGTTTACCAGTTGGCAACTGTTATGGATTAAATGTGGATTAAATGTGGTATACAATTACTGCACCGATGGATGGTATTCCGCTGTAGATTTTCCCAGGTCTGAGGGATAGTGGAGACTATTGGGTTTAATTAAGTTAAGCAGCTGGGACAAATTGGTCGGGGACAATGCCTGGTCCCTGATGCTCTGGGACAGATGGGAACCCTAGCAGGTATGCTGGGACAGACAGCAAAGGTGGCCATACACTATAAGATCCGCTCATTTGGCAAGGTCGACAAACGAGCGAATATTGACCCAATATGCCCACTAACGGCTAGGCGATATCGGATGGATCCAAACATTCGGCCCTGGGGCCAAACTATTGGATTTCGATACTATAAATGGGCTCCGACGGGTCGAAGGACCGCATCAACTAGACAATGTGGTCCTGTCAATATTGACCGATCAATATCTGACAGATTTTTGGCCTGATATCAATCAGTTGGACCCGTCGGGAGCCCCCACACATGGGCAGGTAAAGACCGATAAATGTATGTGTATGGCCACCTTATACACATAGCTTCTACAAAGCCATCCAAAGTTGCTTGGGCACTGGCTGATTTCTCACTGTAAGCCTCCTACTTGCAAGGTCTCTGATGTACAACACACTCAAGTTCCCTGATGGTCAGTTTTTAAGATACCAGACCATAAACCTCAACCTTCTACACCACTCACAAAAGCCCCAGCATATGCTCTATTAGGGCACAACTAAACATGAGATTTTTGTTAGACGTAGTTGCATGTGTCTAAGAGTATAAGAACTGATTTGATAAGTTCATGAAAGAACAGCTGGCACAACACCACTGTCATAAGGGAAAGTTGCATTCTGCATTGTCATCCGACAAGATAAAGACATAGTCAAAGTCTTATAAACTTCTTTCCTTATTGAAATACTGTCAGGAATTGAACTGTGTTCTG
Organism: Xenopus petersii; assembly: GCA_038501925.1. Classification (NCBI taxonomy): domain Eukaryota; kingdom Metazoa; phylum Chordata; class Amphibia; order Anura; family Pipidae; genus Xenopus; species Xenopus petersii. The sequence continues at coordinate 143,036,584 of CM076674.1, forward strand.
AACAATACCTGCCCTATTTTCCTGAGCCACTGGGTCCATGTAAAGTCAGCGTAGGTTTTGATTTTATGATGAACGTATGCTTTCTCACTGTGTTGCTCTCTCCTCCACCTTCCTTGTTTACTTCAAGTGTTCTCAGTTAGCAATCTAGCCCCTTTTTAAGCCTGTTACAAGCAACTTCTGGTCGCTTGAGCATTGAAGCTTTATGGTGATGGCACACGGGGTGATTTAGTCACCTGCGATAAATCTTCACTACTGCGGGCGACTAATTTCCTCAAAATGCCTTCCCACCAGCAAGAATAAGTGTCACTTTGTTTTTCCGAAGTCACCTGAAGTTGCCTCACAAGGAAACAAAACAAACTAAATCTCCCTGTGTGCCACCACCCTAACATCCTGATCCTTCCTGTGTTCCTGCCTGTTTTCCACCTGTTTCTCAGCTCCATGCCCTTGTATCTTGGTTCCAGTTTCACTTGCCTTGTTTTCTATTGGATCTCCTGGTATTTCATCTTGGTTTATTTTCCGGACTCTCCTTGCCAACTGCTTATCATTGTCTTCAGCCTGCCCCTGATCTTGGCCTTTAATATGGACTTGTCATTATTGCCATCTGCCCCTGACCATTGGCCCAGCATAAGAACTTGAGTATTTTATATCTTACTTTCATCTGTTATTTTGCTGTATTTCCAGTAATTCTTCTTCTTCTTTCATTCGTCTCCATAACAGGTTTCTGGCCTATCATCATCTCAAATATCTGCTTTACTTGTGTTATACAGCAGCTAAGCTCCTATCCACTAGCCCCTCACCTGACAAATATATTGACTGACAAATGTAGATGCATGGACACAAGAAAACGTTTTACTTTATCTGATCAGATTCTATACTGTGACTTGAAGGATAACATTTTGTAGTGTCCCTCAAAATCTTGAGCTGCTGCCTGCTGTTACGTGACAAGGTTTTGTGAGTCTGATAAAATCGGATCAAAATCTCCCTTGTAATTAGAACAGTTGGAAACACTGGCAATAAACAGGAGAATCTTTATAGGAGCTCTAGCTGCCTGTGTTGCTATTGATCATCTCTAATGTAAAACAGCACACACATTTCAATCTTAGAACAAATTTAGCAACGAAAGAACTAAATGTTGGCAGACACACACTCATCCTTAATTCGCTAACTTTTTTCATGTCTTCCCATGGAAAATTGAATAAACTGCAAGAACGTGCATGGTAGTATTACTGCAAATATTGCACAAGTATTACTGCAAATTATTGCCTTAAAGGGACCATATCTATTGGTGGTGCAGTGACTAACATTTCTGCCTTGCAGAGCTGGGGTCTGAAGAGTGGTGTCAACCATTTTACTATCTGGCACTATGTTTCTCTGTGCATACTTGGAGCCCTTCATTTGCTTTGCTTTTCTCCTACACTCCTACTGAATGAATATCATAGGGATCTCAGACTGAAACAGGGACAGATGAAAATAATACACAAAAACTGTAATTTTTATTTCACTGCTATATAGAGGCCACGTGCCTCCACACTCCTAGGCCAGTTTTTGTTTCTTTTGACCTGGGCACTCTACAGAAACAATATTCTGTTTTCAGATTTCCAAGATGAAATTGAGCTTAATCACAGTTCTTTTTTACCTTTTTAACCAGACCTTGTCTTTCTGTTATGCTAAAAATGCTCTTCCACAGTTCAGCTTAGTGTAAGGAAGCATCAAAGTTCTGACAGTAAGGATGTTCTGCAATACTTGACACTTTTTTTTTCTTTGGGAGACCATCTTCTAGTGAGTTCCTCCTGGATGAATTTGAGCTTTCCACTTAAAGTGGACCTGTCACCCAGACACAAAAATCTGTATAATAAAAGTCCTTTTCAAATTAAACATGAAATCCAATTTCTATTTTTTATTAAAGCATTCATAGCTGTTGTAAGCTCATTTAAAAATCTCAGCTGTCAATCAAATATTGTCTGCCACTCCTCTATGCCAGTGGCATAGAGGCGGGGCAGACAATTACTTTCACTTTCCATTCAGCACTTCCTAGATGTCACTGCTCTCCCCACATTCCCCCATTCTCTTTACCATTTAATTGAGTAGCCAGGGCATGGGGATGGACATCGGGTCCCCCATTCTGGTGCACAAACAAGATTCTGAGATGATACAAGGCTTGTCTTAATAACAGTGTCCACAAAATGGCTGCTGCCTGCTTGCTATAATTTTGAAATTCCAGACTGAAGCAAGCAAGATTCAAATAATTTATATGGTGTAATTAAAGTTTATTTTGCTTGACTAATGTGATAAAATAGGATTTTGAATAATTTTTTTGGGTGACGGGTCCCCTTTAAAGGTGGCTTTACTTTGCCTTTGAGTTGGATACGTTATTTGATGTTTTCCTGCTACAACATCAGCTTAAGCACCTAATGAATAGAGCTGTAAGCTGAAGAGGACAGGGACCATTTATTCTTTAGAGCTTATTTACAGTCCTGTAGTGCTCACTTCAAGTGCAAAAACAGTGGTGTAACTAGTTGTGGCTGGGCCCAGTGCAGGATGTGCACCCCCCTACACACTTGCGTCCTGCCAGTGATATGGTTATCTAGCTCTGATTGGCCCTGGTAGTTATGCACAAATCAGGTGTTTTTTACCTATATTTTTTCTGCAATTTGAGAATTATCAAGGGCATCTAGTAAGAAGTACCTGCAGCAATGTGTGCTCAGAGTGTGATTAACATCAGATTCAGTTGACACAAGTCATTTGCATCAGTGTACTCAACCCCCTTGAAGTACCTTGGAAAACAACCCTAGGTCCAGGATGGTGGTAATTTTTAGGTTCCCTAGAATTCAAGTACACAACTGTGCATAATTCATCAAAGCATGCAGGCACTTTGGGGCTCAATGCAGTTTGCTCAGAGAATTTATAGGTATAAGTACCTTTGTGAATGCTCAGTCTGCAGTCATAGTAACATAGTAAGTTAGGTTGAAAAAAGACACACCTCCATCGCATTGAACCTTAAGTCTTTATATAACCTGCCTAACTGTTGATCCAGAGGAAGGCAAAAAACCCAGTTTGAAGCCTCTCCATTTTTCCTCAGAGGGGGAAAAATATCCTTCCTGACTCCAAGATGGCAATTACAAATTTTGTCATTTTTAAACTGCAGTTGTTATTAACTATTAGAGGGCTCTTATTGCATGAAATTTTAGGCAATGTTTGTTTTCTTTTTTTTTTACTTGAGTCGAATATGCATTTGAATACATGTTTTGGACATTTCATAAAAACAAGACTGTAGGTATAATACAAGCTGATCAAACTAAAGAGAATAATGATGGGAGATATACACACAGAACTACAAAACAAGTAGGACTCAGCAGGTCCAGTTGTTTATGGAAGTTTCAGAAGCCATGGGCAGGATATAATGTAAAACAGAGATAAGATAATTGCTCTTTTATTACCAGCTGATAAAAGACAGGAACAAAAAGCTTATCACTAAATTGCATTTTTGGATCCTGCATTACATGAACACGTCACAAAGAATAAATATTGCCTTCTGTCCATACACACCATGGAGCCTATTTACCAAACCTCAAATTTTTCTGGTCGAGTTTTTAAAGGGGAAAACTTGAGTTTTTTAGGAAAAAAAAAAACCTTGAATTTTTAAAGATTTATTATTAGGGATGTCGCGGACTGTTCGCCGGCGAACTTGTTCGCGCGAACATCGGCTGTTCGCGTCCGCCGCAAGTTCGCGAACGTCGCGCGACGTTCGCCATTTTGGGTTCGCCTTACCTTGCGCTTTTTTTTGACCTCTCACCCCAGACCAGCAGATACATGGCAGCCAATCAGGAAGCTCTCCCTCCTGGACCACCCCCACACCCCCTGGACCACTCCCCTTCCATATATAAACTGAAGCCCTGCAGCGTTTTTTCATTCTGCCTGTGTGTGCTTGCAAGAGCTAGTGTAGGGAGAGAGCTGTTACTGATTTCACTGATTTCTTTGAGGGACAGTTGATAGTAAGTTTGCTGGCTAGTAATCTACTTGATACTGCTCTGTATTGGAGGGACAGAAGTCTGCAGGGATTTGAGGGACATTTTAGGGTAGCTTTGCTGGCTAGTAATCTACCTTCTACTGCAGTGCTCTGTATGTAGCTGCCTGCTGTGGGCACTGATCTCTTCTGATCTCATCTGCTGACTGCTGTAATAACCCAATAGTCCTTGTAAGGACTGCTTTTATTTTCTTTTTTGTTTTTTTACTTTGCTAGTTGCTACTATAAGCCCAGTGCTATTAGTCTAGCAGTGTTGGGGAGTGGGACTGGTGTGCTACTGTGCTGCTCCTAGTAGTTCAGCAGCACCAACCCGAGAAAAATATTTTTTTTAATATACATATTTTTTTTTTTTCTTTTACTTATCTTACTGTTCTTTAACGTGTACAGTGCTGTTGCTGTTCTTCATAGTAGTGCACCAATAGTAGTGCACTTGTAGGCATTTTTTGCTCAGTGTGTCCTTCATTTTCAAACAACAACCATCTAGCTGTGTGAGCTTGTTCACATTCTGTCTAAATATCAATAATAATACCGTCTCTAGAAACACCACCCGAGTGACGTTTTTCAGGCAGCAATAGTATATTCCGTATCCACTGCTGTAGTAGTGTATACGTTAACCTTGTAGGCATTATTTGCTCAGTGTGTCCTTCATTTTCAAACAACAACCATCTAGCTGTGTGAGCTTGTTCACATTCTGTCTAAATATCAATAATAATACCGTCTCTAGAAACACCACCCGAGTGACGTTTTTCAGGCAGCAATAATATATTCCGTATCCACTGCTGTAGTAGTGTATACGTTAACCTTGTAGGCATTATTTGCTCAGTGTGTTCTTCATTTTCAAACAACAACCATCTAGCTGTGTGAGCTTGTTCACATTCTGTCTAAATATCAATAATAATACCGTCTCTAGAAACACCACCCGAGTGACGTTTTTCAGGCAGCAATAATATATTCCGTATCCACTGCTGTAGTAGTGTATACGTTGACCTTGTAGGCATTATTTGCTCAGTGTGTTCTTCATTTTCAAACAACAACCATCTAGCTGTGTGAGCTTGTTCACATTCTGTCTAAATATCAATAATAATACCGTCTCTAGAAACACCACCCGAGTGACGTTTTTCAGGCAGCAATAATATATTCCGTATCCACTGCTGTAGTAGTGTATACGTTGACCTTGTAGGCCTTGTTTGCCCAGTGTGTTCTTCATTTTCAAACAACAACCATCTAGCTGTGTGAGCTTGTTCACATTCTGTCTAAATATCAATAATAATACCGTCTCTAGAAACACCACCCTAGTGACGTTTTTCAGGCAGCAATAATATATTCTGTATCCACTGCTGTAGTAGTGTATACGTTAACCTTGTAGGCATTATTTGCTCAGTGTGTTCTTCATTTTCAAACAACAACCATCTAGCTGTGTGAGCTTGTTCACATTCTGTCTAAATATCAATAATAGTACCGTCTCTAGAAACACCACCCGAGTGACGTTTTTCAGGCAGCAATAATATATTCCGTATCCACTGCTGTAGTAGTGTATACGTTGACCTTGTAGGCCTTGTTTGCCCAGTGTGTTCTTCTTCTTCATTTTCAAACCACTGCCACTTAGCTGTGTGAGCTTGTTCACATTCTGTCAATAATAATACCGTCTCTAGAAACACCACCTGAGTTGTTGTTGTTTTAAAAATAATGCCAGGCAAAGGCAGGCCGCCACGCAGAGGCACTAGGGGCCGTGCTGCTATGCTATCCTGTGGCCCTAGGAAATTGCCCAGTTTTAAAAAGGCAATGACCCTGAACTCCCAAAATGCTGAAGAGGTAGTTGACTGGCTTACACAGCACACCCCATCCTCTACCGTTTCTAACTTTACCACAACATCCTCATCCTCCACTGCTATGGGCACCCCACGTAACACTTCCTCCACCACCGGCGCCCCTTCTTCACTGGAGTCAGAGGAGTTATTTTCACATGAGTTTCTTGAACTGAGTGATGCGCAACCATTATTGGCAGAAGAAGATGAAGGAGATGAGGACGTTACACCAGATTTAATTCTGGCAGAGAACACAACAGAGATGGACATAATGAGTGATGACGAGGAGGTCCCCGCTGCTGCTTCCTTCTGTGAGCTGGTAGAAGAAATTGATGCATCTGAGGAGAATGAGGATGAGGAGATTGATGTTTTATGGGTGCCCAGTAGAAGAGAGCAAGAGGAGGATAGTTCAGATGGAGAGACGGAGAGTCAGAGAGGCAGGAGGAGAATAAGACTTAGAAGAAGCAGGGAGGACAGCTCGCAGGGAACAGTAGGGCAACAACATGTATCGGCACCTGCGGTCAGCCGGCCAACGCACCCGCCATTGCCGCCAATGCCGCCGACTTCTACTGTTACCGCCAGATTGCCAGCCTCAAAAAGGTCAGCAGTGTGGGATTTTTTTAATGTGTGTGCCTCTGACAAAAGCGTTGTCATTTGCAATGAGTGCAGTCAGAAACTGAGTCTTGGGAAGCCCAACAGCCACATAGGTACAACTTCTATGCGAAGGCACATGAACGGCAAGCACAAAGCACTTTGGGAGCAACACCTCAAAGGCAACAGGCAAACTAAAAGCCACCCTCCTTCTGGTCCAGCATCTTACTGCTCTACCTCTGCTGTCCTTCACCCGTCTGAACCACCCTCCACACCGCCTTCCACCTTGACCACCAGTTCCCATTCCCAGTCATCTGCCCCCAGCCAAGTTTCTGTGAGGGCCATGTTTGAGCGTAAGAAGCCAATGTCTGCGAGGCACCCCCTTGCCCGGCGTCTGACAGCTGGCTTGTCCGCACTCTTAGCCCGCCAGCTTTTACCATACCAGCTGGTGGACTCTGAGGCCTTCCGCAAATTTGTAGCAATTGGGACACCGCAGTGGAAGGTACCCAGCCGCAATTTTTTTTCAAAAAAGGGAATACCACACCTGTACCACCATGTGCAGAGCCAAGTCACCGCATCTCTGTCACTTAGTGTTGGGCCAAAGGTCCATATGACTACTGACGCATGGTCCTCCAAGCATGGTCAGGGCAGGTATGTCACCTACACTGCCCACTGGGTGAACTTGGTAATGGCTGGGAAGCAGGGAATGTGTAGCTCAACAACGACAGTGGAGTTGGTGTCACCGCCACAGATTGCACGCGGTTCTGCCACCACCTCTACTCCTCCTTCGCTCTCTACCTCGTCTTCTTCCTCTTCTTCGTCCTCTGCTGCTGGGTCCTCCTCCTCCACACCTGTGCACCCCCAGCTCCCCCTAGGCTATTCGACGTGCCAGGTACGCCGTTGTCATGCTGTCTTGGGGATGACGTGCCTGGAAAGCAAAAACCATACCGGATCTGTACTCCTGTCATCTCTGCAGTCACAGGCCGATCGGTGGCTGACCCCACACCAACTGAAGATCGGAAAAGTGGTGTGTGACAATGGAAGCAATCTGTTGGCAGCACTGAGACTGGGCAATTTAACACATGTGCCCTGCATGGCACATGTTCTGAATTTAATAGTACAATGTTTTGTTTCAAAGTACCCAGGATTCCAGGACGTTCTCAGGCAGTCCAGGAAGGTGTCGGCCCATTTCAGACGGTCCTACACAGCCATGGCACGCCTTGCTGACATTCAGCAGCGGTACAACATGCCAGTCAGGCGTTTGATTTGCGACAGCCAGACTCGCTGGAATTCAACGCTCCTCATGTTGGAACGTCTGCTGCAACAACAAAGAGCCGTCAACGAATACCTGTTTGAACTGGGTGGTAGGACTGGATCTGCAGAGCTGGGGATTTTTTTACCCCGTTACTGGGTGCTTATGCGCGATGCCTGCAGGCTCATGCGCCCTTTTGAAGAGGTTACAAATATGGTCAGTCGCACCGAAGGCACCATTAGCGACCTAATACCCTTTGCTTTCTTCCTGGAGCGTGCCGTGCGACGAGTGACAGATGAGGCTGTAGACCTGCGTGACGAGGAGCAGGAAGCGCACGATTTCTGGTCGGAATCACCAGAACGAACCCAGGCACCTGCTGCAACGCAGGGAGAGGTGTCAGAAGTGGAGTCAGAGGAGGAAGGTGGCTTTGTGGAGGAGGAGGACCAACAGGAGCAGGCTTCCCAGGGGGCTAGTGGTGACCTTTTGGGGACCCCTGGTCTTGTACGTGGCTGGGGGGAGGAGACCGTGGATGATGCAGTCCTTGATAACGAGGAAGCGGAGATGGATACCTCTGCATCCAACCTTGTGAGAATGGGGTCTTTCATGCTGTCATGCCTGTTGAAGGACCCCCGTATCAAGAGGCTTAAGGAGAAGGACCTGTACTGGGTCGCGACTCTACTAGACCCTCGGTACAAGCATAAAGTGGCAGAAATGTTACCAACATACCACAAGTCTGAAAGGATGCTGCATTTAGAAACCAGCCTGCAAAACATGTTGTACAATGCTTTTAAGGGTGATGTCACTTCAGGAACTCATCAACATTCCAGGGGCAGAGGTGCCAGTAATCCTGCCACGAGCGCACCTGCAAGGACAAAGCACTTTAGCCACTCTGTAACGTCAGACATGCAAATGTTTTTCAGTCCAAGGCAGCGGCAGAACCGTTCGGGATCCACCCTCAAAGAACGCCTCGACCGGCAGGTAGCGGACTACCTGGCATTAACTGCAGATATCGACACTCTGAGGAGCGATGAACCCCTGGACTACTGGGTGCGCAGGCTTGATCTGTGGCCAGAGCTGTCACAATTTGCCATGAACCTCTTGTCTTGCCCCGCCTCAAGTGTCCTCTCAGAAAGGACCTTCAGTGCAGCAGGAGGGATTGTAACTGAGAAGAGAACTCGCCTAGGTCACAAAAGTGTGGATTACCTGACCTTTATTAAAATGAATGAGGGGTGGATCTCGGAGGGTTACTGCACGCCGGAAGACTTGTGCCGAGTTTCTGATTCTGACTCCCCATGCAGCTGTCCTTCTCTGCACGCCTCATGACTCCACATACAGCTGTCCTTTAGCGTCCTCCTCCCTCCACCACCGTTACAAACTAGGGTGCAAACCCTACTGGTTTAATTTGAATCCAGGTAAATCCTGAGTTTTTCTGGCCTCTGTGCTTCAGTGGCTGTGACAAAAAAATTAATATTTTCAGCATTTATATGGCATATTTTTTCTGGCCTCTGTGCTTCAGTGGCTGCGACCAAAAAAAACAGAATATTTTCAGCATTTATATGGCATATTTTTTCTGGCCTCTGTGCTTCAGTGGCTGCGACCAAAAAAAACAGAATATTTTCAGCATTTATATGGCATATTTTTTATGGCCTCTGTGCTTCAGTGGCTGCGACCAAAAAAAACGGAATATTTTCAGCATTTATATGGCATATTTTTTCTGGCCTCTGTGCTTCAGTGGCTGTGACAAAAAAATGAATATTTTCAGCATTTATATGGCATATTTTTTCTGGCCTCTGTGCTTCAGTGGCTGCGACCAAAAAAAACAGAATATTTTCAGCATTTATATGGCATATTTTTTATGGCCTCTGTGCTTCAGTGGCTGTGACAAAAAAATGAATATTTTCAGCATTTATATGGCATATTTTTTATGGCCTCTGTGCTTCAGTGGCTGCGACCAAAAAAAAACAGAATATTTTCAGCATTTATATGGCATATTTTTTATGGCCTCTGTGCTTCAGTGGCTGTGACAAAAAAATGAATATTTTCAGCATTTATATGGCATATTTTTTCTGGCCTCTGTGCTTCAGTGGCTGCGACCAAAAAAAATGAATATTTTCAGCATTTATATGGCATATTTTTTCTGGCCTCTGTGCTTCAGTGGCTGCGACCAAAAAAAATGAATATTTTCAGCATTTATATGGCATATTTTTTCTGGCCTCTGTGCTTCAGTGTCTGCGACAAAAAAAATTTACATTGTTAGCATTTATATGGCATATTTTTCCTGGCCTCTGTGCTGCAGTGGCTGCGACCAAAAAAAATTAATATTGTTTGCATTTATATGGCATATTTTTTCTGGCCTCTGTGCTGCAGTGGCTGCGACAAAAAAAAATTAATATTTTCAGCATTTATATGGCATATTTTTTCTGGCCTCTGTGCTGCAGTGGCTGCGACAAAAAAAAAATAATATTTTCAGCATTTATATGGCATATTTTTTCTGGCCTCTGTGCTTCAGTGGCTGCGACAAAAAAAAGATAATTTTTCAGGAAAGTACACATGCCTAATTTTTCAGGGTTCTGCAACAGTGGCAAAATCGCATCTTTTATGGTCACCGCAGGTGATCAATAAAGTACACCAAAACTGGGCCCACACTGCAGAATCAGTGTTTTTTGGTTCACTTCACTGTACATTGAATTACCTCTGCCTGACCGTGCACGTGCGCACAAGCACGGTGACTGCTAAACACACCACTACAGAAATATTGCCACCAACAGGACGAACATCCTGGAGGTGACAAGCAACTAGTAATTAAAAACTATTATTTGCTCACTTGACGGTATCATTCATTAAAGCTCTTTGCGTCTTTTTGCGTTGCAGTAAGCACCGCGTTTCGTCTTTGCGTGTGAACAGGCTGTAACCTTTACACGACTTGATTGGCATGTAGACGCCGGACGTTTTAAAGCATTTTATTACACAGGTTTAGAAATGTAGTGTGATTTCTGCCCTTTACAGCACAAAACGCAGCGCTGTGTCAACAATGGATTTTTTAGAAACATTTTTGCCCTTGATCCCCCTCTGGCATGGCACTGTCCAGGTCGTTGCACCCTTTAAACAACTTTAAAATCATTTTTCTGGCCAGAAATGTCTTTTCTAGCTTTTAAAATTCGCCCTCCCATTGAAGTCTATGGGGTTCGCGACGTTCGCGAACCGTTCGCATTTTTGACGCAAGTTCGCGAATATGTTCGCGAACTTTTTTCCCGACGTTCGCTACATCCCTATTTATTATTCCCCAAAGCTGCTAAAAATCTGAATCCAAAAATACTCCAGCTAAAACCTATCCAGGTCATGTAGAAGTCAATGGCACGTCCCTGAAGATGGTTTTTGACATTGTGTTCTACGCTGGTTTTCTTCCCATAATCCGATAAATTTGAGTTTTTGCTGCAAGAGTCGAGCAATAGTCGTGTTTTCGTATCATCAATTTGAAAAAATCACACAATTTGAATTGACGCACGATTTTGATTTGTTTTTTGCACCAACTTTTTCAAGATAATTTTTTGTTAAATGTATGTAAATTAGGGTGACTTTTTTTTAATAAAAAATTAGATCAATTCAATTTGTTACATTTCCATCTATATAAGGAACTGTTTATAGAAAGTAAGCCTTTAAATTTGAATGTATTTACCATACCAACCAACATTTAAGAAACAGAAAGAGGATCAAAAAGATTTGCAGCGTGGATCGTGTTTGACCATGCCCATTTTGTGGCCACATCAGTAGACTAAATTTATGGAGATCAAAATTATGTAAAGATCCCTTATCCAGAAAACCCCAGGTCCCGAGCATTCTGGATAACAGTTACCATACCTTTACTACTAAGTACATGCAAGAGCTGGATGTTAATACCGAGGTGATGCCCTGCAATAGTGCCTTTATATGTGCCAAGCCATCTGGAAACCTTAAATTCTACATATATAAACAAGGCAGAGGGGATATGCCTATACGTATATTACTGGAATATTACTTAGAGAAGAACTTTTTCAAGAATGTAAGTCTTACAGTAGCCATAGGGGATCCACAGTCAGTAAATCCCAGGGTCGGACTGAGGTGTCTTGGGCTGGGACTGAACTCAAAGGATCTGACATCTGCCGTTCACCAACCCCCCACCCCCTCCTACTTAACTTTATGTCTGCCAGTTCAGGTGGGGGAGAGAGCTTGAGGTCCAGGGCTCTGGGCAGGGAAATAGCTTGTGGTCCAAGTGGGGGTGCAGGACTGGGATGGTGGGATCCACCGTGTTTTTTCCCAGTCCAACACTGGTCAATCACAATAATGATGGAGCATATGTCCTGCTGTATGGTGTCAATATCAAGTCTCTAATGTGATCTCAGAAGGAGTGCTGCAGAAGTATTCCTGAAACAAGAAGAACTAGTAGAACTGAGGTTAGATAAAACACCGGAGGTTTATATACTCATTTAAATGTGAAGTTGTTGGAATGATAAAACAGTTGATCTGGAGACTCTACAAGCAAGTGGGCAATGTGAATTTCTGATCTTTAAACAATGCTCCACTCCTCCTACCAGCGGTACTATTACATTCTGAGCTACCAATAACAATACTGTCAGAATGAATCCCTGGCAAACTCAACACATGTTAATAGTACTGACAAGCCTATTGTTTTCAGTCATGTACCATGCTATGAAATTAAAAAGCTGTCATTTTAACATGTGTAAATGGATGTCAACAGAGTACAGTATTGTTGACATACATAAAAAGGTTACTATATATATAGGTGCCATGCGGGCACACTTAGCAAAGGCCAATCAAACTTGGGTGTTTGTTTTTACTGATGTGGAATTGAGTTCATTTTAGCGCTAGTTTGGCTACAAAAATATACAAAAAATATTCAAAAATACATCAGTGTAATAGCCATGTTTTAGGTAAGCATTTTGCTCTGATGCTTATGACAGTGACACAATTGAGTCTGATGCAGAGAAAAACAGTTTATATTTTCTCTCATGTATATGCACAGGTTTATTTCCACACTCCAAAAACACGCAGGCAGGTTAATCAGTATCTCATTAAAACTGACCCTGGTATGCTGCGATAGGGAACTAACCAACATATATAATAAAAGGCACTAAATTTGCGCAGGAGCAATAACCCATTACAACCAATGAGATGTTTGTTTTTTAACAGGTGACCAGTAAATCCTACCTGCTGAATGGTTGCTATTTTAATACACAGCTCCTTTAAAGTGGCCATACATGGACTACCAACTCTATGGGCTCCCCAGGGGCGGAACTACCGGGGGAGCAGGGGGTGCGAGCGGGCCAGGGCCCGCACCCCCTCAGGGCCCCCCGGCAGTCCGCCCGCCCGCCGCATGTTCGCCAGCCAGTTCCGGGTTTATGGAGGGGGGCGGGGGCCCGCAGTGGCGGAACTACCGCGGGTGCAAGCGGTGCAGCCGCTCCAGGGCGCTTGTCCTGCACTCCCGGATGGGGCCCGCAACCCGCCCCGGTGAGGTCCGTGGAGCGCTGCGTGCTGCGACGTCAGTTCTAATTTGGCGCCGATTTTCCTGCTCTGGCCCTGTCCTGCCCTCCCTGCAGTGTCCTTGTGGGCCCCCATGACCAGATACTGTCAGCACTTTTTGAGCTGCGGCTGCGGTCTGGTTTTTGCGCGCATTGTGCGCTCCCACAGTTATGGGCCCCCGCTGTACTTAGTGGGCCCCATGCTGCTGTGCTGCTGCTACACTACTCCACCTGATGTCAATGACTGGCCGGCGTCCGACTCCTTCACGTTGGGGAATCAGAGATCAGCGTCATGGAGGAAGCATGCTGTGGATTACTGGTGCGGTGGGTGAATCTGGGCTGTGTCTGCCTGTTATAAATCCGATCCGCTGGTCAAGTTTGGCCACTGGGCCTGATATTGCTGCCTTCTTATTTTCTCCTCTGACAGTTCTCTCCATGGAAGATTTGATCTGCCTGACTCCTACAACAGTGCTGGTGAGCAAACATTTGGGGGGGGGGGGGTTTCATGGAATATGTGGGCCTTAAAGCGGTGGTTAACATTTAGTATATTATAGCATGGCTAATTCATACCAACTTTTCAATTGGCATTCATTATTTATTTTTTATAGACTTTGAATTATTTGCCTTCTCCTTCTGACTGTTTCCACCTTTCAAATGGGGGTCACTGACCCCATCTAAAAAACAAATGCTCTGTAAGGCTACAAATGTATTGTTATTGCTACTTTTTATTACTCTTCTTTTTATTCAGGCCTCTCCTTTTCATAGTCCAGTCTCTTATTCAAATCAATGATAGCATTGTTGCTAGGCAACCAGACTTCTGTCATTACAAATTGCAGAGCTGCTGAATAAAAAAAAAAGTCAAAAATCACAAATATTAAAAAATTTAAACCAACTGCAAATTGTCTCAGAATATCCCTCTCTAAATCATACTTTAATTTAAAGGTGAACGACCCCCGCATAACCCACATGTATTGTGTAACCCTGGGTGTCCTCCAACAACTTCTTTCATTTCATTTTACATTTAACCCCTATGGTCTCTTAACTTCCCCACTAAGTTTGCTGCCCTACTTTTTATAAATCTTAATGCCCATCTCTATCTCTCTACCCCTAGTTAAGCTATGAATTATTTTACTGTGACGGGGGTGGTGGAGTGCTTACAATGAATGAATTAAAAATTGATTAAATAAATTAAATGCTCGCTGAATTGTTTTTTTGTTTATGTTTTTTATTTTTAATGAAGTGTAACATGAATTTTTAACCAATTAATGTATTACAAGTTGATTAAATGGAATGCAATTCTTAAAGCTGATTAAGTACCAGTGTGTGTATAAAATGCGTGCAAATAAATTTCTCTCTCTCCAACAATCTACAAGCTAAGGTCCCTATCACATTCACATCCACATCAATCCCTGTGCATTTAGCTTACACTCAAGGGCCCTATCACATACCCATCAGTCCCTACCCCTATCTAAGATTCCTAACACATTAACATCAGTTTCTGCATCATTGTATTAAAGGACAAGAAATGTTAAACTAAAGTAGTAGCTAGAAATGTTGTACATGAGGTTTTGGGCTTCTGTACCAGCCCAAGGCAACCACAGCCCTTTAGCAGTAAAGATCTGTGTCTCCAAAGATGCCCCTGTAGCTCCCCATCTTCTTTTCTGCTGATTCACTGCACATGCTCTGTGCTGCTGTCAGTTACTGAGCTTAGGGACCCACTCACAATATACAGTACACATAGAATAGAAATGTCACAATAAAAGGCTGATTAGTAATTAATACAGATAATACAGATAATTACTACATGGCAGCACAGAAATCAGTGCAGTTAGCATCAGAATTTAATAATCAGCAAACCTGTAACATCAGCTTATATTACAGACCAACCTCATTTTCTGCTGGATAATTAATGACGACCCATAAGCTTAGCTTCTCAACAGCTGCTCAGAACCCACTGAGCATGTGAGTGTCACAGACACTTTCCAAGATGGTGACCCCCTGTGACAAGTTTGAAGTCCTGGATCATTGCTGCTATTGACAAGCTGAAACTTTAGGCTGGTGCAATAAGTTCACTATGTAAAACATGTCAGTTTTAGCCATATCCATTTTTAGGGTTTAGTTCTCCTTTAAATGTCATTAGGTGGGCCCAGTTGTAAATTTCTGTACCAGGGCCCTAAAGGGTCTAGTTACGCCACTGGGGCTCCCTGAATTTTGAAAATCCTATCATATGTGGATTGACTCAGCATGTTGATGTATTCCTTGTCTGAAAGGCCTCTGCAGGTCCCAGTTCATGATTGTTGATCAATTGTTGGCCTAAGGGCCACTGATTGGATGAGCTGGATTGCACCTTTATATGTTCATTTGTTGAAATAATTGAGCAGATCTGGCAGTGCATAGCTACCTTTTGATTGTAAGCTTGATGAGATAAGGACTGATGTGAAAGATAATTGTAAGGCACAAACACTAAATGGTCAGTGCATAATTACAAGCAGGACTATGAGCAGAACATTCCCTATAGAGCATGAAAGTGGAATATCATCCAGTCCACACAGAGTTTCCATTCTTCCTCAGGGGTCTCATCTTTTAGTAGAACCCAGGTGGAATCTTTTAGTAGACTCCAGTCCCTAACATCTGCACACTGGTTCCCTTTCTAGGCAACAATGCCTAACCTCTTGGTGAAGTCAAGAGCTGCTCGTCTAGGTAGTCGTCTAGGTATATCTCCTAGAGAGACCTATTAAAGGACTACTAACACTTGCTGAATCTTATTTTAGGATGGGGTTCTACCTTTATTCTCTTCCTTTTGGGAAGTTTCTGGCAGAGTCAAATGGCTTATCAATATATACCTTAATATTCTGCCATCAGGTGACTAAACTAGGAATAAATAGGGATCAGGCATTGGCCCAGGAAAAGGAGAATTACTACCTTTATAAACTAAGGGGCCCTTCTGTGGCTAAACTTTAGAGGAATACACAATAAATGAGGACACTTTTTAATCAGTCCCCTGCATACTCAATATCTGTATATTGTAAATGGTATATTGCCCCTATCTCTTCCAGCACAGGAAACAAAATGAAAAGAACATCATTTTCAATTGAAAACAGTCTCAATTACCCACAGTAAAGCATTTGAATTGCTAAGTAATGATATTTTGTCACCCACATTGAAGGAGATTGTGTCGGCAACAATAAGTTTCCACTGTGTCCAAATGATTTTAGGGCAAAATGTCCTCAAGCATAATAAAATATCAAAACAATAACAAAATGCTATTATAACAGATGAGGATTAAACATAAAAGTGTGCAATATGAATACAATCCATGGATAAATGCTCCTATTAATCTAATGCACATTTCAAATGGTAAAACATAAAAACAAAATGAGCATATCAAATGTAGTACATTTTTTCTTTAGGCAGATAACATTCACACTTCTAGTGTGAAAACTGACAGTCGACATTACTCTTAAGTCCTTGAATGACCTTCCGTACACATTTGTCATTGTCTGGCATAGAGTTGGTAGTCCCTTCTGAAAATGTGATCTTCTCATATTACCTACTGTACATAATATTTATCTGTATATATATTAGTCAGCTCAACAAGCAGCTGCTGTGATATATTATTTGCGGGTGTCTACTTCTTAAGCCCTTGCCAAATAATTTTTATGTTTGCCACATATAGATTTATGTCGAGTCAGATACCACAAATGGGAAAATCCTATTTCATGCTTGCTGACCTTACTGGAACATAACTGACTGCCATAAGATATATTTTGCACACTACTGAAAATTGTATTCACTGTTTATATGTGTGTTTGCATATTTAGAGACAGATATTTGTTGAGACCAAAACATTGTCTCAATAAATGTATTTTCTGTTCATCAGTAAAGACTGGTGAGTGCAGCGTTACATGATATTTTATATATATATATATATATATATATATATATATATATATATATATATATATATATAAATATATATATATATATATATATATATATACAAATATACAAGAGGTCCTCTGCACTCAACCATTATCAATATATTTGTAAAATGTATAATTAAACAATTGAATTCTTAATGAATCAGATGAAAATTGAGCGTAGGACTGGCCAGATATGGGATGACTTTGACGTAGTTGGCCAGCTTAAATATATTGCAATATATGGACAAACAATCCCTGTTTTGTTTAAAGGGTAAGGCATTTTTCAGTAGCAGTATGCACAAAATGTCTCTGTCTTAAATATATTGATAATGGGTTGAGTGCAGAGGACTCTTGTATTTGTCTACATGTATTTTGTGGTCACAGCCTCGGTGCTGATGAAAATTGAGCATAGGACTGGCCAGATATGGGATGACTTTGACGTAGTTGTCTATAAGTATTTTGTGGTCACAGCCTCATTGCACCCCCGCCTAATGTTTTTTAAAAAATTAGTGGTGAGCACAACTTTCCCTTGTTTTATTTATATATAGATATATATATATATATATATATATATATATATATATATATATATATATATATAGATAGATAGATAGATAGATATAGATATATATAAATACAGTATATATATACACAATACAGAGTCATTTAAATGTGCAGTACTTTTCAAAATGTTAGTGCTGAGGGAACGATGATGTTACATAAATAATTATAAAATGTATCAAATGTGTATGTCACACTAGCATTAACTAACTTAATAAATCAACTTCATTTTAAATTAGCAGTAAAACAACAAGTGAAAAGAGATGAGAGCTTAACAAGAAACAGATGCATCCTCCAGGTAAAGCAATGGATGTTTTTCATTGGTTGACTTTTTAAAAAAAATAATAATAATTTAGAATATATACAAACATTTATGAAATACAACTATAATCTGGCATCATTAGTTGTGAACATGTGTCATTTGTGCAATCAGATTCTTTGTCATTTATGAGAGAGAGGATTAAATGCTCTCAAATGAGTGCATATTGGCTTCTTAGAATCTGAATACCAGTTATTCAGTGTCCACCAGGCAGGACACACACACAGCAGGACACACACACCAATCATTGTGGCGGCGCACTATGGGATCCTCTCGCTTGTTCTCAAATTGTATGTAAAAAAAGTTTCTTTATTAACACATATTGATACACTGATGAAACAGAGGTCTGACACGTTTCATGCATCACAGGATTTATTTCTTTTACTACCACTGGGAGTTGGTGAGACCTTTAATTTACACACCCCAGGGTGCATTAATCCGGTGTTGCAACACATAACTCTGCTCATACTACTTTAGGATCATTAATATATCCTTACAGACCATAGTGTGCACACTTGCCATTCTTAAAGGGACCATAGACATTTCATGCAAGGGGTGAACAAGTATTATCTTGATTTATATTCTATGTGTTATGTTGAACTGCTCATGTATGCACACCAATATTTGGTTCTAGCCCTGGGTGGAGGCACTTAATCTATCCAAACCCCTCAATCTTCTGCTTAGTGGAGGCTTTGGATCTATACTGTTAGTGTCCCAGTGTGGCCCTGGATATTTATGCCAAGAAAGGGTTACATTATCATGGCCCAAAACTCAAGTGCTGTAGTTACTGACATTTATATTCCATTAATGTAGTTCTTGACTGATTACATGCCTCAGAAAAAGCAGGCACTGCTGCTGGCAGTCACAGAAATGAAGGTTTGCAATCTATAATCACAACATATTACCTACAAGGAGAAAGCGGTCTTCTGATCTGTCTTGTGTTACACAATTGACTTGAAAGTCTCACTCTTAATGTCAGGAGCTACCTGGGATCAAACTCTGAACTATACACTCATAAGCTCCTGCATTATTTCATTGAGACACTGGAGACCTTTGGAACCTGATTCTACTGGTACTACCTTATATGTTTGCTCACCTCCTCCTCCTCCTTGCTTTACCAGGTGTTGGTATTTTGTTAATTAAGGGGCTTTATAAGCCTGTTGCTAATGATACCCCGGTATCAAGCTAGATCCAGCATACTCCTTGTTCCTGTGACTCCTTGTTCCTGTGACTCCTTGTTCCTGTGACTCCTTGTTCCTGATTCCTGCCTTGTTCCCTGTTCCCTGCTTCCATTTACTATTGGATCTCCTGGTATATGACCCCGGCCTGTCTCTTCGACCATTCCCTGCCTTCTTCCTGCCCCTGACCTCGGCCAGATTACCGGACTCTCCAAGTTTGTCGCCAGTTCTGACCTTTTGCCTATTCTTTGGACGCTCTTGTTTGCAGCCTGCCTCTGGCTACTGACCCGGTAATAAGACTTTTGTTTTTCGTGCAAATAACCAGTTGTGTTGCCTGGACTTAACTTTAATAAATCTTCCACACTACAATATGTTTCCTGTGTATCAGCACCTCAAATACCCGCTGTTTCCATGTTACACAGCACCTCGGCTCTTACCTGTAAGCCACTCACCTGTGGCCAAGCCTGACACTTAAGGTGGACTTACATGGGGCAAAAAAAGCTGCTGACTCTAGCTTTTTGGCCCCTGTATGCCCACTGATCAAAACGCAGGCAGATATCAAATGGGTAGGTTTGAGAATCCATTAGAACAAGGAGCACATTGGCACACTGATGCAGTCCTTATCCGACAGTTTACTGCAGGTCCTACTCTGAGGTCAAATTGTTGGACCTAGGACCGATGATCAGATCAACCTGATTTGGCCCAGCACTGGGTTTGCCAAATAGAATCAACAGATCAGAGGAACTGGTCATGGTCACCTTTAGATCTCTTAAGCTGGGAGAACAAAAGTCACTCATTCACTTGTACCTCATCCCTAACTGTACCATGTATTTTTTTTGTGGAAAATGTGATACTAGGTTAAAGTGGGTGATCAATTGTGCAGTGTGTCACTCAGAGTTTTCAAGTGAAGTTACATATTTTGCAGTGACCCCATTGAATCTGACCCTCTGGTTGAAGCACATAGATTTCTGGGAAGAATGCCCATTTTGCTTTTAGAATAAGAACATAGATAACACAAATTAAAACACAGTATGATACTAACGCAAGGTTAGTTGGTCATAGTGTAAAGACAGTGTATTCCTCCAAAGGGGTAAGCATCATTTAATGATAAACAGCCTGTTAAAGTCTGTCATGTAATGTATGAATGCCTTAACCAGTGGCTTCCTCTATATTATATTATAGTATGAGGAGGCATGACTAGGAGAACCAGGAGAGGTAATGTGCACCAGGCCCCTTTAAATCAGTCGGCCCCAGCGTGGTCTTATTTCGATGCTGGCCTTAACCTGACATACTGTACCTCTCCATAAACAATCACTTTTATAACATGATACTCAGAATACTGATGAATTTGCAGGGGTACAAAAACCAGCTGCTTTTTTTAAGCAATAGCGATAAAGTACATAGCAGAATGGCTTGGCAAAATTGAACTTCTGTAGTTCCTGCCATATATTAGAACCAATTAGATAGGACACAAAAATGACCGCCATATGGGGTATGGTGGCTTGCCAATTTTATGATTATAATTTTATTACAAAAAAACAATATTTGCAACTGCCATTGAAAGCTGTATTCTCTGGTGGCTCTGACTTCTGTAACAATGGTGCAGAAGCCACTTGATTAAGAGCCCTGGTAAAATCTGTTATACTGCTTCAAGAGGCAGAACCAGCAGTGCTGAAGAGGATAGAAAAATACTGCTGACAATAGCACTTAGATTTACAAGTAGCTTTAGAACCATTTAAAATTTTTATTGGCTGTATATTGGAAATGTACTTAGAGTTAAATTTCCTTTTAATCTCCTTAAGAATGTATGATACATTTAAAGATATGGCAATCTTTCAGAATGTGTTTTCTACTAAACTCTTTTTTTTTTTAAAAGATAATTTACTGAAAGACAATTATCTTTCTCACAGAGAAATCAAAGTGCTGTTTATGATTTCCCCTTCCACATGACAGACTTATAAAAATAGAAAAGAGCCCTTATAAATAGAGTTCCTATTTTTCTCCCCCCCCCAAAATATTCCCTTGGGACTTAGGATGACTCAGACTTTCCTCAGTTTTGAGATTTGGTGTCAGGTTCTTGTACTACTTGATCCATGTCCCTTTCTCCCAAGGGGCATATTTTCCATCATTAGGCCTGGGAAACGCTTAATAGTTTTCAGTTGTATTTTCCTTTTGACTAGAAGTTTTCCCTTTATATCACTTTCAGTTTAACTTAGCCTTTATAAAAAACATAAGTAAAAGGATACATACGTAGAAGGCTATGTTCTCACTGTGATGCTCTTGTCCTAGACTGTTTATGACTTGAACTCAATGATCCATTAAAGTAAACGAGAAGTTTTGGATGAACAGTTTATTCCGTCACTATTAATAGACGAAGGCATGTCGCAGAGCAGTTTTTTATGTCAGTAATATTTCTAGGATTTCTTGTTTGAGGTGACAGGTATGGTTGCTATGAATGGAAACAATGAGAGAGAATTGACTGCAGGAAGATATTTATTTATTGCTTGTTTTATTATATGAACATAACTTGTTTAAAGTTTAAGGGCAGAGGCACACGCTCAGATTCGGGGAGATTAGTCGCCCATCGTCAAATCTCCTCTTCTTTGGGCGACTAATTTCCCCCGAACTGCCTAACCCTGCCTTCCCACTGGCGATTTACATTCTAGCCGGCGGGAAGGCAGGGGATGGAACTCGGATTGCTTCATTTTCCGAAGTTGCCTCACGAGAAAACTTCGGGCGACTTAGGAAAGCTAATCGCTCCGAGTATTATCCTGACAGCGATTTACATTCTAGCCAGCGGGAGGCAGTTCAGGGAGATTAGTCACCCCAAAGAAGAGGCAATTTATATTAAATCTCCCCAAATCTGAGTGTGCGTCTCTGCCATAAAGGGCAAATTTAATAATGTTTGGATTTCTATTCTTTTCATGAATCAAAATTTGTGTTTCTTTAAATCTCTATAATATAAAGTGTAAAAACCACGAAAAACTCAAATACAAAACTTAGTCCAGTAAAAGCAGTCAATGGTAAGCAGAAGTCAATGGGAGCTGCGCTGATGCTATTGGACTTTTTTTTTTTTTTAAACATTTCTTTGCATCATTAAGCATTTTTTCTGAACAGCACTTGTAATTTCAGAAAATAATCGTTTCATTATGGTTTCAATAATGTCAGATTTGACTGTTAATAAATAGGCCTCTAAGAATTGATTCAAGAAATGTGGCTGCCATTAAAAACATTTTTACATCCTATTTCAGAATTCTTGTTTTTCCTGCTTTTCACTTTTAATCACCTGTAACAATTCTTGTTTAAAAACTGTTGAGAACAGGGACTTTGGCTTCATGAATAATTGTATCCTACTGTACATGTATGGGGAGGCTTTAAGAAATATTTTCCTGGAAAAACGGGATATCCTTCTCATGGTTATTGACTTTAATGGCTAGTCTAAATCCTATCAGTGCTAAAAGCAGCTTTGAGATTAGTAACTGTTCAATCATCGTTTAACTTCTATAGAAAACTTCACCTCTTAGATATTTTCTCATTATAAACTGATAAAGATCTTTGACATATTGGCATCTACATAAACAACCTACTAGCATGTGAAAATGTTGTTTCGAAAGGTTTACATAGCAGTTTTCTAAATGATTTTTACAAATAAACAAAAATAAAACGGTGAAATGTTACTATATCATTAAAAGATAAGTAAACCTTTAAAATATGCAAATGTAAAATTGATGAGGGTGCTATTCTAAGCACTTTTGATATTTACATTCATTATGTATTTTCTTTTAATTCCAAGATATTAAGGGATAAATGTGCTTTTAATATGAATGAATTTTGTTACAACAGCGCCACCTGCTGCTCAGTTTCCCACCAGTCTGACCACCAAGTAGTCAAGGAAGTTGTCAGGAGAAAGAAAGAGGCTGCTCTGATGTTCTTCTGCTTTGGAAAAATTTGAGAAAGGTTTCTAATTTTATTACTAGGCAGAAGAACATCAGGTTAGCCTTTTCTCTCGTTTTTTTGCCCATCGTTACTTCATTACACTACATCATTACAATCTAAAAGAAGGGACGGCAATATTTTAAACAGGAAATTAGAACTTAATACAATGTCTGGAAAGCAGTGTGGGCATAACCTATTTACAAAACCTTACCTGTATATGTTATTTATATTAAGTAGAATGATTTTTAACATTAATATTTAGGGCACATTCTATTGATCTTCTAGCATGAATGTTTTTTTAATTAATAGCATTGTTATTTTGCATATTTTCAGCCTAAATTGAAAATACCATTCAGTTGTCAATGATTGGCATACAAAACACAGATAGTTAGAGCTCAGATTTATTTTTATTCATAATTTATTACTTATCTTAATTTTCAGGCTGCCTCTGTACATTCTTAAAACTGCTGTCTCATTGTTAGGGCGATTAAAGGACCAGGAATACCAGGAAAATAATAATTTTGTATGCATTAGGGTACTTTTAAAGCAGTGTATCTCAGCAGATATTTAGGGGCCCATTTATTAAAGGTCAAATTCTTCTGGTTATGTTTTTAAAGGAAAAAAGGGGAAAAACCCCCCTAATGTTTAGATATTTATTATACCCCAAAGCTGTCCAAAATCCAAAATCAAAAAATACTCTATCTCAAACCTGCCAAGGTCACGTAGTCAATGGCAGGTGTCCCTGAAGTTGTTTATTGACATTGTGATCTGCACTGGATAACCCAATAAAGTCGAGGTTTTTGTCCGATAATCTGTTTTCAAAGTGTCAATCGTATGATGCGAATTGACACACAAATTTATCTGGCTCCGACTTTTTTGAGAATAATTATTAATAAGAGTTTGGTGGGAGTTAGGTTGACTTTGTTTGAAAAAATGATTTTTAGTAAATAACCCCTTTAATGGGAAAGAGAATAACTGTGGCCTTTTTATTACAAGATGTAGTTCTAGCAAATTCAGTAGATTATACAGTTTGTCATTAGTACATTAAGGGGTGGATTTATCAAGGGTCGAAGTGAAAATTAAAATTTTGAATTCGAATTTTTGAGTTTATTTTAGTGAAATTTGACTAGGGAATATTTAAAATTCGATTCAAATTTTTTAACAAATCCAAATTTGATTTTCGAAATGTATTATGTACTGGCTGTTTAAGAATATTTGAAAAATTTTGATTGGTCACTTTTTATTCGAATTTCGAGTACATTTTTACAAACTCCCATGAACTCTAAATTCGACCCTTGATAAATCTGCCCCTAAATATATATAGTGTCTCTCTCCAATTTTACAGATATCTAATAGATGCTGACTTGAAGATATCTTCTAGGAGTTGTCCACACGACATGTTTACAGGCGCTGTTTAGCACTGGTCATTAATTGTAATCCTTGAAGCTTACTGGGAAACAGCTGAAGATCATATCAAGTTTTTGTACCTTAATACCTATGGTGTTTCATCTGTTTTCTAATTCTTGTATTTTGGGGCTAGTTCGCCTTAGCAGTTTTCTGATTTAAAACATTTACCATACTTCAATTGAATTACTTTCTATGAGACTATTTACATATCTGTACAGTAGTCATGAGTAAAAAGCTGCTTTCTAGTAAATTATACATTGCAGAAAAGTTAAATGCAACTTTCATAGTACTCCATGATATGAGTCTATGTAACAGTTAGTGAAAATCCCAAAGAACCATGACAAAAAACTGGAAATATGGATATGTCATTTTCCTGGAAGCTAATGATGAAGGAAACTCATACATTTGGTAGAGTATGTACTGTATACTCTAGAAACCCTGTTCAAGTACCACTTGTCATTGCATTCCTTGGAAGCTCTCCATTCCTCCCAGGGCAAGATCTGACTGTGAACTTGGCTGCAAATGACACTGAGACAGGACACTGGATGACCTCCTTTTACAGAAAACTGATACTTTGTGTCAACACCTGTAACCTGAGTACAGAGAGTGAACACTTTCGAATAGCCTGGCACATACCAGCCCTTGTCACGTCCGTTCCACAGATTTTTTGGGCTAATGCCCAACATAGAAATAACATTATGCCTTATGAACAAGCACGTTTAAAATAATGGTTTGTGTATTTTCAGACTGTGCCTTGGAAACTTAAATAGGCCCCTCCTTTGCAGGAAAATCGTATGTAACTTAAGTAAAGTAAAATAAAAGTCAATTAAGTAAAAATATGTATTGTTAATTAAATATTTATTACATAAACTTGAGGGTCAAAGCCACAAGGACATTTCCTATACATACTTGTGGTTCATTTATTGAATGTTACCAGACCAGTCCTAGGTTTCACATTATAACTAGATGTCTGTGTGGTTATTGCTTACATGTGATTGGTCCCTATTTATAACAATTGTTCTAGTTGTTTCTCACTATTGTAGTAGCTATATACTCACTGGCTCCCTGGAAAAGAGTAGAACAAAAGATACATCTGAATGTGTAAACCTTGGGCTGCTGCTTATACATAGTCGGATAAAAAACGAACTGGCTGACATCAGACTGTGCATTTCATGTGGTTCATCATACTCCGAGATAGGTTTACATAATGGGCACCCCTAGGCTCACTGTCACTCATCGCTCCCCTCCCCTTCATCCAAGCACATGTGGCAATTTTCATTATTAGGTCCAGAGCACTGGGGACTGGAATGCATAAAATTTATATAACTATCATATCCCCAGTGCTTCATACCCAGTGCAGATGTGGCTTTGTGGCATGCCACCACCATAAAATCCTGCCACCCTAGGCCTGGGCCTATGTGGCCTTGCCACAAATCCGCTCCTAACAATACTCAGTTTCAACAAATACAGCAACAGAACCAAACCAAAAGTGGCTTTCCATATGCCCATGTCCCACAACTCAATGGTCCCAACACAGTATTAAAGGAAAAGTAACACTAAAAATGTAA
Organism: Xenopus petersii; assembly: GCA_038501925.1. Lineage (NCBI taxonomy): Eukaryota > Metazoa > Chordata > Amphibia > Anura > Pipidae > Xenopus > Xenopus petersii. Next base: position 143,062,664 of record CM076674.1, read on the forward strand.
AAAATCAATTCCTCTCCCCTCCATTAATATGGCTATCCTTGACAAACTTAATTCTTTTTAATATTTAATACATAAATATTGCAATAAAATCTCTCTTCTGGTTGTTCACATTGTTTTAGAAAGGCGATGTAGCGACTTTGCACTTACGTGCGCGCTCTAGTCTCCTGCTAGCTGACTTCCTTTTTAAAACTGGAAGTTACTTGCTGGACTTTACAGATGATTTTCAGTCTGCATTCCTCTCCCTTTTGGTTAGCGTGATTTGTTCCCCTAAGAGCTGAGAGTAGTAAAGGAGCGAGTGTGAGATGAGCGCACTAACTTTGTAGAGGATTTTTTTAGTCCTTGACAGATTTAAGGCTGATTTAAGAGCTGTCTGCCACCTTCATTGCTCGCAGCTCTTAGAGAAATACCAATCACGCACACACTCTCATGCCAAGATGTCATGTGCTTTCAGAAAGAGCCAGCACATTAGAATGGAACTGCTTTCAGGCAGGCTGTTGTTTCTCCTACTCAATGTAACTGAATGTGCTGCAATGTTGTGTTGTTAGGCTGCTGGGGGGGGGGCAATATCACTCCAACTTGCACAAGTACAGCTTTTCCAAATGATATGCGTCCAATTCCTTAATAGTTGCTCTGTGCTGCAACTGCTGCAAAAGATCCAAGTATAGGAGAAGGAAGAGGAACTCCAGCAGTATTACTGCAAACAACTTTTTATTCCAGGCAGTGGTAAACACAACATGTTTTGGGTTCAAAACCCTTTATCAAGTGAATAAGGACCATTAACACATGCACCCATTTAAAACTCATATGCACTTTGACCTATACAACATAGTGCAGTCTGGGTAATCCATTTAAAGAAAAATGTACTAACACAATTTACAGCTTTTGTGTGTATATAGGTATATAGGTTATATTACAACACATAAATAGTAAATCCAGTGCTCAGACCATAACTATGTGCACACATAATAAGTAAAAAAAAATAAAAAATACAAAAGCTTGAAGCCACACTCTCTGTTCGTCTGTAACATGGTCTGCTAGAGGCTGCTGGGAGTTGCAGTCCATAGTGAGAGTGTGCTGACTAGCAGTGAAAGGGTAAAGTGGCACTTGTATCTGTGTGTGTAGCATTGTTAACACATAAATAGTGAAGCCAGTGCTCAGACCATAATTGTGTGCACAAATATAAGAAATAGAAAACTTTGCAGCATACAAAAGTTAAAACAATTAAAGTTAAACATCCCAATCTTGTATTCATCTTTATTTATTTGTATCCAATTTCGATAAGTCCAGGATGGTAAAAAATGTCCAATGTTAAGAAGGAACAAAATGTCCAATAATATAGAAACAATGAAACAATTTCCTGAAAGGAACAGAAGGTATCAAAACATTTCACTTTAGGCAGGCCACTGTCTAACTAAAACCTGGCCTACTTGACGATGAGACACTGCACATAATGCCTGTCCCAGGTAAAGAAACCTGAACCAAGCGTGTAAGGGCCAGACATCCTATGGTCAAAGGGATACAGAAATACCCAAAGTCTTTAATACGTCCCAATTTTTCAACTCTCCCTATGTGACCCCACATATATTATGCGGATTATAGTACCATATTTACGCCAGCATATATATTAGTAATTTATCTCCTGTAACTCACCAATACCACATTTACGGCAGGAGATCCGCATGAATCTGAATTCTTAAAAAGGACAGTACATGATCAATTTGAAAATTCTAATTCTTTTTAAACTCAAATAGAATTTGGACTATTCACTAATCGAATTACACTAAAACAAACTCCAAATTTGAATTTTCAATTTGACCCTTGATAAATCTGCCCCTAACAATGCTGTACACATTGCATTGAGCAATTTATCATATTTTTGCTCTACACATGCTTATGGAACTGCATTCTTTAATAGGTTGATTCAGCAGTTTCTTTCATCCCCTGCCCATCTGACATACAGTCTCTGTCTCACATTTTGGTATGACTGAGTAATGACGCCCCCCTAACTTTTTCCAGACATTTAGTTATTATATCACATGTATTTTTTGGAAGGAGTACTGAAGATATTGTAATCTTACTTAGTTGTATGGATAATTCTTACTCCATTAGAAGATGTTGTTTTTCTTCTTTTTTTCTTCTATATTATTTTATTACTACCTTTTAAGAATCCAGGGACTTTCATTAAACCAACAATGCTAATGTTATTATTACTGTAGAGAGAAAATAGGGAATTAAATATTTCCCAGTTATTATACTATGGGGGGTTTACTAGATTCTTTAACCTGGCTAACAGGAAAACAGAGCTTAGTTTGGTTTACTTTATAGCTAAAGGTTTCTAGGTTCATTATGGTCCTTTGGGAAAATTGAAAGCTGCCATTCCCTACTTTTATTAAAGATAAATAATAATGGAGTTGGGATAAGCCCCAAAAAAATAATGCTTAAAGAGCTGATAACCACATAGCAATAATAAATATTTAAGTAGAGAATTTGAAACTATTCCTTTCTTCAGCCTGAACTACAATTCCTGTGGCCTTACAAAAGGCAAAAAAAACCCCGTACGAGTCAGAGTGATCCTTAGATTTTGCAGAACTTGACATCTGTTAAGTGAGTTTAAAGATTAATTAGGATATGCTCAATTGTTCAGATTTAATCCTCATTCTCGATTTGCCTCAGTTCAGAATGTGATAAAGAAAGGGTGAATGTAAGAGTGTGAGATCTCAGTAACCCTTTTGCCCAGTCAGAAAGATGCTGCTATGTGCAATCCTGATGCTGGATCATATAAGCAGAATTAGGCACATGTGTTGCACAGATTCTACACAAAATATAGTTCTTAATGTAGATATGAAGGTCTATGTTGGCTTTAGCAATAAATTCTTTGGATGCTTATCAGGTAAGTACTGTAATGATACAGTTTATCTGTATCATTACAGAAACATTTTGTTTACACCTCCAGAAGGTTCACCCCACTAAGGAAGACTAATAGAAGAAATATGAGGCTGGAGATAAGAAGCAAGTGAACATTCTCAGATCAAGAGAAATTTTGACAATATCCAGATGTGTGTCTGGTACAGGAGGTGCAATTTATTTAATCCTGACAAGGTTACGGGGTAGATGTTGCCCAACTGTACAAATTATTATAGAAGAGGTAAAGGCAGCTTTCATTGTGTTCTTTATGGTACAGATCTACAACTCTGTTTACTCAAACTTCTGAAAATGATTTATTAGAGTGGCCTGGTTAAAGGAGAAGGAAAGCTATGGAGGCATTTTATTGCCAATAGATAAGCCACAATAGTGCAAGCTATAACACTATTTATTCTGCAGAATGCTTTACCATACCTGAGTAAACAGCTCTAGAAGCTCTCTGTTTGTTTAGGATAGCAGCTGCCATATTTTCTTGGTGTGACATCACTTCCTGTCTGAGTCTCTCCCTGCTCACTCATAGCTCTGGGCTCAGATTACAGCAGGGAGGAGGAGAGTAGCAAACTGAGCATGCTCAAGCCCTGTCCTGGAGGGTTAAGCTGAAAACAGGAAGTCTGATACAGAAGCCCATGTGTACACAATAGAAGGAAAGAAATGTAGTGTTTCTTTTGACAGGGGACTCAGAGCAGCATTACTTTTAGGGTTTACTGGTATATTTAGGTGGACCTTTCTGATAAGGCTTACTTAGCTTTAAAGGGCATGTAAAGGCAAACAAATAAAATCCCATTTTTACTTTCTTTAATGAAAAATAAATTTATCTCCAATTTATTTTAATTAAAAAAGTGTACTATTTTTATAAGAAACCTGACTGTATGCAATGAAAATCTCCCTTCTTTTACTGCTGTGGATAGGAATTGTCAGATGGTCCCTAGGGAAACAATCATACTAATGATCAGCAGGGGGAGCCACAACTTACTTCCCAGCCATTCAGAACTCAAGAAGATGTTTGTTACCCTGTAGAGCAGTCTGCGACTGTGTAGAGATTTGTATTAGATTTTATTATTGCCTTTACATCCCCTTTACTGTTTCCAACTCCAGCTGCAGGGACAAAGATTATGGACAACATTTCAAAAGAGAAATGTGAGTACCTTCAACAATAATAAGTCAATCAGTTAAAAAAATTTAAAATTTATTAGGACATAAGAGACAAGACCTAACACGTTTCGTGCCTGCTGGGGCACTAACTCATGGGTAAGTGCCCCAGCAGGCAAGAAACGCATTAGGTCTTGTCTCTTGTGTCCTAATAAATTTTTCAGCCAGACCACACTGAGCATGTGCACAATTCAGGTCTTACAGAGATGTTTAACAAAGTTACAAGATGGTGACCCCCTGTGGCCAACTTTGAAAGCATAAATCATTTATTTGATTAAGCTTGTGGTGCAGTTAGTTCATGTTTATGTTTAGTATACAAAATACAGCATTTCTAGCCTTATTCTATTTTAGAGTTTACTTCCCCTTTAACCTTTCCTTCTCCTTTAACAATAAAAAAATTATTATATAGAAAGAAAGCTGCCATAATCCCCTCTATAATGCAGAGGTGTACCAAGAGCGAGCTGACTCTAAAGATCTTATATACCATAACTCTTCCATGATAGATGTATTAATGCTATCAAGAGTTACATCCAAGCCAAAAGTATAACGGCATCACCCGTGCCATAGATGGTACTTATATACTGTGATCACCAGGTACAGCATCTCGTGGTCATGGCTGTGCTGTCTGGCTGAAACACCATAGGCCAGTTCAGCATAGTCCAGGGTGTGCAGGAGCAGAGCATGTAGAGCTTTTTAAGGTGGCCATAGGGAGTGGGACTGGGCTGATGGGCACACTGAGTTTTTTCCATGTGTCCCACTGGCCCAGTACGAACCTGATCTTTACAGAGAGAATTCACTAAGGCAAATGTCTAAGAAGCGTTGCACTACTTAATCATTTTATAACTAATTCTGACAAATATTTACTAACTATAATGCAAGAGGGAAAGGGGGAACAGTAGTGCCTACTTGCTAAATCTACTTAAACATACAAATAATGGTACTTTTTACCTTTAATTGAGTCAGCTCCAGAGCAACATGTAATGCAAAGACAACTTGACTAATCATGTAACAATGTGTGTATCAATAAAGACTGGACCCTATGGGCTCTTACTCACTGGCGTTCTGACCTGCGCTCCCCTGCGCTCCCCTGCGTTCCGTTTTTTGGCGTTCAGCCGCAGGGGAGCGCAGGAATAGACGCATGTCATTATTTCAAATGGGGCTGTACTCACTCAGACGCGTGTAGGCGCCGAACGCAGGTTGAGACGCAACATGCTGCGTTTTTCCTGCGTTCGGCACCTACACGCGTCTGAGTGAGTACAGCCCTATTTGAAATAATGACATGCGTCTATTCCTGCGCTCCCCTGCGGCTGAACGCCAAAAAACGGAACGCAGGGGAGCGCAGGTCAGAACGCCAGTGAGTAAGAGCCCTATTAGAGGCACATTGAATCTAATCAAAAACAAATGTTACATATTTCAAGAAGGCTCACTTATAGGAAAATACATATATAAATACGTAAACTCTTCATTTAAAGATGACCATGATGTCAGGAATCTTTCAATTAAGCAAACATTTACATAAGGAAATGAGTATTTCATTTTAACGGAGATGTTTTATTGAAACTGTTTCAATTAAAAGCAAATTCTTTAAGCCCATAGGCCCAGATGGGTTTCATTGAAAGAATTAAAAGAGCTTAGTTTCGGGCCAGTGGATCAGCTAGTTGAAATTTGTAATCACCCCCTGCTGACAGGATTGATTTCATTTAACTGGAGAATTACAGTTTCATATAATTTTACATACATAGGGTAATAGTTTGACATCAACTATACTAAAAGAAAAATAGTTGCTTGTCTCAATTCTAAATACTTACATGATATTATATAAAAGAGTATAGCTTGTATAGCATGGCAGACTGTGACTGATGTTCTTTCAAAAATGGCTTTTTGCAGCGCTGGATTTGATGGTGTGGAAATAGGCATGACTGTCCTTGGCAGTTTTATGTAATGTGAATATACAAAGTAATTATAGTAGAGGAAAAGATGGTGACCGTAACATACCAGTGCTACCCCACCTGTGGCTCAGAAGGTGTTGAAATACTGAATTTAGCAGCACCCACCAATTGTTGAGGGTTGTCAGGAATACTGGAAGTTGTATTTAAAAATATTTGGAAGAGCCATGTCTGACAGTCCTACTTTATGTAAATAATGGGGACTGGCAAAATGTTTTGCCCTGGAACCCACTACAAAGCAGCTGCTTGTGGCAAAACTATAGATATGGCAGACTCCATGCTGATCTATGACTTCACGCATGACCCGTGACATGCAAAATCATGGGTGACCCAGAACTTTACACACACTGTGGGTTACCATTTCATGCAAAGTGGTCCATAAATATTTTTTATATGGGGTGGTCCAGGCCCCCAAAGTTTTGCCCCTGGTAGTTGCTACTTGGAACTGGTTAGTAATAGGCTCAATATTTTTCAAGTTGAGCCTAACAGACTACATGCCCCATGGAAAAAGAAAGTATTCAGTGACAGCTGAGGGCAGAAATTGCTCACCAATCTTAGCAACCAGGCAAAGTTTTGATCAACAGAATGGAAAATAAATAAAAGTCTGAAAAGAAAGGCAAAGTATAAATAATTCATAGCAATAAAGAATCAAGCTTCATAATCAATCTGCCTGTTGGTTGTCAGGGTCACTGTCCCTATCATTAAGAGTTACTTTAAAGAGAAAGTGACTAAAAGCAAACTCAAATTTAGATTACTGCCACCTGGAACATACTAAAAGTAATTCCAATGGCAAAGCAATTAGTTAAATCTATAGGACAGCTCTGGATATAGCCCACTAAGTACTTTCTGTTGTTCATAGTTTGCCCAAATGTTTCTTTCTGTGACTATTATTTAGATACAGTCTGGCCCACAAACATGTGGTGTATCAGATTACTGGACCACAGCATGGGACAACACCACTTTTTTTAAGGTGCAGCAGATATAAATGATAGAGTAAGGGGCTTATTTATTAAGTTGCGACTTTTTCTGACCATGCGTTTTAACACCAAAAATCAGAAAAATTTGCTGGAAAAAAAGTGACTTCGGAATTTATTATGCAACAAAGCTGCAACAATTCAGAACAAGAAAATACTCCACCTAAAACTTGTTGAAAACATGCAGAAGCTAATGACACATGTTCCTTTATACAACTGGAAGATTTTTCTTTGATTCATGGGTTTCAGGTGTTTTTTACGCTGAATTTTCAACAATACAAAATAAGTCATAGTTATTGTGACGGTTTTTGCAACTTTTACCTTTCTTGATTTTTCAGTTTGGATTTTTTAATAAATTTCATGACATTCGTGGTTTTAGAGAAAGTGAGTTTCGTTGTGGTTTCAAAAACCTCTAAAACCACAAAAACCATATTTGTGGTTTTAGAGAAAGTGAGTTTAGTTGTGTTGATAAATAGGCCTCCGTGTGTCATATGACACCGTACAATATAATGTAGGCTAGGGACCATTGGTGTTCTGTACAGCCCTGGAAATAATGATATTATCGTTGAATGAGAGAAAGGGAAGACATTCAGGCTAAAAGAATATAAGCAAAAGTTGTGCTTCCCAAATGTGGACCCAAATTCACATGTACTAGATTGCAGGAAATAACTAAAAAATACCTATCCAGATTTTCCTGACACATGTTGAAGATGAGGATAGACAGGAGGCAATCTCACACATATCTAATGTAGCTGCTCCAAGATACAACCATACCTGGTCTCAATTCCTGCAGTACCTAGATTCACTGAATTCACTGATGATTAAAGATTCTAGCAACTTTTTTCCTGCCGCATAGAAACCCGATGCAAATAGCCCAATATAAATGATTTTTAATCTCGATCATAATAAATGTAGACATGACACTAAGGGGCAGACTTATCAAGGGTGGAATTTCGAGGTGATGAGAGTTTTTTTAAACTCCCATCAATAAACCTGCTGAATTGGTCGAAATTTCGAGGTTATAGAAGTTTATGGGATTTTTTAAAAACTCACATAAATTCGACCCTTGATAAATGTGCCTCTAATACTTACAGTACATACTGGAGATCTGATTATATAAATATATTGCTTTGAGAAATATAAAATTGACACCGAAAACCAAACCCAACATGTAAATCCTGGCAGAAATGGTGGCACTGGCTTCTTTTTACTGAATCAGTGGAACACTTAGGGGCTGATATACTAACAACTGAATTTTTATTTTTTCCATAAATCTCTAAAAATACATGGTTCTCCTTTTTTTTACAAGCTTGAAAGATCAAGATTTGTTAAGTGTAAAAACCACAAAAACCTCTAATACAAAACGTCAGTAGGTAAAAGTTGTCGGGGTCCTATAGAAGTCATTGGGAGCTGCACTGATCCTATTTTAAATCATTTGAACTTTTAGAGGTTTTTGGGTGTTTTTTGCTAGGAATTTTCTAGAGGTTCTAGTGGTATTTGTATTTTTTTATAGGATTGTTCAGCATTTTCCATTTGTACTTTTTTTAATCTGATCTTTTCATAAATGTCATGACATTCGTGGTTTTAGGGCAAATTAGTTTAGTCATGGTTTCAAAAACCTCTAAAATTCTACACTAAGGGGGTTATTTATTAAAACTCAAATTCATCTCAACTTTGTATTAAACCAAGCTGTACCAAACACCCATCCACGATTTTAACTTATTTACCATTAAAATAGCTCAAAAATTGTTGTGTGGGAAAAGACTCAATAAAACGGAGTGAAAACTCTAATCGTACAAATTTTTCAGATTAGACCCCTGAATGACTTGATTTTTTCAGGTTATTGCATGAAAACCATACATTTTTTGGATTATCGGATGAAACCCAGCGCAGATCAAAATATATTCAAATTGTAAGAAGGACATCTGCCATCGACTTCTACATGACCTTGGCAGGTTTGAGATGGCGGATTTTTGGATTCTGAATTTTTACAGCTTCAGGGTATAATCTTGAAAAATCAAGTTTATTTCCCCACCCCCCTAACTGCTAACTGATTTAGCCATCCCTATTCTAATGAATACTCTAGTTTTGTTACTCTAATGTAAATACCCTCCAGAAATAAGAGGCGTGATTTACACCCTGATTTTTGGTTATTTTTGATACTGTACTCACTATTCTGTCTAGAACTGTTAAACAGTAAGATGCTGTGATATTTTCAATACTCTCTTTGTTTTCTTTCTGATCCTTGCCTTGAAATATACGTATATCTTTTTCATTGTCCCTGCTATATTAGAAATGTAATGCTACATTTACAATTTACAAATACATTTACAGCTTTAATTTACAAAATTAAATTAAATAAAAATTAAACAAAATATTAATTCAGCATTTATACCATGGAAAGAAATTCAGAAAATGAGAGAGAATAGAGGTTGTGTTTGGGCCCAAACTAAAGCATGTTTGGTATAAGTGAAGGAACATCTTTCAGAGATGCTCCATAGAAGTGATAGCAGACATATCCAAGATGGTGTTGTGAGGGTGTTGCCAGTAAAGGAGGATACATGCATACTTGCAGTATAATACCAAGGGGCAGATTAATCAGAGTTTGAAATTAGAGTTCACCACTGTAAAATTCCCCCACTTTTTATTCATTATTATGAGATTTTTAGAAGCTTATGTATCGATGGGTGAAAGTTAGAGGTCACCTTGTATAGAGAGTGGGTGCATGTTACTTTGATGAGCTTTTATCTCACACTTTGATAAATGTGCCCCTCTGTGTGGGATGTGAACATGCTTCTATATATTGTTTTTATTAGGTTTTGTGTATATTCTAAGGCCCCTAATGTCAGTTTTTATCAGCAGCCAATTTACTTGTATTTTTTGAGCACTGGAAGAAAGCACCTCGGGGAAACCTATGCAAACATGGGAAGACCATAAAAACTCCATGCAGTCTGGTTACCTGGTAATATTTATGCGTAAAACAGGGTTGGTTCTGGAGTGTGGTTTCTGTAGCTTGGGTCAGGATATTACAGAACCATGTATATTGTATGCAACTGGAGCAGAAATATTAATACATATATATCAGGTTCCCAAAGTCCCCATTTTCAGTGTGTGGCTGCAAATCCCAGAGGCACAGCAGTTATGTAACTTTTGTGATGCTTGGCTCAAACCTATTGTTTTTGCTTGTCAAATCCTACATAACAAATGGCGAAATGAAAAAGTACCATTTTGATCTTTTAGGAAACAGCTGTCTAAATAAAAAAATAATAATAATAAAGCACTCTCTTTTACTCAGTGACTTAGACATTTTTTGTCTCTAAATATTTCCCAGGCAGCGGACAAACTGCTATGCTAACAGGACACTTGGGAAACCAGATATGCTCTTTTTACATTTTTATATAATGCAAATAACTACAGATATTAGCTAATGTCTAATGCTATTGAGCATTACTTCACTCTGTTCACAGCTGTCAATCTCAGAGAGCACAAACAACAATTAAAACACATACAGTATTGTGTGGTTTCAGGGTTGCACGTTCGTTGTGAGTATATAATACTTCTTGTGAGTATATAATACCACCGGAAAGCAACAATCTGAATTTGTGTTGCTAACCTCACTATCCCTTAGTTACGGACCCACCCACCCCTGTCTGTTCTCTCTTCTTCCTGTTTAAAATTCGTTTTTTACATTTGGACTCCTAGTTAATGAATTACTATTATTACCAAGATGAGGTATTACCAAGGATCTATAAAGAGGCAAATTATTCTTTTGTTCAAAAATTCAATGCCCTTATTTATACAGGATTGTATTTAAACAACGATTAGGACTATTAAAATATAGGGATGGACAGAATCCAGAATTTTAGGATTTGCCCAAAAACTGGCAAAAATGTTACTAAAAAATTTGCCCAAAAAATGGCACTAAATGTGGACTCTAATTGGCATATGTAGATTAGAAAACATTCTTTCAGTTGTCATGAGGTGTAAAGTCATGTGATAGGGTTCATTCGGCCATCTCTAATGGAAAATAAACCATCATTAATGGGTTTCTCAGTATGTAACCCAAAGAAAATAACTGTTTTAAATCCTACTTTCTCCATATTTCCATCCACCAAATGAACTGTCTCTGATAACAAGGGTCTCACACCTTCCTGTTACATTTTTTTACTAGTTTTTTTATTTAAGAAATAATTCCCAATTGTTTTACTCTTCTTAGCAATGCCCTTTTCAGTCCCATTTTTACATTCTTGTTTGGCTTCCTTGTACCAAGGGGGATCTCCTAGTGAGCCCCAGATCACTATACCTCCAATTGGCCCAGTCCATATTTGTTTTGACGTGACACCTATATCATTAAGTACTCTTTACATCTTAATGTTGTGAGAGTGGGTTGTTCTCTGGTGGGTTCTAGGAGGCCCGGTTTCCATGCTAACCTTTATAGTATACCACAAAGGCTTTGCATTGCTTGCTTTATCTTTTATAGGGAAAATATATATAGAGAGGAAAGTTGTGCTCACCACTCATTTTTAAAACCATTAGGCAGGGGTGCAATGAGGCTTTGACCACAAAATACATATAGACAAAGTCATCCCATATCTGGCCAGTCCTACACTCAATAGCATCTGATTCATTAAGAATTCTATTGCTTCATTATACATTTTACAAAGGGGCTTAATTTTACCTGCAACTTACTTGGAAAGTAAAACTCCCAAACTTGGTTGCCGTTTTATTAGCCACCAGTGGGATCACCTGACTATAGCTGGGAAGGGTGAGAGCTACAACATGGAGCTGACCACTGCTCCTGTATAACTATAAAAAACAAGGGAAAGTTGTGCTCACCACTATTTTTTAAAACCATTAGACAAGGGTGCAATGAGGCTAATAAAAGGGCAACCATGTTTGGAAGTTTTACTTTGAAAGCAACAAATAAGTTGCAGGTAAAACTTAGTCCTTTTATATAATGTATAATGAAGCAATAGAATTCTTAATGAATCAGATGCAATTTGAGTGTAGGACTGGCCAGATATGGGATGACTTTGACGTAGTTGGCCAGCTTAAATTTATTGCAATATATATACAAACATTCCCTGTTTTGTTTAAAGGGTAAGTTATGTTTTTAGTAGCTGTATGCACAAAATGTCTCAATGTCTTAAATATATTGATAATGAGTGCAGAGGACATCTTGTATTTGTCTAAAAATGTATATAGATGTATATGTCTTATGTAACATTGCCTTTTGTGTTTGTGTTGTGCAAGTACATGGAAATCCAAGGAGCAGGTTTGAGCAAAAAAAACCTTTATGTACACAAATTGACTTTTATTTTTGCATGCCACCCTTGCGCTCACCTACACTTTTTGACCAAATTTATGTTTACTTAACACATTAATGTAAAGGGACACTTGTTGCCCTTTTCAGATGTTATACATATAGAATGAATTCCTTGTTATACTATGCTAAGATTTTTTTGTTATGTTTCTGACTGAAACATGAGTATTTAAAACAAACCAGATGGAAACACAGCTGCACTTAATGATGATGTAGCCCCTATTAGCCACACATTATTCTCTCTTTAATTTGTTGATAGGAAAACGATTTTGAGAAATTTATTGCAAATTCTTTTAGCAAAAAAAACCTTTTTTGTTAAGAATTAGATAAAGTTTATTGTTCTCTTTAAACTTTTGGCTCAACAGATAGTCAGGTGTTGCCAACCGTGATTTTGCCTAGTTATAGTTCTGTAGGAGCCCAAAATGCTATTTAGTGATAATGGTCAAATTTTATCCATTACAGTTCTTCTGTTGCACATTTATTCAACTTGCATTTTATTGTAAATGATTAGATTAAAATGGAGATAATATTCACTTGAGGGATAAAAGCATGGAAATACTTAAGGATTTGTTAGCACAAAAAAAAGGTTACCAAACAAGCATTATATAAACACATTTCTGGGCTTTATTTATTACATGAATGCAGATATTGAATTTAACATACAAAATAATGTCAAAGTTCACAATAACTAAAACCAAACACAAAGGTAATATTATAGCCAGATCCTTTAAGGTCCATAAGATGGCCGATATGATAGTAAAGCCATTGGGGCTCATTTATCAACACTGGGAAAATGGCAGTAACCCATAGCAACCAATCAGTTCTTGCCTTTTTCCAAGCAGTTGCAGTGAGAACAATGAATGCAACAATTTGATTGGTTGCCATGGGTAACTGCTCATGGGCAAATTTGCTCGGTATTGATAAATTACCCCCATTATGTTCTGATGTAAGGCTTAAAATGCTATTGTGCACTAATCTAGTAATTTTTGACTACTCTAAGAGGCCAATTTACAAAGCTGTGACTTTTTTGGTTCAGGCTTTTCGACGCCAAAAATAAAAAAAAGTATCAGAAAAAAAGCGCAACTTTTCTGGGATTTATTATGCTAAAAAAAGGCAAAAACTCCAAATTAGAAAATATTCCAGCTAAAACCTGTTGAAATCATGTATTAGTCAATGGCAGATGTCCCTTTTACAACTGGAAGATGTTTTTTTGATTTGGGGTTTTAGAGGTTTTCTGGTGCTTTTGATGCTGAGTTTTGTGCGACAATGCAAAAAAGTCACGGTTTCTGCAACTTTTTTCAGTTCGGAACTTTTAATACATTTCATGACAGTTGTGGTTTTAGAGAAAGTCAGCTAAGTCGTGGTTTCAAAAACCGCTAAAACGACTAAAATGTGACTGTTGATAAACAGGCCTAGTCTATCATTAACTAATTCGAGCTACTTCTATACAGATGGTTTTGCAGGGCCATGGACTGCTCTACTGAGACCACAATTTCAGGCTCCTGGAATGATGTTCTTATGGTCGGCCAAAGAGGGTGCTCCGGTTAACTATCCCTCTTTTATAGAGTAGGTATTGACTCTTGTACTACCATTTCTAGAAGTTTCTTCCCTGCTAGCAACCATTCCTTCCAGCCACTCAGATTACTTTGACCCACATTTGTGGTTGAAAATAGGAACTTTATTAATTTTACAAGAACCACCAAATTTGTTGTTGAAAATTGGAACAACATACTTTTAACAACAGCCACCACTACAACCTTCTTGGATTGATGGTGAAACAATATATGAAGAGATGTTATTTTCCGTAGGCCCAAATGAGCTCAACAGTATTTGGTCATCTCTGTGAATGGCCATAGTGCATAATATCAGTTTGTTCACCATGTAGTCCACTTGTTATGACACATTTGCTCCAAGTCGTAGCAACCAAAGGGGTTATTTATCAAAGTCCAAATTTATCCCAATATTTTTTGAAAAAAACTCAGACCAAATCCGCACAGGTTTTTTTGGCTTATTTATTAATACACTTTCCCGAAAATGTTGTTTGCAGTAAAAAATCGGATTTTCACGATTTGTTCAGATTTTCAATCCGACTTTCACAATCTTTTTTAATTTTTCACCCGAAAAACTTTTTTGCCAAAAACCCAGCGCACATCAAAAAATCATTGGGACTTCTCCCATTGACTTATATGCAACCTCGACAGGTCTGAGATGCCGGATTTTCAGATTCTGACTTTTCCATGCTCGGGGTTTAATAAATTCCGAAAAATTTGTGATCTTTTAAAAGTCTGATTTTATAGAAAAAAAATCACAGGATTTTTGCATTTGGAGTTTAGTAAATAGCCACCCAAGTGTGCTATAATTCAGATCTGCTGATTGGTTAATATGGGTTAGTGGACCAGAAGCAAACTTTACACCTATCATGACAAGGTAAATTATAGCATTGCTGCAGACTGGAAACCTCCTATATAAAAGGAGAATTAAAGTATATAGGAATAAGTTGGAGCAAGAAATATATTACAAGATCTGGTTTGTCCTCTCCCAACTAGAGATGGCGCGAACTGTTCGCCGGCGAACTTGTTCGCGCGAACATCGGGTGTTCGCGCTCGCCGGAAGTTCGCGAACGTCGCGCGACGTTCGCCATTTTGGGTTCGCCATTGTTGGCGCTTTTTTTTGCCCTCTCACCCCAGACCAGCAGGTACATGGCAGCCAATCAGGAAGCTCTCCCCTGGACCACTCCCCTTCCCTATAAAAACCGAAGCCCTGCAGCGTTTTTTTCACTCTGCCTGTGTGTGCTGAAGAGATAGTGTAGGGAGAGAGCTGCTGCCTGTTAGTGATTTCAGGGACAGTTGAAAGTTTGCTGGCTAGTAATCGTGTTGATACTGCTCTGTTATTGGAGGGACAGAAGTCTGCAGGGGTTTGAGGGACATTTAAGCTTAGGTAGCTTTGCTGGCTAGTAATCTACCTTCTACTGCAGTGCTCTGTATGTAGCTGCAGTGGGCAGCTGTCCTGCTTCTGATCTCATCTGCTGACTGCTGCAATAACAGTAGTCCTTGTAAGGACTGCTTTTATTTATTTTTTTGTTGTTTTACTACTACTACTACTACTACTACTACTACTACTACTACTACTATAAGAGCCCAGTGCTATTAGTCTAGCAGTGTTGGGGAGTGGGACTGGTGTGCTAATCTGCTGCTCCTAGTAGTTCAGCAGCACCAACTGTAATTTTTTTTTTTAATATTCATTTTTTTTTTATTTTACTTTTTTTTATTTTACTATCGCTGTAGTAGTGTATAAGTTGACCTTTTAGGCATTATTTGCCCTGTAGGCATTTTTTGCCCAGTGTGTTATTCAACCAACAGCCATCTAGCTGTGTGACCTTGTTCACATTCTGTCTAAATATCCATAATATTACCGTCTCCAGAAAAAACACCGGAGTGACTTTTTTCAAGCAGCCATAATAAATTTTACGTAATCCGTATCCATCGCTGTAGTAGTGTATAAGTTGACCTTTTAGGCATTATTTGCCCTGTAGGCATTTTTTGCCCAGTGTGTTATTCAACCAACAGCCATCTAGCTGTGTGACCTTGTTCACATTCTGTCTAAATATCCATAATATTACCGTCTCCAGAAAAAACACCGGAGTGACTTTTCAAGCAGCCATAATAAATTTTACGTAATCCGTATCCATCGCTGTAGTAGTGTATAAGTTGACCTTTTAGGCATTATTTGCCCTGTAGGCATTTTTTGCCCAGTGTGTTATTCAACCAACAGCCATCTAGCTGTGTGACCTTGTTCACATTCTGTCTAAATATCCATAATATTACCGTCTCCAGAAAAAACACCGGAGTGACTTTTTTCAAGCAGCCATAATAAATTTTACGTAATCCGTATCCATCGCTGTAGTAGTGTATAAGTTGACCTTTTAGGCATTATTTGCCCTGTAGGCATTTTTTGCCCAGTGTGTTATTCAACCAACAGCCATCTAGCTGTGTGACCTTGTTCACATTCTGTCTAAATATCCATAATATTACCGTCTCCAGAAAAAACACCGGAGTGACTTTTCAAGCAGCCATAATAAATTTTACGTAATCCGTATCCATCGCTGTAGTAGTGTATAAGTTGACCTTTTAGGCATTATTTGCCCTGTAGGCATTTTTTGCCCAGTGTGTTATTCAACCAACAGCCATCTAGCTGTGTGACCTTGTTCACATTCTGTCTAAATATCCATAATATTACCGTCTCCAGAAAAAACACCGGAGTGACTTTTTTCAAGCAGCCATAATAAATTTTACGTAATCCGTATCCATCGCTGTAGTAGTGTATAAGTTGACCTTTTAGGCATTATTTGCCCTGTAGGCATTTTTTGCCCAGTGTGTTATTCAACCAACAGCCATCTAGCTGTGTGACCTTGTTCACATTCTGTCTAAATATCCATAATATTACCGTCTCCAGAAAAAACACCGGAGTGACTTTTTTCAAGCAGCCATAATATATTTTACGTAATCCGTATCCACCGCTGTAGTAGTGTATACGTTGATCTTGTGGGCATTATTTGCACAGTGTTTTCTTCAAACCGCCATCTAGCTGTGTGAGCTTGTTCACATTTTGTCTAAATATTGATAATATTATCGTCTCTAGAAAAACCACTTGAGTTACTTTTTTTCAAGCAGCATTCTTATATTTTACGTAATCCGTATCCACCGCTGTGTATACGTTGACCTTGTGGGCATTATTTGCACAGTGTTTTCTTCAAACCGCCATCTAGCTGTGTGAGCTTGTTCACATTTTGTCTAAATATTGATAATATTATCGTCTCTAGAAAAACCACTTGAGTTACTTTTTTTCAAGCAGCATTCTGATATTTTACGTAATCCGTATCCACCGCTGTGTATACATTGACCTTGTGGGCATTATTTGCACAGTGTTTTCTTCAAACCGCCATCTAGCTGTGTGAGCTTGTTCACATTTTGTCTAAATATTGATAATATTATCGTCTCTAGAAAAACCACTTGAGTTACTTTTTTTCAAGCAGCATTCTGATATTTTACGTAATCCGTATCCACCGCTGTGTATACGTTGACCTTGTAGGCATTATTTGCACAGTGTTTTCTTCAAACCGCCATCTAGCTGTGTGAGCTTGTTCACATTTTGTCTAAATATTGATAATATTATCGTCTCTAGAAAAACCACTTGAGTTACTTTTTTTCAAGCAGCATTCTTATATTTTACGTAATCCGTATCCATCGCTGTGTATACGTTGACCTTGTGGGCATTATTTGCACAGTGTTTTCTTCAAACCGCCATCTAGCTGTGTGAGCTTGTTCACATTTTGTCTAAATATTGATAATATTATCGTCTCTAGAAAAACCACTTGAGTTACTGTTTTTTCAAGCAGCATTCTGATATTTTACGTAATCCGTATCCACCGCTGTGTATACGTTGACCTTGTGGGCATTATTTGCACAGTGTTTTCTTCAAACCGCCATCTAGCTGTGTGAGCTTGTTCACATTTTGTCTAAATATTGATAATATTATCGTCTCTAGAAAAACCACTTGAGTTACTGTTTTTTCAAGCAGCATTCTGATATTTTACGTAATCCGTATCCACCGCTGTGTATACGTTGACCTTGTAGGCATTATTTGCACAGTGTTTTCTTCAAACCGCCATCTAGCTGTGTGAGCTTGTTCACATTTTGTCTAAATATTGATAATATTATCGTCTCTAGAAAAACCACTTGAGTTACTTTTTTTCAAGCAGCATTCTGATATTTTACGTAATCCGTATCCACCGCTGTGTATACGTTGACCTTGTAGGCATTATTTGCACAGTGTTTTCTTCAAACCGCCATCTAGCTGTGTGTATTATCGTTTCCAGAAAAACCAACTGAGTTTTTGTTGTTGTTGTTTTTTTAAAAATAATGCCAGGCAAAGGCAGGCCGCCACGCAGAGGCCGTGCTAGGGGCCGTGCTGCTATGCAATCCTGTGGCCCTAGCAAATTGCCCAGTTTTAAAAAGCCAATGACCCTGAACTCCCAAAATGCTGAAGAGGTAGTTGACTGGCTTACACAGCACACCCCATCCTCTACCGTTTCTAACCTTACCACAACATCCTCCTCATCCTCCACTGCTATGGCCACCCCACGTAACACTTCCTCCACCACCGGTGCCCCTTCTTCACTGGAGTCAAAGGAGTTATTTTCCCATGAGTTTCTTGAACTGAGTAATGCGCAACCATTATTGGCAGAAGAAGATGAAGGAGATGAGGACGTTACACCAGATTTAATTCTGGCAGAGAACACGACAGAGATGGACATAATGATGAGTGATGAGGAGGAGGTCCCCGCTGCTGCTTCCTTCTGTGATGTGTCAGAAGAAATTGATGCATCTGAGGAGAATGATGATGAGGAGATTGATGTTTTGTGGGTGCCTAGTAGAAGAGAGCAAGAGGAGGGTAGTTCAGATGGAGAGACGGAGAGTCAGAGAGGCAGTAGGAGAATAAGACTTAGAAGAAGCAGGGAGGACAGCCCGCAGGGATCAGTAGGGCAACAACATGTATCGGCACCTGTGTTCAGCCGGCCAACGCACCCGCCATTGCCGCCAATGCCGCCAACTTCTACTGTTACCGCCAGATCGCACACTTCCAAAAAGTCAGCAGTGTGGGATTTTTTTAATGTGTGTGCCTCTGACAAAAGCATTGTAATTTGCAATGAGTGCAGCCAGAAACTGAGCCTTGGTAAGCCCAACAGCCACATAGGTACAACTTCTATGCGAAGGCACATGAGCGGCAAGCACAAAGAACTTTGGGAGCAACACCTCAAAGGCAACAGGCAAACTAAAAGCCACACTCCTTCTGGTCCAGCATCTTACTGCTCTACCTCTGCTCTCCTTGACCCATCTGAACCACCCTCCACTCCGCCTTCCACCTTGACCACCTGTTCCCATTCCCAGTCATCTGCCACCAGCCAAGTTTCTGTGAAGGCCATGTTTGAGCGTAAGAAGCCAATGTCTGACTGTCACCCCCTTGCCCGGCGTCTGACAGCTGGCTTGTCTGCACTCTTAGCCCGCCAGCTTTTACCATACCAGCTGGTGGACTCTGAGGCCTTCCGCAAATTTGTAGCAATTGGGACACCGCAGTGGAAGGTACCCAGCCGCAATTTTTTTTCTAAAAAGGGAATACCACACCTGTACCAACATGTGCAGAGCCAAGTTACCGCATCTCTGTCACTTAGTGTTGGGCCAAAGGTCCATATGACTACTGACGCATGGTCCTCCAAGCATGGTCAGGGCAGGTATGTCACCTACACTGCCCACTGGGTGAACTTGGTAATGGCTGGGAATGGGAAGCAGGGAATGGGTAGCTCAACAACAACAACAACAGTGGAGTTGGTGTCACCGCCACGGATTGCACGCGGTTCTGCCACCACCTCTACTCCTCCATCGCTCTCTACCTCGTCTTCTTCCTCTTCTTCTTCTTACTCTGCTGCTGGGTCCTCCTTCTCCTCCTCCACACCTGTGCACCCCCAGCTCCCCCTAGGCTATTCGACGTGCCAGGTACGCCGTTGTCACGCTGTCTTGGGGATGACGTGCCTGGAAAGCAAAAACCATACCGGATCTGTACTCCTGTCATCTCTGCAGTCACAGGCGGATCGGTGGCTGACCCCACACCAACTGCAGATCGGAAAAGTGGTGTGTGACAATGGAAGCAATCTGTTGGCAGCGTTGAGACTGGGAAATTTAACACATGTGCCCTGCATGGCACATGTGTTAAATTTAATAGTCCAACGTTTTGTCTCCAAGTACCCAGGATTCCAGGACATTCTCACCCAGTCCAGAAAGGTGTCGGCCCATTTCAGACGTTCCTACACAGCCATGGCACGCCTTGCTGACATTCAGCAGCGCTACAACATGCCAGTCAGGCGTTTGATTTCTGACAGCCAGACTCGCTGGAATTCAACGCTCCTTATGTTGGAACGTCTGCTGCAACAACAAAGGGCCGTCAACGAGTACCTTTTTGAACTGGGTGGTAGGACTGGATCTGCAGAGCTGGGGATTTTTTTCCCCCGTTACTGGGTGCTTATGCGCGATGCCTGCAGGCTCATGCGACCTTTTGAAGAGGTGACAAATATGGTCAGTCGCACCGAAGGCACCATCAGCGACCTAATACCCTTCGCTTTCTTCCTGGAGCGTGCCGTGCGACGAGTGACAGATGAGGCTGTAGACCAGCGTGACGAGGAGCTGGAAGCGCACGATTTATGGTCGGAATCACCAGAACGAACCCAGGCACCTGCTGCAATGCAGGGAGAGGTGCCAGAAGTGGAGTCAGAGGAGGAAGGTGGCTTTGTGGAGGAGGAGGAGGAGGACCAACAGGAGCAGGCTTCCCAGGGGGCTAGTGGTGACCTTTTGGGGACCCCTGGTCTTGTACGTGGCTGGGGGGAGGAGACCGTGGATGATGCAGTCCTTGATAATGAGGAAGCGGAGATGGATAGCTCTGCATCCAACCTTGTGAGAATGGGGTCTTTCATGCTGTCATGCCTGTTGAAGGACCCCCGTATCAAGAGGCTTAAGGAGAAGGACCTGTACTGGGTCGCAACGCTACTAGACCCTCGGTACAAGCATAAAGTGGCAGAAATGTTACCAACATACCACAAGTCCGAAAAGATGCGGCATTTACAAACCAGCCTGCAAAACATGTTGTACAATGCTTTTAAGGGTGATGTCACTTCAGGAACTCATCAACATTCCAGGGGCAGAGGTGCCAGTAATCCTGCCACGAGCACACCTGCAAGGACAAAGCCCTTTGGCCGGTCTGTAACATCAGACATGCAAATGTTTTTCTGTCCAAGGCAGCGCCACAACCCTTCTGGATCCACCCTCAAAGAACGCCTCGACCGGCAGGTAGCGGACTACCTGGCATTAACTGCAGATATCGACACTCTGAGGAGCGATGAACCCCTGGACTACTGGGTGCGCAGGCTTGATCTGTGGCCAGAGCTGTCACAATTTGCCATGAACCTCTTGTCTTGCCCAGCCTCAAGTGTGCTCTCAGAAAGGACCTTCAGTGCAGCAGGAGGGATTGTAACTGAGAAGAGAACTCGCCTAGGTCACAAAAGTGTCGATTACCTGACCTTTATTAAAATGAATGAGGGGTGGATCTCGGAGGGTTACTGCACGCCGGAAGACTTGTTCTGACTTCTATGCAGCTGTCCTTCTCTTCAAGCCTCATGACTCCACACACAGCTGTCCTTTAGCGTCCTCCTCCCTCCGCCACCGTTACAAACTAGGGTGCAAACCCTACTGGTTTAATTTTTTCTGGCCTCTGTGCTTCAGTGGCTGCGTCCAAAAAAACGGGGCAAACAATGTCTACAAGGTCAACGTATGGCGAAAAATTACTATTTTCAGCATTTATATGGCATATTTTTTCTGGCAACTGTGCTTCAGTGGCTGCGTCCAAAAAAATGCATATTTTCTGCATTTATATGGCATAATTTTTCTGGCCTCTGTGCTTCAGTGGCTGCAACCAAAAAAATGCATATTTTCTGCATTTATATGGCATAATTTTTCTGGCCTCTGTGCTTCAGTGGCTGCAACCAAAAAAATGCATATTTTGTCCATTTATATGGCATAATTTTTCTAGCCTCTGTGCTTCAGTGGCTGCAACCAAAAAAATGCATATTTTCTGCATTTATATGGCATAATTGTTCTGGCCTCTGTGCTTCAGTGGCTGCAACCAAAAAAATGCATATTTTGTCCATTTATATGGCATAATTTTTCTAGCCTCTGTGCTTCAGTGGCTGCAACCAAAAAAATGCATATTTTCTCCATTTATATGGCATAATTTTTCTAGCCTCTGTGCTTCAGTGGCTGCAACCAAAAAAATGCATATTTTCTCCATTTATATGGCATAATTTTTCTGGCCTCTGTGCTTCAGTGGCTGCAACCAAAAAAATTTATATTTTCAGCATTTATATGGCATAATTTTTCTGGCAACTGTGCTTCAGTGGCTGCGACCAAAAAAATGACTATTTTCAGCATTTATATGGCATATTTTTTCTGGCCTCTGTGCTTCAGTGGCTGCGGCCAAAAAAACTGGGCAAACAATGCCTACAAGGTCAACGACGTTGACCTTGTAGGCATTGTTTGCCCAGTTTTTTTGGCCGCAGCCACTGAAGCACAGAGGCCAGAAAAAATATGCCACATAAATGCTGAAAATAGTCATTTTTTGCCATACGTTGACTCAACGTATATGGCAAAAAATGACTATTTTCAGCATTTATATGGCATATTTTTTCTGGCAACTGTGCTTCAGTGGCTGCGTCCAAAAAAACTGGGCAAACAATGTCTACAAGGTCAACGTATGGCGAAAAATTACTATTTTCAGCATTTATATGGCATATTTTTTCTGGCAACTGTGCTTCAGTGGCTGCGTCCAAAAAAAACTGGGCAAACAATGTCTACAAGGTCAACGTATGGCGAAAAATGACTATTTTCAGCATTTATATGGCATATTTTTTCTGGCAACTGTGCTTCAGTGGCTGCGTCCAAAAAAAACTGGGCAAACAATGTCTACAAGGTCAACGTATGGCGAAAAATGACTATTTTCAGCATTTATATGGCATATTTTTTCTGGCAACTGTGCTTCAGTGGCTGCGTCCAAAAAAACTGGGCAAACAATGCCTACAAGGTCAACGTATGGCAGTTGTTTAAAGAGAACAGTAGATTACTAGCCAGCAAAGCTACCTAAGCTAAAATGTCCCTCAAATCCCTGCAGACTTCTGTCCCTCCAATACAGAGCAGTATCAAGCAGATTACTAGCCAGCAAACTTACTATCATCTGTCCCTGAAATCACTAACAGCTCTCCCCCTACACTATCTCTTCCAAGCACACACAGGCAGATTTTTCAGATACATTTTTGCCCTTGATCCCCCTCTGGCATGCCACTGTCCAGGTCGTTGCACCCTTTAAACAACTTTAAAATCATTTTTCTGGCCAGAAATGTCTTTTTTAGATGTTAAAGTTCGCCTTCCCATTGAAGTCTATGGGGTTCGCGAACCGTTCGCGAACCGCTCGCATTTTTGCGCAAGTTCGCGAATATGTTCGCGAACTTTTTTTCCGACGTTCGCTACATCCCTACTCCCAACTTCCCCTATATAAAACTCTGAACTTCTTACGTTGCCAGGGTTCCCCATATCTCAGGCCCTGACCAGTGTTAGCATCTCTCAAGGTTTTGTTTTGTAAGAAAAACCTTTATGTCCCTTTGCGTTACATGTTATTCTTGTACTTGAAGCTCTTCTGCTTTTTTAAATTCCATTTTGCTGTGTATTTTTTTCTGAAATACTGCTTTACTAAACGATATGTATTTATGTATACAATTATCTGCACTCAGAACCCTTATTACTTGACTGACAAAGGCCACGGGTTGCACTTGACTGTAAAAGTGATGCCATATTGGCTGGTGGGGTATCTGCTTACTTTTGAAAGACCAGGGTTACTTCCTGTTTTGACAACTCATTCTATAAAACAGACTGTTTATAAATCACAAATAGACTCTGTACCCTATGAACCTCCTCTCCAGTGGAAATGATGATCAATCAAACCCAAAGGGCGTTATGTCCCTCAATTTGTCTCCTGTTACAACATCTTGATTTCACTCTATTGGCAGATGCTTTAAGGTATATAACTAACTAAAGACGTCATGTGGTACCTTGATTGGCATCTCTTCTGGGAAAATGCACCAAGCAAGGACTTAGCTGTTGAGTTATTGAGTCAGACTGCTTGGATTCTTGTTAGAGGAAGTTCTTGCCAGGGACAGTGTGTGTGCCAGTATCCATCGTCCATTTTTTAATGTTCCAGTATATTCTGTACAGGCAATGAACTACTTGAATATAATTAATATAATTATAATGTTATAATTGTGGTTAATTTAGGCATTGAAGTCTTAAGATTTGTCAATCAAAGGTAGATCTGGAAAATATATAACTGTGTAGGATATAAGTACCCAGAATTTTACTTGTTACCCATGCAAAACAGGTTTATACGTTAAAAACGGGCTAATACTAGTACAGGTATAAGATTCCTTATCCAGAAAGCTCAGAATTACGGAATGGCCGTCTCCCATAGACTCCATTTTATTGGGTTTATTTAATGTTTAAATTAATTACTAGTAGACTTAAGGCATAAAGACCCAAATTACGGAAAGATCCGTTATCCGGAAAACCCCAGGTCCCGAGTATTCTGGATGACAGGTCCCATACCTGTATAGGTATTGCAGATAACAGATCTTTCAATAATTTGGATCTTCATGCCTTAAGTCAACTAGAAAATCATATAAACATTAAAGGGAGTTATTTACTAGAATCCAAATGTATCTCATAATTAAAATAAAAATACTCACCAAAGTCCCATGCCAGTTTTTGCCTTATTTATAACTTTAATAAATCGGATTGGGAAAAAACCCGACAAAATCAGACTAAATGATTTTTTCAAAGTTTTTCCTAAATTGCTCTTTTTTATGTGTTTTCGCCCGAAAATCCAAATTTTATTGGATTATCGAGCTAAACCCAGTGCAAACCATGATATCTTAAAATTGGTATAGGCACATCTGCGATTGACTTATACATGACCTTGACAGGTCTGAGATGGTGGATTTTCAGATTCAGTTTGTGCAGCATCGGGGTATGATAAATCTAGAAAATTTTGAGTTTTATTGCGCATGAAAAATTGAGTTTTTGACCAAAAAGCCTGACTAGATAAATTTGAGGTTTAGTAAATAACCCTCTAAATAAACTCAATATACTGGTTTTGCCTCTAATAAGGATTAATTATACAGTATCTTAGTTTGGATCAAGTACAATGTACTGCTTTATTATTACAGAGAAAAATGAAAATCATTTTTAAAAAATTTGGATTATTGGGTTAAAATTGAGTCTATAGAAGACGGCCTTTCCGTAATTCGGCGCTTTCTGGATAACGGGTTTTCCGGATAATAGATCCCATACCTGGACTATTAATATTATATATAATAATATTCAGTCCAAATTAAAGCTGATAGCTCCTTGTTGATCCTGATGTAACAGTAGTAGTGCTAACTCTCACTCTTGTAAACACAATATAGACCATACATATCATGTTTTGAGAAATAAAGGCAAAATAAAGTTTTGAATGTCTCTAAAGAACTGTTAACTTTAAGTGCAGTTGGTCCTCCAATTCTGCAGTATTGCATACTGTATTTTCTAAATTCTAACCTAATTTTATAATCCCCAGTGGCGTAACTACCGGGGGAGCAGGGGGTGCGATTGGGCCAGGGTCCGCACCCCCTCAGGGCCGCCCGGCAGCTCATGCGCCACTGCATGCATGAAGAAAACGGCGTACAGAGGAGGGCGGGGGGCCCGGCAGCATGTCCCGCGCCAGGGCCTGCCCCTTTCTAGTTACGTTACTGATAATCCCTGTATTACATATGTGCTAGAAGGAATAACAGCAACACATTCTTGTATGAGGGCTCATTCAAGATCTAGGCTGATTGTGTGGTTGAGCTAAAATACATGTAATCATTAAGGGGATGATTTACTTAACTCCGAATGCAAAAATCACAAACAATTCTTAATTTTTTCTTTTAAATCGGACTTTTAAAAAAATTACGAAGTTTTCGGAATTTATTAAACCCTGAGGATGGAAAAATCTGAATCTGAAAATCCGGCATCTCAGACCTGTCGAGGCTGCATATAAGTCAATGGGAGAAGTCCCAATGATGTTTTGATGTGTGCTGGGTTTGGTGCAATACCCCGAAAATTCCAAAAAAAAACGTGAAATTCGTGAAAATCTGAGGAAAAAAAAACGAAAAACTGATTTTTTAACGCAAAGCAAATTTTCAGGAAAGTATATTAATAAATAAGCATAAAAAGCCTAAAAGCCTAAGCTTAAAGGATTTTATCGGAGATTGTAGCAGAAAATATTGAGAAAAATGCGGACTTTGACACCATTCATTAGGTAGGTACTTGCACTTAGACGTGCTACTCATACTCATGTACAGTTCTGCCAATGACAAGAGCATCTATTCTAATGTAAAGGGAGCAAAACTGTTCAGGTCCAGATGTCACTGTGCTTATGTGGTCCACTGGTTAAAAAATAAAGTTGCAAATAAATGGTTTAATTATGAACCTCAGAATCCAATCAAAGATTTGATGCCTTGTGACTATAATGAAGAGAATCAAGATCCCAGTTTTTGCTGCATTTCCCAAACACAAGGTTGTGGAATATGCTATCTCTCTTTTCTATCCAAATGTTGTCTATTTTAGTGCAATAAATATGTAATATCTGCTTTATGTTTAAGTATACCAACATTGAGACAGTGAATATGAATTATTCACTGCAACTCCCCTGGGGGGGGGGTGGTCAAAGTAAAGTAAGCCTCAAAATTTGCATCAGGTCTAGGAACACATACCAACCACCGATTATGCCAAATTTTCTGGTTGTCTGATTAAAAGCAATCATCTTAATGGTTGTGTTACAACTTTCACGTTACAATTTTTTTTTTAAATTTAATGAACTTACATTGTTTGTTCAACTCCCTCTAGTTCTGTCTTGTATCCCTTGTGTCCCCCTAATAACAGGGAGTAATGATCTTCTGCTAGGGAAGATACCCAAGGTAAAACTTAAACTTCTCTGTGCCTCTCTTAAAGCAACTCCAACCACTATTCTCTCAGTTCCTCTTTCTTTCCCAGAGCCATCACATCCCTCAGCACCTCTCCCCAGATGCTTCCCCCATCATCACAAGCTGCTGGTGAATTCCATAGTAGAAGCATAACTTACTAATTGGGAAAGCCAGTGCATAGCAGGTGGAAGGCATAGATTAAAACCCAAGGGGTTAGTAAAATGTGGCATAGCTGGACCAAACCAAATAATATCAGCTAAAAATACTTTGGGCATAGCAAATTTATCAGATAGTGTCTCCTATAAAAAACCCTGAGGGGCAGATTTATGAAAGGTGGAGTTGAATTTTCGAATGCAAACAATTCAAATTTCGAGCAATTTTTTGTGTACTTCGACTAGGGAATAGTCCAAATTCAATTCCAATTTGCAAAAAATTCTGTGTCTTTAAAAATTTGACTTCGACCATTCGTCATCTAAAACCTGCAGAATTGCCATTTTAGCCTATGGGGAACCTCCTAGAACCATTTGGAGTCAATTGGTGTACTTCGAAAAATCTAAGTTTTTATTGGGAAAAACTTTGAATCAAATTCGATCTAATGCGCTATTTCTTTGAATCATACGATTCTAATTCGACCGAATACGGACCTATTCGACCAAAAAAACCTTAGACTTAATTTCGGTTGGTCTTTTTGAAGTTTTTTCAATTCGAAATTCGACCCTTGATAAATATGCCTTTAAGTATAAAAAAAACCCACTTTTTTTTCTTTCTGGATAAAACACAGGATTTCTAGTTATTACTTTCCAACTGGTTCAAAAAAGGTTTCGCTCATGTAATCACAAGGGGGTTATTTATCATAGGTCGAGTTGTGTTTTCCCTAAACACTCAAGTTCTTTCTAAAAAAAAAAAAAATTAAATCATTTGAGATTTATTATACCGCGAAGTTGGAAATAGCTTGAATCTGAAAATACTCCAGCTAAAACCTGGCAAGGTGATGTAGAAGTCTATGGCAGTGGTCCTTCAAACATTTGGTGATGTTAATAGTATTCATGATGTTCAAGTTTTTTTGGGTTTCACTCGAAAACTTGATGAATTCGAGTGATTAAAGTTTCTTCCTGCAGAAAACTCATTTGCGTTTTTGGGTTGTTAAACCTGAATTCACAGATTCATATGAATTTCAGAGACCTTTATTTCTCTGCACCTCACTACTAGGGATGTAGCGAACTGTTCGCGAACTTCGACTGTTCGCGTCCGCCGAATGTTCGCGAACGTCGCGCGACGTTCGCCAATACGAGTTCGCGTTCGATTCGAACAAAAATCGTTCGACCATTCGACCATTCGATTCCTTCGACCGCTAAAATCGAAGGATTTTCGTTCGAATCGAACGATCGAAGCCATTCGATCGAATGAAATCATTCGATCGAATGGCTTCGATCGTTCGATTCGAACGAAAATCCTTCGATCGAACGATTAAAATCCTTCGATCGTTCGAATCGAACGATTTTGCGGATGTTCGAAGTTCGCGAACTGTTCGCGAACTGTTCGCATTTTTGCCGGTGTTCGCGAACGGCGTTCGCGAACACATAAACGGCAGTTCGCTACATCCCTACTCACTACATCTCTTCTCTTGTGTCTCCATACAGTCCTGACCAATTACAAAGTTCCTCTGAGAGGCCCTGCCTGGTCACACCACCCACTTTCATTGCTGTTTCATGCTTTAAACCTTTCTTTCTTGTTGCTCCTTACATATAGAATTCCATCTCTGTATTCTTCTGTATAGAAGCTAGGGATGCACCGAATCCATTATTTATATTATCGACCGAACACCCAAATCTTTCGCAAAAGATTCAACCAAATTTGCAAATTAGGGGTGGAAGGAGAAAACATTTTTTATTTCCTTGTTTTGTTACAACAAGTCACACAATTTCCCTCCTTCCCCTAATTTGCAAATTAGGATTTGGTTAGGCGAATCCGAATCCTGCTGAAAAAGGCTGAATTCCTGGCCGAATACCGAACCAAATCCTGGATTCGGTGCATCCCTAATTGAAGCCCACATTAGTCTTTCCAAAAATATACTACCTCTTGGTAGTTTTTGCATTAGCATAACATTTAACTCAGTCCTGACAGTAATGTAGCAATGCCTCTAAATTGCAGCACTTACCACATTCCTATTTGAAACTGTAAGTTACCCACCCACTGGAAGCTCTGTGGGTTAGTGATCTCCTTTTCTTTTCCACTTTTTAATATTAAAAGTATTTTTTTTATTTATATATTTGTTTATGTTGTGTAATTTCCCAGTCAGTTTTATTAACATTGTTTTAAAGTACTATGCTGTATATACAAATATAAACATGTGTACATACATACACATAGGGGCACATTTACTTAGCTCGAGTGAAGGAATAGAATAACAAATACTTTGAATTTCGAAGTTTTTGTTCGGCTACTTCGACCATTGAATTGGCTACTTCGACCTTCGACTTCGACTTTGAATCGAACGATTCGAACTAAAAATTGTTTGACTATTCGACCATTCGATAGTCGAAGTACTGTCTCTTTAAAAAAAACTTCGACCACATACTTCGCCACCTAAAACCTAACGAGCATCAATGTTAGCCTATGGGGAAGGTCCCCATAGGCTTTCTAGCCAATTTCTGATTGAAGGAAAATCGTTCAACTGATGGATTAAAATCCTTCGAATCGTTACATTCGAAAGATTTAATTGTTCAAACGATTATTCCTTCGATCATTCGATCGAACAAATATAGCTAAATCCTTCTACGTCGAGGGAATATCGAGGGTTAATTAACCATCGATATTTGACCATCGAAGTTAAATCCTTCGACTTCGAATATCGATGGTTAATTAACCCTCGCTATTCGACCCTAACTAAATGTGCCCCATAAGGTAACGAAGGTCCCAGAGACTAGATTTGGAGGCTTACAGTATTTACTAAAACTCAAATTAATCTCATATTTTAATGAAAACTATTTTGACCAAACTTCCTTCCATAATTTTAACTCATTTATCAATACTTTTTATAAAAATAATTATTACAAAATGTCACAATAAAACTGAGTGCCAGTTTGTATTGTACGATTGACACTCTGAAAACTTTATTTTTGGTGCAGATTGTGATGTCAAGAAACAATTTTAGGAACATCTGCCATTGACTTCTACATGACCTCGACAAGTTTGACATGGAGTTTTTTTTGGATTTTTTATTTTTCCACAAACAAATTCGAGTTTTCCCCCTAAAAATCCCAAATAGAAAAAAATTGAGGTTTAATAAATGGGCCCCTTAGTGTTCCATTTGTAGTTATTTACCGTGTTAGCTTCGTCCAAAGCAAATTCCACTCTGTGCTGAAAGTGGTTTCAAATAAAAAAAAGTAATCTGTGAAATTTTAGACAAATGTCAAGATTTTATTGTTAATCCAACATTGGAAATGCCATAAGGCCTCTTCAGTTCTAGAGAAATAAATTCAGTCTTATCTTAGTGCCTCAAGGATTTGACAACATTAAATAAATAAAACTATATTTAAAATGTGACAGGGACTCAGAATCACGAAAGTGAGGATTAAATTATATTAAGTGAAAGGAAAATGAATGAACTGACTAGTGACAAAATAAAGGCCCTGTCTCAATGTGTTAAATAACTCCATACGTTTGAATTCATAAATCTTCTTTCCCGTTCAGTTTTAAAGTTCCCTTTTAGAATTAAGACCTGCATGTCCTGAAGACTGTGATTTTGACTGCAGAAATGTTGCCCCACTGGTGTATCACATGATTTGGTGTTGATTTTATGTCTTTGATGGTTTATCCTTGTGCGGAATTTTGTCCTGTTTCACCAATGTATATGCCTCCTGTAGAGCACCTAGTACATGTAATCATGTATACCACATTGGATGAAGCACACGAATAGTGGTCCAGAATGGTGTAGACTTTTTTGTGTATTCGGAATTGCAACTTGATCTTTGCACAGGATGTATTTGCAGGTTTCACATCTGTTGCTGTTGCAGGGAAATGTACCTGCTTTAGTTGTTTTAGGAAGAGCACTTCTGACAATCATTTTCCTCAGATTATGTAGGACACCACTGACCATTTAAACAAACTGGCCAATATAGGTCCACTTCCAGAGGGCAGTATCCTAGCTACCATGGATGTGGAGTCTCTCTATACCAACATCCCATATGAAGATGGTATTGCAGCCTGCCAGCACTTCCTAGAAAAAAATCATATGCCCACAGTACCAACTCTACAACTGATCAGATTTATACAAATCGCATTCTGCATGTATTACATTATTTTTAATTAAATATAGGGTTTAAAGCAGGGGTGTCCAAACTGCGGCCCGAGGGCCACATGCGGCCCAGGATGCATATAAATGCGGCCCAGCTTGAAACGCTTGATTCCCGAGGAAATAGGAGGAGGGGGGACTCTGCCCATTGCCCAGTTAGTAATAATAATAATAATACGTCTATTTAATATCCAGGTGTCCCATATTCCAGTGTATAGCTCCATCTGGTTATCCAACTGGCATTGTAGTTCTTTTCTGTGTATTTCCTTTACTCTTACAAATCAAATGTGTTTTTGTGTATGTCATGTGTGGCCCCAGACAATTTTATCTTTTTCCAATGTGGCCCGGCGAGCCAAAAGTTTGGACACCCCTGGTTTAAAGGATTTCCCAATCATTACATCCAGATTCTAGTTATATTTGTGTCGGAATTTTTTTGCAAACATGGTTGTACATCAGTACATTTAGTTATAGAGTATGTAAGAATATATATATATATATATATATATATATATATATATATATATAAATATATATATATATATATATATATATATATATATATATATGGTTTTTTTTAGCATAATGGTGAGCATTCTGTGTATATATGCTGCCATCTGCTGGCCAGTTGAATATATAAAAACCAATAGCCCCATTGGAAAGTAAAAAGATATTATCATTATTATTATTATTATTATTACAACAGTTATTTATAAAGTGACAACTTTTTCGCGAAACCGGCACAAAAATTCGCCAGTGTCAAAAAAGAAATGGACGCCGGCGCATTTTTGCCGCATTGGACGCCAGCGCTGTTTTGCAAATTTTTCGCCGTTTTGCACGTTTCACTAATTAGTGGCGAAGTGAAACGCCACAGATTCGCCCATCACTACTGAGCATTGCATTTAGCAGTCTATAGTATACACTGAAGCTATATTAAGCTACATGAGGGAAAAACATCTTAAAGGAAATGTGTTTTAAAGGAACAGTAACACCAAAAAATTTAAGTGTTTTAAAGTAATGAAAATATCATGTAGTGTTGTCCTGCACTGGTAAAACTAATCTGTTTGCTTCAGAAACACTACTATAGTTCATATAAACTAGCTGCTGTGGAGCAATGGCGGAAATTGAAAAACGGCTATATGGCACAGGTTAGCTAATGGATAACAGATAACACCCTTAGACAGACAGAGCTTATTTGCTATCTGCTGTGTAACCTGAGCCTTTTCTCCTTTGAATGGCTGCCCCCATTGCTACACAGTAGCTCATTTATATAAACAATAGTAGTGTTTCTTAAGCAAACACAGCAGTTTTACCAGTGCAGGGCAACAATGCATTATATTTTCATTACTTTAAACCACTTTTATTTTTTGATGTTACTGTTCCTTTAAGAGATCATTAAGATTCAATAGATGGGTTAAGGCTTTGATTAAACAGGAGTTGGGACTGTAGAGAAATGTAAAAGGAAAGGGATTGAGTGGGCAGGCATTAACCCTTCAGTAGTGTAAAATGGAAGTAAAAGGCTGCTCCAGAATCACAGCCAGAGATAATTAGAACACACTATTGCGGTTAAGTCTCCTCCAGGTGCTAGCCAATAAGCTTCCTCGATTCACAGTTTTGCAGAGAAAAGCAGCAACTTCAAGATAGGGTCAAATAAAAAGAATTATTTATTAGTATACATTAAAAAGTATAGACATGAGCAGCACCTGCTACTGCCTGATATGTTTCAGACATACCTTCCCTTAATCATAAGCATGCAGTAAAGCAATAGACTTATAAAGAAACGTGAGCAGCACCCTCTGGTGTACAGAATATAGAGCGCACACAGATAAAATTATTTCTATGAATTCAAACATTCACAGAAAAAAGCAGTCAATGTTAAGTCATGGTACAATACACATTAGTGGACTTTCACTCAAGTTAAAATAAAACATATAAATTGCATCCATGTGTAAAAATTAAGTTTAAATAAACAAGTGATATCATATCTGGTATATAAACCTAAATGAATATGAGTATTTAAAGTAAAAATCTAAAAGACCTCATATATATATTCAATGGATGAATAATAATATCACCCTTTCTAAGTGGGGTAAAGACTTTTGCAAATATCTACCCCCAAATCACAAACAGCACCTACAACCATGCAAGCTGTAAAATGTCTATTGGTGATTTAAGGTATTTATGTTCAATAGGAAACAAATGCTCACTTACCCTTTCCTTCAGGGAGCAAGCTGTGCAGCCCACATATTGTTTGCCACAGCCAAAAGTCTAATAAATATAGCACCTGCTTAGTATTACAATTATCATATGCTCTGTTTTTGTGGGTCTTACCTGTTATACAGTATTCAATTTAAATTCTGGGATCACTGAAATGAACTGACATGTCCTACATTGGGAAGAGCCACACAAAGATTGTCACATTACAGGAACTGTTATCCAGAATACTCTGGACCTGGGGTTTTCTGGATAAGGGATATTTCTGTAATTTGGATCTCCTTACCTCAAGTCTACTTAAAAACAATTTAAACAGTAAATCAACCCAATAGGATTGCTTTGCCTCAAGTGAGAATAAATTAGATTTGCCCTGACCCTAATTATGGGTTATGTGGATTATCGCTCAAAAACCCTGCATTTTCTGTGCTTTTGTCTGGTCAGGGTGAATATCAATTAAGTCTTGGAAGGGCAACTGTAAGCATTTTGCTGCCAACTCAATTTCCAGATTAGCAGGCCAAAAGCAATACACCGCTTGCTGTCTGCCATAGAGCTAAAATGAAAAGCCAATATGATCCAGCATGTCTTTCAAAATTGCAGCATGATTGTTCATACACTTGGGTGCTGTATCCAACTTCAGTAGTGGTCAGTAGACACAAGTTTGTTCCTACTTCACTGAGAAACAGTAATTGATTGTAATGACAATCAATCCAAAAGAAAAATTATGACTGTGTGGCAAAAGTGCAACGGCACTTGCATAAGCAGCAGGGCCAGAACTAGTGGTAGGAAGAATAAGCAGCTGCCTATGGTGCAATAGGGGGGTGCTGGGCAGCTACCTCTAAAATTGTGTTCTGTCTACCCCTAGTCCGACCCCCTTCAGTCACTCACCCCTCCGACGTTTTCCCCTCCCTCCTGTCACCATCCCCTCCATCGATTTCCCATCCCTCGCTTACCCCTCCCTCGTGCTCTCCTCCTTTGATGTCCCCTTCGTCATGGTCAGGCGTGTATGCATGCACAACGCGGGGTCTTCGGCCAGGTTGCCTAGGGCGCCTAGGACTGTATTTTGCACCCCATTGGTGAAGTACTGAAGTATCACACTGCACCTACAGAATTGATTAAACGTTTGGCTATATAACACCATTTTTCTCTGCACGCAGGCAATAAATTAATCACACCACTGGATGTAGTCAGGATGTTTCTGGCTGCGGTTGGGGAGATTTAATATTTTTTTTCCCAAAAAAATTGTATTTACCATTTTGGCACCCAAGGGCCGCCTCCTGAAATCTGCCTACAAATTCCTATATGGTAAATACTGCCATATGCATAAGATTAAATGCTGTACACAGTGTTCGGGGTGCAGACCAGCCATCTCTTTACATCTGGACATCCATTTCCGCTCTGCAACTTACGTGTGTAAATGCTGCACAAGTTCGGGCATGGGTAGGAGGCATTGGGGGGATGCCTACATGGTACCCCCACCCGCCCCTCATGGATACAGCACTGCTGAACGCAGACTTCTCTTTTCTGAAGCACAGAGACCTGCAGCAATTCCTTTAGCATGGAAAGCAGGGAGCAAAAAAGGTGTATTGTGTCCATTTTTTCACTCTGCCTTTCATGTGGTAAATCACGCTTTGAAGCCGATCCACAAAAGGTTGTTATTCCTTAATGCACAGTTTTGCATGTTTAAATCTATGTTTATTTAAGGAATTATTCATCAAAGTATTTTCGCATGCGCTAAAAGACATTTCGCAAGCGTTAATTCTACATTACTGCAAGGCCGTATTCTAATTACATTGCCATACTTATAGAATAGAATTAATCTGAATGCATAATTCACAAACATCTTTTAAAGGGATGGTTCACCTTCAAACAGCTAGTTGTTTTCAGATAGATCACTAGAAAAAAACTACTTTTTCCAATGACTTTCTATTTACTATGAGTCACAGTTTTTCTAATATCGAAGTGCAAAGTGTCATTTTTCACCTTCTGAAGCAGGGGGGTCGCCGACCCTGTAAACTGTTCTAAATGGATACATTTAGTTGATACATTTCTTATCTTTGTCCCTGCTGAGCAGAATCTATGGGTTTAATTACGGATAGCTGTTATAGTTGATACAGTAGTTGCTAATACTCCAGAGATGCTGCTGAGAAATGTATCAACTAAATGTTGCAAAATTGTAACCGTTTAGAGTCTGCACCTGAATTACTGAGCTGCCAGACTCAAACACCAGAGACAGGAACATTCAACTTTAAACTTAGATTTTGGAAAAACAGTAAAAAATAAATAATGGAAAGTAATTGAAAAAAGTCTTTATTTCTGGGGAACAATCTGAAAACAACTGAACTGAAAAAAGTGTTTGGAAGGTGAACAACCCCTTCAATAGGGATGTCGCGGACTGTTCGCCGGCGAACTTGTTCGCGCGAACATCGGCTGTTCGCGTCTGCCGCAAGTTCGCGAACGTCGCGCGACGTTCGCCATTTTGGGTTCGCCTTACCTGGCGCTTTTTTTTGACCTCTCACCCCAGACCAGCAGATACATGGCAGCCAATCAGGAAGCTCTCCCTCCTGGACCACCCCCACACCCCCTGGACCACTCCCCTTCCATATATAAACTGAAGCCCTGCAGCGTTTTTTCATTCTGCCTGTGTGTGCTTGCAAGAGCTAGTGTAGGGAGAGAGCTGTTACTGATTTCACTGATTTCTTTGAGGGACAGTTGATAGTAAGTTTGCTGGCTAGTAATCTACTTGATACTGCTCTGTATTGGAGGGACAGAAGTCTGCAGGGATTTGAGGGACATTTTAGGGTAGCTTTGCTGGCTAGTAATCTACCTTCTACTGCAGTGCTCTGTATGTAGCTGCCTGCTGTGGGCACTGATCTCTTCTGATCTCATCTGCTGACTGCTGTAATAACCCAATAGTCCTTGTAAGGACTGCTTTTATTTTCTTTTTTGTTTTTTTACTTTGCTAGTTGCTACTATAAGCCCAGTGCTATTAGTCTAGCAGTGTTGGGGAGTGGGACTGGTGTGCTACTGTGCTGCTCCTAGTAGTTCAGCAGCACCAACCCGAGAAAAATATTTTTTTTAATATACATATATTTTTTTTTTCTTTTACTTATCTTACTGTTCTTTAACGTGTACAGTGCTGTTGCTGTTCTTCATAGTAGTGCACCAATAGTAGTGCACTTGCAGGCATTATTTGCTCAGTGTGTTCTTCATTTTCAAACAACAACCATCTAGCTGTGTGAGCTTGTTCACATTCTGTCTAAATATCAATAATAGTACCGTCTCTAGAAACACCACCCGAGTGACGTTTTTCAGGCAGCAATAATATATTCCGTATCCACTGCTGTAGTAGTGTATACGTTGACCTTGTAGGCATTATTTGCTCAGTGTGTTCTTCATTTTCAAACAACAACCATCTAGCTGTGTGAGCTTGTTCACATTCTGTCTAAATATCAATAATAGTACCGTCTCTAGAAACACCACCCGAGTGACGTTTTTCAGGCAGCAATAATATATTCCGTATCCACTGCTGTAGTAGTGTATACGTTAACCTTGTAGGCATTATTTGCTCAGTGTGTTCTTCATTTTCAAACAACAACCATCTAGCTGTGTGAGCTTGTTCACATTCTGTCTAAATATCAATAATAATACCGTCTCTAGAAACACCACCCGAGTGACGTTTTTCAGGCAGCAATAATATATTCCGTATCCACTGCTGTAGTAGTGTATACGTTAACCTTGTAGGCATTATTTGCTCAGTGTGTTCTTCATTTTCAAACAACAACCATCTAGCTGTGTGAGCTTGTTCACATTCTGTCTAAATATCAATAATAGTACCGTCTCTAAAAACACCACCCGAGTGACGTTTTTCAGGCAGCAATAATATATTCCGTATCCACTGCTGTAGTAGTGTATACGTTGACCTTGTAGGCCTTGTTTGCCCAGTGTGTTCTTCTTCTTCATTTTCAAACCACTGCCACTTAGCTGTGTGAGCTTGTTCACATTCTCTCTAAATATCAATAATAATACCGTCTCTAGAAACACCACCCGAGTGACGTTTTTCAGGCAGCAATAATATATTCCGTATCCACTGCTGTAGTAGTGTATACGTTAACCTTGTAGGCATTATTTGCTCAGTGTGTTCTTCATTTTCAAACAACAACCATCTAGCTGTGTGAGCTTGTTCACATTCTGTCTAAATATCAATAATAGTACCGTCTCTAGAAACACCACCCGAGTGACGTTTTTCAGGCAGCAATAATATATTCCGTATCCACTGCTGTAGTAGTGTATACGTTGACCTTGTAGGCCTTGTTTGCCCAGTGTGTTCTTCTTCTTCATTTTCAAACCACTGCCACTTAGCTGTGTGAGCTTGTTCACATTCTGTCTAAATATCAATAATAATACCGTCTCTAGAAACACCACCCGAGTGACGTTTTTCAGGCAGCAATAATATATTCCGTATCCACTGCTGTAGTAGTGTATACGTTAACCTTGTAGGCATTATTTGCTCAGTGTGTTCTTCATTTTCAAACAACAACCATCTAGCTGTGTGAGCTTGTTCACATTCTGTCTAAATATCAATAATAGTACCGTCTCTAGAAACACCACCCGAGTGACGTTTTTCAGGCAGCAATAATATATTCCGTATCCACTGCTGTAGTAGTGTATACGTTAACCTTGTAGGCATTATTTGCTCAGTGTGTTCTTCATTTTCAAACAACAACCATCTAGCTGTGTGAGCTTGTTCACATTCTGTCTAAATATCAATAATAGTACCGTCTCTAGAAACACCACCCGAGTGACGTTTTTCAGGCAGCAATAATATATTCCGTATCCACTGCTGTAGTAGTGTATACGTTAACCTTGTAGGCATTATTTGCTCAGTGTGTTCTTCATTTTCAAACAACAACCATCTAGCTGTGTGAGCTTGTTCACATTCTGTCTAAATATCAATAATAATACCGTCTCTAGAAACACCACCTGAGTTGTTGTTGTTGTTGTTTTAAAAATAATGCCAGGCAAAGGCAGGCCGCCACGCAGAGGCACTAGGGGCCGTGCTGCTATGCTATCCTGTGGCCCTAGGAAATTGCCCAGTTTTAAAAAGGCAATGACCCTGAACTCCCAAAATGCTGAAGAGGTAGTTGACTGGCTTACACAGCACACCCCATCCTCTACCGTTTCTAACTTTACCACAACATCCTCATCCTCCACTGCTATGGGCACCCCACGTAACACTTCCTCCACCACCGGCGCCCCTTCTTCACTGGAGTCAGAGGAGTTATTTTCACATGAGTTTCTTGAACTGAGTGATGCGCAACCATTATTGGCAGAAGAAGATGAAGGAGATGAGGACGTTACACCAGATTTAATTCTGGCAGAGAACACAACAGAGATGGACATAATGAGTGATGACGAGGAGGTCCCCGCTGCTGCTTCCTTCTGTGAGCTGGTAGAAGAAATTGATGCATCTGAGGAGAATGAGGATGAGGAGA
The DNA here is from genome assembly GCA_038501925.1 of Xenopus petersii. NCBI lineage: Eukaryota > Metazoa > Chordata > Amphibia > Anura > Pipidae > Xenopus > Xenopus petersii. Next base: position 143,101,622 of record CM076674.1, read on the forward strand.
TTGATGTTTTATGGGTGCCCAGTAGAAGAGAGCAAGAGGAGGATAGTTCAGATGGAGAGACGGAGAGTCAGAGAGGCAGGAGGAGAATAAGACTTAGAAGAAGCAGGGAGGACAGCTCGCAGGGAACAGTAGGGCAACAACATGTATCGGCACCTGTGGTCAGCCGGCCAACGCACCCGCCATTGCCGCCAACGCCGCCGACTTCTACTGTTACCGCCAGATTGCCAGCCTCAAAAAGGTCAGCAGTGTGGGATTTTTTTAATGTGTGTGCCTCTGACAAAAGCGTTGTCATTTGCAATGAGTGCAGTCAGAAACTGAGTCTTGGGAAGCCCAACAGCCACATAGGTACAACTTCTATGCGAAGGCACATGAACGGCAAGCACAAAGCACTTTGGGAGCAACACCTCAAAGGCAACAGGCAAACTAAAAGCCACCCTCCTTCTGGTCCAGCATCTTACTGCTCTACCTCTGCTGTCCTTGACCCGTCTGAACCACCCTCCACTCCGCCTTCCACCTTGACCACCAGTTCCCATTCCCAGTCATCTGCCCCCAGCCAAGTTTCTGTGAGGGCCATGTTTGAGCGTAAGAAGCCAATGTCTGCGAGGCACCCCCTTGCCCGGCGTCTGACAGCTGGCTTGTCCGCACTCTTAGCCCGCCAGCTTTTACCATACCAGCTGGTGGACTCTGAGGCCTTCCGCAAATTTGTAGCAATTGGGACACCGCAGTGGAAGGTACCCAGCCGCAATTTTTTTTCAAAAAAGGGAATACCACACCTGTACCACCATGTGCAGAGCCAAGTCACCGCATCTCTGTCACTTAGTGTTGGGCCAAAGGTCCATATGACTACTGACGCATAGTCCTCCAAGCATGGTCAGGGCAGGTATGTCACCTACACTGCCCACTGGGTGAACTTGGTAATGGCTGGGAAGCAGGGAATGTGTAGCTCAACAACGACAGTGGAGTTGGTGTCACCGCCACGGATTGCACGCGGTTCTGCCACCACCTCTACTCCTCCTTCGCTCTCTACCTCGTCTTCTTCCTCTTCTTCGTCCTCTGCTGCTGGGTCCTCCTCCTCCACACCTGTGCACCCCCAGCTCCCCCTAGGCTATTCGACGTGCCAGGTACGCCGTTGTCATGCTGTCTTGGGGATGACGTGCCTGGAAAGCAAAAACCATACCGGATCTGTACTCCTGTCATCTCTGCAGTCACAGGCCGATCGGTGGCTGACCCCACACCAACTGAAGATCGGAAAAGTGGTGTGTGACAATGGAAGCAATCTGTTGGCAGCACTGAGACTGGGCAATTTAACACATGTGCCCTGCATGGCACATGTTCTGAATTTAATAGTACAACGTTTTGTCTCAAAGTACCCAGGATTCCAGGACGTTCTCAGGCAGTCCAGGAAGGTGTCGGCCCATTTCAGACGGTCCTACACAGCCATGGCACGCCTTGCTGACATTCAGCAGCGGTACAACATGCCAGTCAGGCGTTTGATTTGCGACAGCCAGACTCGCTGGAATTCAACGCTCCTCATGTTGGAACGTCTGCTGCAACAACAAAGAGCCGTCAACGAATACCTGTTTGAACTGGGTGGTAGGACTGGATCTGCTGAGCTGGGGATTTTTTTACCCCGTTACTGGGTGCTTATGCGCGATGCCTGCAGGCTCATGCGGCCTTTTGAAGAGGTTACAAATATGGTCAGTCGCACCGAAGGCACCATCAGCGACCTAATACCCTTTGCTTTCTTCCTGGAGCGTGCCGTGCGACGAGTGACAGATGAGGCTGTAGACCAGCGTGACGAGGAGCAGGAAGCGCACGATTTCTGGTCGGAATCACCAGAACGAACCCAGGCACCTGCTGCAACGCAGGGAGAGGTGTCAGAAGTGGAGTCAGAGGAGGAAGGTGGCTTTGTGGAGGAGGAGGACCAACAGGAGCAGGCTTCCCAGGGGGCTAGTGGTGACCTTTTGGGGACCCCTGGTCTTGTACGTGGCTGGGGGGAGGAGACCGTGGATGATGCAGTCCTTGATAACGAGGAAGCGGAGATAGATACCTCTGCATCCAACCTTGTGAGAATGGGGTCTTTCATGCTGTCATGCCTGTTGAAGGACCTCCGTATCAAGAGGCTTAAGGAGAAGGACCTGTACTGGGTCGCGACTCTACTAGACCCTCGGTACAAGCATAAAGTGGCAGAAATGTTACCAACATACCACAAGTCTGAAAGGATGCTGCATTTAGAAACCAGCCTGCAAAACATGTTGTACAATGCTTTTAAGGGTGATGTCACTTCAGGAACTCATCAACATTCCAGGGGCAGAGGTGCCAGTAATCCTGCCATGAGCGCACCTGCAAGGACAAAGCACTTTGGCCACTCTGTAACGTCAAAGCTTGATAAAAGGCCACATGGCCTGAAACGTCGCGGGGGATGCCCACAAGAGCACAAATAAAGGCTTTTTAAACTACATCTAAATCGATGGTGCTGTTCATTTTCTACATCACTCTGTAACGTCAGACATGCAAATGTTTTTCAGTCCAAGGCAGCGGCAGAACCGTTCGGGATCCACCCTCAAAGAACACCTCGACCGGCAGGTAGCGGACTACCTGGCATTAACTGCAGATATCGACACTCTGAGGAGCGATGAACCCCTGGACTACTGGGTGCGCAGGCTTGATCTGTGGCCAGAGCTGTCACAATTTGCCATGAACCTCTTGTCTTGCCCCGCCTCAAGTGTCCTCTCAGAAAGGACCTTCAGTGCAGCAGGAGGGATTGTAACTGAGAAGAGAACTCGCCTAGGTCACAAAAGTGTGGATTACCTGACCTTTATTAAAATGAATGAGGGGTGGATCTCGGAGGGTTACTGCACGCCGGAAGACTTGTGCTGAGTTTCTGATTCTGACTCCCCATGCAGCTGTCCTTCTCTGCACGCCTCATGACTCCACATACAGCTGTCCTTTAGCGTCCTCCTCCCTCCACCACTGTTACAAACTAGGGTGCAAACCCTACTGGTTTAATTTGAATCCAGGTAAATCCTGAGTTTTTCTGGCCTCTGTGCTTCAGTGGCTGTGACAAAAAAATGAATATTTTCAGCATTTATATGGCATATTTTTTCTGGCCTCTGTGCTTCAGTGGCTGCGACCAAAAAAAACAGAATATTTTCAGCATTTATATGGCATATTTTTTCTGGCCTCTGTGCTTCAGTGGCTGCGACCAAAAAAAACAGAATATTTTCAGCATTTATATGGCATATTTTTTATGGCCTCTGTGCTTCAGTGGCTGCGACCAAAAAAAACGGAATATTTTCAGCATTTATATGGCATATTTTTTATGGCCTCTGTGCTTCAGTGGCTGTGACAAAAAAATGAATATTTTCAGCATTTATATGGCATATTTTTTATGGCCTCTGTGCTTCAGTGGCTGTGACAAAAAAATGAATATTTTCAGCATTTATATGGCATATTTTTTCTGGCCTCTGTGCTTCAGTGGCTGCGACCAAAAAAAATGAATATTTTCAGCATTTATATGGCATATTTTTTCTGGCCTCTGTGCTTCAGTGTCTGCGACAAAAAAAATTTACATTGTTAGCATTTATATGGCATATTTTTCCTGGCCTCTGTGCTGCAGTGGCTGCGACCAAAAAAAATTAATATTGTTTGCATTTATATGGCATATTTTTTCTGGCCTCTGTGCTGCAGTGGCTGCGACAAAAAAAAAATTAATATTTTCAGCATTTATATGGCATATTTTTTCTGGCCTCTGTGCTGCAGTGGCTGCGACAAAAAAAAATTAATATTTTCAGCATTTATATGGCATATTTTTTCTGGCCTCTGTGCTTCAGTGGCTGCGACAAAAAAAAGATAATTTTTCAGGAAAGTACACATGCCTAATTTTTCAGGGTTCTGCAACAGTGGCAAAATCGCATCTTTTATGGTCACCGCAGGTGATCAATAAAGTACACCAAAACTGGGCCCACACTGCAGAATCAGTGTTTTTTGGTTCACTTCACTGTACATTGAATTACCTCTGCCTGACCGTGCACGTGCGCACAAGCACGGTGACTGCTAAACACACCACTACAGAAATATTGCCACCAACAGGACGAACATCCTGGAGGTGACAAGCTCAACTAGTAATTAAAAACTATTATTTGCTCACTTGACGGTATCATTCATTAAAGCTCTTTGCGTCTTTTTGCGTTGCAGTAAGCACCGCGTTTTGTCTTTGCGTGTGAACAGGCTGTAACCTTTACACGACTTGATTGGCATGTAGACGCCGGACGTTTTAAAGCATTTTATTACACAGGTTTAGAAATGTAGTGTGATTTCTGCCCTTTACAGCACAAAACGCAGCGCTGTGTCAACAATGGATTTTTTAGAAACATTTTTGCCCTTGATCCCCCTCTGGCATGGCACTGTCCAGGTCGTTGCACCCTTTAAACAACTTTAAAATCATTTTTCTGGCCAGAAATGTCTTTTCTAGCTTTTAAAATTCGCCTTCCCATTGTAGTCTATGGGGTTCGCGACGTTCGCGAACCGTTCGCATTTTTGACGCAAGTTCGCGAATATGTTCGCGAACTTTTTTCCCGACGTTCGCTACATCCCTACCCTTCAAGCGATAAAAGCATAAAATAGTATGATAATTACTGTGAAATTGAACACCTCCAAGTAGTAGGCATTACTAAACAACATCAGATGGATTAATAGAGGAAAATGTATTGAGGACTTGTAGGGCAGCAATTTAAGAGCTTTATGAAGAACTGGAGACTTACCTAGAGCCACAAATACATTTTCACGATACCTTGGGCAGGTCCAGAATGCCCTACGTTCTGTGTCGTGGAATTATATCAAGTTTCCCAGGAAAAGAAATGACTAGAGTACCGTAAAAAGAGATGTCAACTCTGTCAGTGGCATCCCAAATGTCTTAGGTGCTATAGATTGCAGTAATATAACGCATGCTACAAAATACCGCACACAATTCACTGAAAATTAATGAAAAAAAATCAAGTGAACTTTTAGTGAATCGATCGTAATTCTAAAAATATAAGAAGTGATGCCATTTTTAAGGCCTGCTATAAATAACACTCACTCTTTTTCGACCTTTTGTGAATCAGCCTCTTTTTGTGTATTATTGATAAAGGGCTCGTAGCATCAAAAAGATTAAAGGTTTAAACACGCTACAAAATATAATGCAGCATTAAGCTTTATTTTCTTTTGTTCCACAGTTTGATACTGTGCTACAGAAGCAGTTCCCTCAAAGCTGAGTGTGCTAAAAATGGTACAGGTTTGGGACCCGTTATCCGGAAACCCATTATCCAGAAAGCTATGAACTATGTAAGGGTCATCTCCTATAGACTCCATTTTATCCAAATAATCTAGATTTTTAAAAATTATTTCTCTGTAATAATAAAACAGTACTTTGTACTTGATCCGAACTAAGATTTAATTAATCCTTATTGGAAGCAAAACCAGCCTATTGGGTTTATTTAATATTTACATGATTTTCTAGTAGACGTAAGGTATAAAGATCCAAATTATGGAAAGAGCCATTATCCGGAAAAAAACCCAGGTCCCAAGCATTCTGGATAACACATCCTATACCTGTTTATCAATGGACCCAAAGGTGTTCCTTCTGTTCTTCTTAGGCACAGGTTTATAGAGGTATTGACACAGACCAATATAGTAAATACCTAAATGATTAAAACAAGCAGTTGCAAATAAGAATATTACTCACTGAACACCAATAGTAACAATAAACATTTTGACAGTTTTTTTATTATAAAAAATATATTATTTCAACCTGATGCTGCTTCACCTGATGAAGGACTGATTTTATTTAAACACAAGTTTACTGAATTTTGTCCAGTAGTAAATTATTTACATTCTTCATATTAAAAGTGAAAGAGTAATATCCTAAGGCCAATGTGAATTGTTCTAGAGTGGCATACGGTGGTTCACTGTGGCACCTTTGGGATCATGCGAGAACTTTGCAGCTATTAGAGAACTGTATCGTGGAAATTCCTAAAATGTAAGGGAAACAAAGGACAACATAACAAGGTTTACTTTGTTCTTTTGCTTTGACCAGTTCCTGATAAATGTTCTGATCTCCTTGTTCTCCATTCACAGATACTGGCAAAGCTACAGTGTCTACACTTCCAAGCTTCTTCAATGTCAACTCCCTGTGCTTCCTTCTGACCTTTCCAGAATGATAAGCATGAATTCAAGAGCTCCATAAGCTTTTCCTCTTCAAAAGTCACTGTTTTGAATCCCAGTGAGGTTCCATCTGCTTGATAGCAATATTCTAGTTTCAGACAGTCAATTGTTGGGAGTTCTGAAAAAGTGAGGTTCAGGCAAGTTAGGTCTAATAGGTCTCCAAATGTAGAAGCGGTAAATCCAGCTCTCTTAACATGTTCAATCACTTGTTCTCCTAAAGCTTGGTCTGGTTTTAACTGCAAATGCTGAATAAAAACATCAGGCTGCACTAACCCAGTCACCATTCCATCAAAGAGCATCTTGTACAAAGACACCTGAAAAACAAATAATACAAGAATTGGTATTTCACCACACACTTTTTTATCAGTTTTGTTTTATTTCCACAAATAACCATGGGTAGAAAAGACCAAACATAAACAGAGAGCAGACTAAACAGACATAAACAGGGAGTTAAAGGGATCAGAAAGCATGTGGATTCTGTAAACAGTAAAAGTTGAAAATAAAGCTAGATTTTACTTGTAATTGTTTCAGCAAGAGACAGAAAGAAAAAAGGTGCATGGGAAGGAAAAATGCTCCCAAGCAAATCACATTGGAGTGCAGTTGTGTCTTAGTTAATATTCATATCACATGAATACAGAATAATTTATTATTGTAACGTATTCATTGCTGAGGTTTTAAAACTGGCATTACAGAGACACATCGGTACACAGGAGAGCTGATTCATAAAGAAGCTAAATTACTTACAGCTGGGACACTAACTTTTAATACCCTACAAAAAAGTTATGGCACTGGACAATGCAATGACAGTGCTCTTTATATAAAGCAGTTGTCCTCAACCTTTTTTTTTTTATCTGTGAGCTACATTCAAATGTGAAAAGAGTTGGGGATCAACACAAACATAAGAAAAAAGTCACTGGAGGTGCCAAATAAGGGCTGTGATTGGTAGAGTAGCCCCCTGTGTGGACTGGTAGCCTACAGAAGACATAGTAACATAGTAACATAGTAAGTAAGGTTGAAAAAAGACACATGTCCATCGAGTTCAAACTTTTTTTTTTTTTTTTTTTTAACTACCGATCTGCCAGTTGATCCAGAGGAAGGCAAAAAAAACCCATCTGAAGCCTCTCCAATTTGCCTTAGAGGGGGAAAATTCCTTCCTGACTCCAAAATGGCAATCAGACTAGTTCCTGGATCAACTTGGACTATGAGCTATTTCCCATAACCCTGTATTCCCTTACTTGCTAAAAAGCTTTCCAACCCCTTCTTAAAGCTATCTAATGTATCAGCCTGTACCACTGATTCAGGGAGAGAATTTCACATCTTCACAGCTCTCACTGTAAAAAAACACTTCAGAATATTTAGGCGGAACCTACTTTTGGCAGTATATCTGATTTTAAGGCAACTAAATAAGCACCTGCTTTGAGGCAACTGGGAGCAACATCTAAGGAGTTGGTGAACAATATGTTACATAGTTAAATTGGGTTGAAAAAAGACCAAAGTCCATCAAGTTCAACCCCTCCAAATGAAACCCAGTGTCCATACATACACACCGACCCCTCCAAACACTTACATAAACTATGTGCATATACTATATATATATATATATATACACATATATATATATATATATATACTCACGAGCCACTGGTTGGGGATCACTGATATAAAGGATAGGTAAATACAGTAATTCATTGCTATGCTACAGGACTAAGAACAAACAGGGGGTAATGTAAATCAATATTGCAGGCATATAAATGGCAACCTCAAAAATTATTTGCTTTAATTGTGCCTAGTAAAGAGGAACACTATTCAAAGTTTTTCCTCTCAGGGTATAAGCAATACATCTCTTTCCTCTCCAATAACTAGTTTCTTATATCTTAAACATGCTTCCCCAATGGCATCAGGCCATGCACCCAACAATCGTCGAGGGCACACCCCATAGCCATTGTATTAAACAGGATTTTAATATGGAGCTACTAAGACTGTGAGGCAGCCCCTGTTCAGTGAGCACCCAGCCATTTACTATTAACTAGGGATGCACCGAATCCAGGATTCGGTTTGTGATCCGGGCCTTTTCAGCAGGATTCAGCCGAATCCTTCTGCCCGGCCAAACCAAATCCTAATTTGCATATGCAAATTAGGGACGGGGAGGGAAATTGAGTAACTTTTTGTCATAAAACAAGGAAGTAAAAAATGTTTTCCCCTTTGCATATGCAAATTAGGGTTCGGATTCGGTTCGGTATTCGGCCAAATCTTTCACAAAGGATTCGGGGGTTCGGCTGAATCCAAAAAAAGTGGATTCGGTGCATCCCTACTATTAACCCTTGTGGTGTGCCAAACTGATACATTATGTAAGACATATAAGACAGAACCTCCAAGCTGTTAAATAGTCACACAGGGGCTAATTTTCCAAACTGTTAGCACACTGGCCAAAAGTCAATATAGTGTGTGATTTGGCTATACACAAAAATGGCCAAATTGTACTGATCCAGTGGTTTGCAGGTTAAGCGACTGGATTGTAAGGGTGCTGCCAATTAAAAGTAGGACACGGATTTCTTACTCATGTTGTAGCAACTCCCTTGCATATATCCAGAGGCTTAAATAAACTTAAAAATAATGGAACCACAGCAGCAATGTAGGTACCAGACAGGTGTTGCTTTGTCACAACAGTGATACGTAAGCATTGGACAGGCTGTTGTGCAGCTGAAAACACTGAGGGTCATTTATAAACACTGGGCAAATTTGCCCTTGGGTAGTAACCCATGGCAACCAAATTGCTGCATTCATTGTTCTTTTAACAGTTGGCTTTAAAAAGCTAATCACTGATTGGTTGATATAGGTAACTGCCCCTGGGCACATTTGCCCAGTGTTGCCCCACTATGTTCTAAGCATAAGCATCAAAGAAAAACTGAGAGACTGTGAGAAAGTGTGTGATGCTAGGAATGACTGCATAATGATGACTAGTGTACACATATTGAAACTAAGCTGTGTTTTACAATAATACACATTAGACTTACAACAAATGTACTACCAAAATCTGACAGAATGAAGCATCAATAGAAACACCTTCAAAAAACAAAAGTGAGCCCAACGGCAAGAATATAATTATAGATATGAAACATGTTTCTGTTGAGTCCTACACTATTTTGGAAGCATGTATCTAAACACATTAACAGAGTTTGTAGTCAATTTCCTGTAGTGAGGGAAAAAGAAAATAATGCTGAAAAATAGGTACATATTGCAAAGGGTAAAGGTGGCCATATATAGCAGATTTAAGTTACTGATTTGGCCTCTTCAGACCAAGTTGGCGGTGTATCTGCCCATGTATGCCCATACTCTCCAATGGCCTATCCGATAGATATGTGGTAAAAAAATCATCCAAATATCTATTCCAAAAATCAGGGCGAGTAACTCATTGGCTTGTTGGTGCGTCTCTCTCCTGGGGACTTTGAATGCTTCTTCATGTGTATGGCCAGCTCACCTGGAATTGGTGGGTGACGGTTTGAGAAGTTCCTGGCAAAGTAGGTGTTGTCCGTGTTTTCAGCTCTCTGAGCTCCAGTTCACCTTTGGTAGTGTAGCCTAGCTCATCTATCATTCCAACAACAAATATCCCATTAAGTTCTCTAAACACAGGAAATTCTCGAACACGACCTCCTGAAAAAATAACGGTGACAGGCTTTGGCATCTGCTCAGACTACAGGACAAATACAATTTACACATTTGAGGGTCCATGTCCTGCCATATAATATAAAGAAAAATAAATTGTGAGAGAAAACTATTAAGCCTATTGGCACCACTATGAAATATCAGAGGGGCAAGGTACACTTTGCACCATCATTGTTAATGTTCGCTATTGTGCCAAACCTAGTAACAATAGCAGCTATGCACAGTGCTAACTTGGCAGCAGAAACCATCAGAAACAATCAGACACTACATAATGTTTACTGCTGCTTGTGTTATATTAGCAGAATGTTATTGTATGTCGCAGAAGCATACCTGACTGCAAAACTGGTATCATTGATAAGATATTAAGAAATTTTATCGCCCAAGAATCTTCTTTTGTCTGTGTGGTCACAGACACAACATCATGCACTTCCAGCTCTGAAAAAAAGGTGTATTGTTAATATAATGGTATTTTGATGCAGACATACACGTTTCATGATGCCAAGTCACTAAGCTATATATGACAATAGAGCACAAGGGCATATGGTCCTATGTATATATGTGGTTATTGTATAACATTTCTCTATGTGGTTGTGTGGTCGGTGAATATACCTAATAAAAATGTTTAAAAAGGTGCTTAGTAAAACTGCAGCATCATTTTATTCATAAGGTCAGAATGGATTATTTCCATCTACTCTGTTACTAAAAATGTGATTATTCAATATGAGGCAAAGTATAAGGGTATATCATGCTTATGTCAATTGTGTTACAGGAAATGAAATAGCCCATATAACCAGGAGTAACCCATAGCAACCAATCAACAGGTTGCATTTACTGGCCATCTGTTTATAAGCAAGCACCTTATTGGTTGCTATGGATTACTGCTCCTGGGCAAACATAGTGCCTTTTATTACATTTAGGGGTTTAGGTTAATGGAAGGATTGTTTTCTCCACAAGGGGTATACAGCTGATCCACTTCCTACCATTACCTGTATGTGTGTGTGTGCTGGAAGGAACAGAACAAGCCTGTACAGAAAGATCATATCTAAGCACAAAAATTAATACTTTAGAATTGTTTTGTTCCACACACCACTCTATGTGTGTGTGTGCCGACAGTCTGATCCTGTGCCAATCAGTGCTTACACTTACAGGGAGCAAAAGGTAGCAGACAGGCTTTTCTCTGCTGTTATAGATTTATGCCAGCAGAGAAAAAGCAGGGCAAAATAAGGATGGCCATACATGGGCAGATTAAAGATGCTGATATTGGTCCTTTAGACCGATTTGGCAGCTTATCTGTCAGGTAAAAATGATTTTTGGGTTGACATTCCCATAACTGTTTTGTTAAGAAAATGCATGGTATGACAATGACCTTGTTTTTTCCCATTGTCTTACCTCTTGCCAGATGTATACTAGCTCCTTTATTCATTGCATCAGTCTTCTCTAGCTTTAGAAGTTCAGGAAACTCAAATTCATACATCATCTGCTGCTCACACCATGCTTGGGAGCATAGGTTGGTTACCCATAAGTACTTCATTCTGTATTTCTCCATTGGCATTATCGGCATCTGCTTACGCTTTCTGTGTGAACTGCCTTCATGACCCTGTGACTTTTCCTTGTTTTCCTCTATTTGGAAAGACACTACTGAGCAACCTGCCACATCAGCACTAAAAAACAAAAAAAAATTAGATATAAACTGCATTTATCTGACAGAGATCACGTCAGAGTTTCATCCACCAAAACCATTGTTTTTAGGTGCGCACACAAGCACAAAAATCAAACTTCATGACAAATGTGCATGTGAGTGACCAGCACAAGTGGCTATAACTTTAATAACATTATTTATACATTGTATGCATTGTTTTTCTCACTATGGGTTATGGGCAACCCGTTGGGTCACTTGTAGATTTGTTCAGCTTGTAAAAAGACAAGGTTAACAACTGCAATGTGCAAATTGTAGCACAAGCTTTGGAAAATATGAACAGATTTTTGTTGACTGACAACTAAACAAAGTACATACCATTTCCCAGAGCTCCTGGATCCACCTTCTGTGGTTTGGACCATCTTTCCACCTAAACAGATGAGAGTTTTTAAAACATATTTCAGCAGCACTCCGGTTCAGTGAAAATATAATTTATTTGTGCAACATTATGTCTCTTTATAGGCCCCTGGTAACACCTCACCTGAAGTATGCAGTGCAGATTTGGGCTCCAGTTCTTAAAAAGCATATAAATGAGCTGGAGAGAGAGTGCAGAGACGTGCAACTAAACTGGTTAAGGGGATGGAATATTTAAACTAGAGATGCACCGAATCCACTATTTTGGATTCGGCTGAACCCCCGAATCCTTTCCGAAAGATTCGGCCGAATACCGAACCCTAATTTGCATATACAAATTAGGGGTGGGAAAGGAAAAACATTTTTTACTTCCTTGTTTTGTGACAAAAAGTCACACAATTTCCCTCCCCGTCCCTAATTTGCATAAGCAAATTAGGATTCGGTTCGGCCTTGCAAAAGGATTCGGCCGAATCCGAATCCTGCTGAAAATGGTCAAATCCCAAACTGAATCCTGGATTCGGTGCATCCCTAATTTAAACTATGTCTAGGTTGGAGTTGGCGCTTCTGAGGGGACATGATTAATCAGATGATCAGTGTACCAGAGGCACCCACATACCTCTCAACATTTTAAAACCAGAACAAGGGTCAAAAGGTTGTGCCACACAAATTTTGTAGCCACACCGCCTAAATATCATGTCCATTTTACAAAATAAGGCAGGTTGTGGAATGTGTTTTATGGACATTTTTTACAGTGATGGTCGAATCTAACCTGTTTCGGCGAAAATTTACGAAATAGGCAAAATGAGCCAAAATGCATTGAAGTCCATGGGCCACATTTTTTTTTTCACGTGTTACAATTTTTTTCACTCATTGAAGTGTATGGATATCATTTTTGAGGTGAAACTTGGCGAAAAATTCTGCTCATCACTAGTGCTGAGTATTTTGGGCTCTCTACCCTAATCCCTCTTATTTAATCAAGTGTTAGAAACTTTGTATTTTTTTTAGGGTGTCAGTGCAGGAGATCAAACAGAAACACATGACATTTTACTAACAATCAGGGACTATGGGCTGAGCTGCCAAAAGGACTGTCCTACAGAAAACGGGACAGTTGGGAGGTATGCACCCCTTTTCAACAAGAGGAAAATAACTTTCATTAGACGCATCGTAGGTGGATCGTTAAAATGAGGGCAGTGAGGTTGTGGAATTCCCTGCTGGGTGATGTTGTGGCAGATTCTATTAATGCCTTTAAGAGTGGTATGGATGTCTTCTTGAACAAGCATAATAGCATAAGCTAGTTATTATAGATACTGGCATCTGTATCGATAGGTCTGTACAAATATTTGCATATATGGTAAAGGGGTTCATTTGGAGAACGTGATGGACCTATCTATACAGTCACATATATAAACCATATATACCGATACCAGTACTAAATTAACTGTAGATCCCAATATCTGTAGAAATAAGTCAAACCAACTGGACATACTGTGTTTTTTTCCTTGAAGACTTTTCACCAGCTGTTTTGGGACCTCTCCCTGGAAGGTTTAATAACACCTCAAAGCTCCAATCATGCTAATACAATCAACAACTTCATGACACTCTTGCGGGTTATGATAAACAGATTATGCTGATTGGAGCAACATTCCCGAGGATATATTCCTGAAGAAAGACCCTATTCACAAATTATTCTGAATTGAGAAGGCCAGTTGGATGACTGGTGAAACGTCTTCAAAGAAAAAAAAAAACATAGCAAATCTAGTTGATTTGACTTATTTCTACAGATATATCATGAGAATCTTCACAAACATATAGATCCCAATAGTCTTGGGTCTTATTTTATTTGGAAATGCGAGGGGTCTACTGCAGTGATCCCCAACCAGTAGCTCGCGAGCAACATTTTGCTCACCAACCCCTTGGATGTTGCTCCTAGTGGCCTCAAGGCAGGTGCTTATTTTTGAATTCCCAGCTGGGAGGCAAGTTTTGGTTGCATAAAACCAGGTGTTCTGCCAAATAGAGCCTTCTGTAGGCTACCAGTCCATGAAGGGGCTACCAAACAGCCAACAACAGCCCTTAATTGACATCCCCATGGAATTTTTCATGCTTGTCTTGCTCTCCAACTCTTTTTTACATTCAAATGTGGCTCACAAGTAAAAAAAAAAAAGGTTGGGGACCCCTGGTCTAGTACTACAGCACATGTATTGTGATTGGTTTTTAAATACTCTGACATAGATGTAGAGTGGAGTGCAAGCTGTTGGATAATTTATGAAATAGTTATATGTCTGTTATTGCTTTGCCTGCTATGCTGATTATGGTATATACTCATTAATTAAAGACACATAACGTGCCAGTATTCTATGGACATATGTACCCCACCAGGGCCGCCATTAGAAATCACGGGGCCCTGTTCATCAAACACATTGGTGTTCAGTAGAACTGAACTTGTGGCTTCAGGACTTCAACTTTGCCTCATTTCGCGACTTTGGGTCTTTTCACCGCTTCAGGACTTCAATTTCAGCTCCTTTCGTTTTTTTTGCCGCTTCAGGACTTCAATTCCGACTCCTTTTGTGACTTTGGGTCTTTTCGCCGCTTCAGGACTTCAATTTCAGCTCCTTTTGTTTTTTGCAGCTTCAGGGCTTCAATTTCAACTCATTTCATGACTTTGGGTCTTTTTGTCGCTTCAGGACTTAAATTTCAGCTCCTTTTGTTTTCTTTTTTGCTGCTTCAAGACTTCAATTTCGACTCCTTTCGTGACTTCGGGTCATTTCAGCGCTTTAGGAATCGACTTCGGCTGTTTTCGTGACTTTGGGTCTTTACATTGCTTCGATACTTTCGGGACTGGCTGTTCGGCACTTCAGGAGAGGCGGCACGGCTTTGGCGCTGTCAAGAGGGGCCCGGTTATTTCGAAAAGTGCAGCACAGCCAGGCCCCCTGATGGCAGCCCTGTACACCACATGTAAACAAATGAATTGTGCAATTTTCTTTTTGCATACCTCCCAACTGTCCCTTTTTCGGAGGGACAGTCCCTCTTTTGACAGCTCAACCCGCAGTCCCTCATTTGTACTGGAAAGTCCCTCTTTTCTATGCACTGAACAGCCAGAAAAGTTTCTCATTTTATTGGCTTTTAGCAGAGAGCCCAGAACAGGTAACAGGTGCAAATAAGATACTTTGTAACAATTTTGAGACACAAAAACACAGTTTAGATCAGGAGAAATAGTTTCAAACTTTAATAACCTGCCAAATTTTGTAAAACAAACATGGTAATTAGGGTGTGTGGCCACAGAAAGGGGTGTGGTCAAAAAATTGGTGCGCTATGTGTGGAAAAAAATTTTTTGTCCCTCTTTTTACTTCCAAAATGTTGGGAGGTATGTTTTTGCTCTACCTTTCTTCCACAAGATGTTGAAGCTGAATGCGCTGCTAAACTGCAAATTTAACCTTTTACTACACACTATAGACGATTTTATACCATTACATATATAAGGTCTTGCAATCTATCATAAAATATTTTTTGCGGGACAAATAGCAGTAAACCTTTATTTTCATATTACTGGTCTCTGTAATAACTCCGTTTAGTATATACTGACGTGTTGACAATTTATAATGTTTATGTTTGCGCATTTTGTATACAGTAGCAAAGCATATTGTCGAGCATACGAACATTCATTCTGAATTTCGCAGCAGTAAATAAACCCAAGAGAAGCAACTCGCACTTCCTCAAATATTGCACAGATGGTAACCACGCCCACCATGTTACGTCACTCACCTCCCTTGTCCTCCATTACGGCTTCTTCGTGTATCTTCAGCAGCTCCGAGTCGCTAATGTCCGAAAACTCATCTTCATCACTATGTTGTCCGTGCATAAACAACGCGTCGCTGTCCTCTTTAGTAGCAGTGTCTATACATCCCCCAGTCTGTAAATTTAACTCTCCCGCTCCTGACATTTTGCGCCTAAAGACGCTCGCAAAGCGCTTAGGAAGCTGGGCAGTATCGCGTATTGGCTGCGTATGTGTGACGTTGCAGTACTACACCCGCCCCATTCATTGTATAACAGGACGCTCGGATACAGCAGGCTTCTGTATTTGTGTGGAGAAACATAATGTTATGGCTCTTGCAGTGCACTTGCATGTACAGACAGAGATGTTTCGTTTTGGTTTTTTTTGTACACTTTTCCAGGGCGAGATTTTTCTTTTAATAGGAAAACAATGTATTGTCTTTTTTTCAGGACAAGCAGCAACCTTTTTACTACATCTGTTTGGATTTGTGTGTAATTCTATATATAGGACTGAATCAGGGAAAGCTACTCAAATGTTAAGTGATTCTGCTGCATTTGGCCACACCTGCTCTGTTCCCAACCAGGCCCCTGGTCTGCCATAACAATGCCTCCAATCTAGTCAATACCTGACATGCATTTCACCAGAATAGCTGTAAACACCTGGCAATGCCATTATATGGAATGTAGTTCCGCCCCTAGCTCACTTTATTACTATAAGGCTTTAGTAAAATGAGCCGCACCGTGACTTGTAGCTTTAGCTCAATCTTTTCTCCGGATGAGACCTCTTATTGATGGGACGAGGCCTTGCAACACTGTGGAGGAAGGGTGTAATACACTGTAATCATTAGGATTATACACTGGAGTAATCCCAGTTTTCAGCCTTTTCCCTAAGTGGAGCTTTACAGGTGTCTCTCTAGAGTCTACTCTGACACATAATCCCTAATCTGGGCAATTAGTACCCAGGATGCTAGTCCCACACAAAACTCCTTGATGGAGCCTGTGCCGCTGAGCTAAATAGCCATAACTATCTATCACTCCTAGACTGACCTATTAAAGTGAGTAGCCTATCACTTGCTAATCCTGACCTTGTCTAGGCTCCAGGTGCAAACCTAGACAAGGTCAGGACTGGAAAAATGGACCCTGTGCATGTGTATACTGAGTTTAAAATAAAGTATAACCCCAAATTTACCTCCCTGGATTTAACGTTTTCCTGCCTTTTACATAGTTTTGCAGTGCCACCAATTTGCGACTGCAGATGTCTTCATGAGCATGCGCCACTAGGAAGGGCCAGGTCAGCGATTAGCTGGAAAGCACAGAGAGTGTGTACACGGAGAGCGATACCAGCGCAGTGACGTCACGGGGAGCTGGGAGACTCACCCAGGGTGGGTTGGAGGCACTGTGTGTCCCGAGCAGAGGAGGACAAGAATGCAGAATGGGATCCCAGGCAGAGCCAATCTAGGAGAAGGAGGACAGCGGGTCAGTGATCCTGGGAAATTAACCAAGGCAGTGAGGGTTGTGTAAGCAAAGGGCTGGGAGAGTGTTGAAAAACCAGTCGGAAGATGGGCAAGGTGTCAGGGCCAGGCCCAAGCAGCAGTTTATCCGAGGCTGACTAGGTGAGAGGTATTCCTGGATAATGGCGTGTTGGATGAGGGTAGAGTAGGCTGCAAGGCGGACTTTCCGCTTGGTGGACCTTGGGTGTGCTGGCAGACTTGTGGCAGAGTCCAGAATGTACTGTACATGGAAGTGATAATACTTGTCACAGAACTTGTATGCTGAAGCTAAAGACCATCCCTCATCCCACAACTCCGTGTGCATGTTTCATGCACTCCCTGTATAAAACACTCCCTGTACAACACTGTTGCAAATAAAAAAAATATTTATTTCCTTTAAATAGTTGACATTTATGTGTCCTTAACACATTTCCCTAATTTTACATTTTACTTTTTTCATGGTCCCCTGGAAAACATAAAATGGGGGTTCTAATGTATTATTGAATACTGCCATCTAATGGCTAAAACGGGGAAAGCTAGGGGAGTCTTGCTCCTGTACAGGCCTTCTGTGGCCAAACTGTAGGACAGGGGTGTCCAAACTTTTTGCAACAAGGGCCGGATTTGGTGAGGTGAAAATGTGTGGGGGCCGACCATTCAGCCTGACATTCTTTGAACCATTAACATAATTTAACTCATTTAAACAAGAAATCACGTAGCTGTAGCAGTAATTTTTGGGCACATTAGTGAAATGATCTGCCACTTGGTCTATACTGCTGCCTGAGTGCTGAAGGTGTTAGCAATAGACACATATTGGCATGTAGTGACGCGCCACTCTCACATACCTTTTTAGTTTACTGTACTGGCACGTCAGTACATCTATTGTACTTTCAGCCCTAAAGAAATATGTGAGAGCGGTGCATCACTATGTGCCAGTAAATGTCTATTACTAACACCTTCAGCACACAGGCAGCAGTATAGACCAGGTGGCAGATGATTTCACTAATGTGCCCAAATATTACTGCTTCAGCTACGCAATTCCTGATCGCACTGTGCTGGGAGGCCACATTTTTATTAATTACATGATGGAGGCTGAGGGCCACTGTAAATTTGAAAATGGGACCTAACTTTGGACATGCGTGCTGTAGGAGAATGCAGTAAAAACAGGGAATACATTTATCAGTCCCCTATATTACGTTTGTAATCTGTCTGCCTCTTGACATCACCAGTCCGCCTCTAACATCTGCAGCGCCCCTGGCAGTAAAAAAAAGCTAAAAAGTGGAAACCCAAACCAAACACCCCATTGTGCTCATACCAAAGAATGTGGGTTGTAGAGACCCTTAAAATGCATACAAATAGTCACATCCTTACCTCCCAACTTTTGAAAAATGTAAGGGGACAAAAAGATTTGCGTACATGGCGCACTGGAATTTTTTTGATCACGCCCGTTTTGTAGCCATACCCCCTAAATAACACCTCCATTTTACAAAATTGTCAGGTTGTAGAATGTTAGAACACATTTCTTGGGGTTTTAGGGTCATGTTTTTATGTGTTATTACAGTTTGCTAATTAAGGAGAAATTGTCCTTTAAATTGAAAGTCTCAGTTCTCCCAAGAGACTTGCTTATCTTATTAGTTACTGTATCTTTGCTTATCTTATTAGTTTCAAATGTATCTAAGTGCAAGTGCTGAGTATTCTGCAAAAAACGTATCTAATTGTTTCAGGAACTTTTCTTTTTCCAACGTCAGTACAGGAGATAAAAGAGAAACTCGAGACAGAATCCTGGATTGTGGGCTGAGGTGTCAAAATTAGGGCTGTCCCGTCAAAATTGCGACAGTTGGAAGGTCACAGCTGTCACTTCAGTTACTACAAAATCAAAACATTGCCAGAATTTTGTGTGTGATAAAAGGTGTCAAAGGTTCATCACAGAAATCCATTTTGGAACGTACAAATCCAAAATAGGTAAATGTCTTTTTACTCCAAACTACCAAACTGGAAGCTTGATAAAGTTAACAATTATAATCAGTGTTTGATTGGGACACCAGGCACCCACCCAAAAACCTTTGATCAGGGGCCCACCAATTAATCTTAGACCAGGGACCCACTCTTAATACTATTTTTCTTCCTCTCCTCACTCAACCTCTATTCTCCTAGTCTTTTTTCTTTACATACTATACTCTATGTTTCCAACTATTTAGCCTTTGTTCTCATACGAATAGGGAATTGCCATGAAATAGGCTAAATACTTAGCAGCATTAGGGCCCACTGACACCTGGGCCCACCGAGACTTTTCCTGGTATCCTGGTGGGCCAGTCCGACACTGATTATAATGAATAGTACCTAAAAAGTGGGTTAAATGTGTCTGGGAATAAAGGGTTCTAGATGCATAGAGATTGTCACAGAGGTGTGGAGAACAGACCAACTGCAGCAATTTAACCTGGTATAGCAATGGTAGATACTGACACTGGGCACAAAGCAAACAACAAAAGTACAACTTTAAAATCACAACACTTCACTTCATAGTACCATCTAGGAATGAGAATGTAAGTCATGCTAGGTGTGCCACTGTGCTGTTATTTCAGAGGTGAGGTGGACTGCATGGTGGAGTGTGTCTCAAGGCTGTAGCCTGTACTGTTAAACCAAAGAGGGTTTGGACTTTGTCTTGTGGGTACATCAATGTCACTGAGCACATCATATTGTATGATGTAGCCATACTGAAAGTGGTCCTTCAATGCAATGAATCTGTCTCTTTGTTTTTGTGAAAAGTCTGGATACAGTGATATTGTTGATCCAATGTGGACAATGTGGTCTCATGTCAAATTTCAAATTTATGTAAAAAGATTTCTTTTTTCTTGTGACAGGAGCCCTTTAAACCTGTGCTATAGACTGCAACAGAGGAGATAAAAGCATAACGTTAATGGACAGAAGACATTTATAACTACTTTGTATTCTATTTTATTCATTATTTATGTATTTATTGTGTTATTCTATTTGATTCTATTTCTATTTTTTTATATTTTATTCTATTTCATTCAAATGCTTTTTTTTATTTTTATTTTGGGCAGATTGTGAAAATGGAAAGAGAGGTTTAGCCAACAGAGGAATGGAACCCAAAATTGGTTAGAGAGTATATTTTAGATGCTACTTAATCCCGGTAGAGGGTGGTGAACAGATTTACACCAATAAATGTCCACTTTGTTTAATTTGCATAATCTTTGGAGATTAATTGTTCCAAATAAATAATTTAAACGTTGTATTTGCTGTTTTAAAAATAATTGTTAAGTAAATATAGAAACTTGGTCCAGGTGGATAAGGGTAGTCCTGGTGTCTATTACTGGACCTAAGATAAATATCTTGTATACATTGGATTACTTTTTATTTGTATTTACACACTGCAAAATTTAGACATTTGTATAAGTGAGCCTTTGGTGGGAATTTGACAGAGAGGGCCAGAGTCATCAAGACATAGCAGCATATCATTTACATTAAGTGAGATATTAAAAAGTGCTCTGTTATTGAACCTCCGCTTTCATAGCTGGATTTCATGGCCAAGAACTCAACTTTTAAACATGATTTTGAATGGCTTACACGGGCTAGAGCTAAACTAAATATTCAGAGATCCATTTTCCACATTCTGATTTTAGAAACAATTTAAAAATATTTTCTCTAAAACCATGAATGCCAAATTTAAAAAAATAACCTCATATAAAAAGCACAAAGGAATAAAAAATGTTTAACTAATTCGAATACCAATACAAAAACCTTGAAATTCTTGAATTTCCCCACTAATACAAATGGAAAAAAAAGCATCAACAAAACGTAAGATTTTACAATTAGAAGAGAACAACTCCCATCTACATGACATCGACAGCTTTTAGAAGGCAAAGTTTTGTATTAGTGTTTCGCATTTTTTTGTTTGATAAATTACAATTTTTTTGTAGTTTAGAGTAATTAGTAAAATTCCAAATTTTTTAAAAAAAAACGAATTATACACATCAGTAAATCAGCCCCATAAGGATGTCTTTTTCACACTGAAGAAAACATATTTGAAATACAGGTATGGGACCTGTTATCCAGAATGCTTGGGACCTGGGGTTTTCCGGATAACGGATCTTTCCGTAATTTGGGTCTTCATGCCTTAAGTCTACTAGAAATTAATTTAAACATTAAATAAACCCAATAGGCTGGTTTTGCTTCCAATAAGGATTAATTATATATTAGTTGGGAAGAAGTACAAGCTACTGTTTTATTATTACAGAGAAAAAGGAAATCATTTTTAAAAATTTGGATTATTTGGATAAAATGGAGTCTATGGGAGACAGCGATTCCGTAATTCGGAGCTTTCTGGATATCCGGATAAGGGATCCTATACCTGTATCAGCTTTTCTTTACAGCATTACTTCGTCTAAAAATAGTTGCACACAAAAATCACATAGTTGCATTAATTTCCAATGATGGTGAAAATCTTCACTGTTTTAATGAAGTGAAAAAAATAAAATAAAAACCTCCCATATAGAAACATAGCAGCTTTTATTTGGCAAGATTTCATGCACATTTTTGAGAATTTTTCTTTAATTATGACTATTTACATAGTCTTGCTTTCTTGCTTTTATCCAGTAAGCTTCTCCAACCATTAATTATAGTTTATCACGCAAATAATAAACGCTGAAGGATATTTCTTTCCTTCTCTTTAAATGTACACACTTCTAACAGCCTGTCATTTATGCAATAATTGTTTCTGTAAATTAACACTGATTTTCTATGTTGTACTCTTTTTGCTTCATCAGCTTATTGCTAGAATTGATTGGCCTTTCAACTTTCCATGAATTGTTTGTTTCTGCTGTTTCCAGTTCGCTGATATACGCATCAAGTTTTAACTTTAATTACTGCATTGAACATTGTCCACAGAATTAATGCTGTCAGATGTCACCTAGCAGGCTTATTAACTTTGACATACCAGCTAATTCTTCAAGACAGAATGTAAGCTGGTTTGTAAGAATTCCATATTTCTGTTAAAGACATCTGCTAAAAACCCAGTATTATGTAGGATAAAATTATTTAGGATGTTCAAGTTTCTTCCCTCTAACTGTTGTTAAGCTTCAACTCTTATCAGACCTTGACAGACTTTGGCTGTGTAAATTATAGTAATCACCTTATCACTTTAGGAGTGAAGTATTGAACACGTCTCAGTAAATATATTTCCAATGGGGCTATTGACATGAAATTTACACCATGTCCTTAACAACCCAAGTAATCCACACATACAAAGAAATCAAAACAACATAACATTATTTAAGTTATGTGGAATAAAGTGGAATAACACAGGGAATAAGCATTTCATATATGAAGAAAAGGATGTGCAAAAAGGAATGGAAAGCAAAGAAACCTGCTGAAATATGTTATTTTTTAGAAAGCAATCCCGCCCTCTATCAGTTCAAATTAATATCAGCTTGTTTAGTCCTAATTAATGGCCTATAAAAAGTTTTCTCATTACCAAGGTATCACACAAGAAGCACCTTGTGATGGGTAAAAGCAAAGAGCTCTCTCAAGACTTTTGCAACCTTATTGTTGTAAAACTGATGGCATTGGTTACAGACATATTTCTGAATGTTCCAGTGAGCACCGTTGGGGCCATAATCCGGAAGTGGAAAGAACTTGATTTCACCCTAAACAGGCCTTGACCAGGTGCTTCCTGCAAGATTTCTTAGGAGTCAAAATAATAATTAATAAGAGTTGTCCAAGAGCCAAAGAAAACAATAAGTAATGCAATCAACTGACATGGCCTCTTGCCAATGAAATTCTTGGAGAATATAATCTGAGTCTGGTCAGATGAGACCAAAATGTAACTCTTTGGATGTCACACACCATGTTTGGAGGAGAAATGGCCTTGCACGTGACCCCAAAAACACCATACCAACAGTGAAGTTTGGAGGTGGGAACATCAAGGTGTGGGGCTGTTTTTCAGCAAATGGCACTGGGCGACTTCATATCATTGAAGGAAGGATGAATGGAGAACTGTTCCAAGACATTCTTGATAAAAAATGTGCTGCTATCTACCAGGATGATGATGAAACAATGTTGCGGGTCTAAAACTGATCTACCCACAAGGACTACCTGAGTAAATGTGAAAACATTTTACTACTAATTTGAATGCTTCACGATTATTCAGCAAGTTCTCTTGATACTTTATGAATATTATGACATTTTACTGCTTTAATTTTTTGATTTGCAGTGTTGGTAATTACTAGATGTTGTCACAAGATGGCAATATGTGCCTTTCAACCTGGCCTGGAATTATAACTCTGTGGCTTCAATTCTTTCCAAGGCAACAGATCAAAGTAAACTATGCACACTGATTTACCCATTTCCTCTTCAAGTGTCTCTTTCATCAGCATATCTGAATAACTTAACATTTTATATAACAGACAAATAGTGTAGTATTCAGCAGTAAGCATTGGTTAAGTTGGCAGCACACATTAGCGCCATTCCTGAAAAGAAACAAGATCTAAAAACTGTGTTTTAAAGCAATGCTCTTCTGTTGGTTACTTTCCAAAAAAAGAGTTTTCTGCATTACTATGGATCTGTAGTAACAAGTTAAATCTTTAATGTATCATGGCACCTCATTGTTTACAAAAAGGAGTGCAGAATTCTGCAGCAGTACGGGTAAGGCTCCACACGTTGTGAAATTTGCAATAAAAATGGCAAATTGAAGCCTTAGTTTTGCACTTTGTGCTGCTTTGTAAATGAAGGTCAGTTCAATTGTCCTGAAACCTGTTATCCAGAAGCTCCATATTACAGGAAGGCGATCTCCCATAGCAACCATTTTAATCAATTATTTCACATTTTTGAAAATGATTTCCTTTTTTTCTGTAATAAAAAACAGATCCCAAGATATAATTAATCCTTATTGGAGCCAAAGCAATCTTACTTGGTTTAATTAATGTAAAGGATTTTTTAGTAGACTTACAGTATGGTGATCCAAATTACGGAAAGACCAGAAAACCCCAGGTCTTAAACATTCTGGATAACCGGTTCCATACCTGTAATACCATGCTTTCTAGAAATGGTGCTAGATTTCAGAATACTAAATGATCCCACAATAAACTCTCCTCTAAGTCTCTATGTAAAGTAAAGTACTGTTTTATGCTGTTGTTTTGCATATAGAAATTATTCCAGGTAGCACAAGAACTGGTAAACACCAGTACTAAATTCTAAGCAGATACAACAGTGATCCACTCAGTCTTTACATACAGTTCTTTTAACGTCAGAGCAAAATGGTCCACCACCAAACACTAGGTTTTAATATTGCATAGACGGCAGGTATTAAGCCAATGATTACTGTATACACACACATATATAATCTACTGATCCAGAGTAAATATTTCCAATGCTGCAAAATGTATGTAGGGCTGCAAAGTATAATGGGCTTGTTAAACTAATAGGAAAGGGAAATGGTTATAAAACACAATAGTATGTATTTTCTGTTATAGCTTGATAAAAATGAAAAGTAAACCTTTAAAATAAGCGAACATAAAATTGATGAGTTTGCTATTCTAAGAACTTTTGCAATTTACATTCATTATTTATTTTTTTTAATTCCAAGATATTAAGCACCACCTGCTGGTCAGTTTCCGACCATGAAGTAGTTAAGGAAGTTGTCAGGAGAAAGAGGGCCGGTCTGATGTTCTTCTGGTAAGGAAAGATGTGAGAAAAGTTATTTAATGTTTTTCCTAATCAAAAGAACATCAGACCAGCCATCTTTCTCCTAACAACTTCCCTGACTAATTCATGGACAGAAACTGACCAGCAATTGGCAGTGTTCTGATAAAATTCAATCATATTAACAGTACATCACGGGGCAGATTTATCAAGCGCCAAAGAGAATTCAAGGGTAATTTTGAAGTAAAAAAATCAGAAATTCAAAGTTATTTTTTGGATACTTCGACCATCAAATAGGATACTACGACTTCGAATTTACTTAGATTCAAAGTAAAAATCATTAGAATATTCGACCATTTGATAATCAAAGTACTGTCTCTTTAAAAAAACTTCGACTTCAATACTTCGCCAAATTAAACCTGCCGAAGTGCTATGTTAGCCTATGGGGACCTTCTACAACATTTTTCTAAGTCTTTACACATCGAATAAAAATTGTTTGATCGTATCAAATCGTTCGATTCGAACAATTTAATAGTTCGATCAAACTAATTTTATTTGACTGCAGGATTGGCAAATTTGCTGAAAAAACTTTGAATTCGATATTCAAATTCAAAGTATTTTAATTCGATGGTCGAATTTCGAAGTTTTTTGTTGTTCGAAATTTAACCCTTGATAAATCTGCCCCTTAATATAACAGTATTCCTAAATATCTTGGAATTAAAAAAACAAATAAATAATGTAAATTGCAAAACTGCTTATAATAGCACTCTCGTCAATTTTACATTCACTTGTTTTAAATGTTTACTTATACTTTAGAGGTGTTATTTCCCAGGCACTAGATGTGTTTTGCATTTAAAGGACAAGGAAAGTTAAACTAAAGAGGTAGGCTAGAAATGTTGTACATTATTTCTTGCTGATCATTGCTGATCATTGCTGCTATTAAGAAGCTGAAACTTTAGGATGGTTCAATAAGTGCAGTATAAAAAACATGGCATTTTTAGCCCTATTCATTTTTAGGGTTTATTTCTTTAAACTGGGTATATACACCAAATGAATTATCTTTTACTCCTCTGTGCCTTCCTTGGACTTTTGACATATTTGCCTTGCTAGTGGATTGTTAATCCTTCATGCTTCAGTTCAGTCTTTTACTTTGCCTTGTTCCCAACCTGTTTTAAATAAAGTAGTTTATTTTTGATAAGCAAATATTAGAGTGCAAAGAAAGTCAGTGCACGCCATAGAAATATAAAAGCAATTTTTACGTAACTGGTATCAACATGATACATAATAAGGAGAACAGTAAAATTTCATGTACATACCAAGAGGATAGCCTTAATACCCACTATTAGAATCAGCAAAATATGGCAATGAGAAACCCCAACATTTTGGAACAAAGTCCTTTATCAAAGGGAATACCTTCTGTTTTGAGAAGGCTTGCACTGCATGTATTTCAAAGTGAAGAAGTATTTGGCTCATTTGCTTTTCTGCTCTTTAAGTCCTACTCCATCAGAAGCCGTATTCCACAGATAAGATCTAAAGAGATAGATGAGGGTTAACGTTTTTGTTTTTTGGTTTTAAAGGGCATGTAAAGTCTAAAATAGAATAAGGCTAGAGATGCTGTATTTTGTATACTAACTATAAACATGAACTTACTGTACCACAAGCCTAATCAAACAAATAATTTATGCTTTCAAAGTTGGCTACAGGGGGTCACCATCTTGTAACTTTCTTAAACATCTTTGCAAGACTAATACTGTGCAAATGCTCAGTGTGGTCTGGGCTGCTCAGGGATCATCATAAACAAAGCTGCTTGAGTTTTGCATGGTTGGTAAGTAAGGCAGGGCTCCCCCTGCTGTTCATAAGTATGATTGTTTTTCCTTGCTCAGCAGTTAGGGACCATCTGGCAATTCCTATCCACAGCAGTAAATGAAGGGAGAATTTCACTGCATACAGTCAGGTTTCTTATAAAAACGGTAAACATTTTTTAATTAAAGAATACTGGAGATAGGTTTCTTTTTCATTAAAGAAAGTAAAAATGGGATTTTATTTTTTTGCCTTTACATGCCCTTTAAGGCAGTGTTATGTTTGCAGCATGAGACATGTGAATACCTTTTGATTTAAGAGCACTTTCACTTCATGTCATGCATGACATTTGGCTCATTTTGGCCTTCTCATCATAACCGTGTTAGTTTATTTGCTTTCTCATTCACCGTCAGCCTTAGCAAGTCTCAAAGGTCATCTGTCCACAGCTGGGGGTAACATACACTTGATCTGTAATGGCACATGATAATGTGTTAACCTGTGTTAAACACCAGGTCCCAAGCATTCTGGATAACCGCTCCCATACCTGTATAAACAAATATTTGGTGCTCAGCCCTTTGCAATGTCACTTCTTCAGACAATTTGATTTGTGCAATTTACTGATTGTTATCAGCAGTACTAAGAAATGTGAATGCACAAATCTTTACACATGAAAAGATATATTTTTCCACCGAGTGGTTAAGATCAGATTTTTATATTTTAAGATTCGGATCCAATTTGTTCTTGGCATAAAAGATATTGTTAATGGAATTTGTAAAATTAGAATTGATTTGTTTAATGCCTTGGCATCCATCTCCTCCAGGGTTTGTTTCCACAAAATGATATCTTTATTACTTGGTAAGCAAAAATTTGTAGATTTATGCTGTGCTTTTAGGGGCATGGCCTTCTTTGCTGTGTTGAGCTATATGGCGAGTTATTAATGTTACTGATATGTTGAGCAGAATGGTGTGTTATAAATTTAACGGCAATGTGCAGATGAATAGTATGTTGTGAATGAAATTACTAAACTGAATGCTATGTATATAAATGAATGCCATGTTGTGTTGAATGGTGTACTAGGTGTGTAACTGCTATACTGAGTTCAATGGTTGGTGTTGAATGTTAACTATTATTATGTTGAGCTGAATGATATATTCTGTGTGTAAGTGCTATTCGGAGTTAAAGGGTGTGCTATGTTAAACTGAATGGTATGTTGAATGTAATTTCTATATTAAGCAGGAATATATGTTAAACTGTTTGATTAAACAGAATGATATGTTATGTATAAAAAACTCTTATGGATACAAGCATAGAATTTTGTGCTCTGCTTTCCAAAGCCAGTCTCCTCCAGTGTAATATATTCTGTTTTATTGAGTCTTCTACATGGTTTTATGCCCCCGATATCATTCCAATTAAGTACTGTGGTCTTGTATGTTAGTAAAGGGAATATAAAAGAGTAATTAGGAACTAAAATGGAAAAGGGTAAAGCATTAGTAGGTATGGCATTAGAAAATAAAAATTTTTAAAATATTAGATACCTCTGGTATGGAGGTCAGCAGTGATTTGTTCAGTTAGAATACCAGAAGGGCCACTGTATATATATCACCAGCTAAGAAAGAGCCGGAAAAAAAAGAAGAAGTAAACCTTTAAAATTCGGTATTCTAAGAACTTTTTCAATTTACACTCATTATTTATTTTAATTCCAAGATATTAAGGGATACTGTTAATATGAATTAATTTTGTTACAACAGAGCCACCGCTAGTCAGTTTCCTACCATTAAGTAGTCACATCTTTCCTAACCAGAAGAACATCAGACCAGCTCTCTTTCTTGACTACTTTATGGTCAAAAACTGACCAGCAGGTGGCGCTGTTGTAACAAAATGAATTTATATCCACAGTACACGTTTCCCAAAATATCTTGGAAATAAAATAAATAAATAATGAATGTACATTCCAGAAATGCTTAGAATAGCACTCTAATCAGTTTTACATTCACTTATTTTAAAGGTTTACATATCCTTTAATGAGATATTATTTCCCAGGCACTAGATATGTTTTGCACTTAAACTGGGTATA
Organism: Xenopus petersii; assembly: GCA_038501925.1. Lineage (NCBI taxonomy): Eukaryota > Metazoa > Chordata > Amphibia > Anura > Pipidae > Xenopus > Xenopus petersii. The sequence continues at coordinate 143,130,327 of CM076674.1, forward strand.
TACACTGTTTGCTGAGGTCACCAAATAAATGCTGTTTTATTCCCTTCTGCAGTCCTTGCAGGCACATACTAGTAGATAAAAGCAGCAATACGTAGAATTTAGCTAGGTAGGGCTAATTCAGACTCACATGCGGTTGCTGTGGAAGTTATATATAAGATAATCAGGAAGCCGGCACAGCACGTCAAAAAGTCATCGCTGCCTGGGTGCAATACGCCCAAAAATTAAGTAGAGAAGTGAAGAAGCTCGCACTCACAGGACTTATCAAAATCAAAAATGGTGTTTATTTCAATATAAGTAACTAACGTTTCGGCTTGCACTCAAGCCTTTCTCAAAGTCGCTTTGAGAAAGGCTTGAGTGCAAGCCGAAACGTTAGTTACTTATATTGAAATAAACACCATTTTTGATTTTGATAAGTCCTGTGAGTGCGAGCTTCTTCACTTCTCTCTCTCTCTCTCTCTCTCTCTCTCTCTCTCTCTCTCTCTCTCTCTATATATATATATATATATATATATATATCTATCACCAAAAGTTAAGGGCATAATACAGTATAACAGAAAAACCCATGCTTATTTAGTGATTAGGTAGAGGCAATACTTACTTTGGGTGCAAGTGGTGGAATACTTTGGAATGTAAAATTATAAATACTCAAACCATTCAGTTCAGTATTTCTAGTAAAATGATAAATACCATGGGGGTTAAGTCCGAATTTATCTCAATATTTTCTGCTACAGATCCGCTCTGGTTTTTTATGCTTATTTATCATTACATTTTCCTGAAAATTTGCGGTAAAAAATCAGATTTTCATGATTTTTTTCAGATTTTTTAGGATGTTTTCATCTGATTTCACGAATTTCATGATTGTTTTCAGAAAACTTGGGGGCATTGCACGAAACCCAGCACACATTAAAAAATCATTGGGACTTCTCCCATTGACTTATATGCAACCTCGAAAGGTCTGAGATGCTGGATTTTCAGATTCTGACTTTTCCATCCTCAGGGTATAATAAATTCTGAAAAATTTGTGATATTTTAAAAGTCTGATTTTATAAAAAAGAAATTGCGAAATTTTCAGAATCAGAGTTTAGTAAATAACCCTCCATAAGTTCAGTATTTCTAGCTTTTCTATTATGTAACAACCTATATTTTATATACAGTAAATATGCCATAGACACGTTATTAGTTCTTTACAAAGTCTTGGTTTTCAGTACCCTCTACACAGATGCATTCAAATATGAAACAAACATTTTCTACAGACCACAACATATTGCGTTATTGTTTGGCGTGATCTTAAAGTGGACCTGTCACCCAGACATAAAAAGCTATATAATAAAAGTCCTTTTCAGATTAAACATGAAATCCAAATTCTGTTTTTTATTAAAGCATTCGTAGCTTTTGTAAACTTATTTAAAAATGTCAGCTGTCAATCAAATATTGCCTGCCCCTTCTCTATGCTCTTATGCATAGAGGCGGGCAAGCAATTACTTTCACTTTCCATTCAGCAGTTACTAGATGTCACCGCTCTCCCCACATTCCCCCAGTTCTCTTAACCATTTAATTGTGTAACCAGTGCATGGGGATGGACATCAGGTCCCCCATTCTGTTGCACAAATAAGACTCTGAAATGATGGAATGCTTGTCTTAATAACAGTGTCCACAAATCATACAATCCGGGTTTTCGCTTGGCTTTATCGGCTTTTTACTCAATCCGATTTATTAGAGTTATATTATTAATAAATAAGGCAAAATCAGGCATGGGAGCTTGGTCAAGCTTTTTTAAATATGAGATAAATTTGGATTTTAGTAAATAACCCCCTTTATGTTTTAATTCATTTGAATGTTTATGTTAATTGCTTTATACAGGTATGGGACCTTTTATTCAGAATGACCAAGGGTTTTCTGGATAACGGATCTTTCCGTAATTTGGATATTCATACCTTAAGTCTACTAGAAAATCATATAAACATTAAATAAACCCAATAGGCTGGTTTTGTTTCCAATAAGGATTAATTATATCCTAATTTGGATCAAGTACAAGTTATTGGTTATTATTATTACAGAAAAAAAGGAAATCATTTTTAAATAATTTCGATTATTTGGATAAAATGGAGTCTTTGGGAGATGGGCATTCTGTAATTGAGAGCTTTCTGGATAACAGGATTCCGGTTTCCGGATCTCATACCTGTACTATATTAGATGTTTAGATATCAAAATCTGAGCTATACTGTATTTATAAACAACAATATTACCAACATTTTGAAATGTAAAATGTATCAAAATGAAGCAGCTAAAGGATTTACCATTTTCCTGTACCATAAATGAATGTGGTGACTGTAATGGACTGCTTTACTGAAGGGTAATTTTTGACATTAGGCAAAGCTGATGCCAGTTATATTTTCCATTTTGTTTCAGATGTGTCCTTTTGTGCCAAATGAGAGAATGTCAATTAACTTTTCATCACAGTTCCAGACTTGACGATGGCTTAAAAGCAGCAGATTGAGGGAAAGCTTATTTGTCTGTGCATTCCTGATAAGATTGCATTAGAGGAAATGATTTTCCATATTTGTTCCCTGGATACGTTTAGCCATGTTTAATGTTACATTTTAATATTCTGAAAGAAAGTCTCCTTTCTGCCCCAATGAAATGGATTATTAATGCAGCACTGTGCATCCTCTTTTATCTCATTCCACACGAAAAAACTTGTGGAGAATTGTAAATAAACATGGGACACCAATGGCTGTGGAGCTGCCTTATCTTTTATAACATGATGGCTGAAAGGGTTTCAGTGCAAATCTGTTTATTTTGACACTTACATAAATAGAAAGTATATCTCTTTTTCCCCTAATTTTTTCAGATTTTATGTTTTTTGTGAAGAATTGAGACATGGGCAAAAGGAAGTATATATGAAATAATATTAGGAGAATTGTAATCTTTCTGTATTGCATTATTAATTAGTCACTGGTTGTACATGTATGGGACCTGTTATCCAGAATGCTCAGGACCTGTGGCTTTCTGGATAACAGATCTTGGATCTTCATACCTTAAGTCTACTAGAAAATCATGTAAATTAAATAAATCCAATCGCCTGGTTTTGCTTCCAGTAAGGATTGATTATATTTTAGTTTGGACCATATACAAGGTACTGTTTTATTATTACAGAGAAAAGGGAAATTATTTTTTAAAACTTCGATTATTTGGATTAAATGGAGACGGCCTTTCCGTAATTCGGAGCTTACTGGATAACGGGTTTCCGGATAACGGATCCTATACGGATGCCTAACGGATGCCAAACCTACAAGGATTCACAGAGAGTAAACTATGATTTCAGTAACTTCAAAATATATTTTAGAAATTTGTGTAAAAAAAAAAAAAAATACTCTACAAATAAAAGTTTAAATGCCAGACATTACAACCACTGTTATTAATATGTTCTTAAATATGCTGAGACACCAAGAGAATAAATGATTTTCCAGGGTTATATTTTACCCAGCTAGAGGCTCACAAAAATTAACCTCTGAGCCACTTCCTCCTTATCGTAAACCTGTATATGCATTGTGGAATTTGATCTCTTAATACAGGTATAGGATCCATTATCCAGAAAACTGTTATCCATACAGGAAGGCCATCTACCATAGACTCCATATTAATCAAATAATTCTGATTTTCAAACATTATTTCCTTTTTTCAACTTTATTCCAACTGAGCTATAAATTAATCTTTGTTGAAAGCAAAACAATCCTATTGGGTTTAATTAATGATTAAATTATTTTTAGCAGATATAAGGTATGGAGACCCAAATTTTGGAAAGACCCCTTATCCAGAAAACCTTAGGTCCTGAGCATTCTGGATAACAGGTCCCATACCTATACTGGTAAAAAGGAATCTATTTCAAAAGCAGTTCACCTATGAATTTCAATATGTAATAGATGACCTATTTGACATCATTTTTTATTTGTCTTCATTTTATATTTCTTGTGTATATTTTGTAGCTTTATTCTATTTCTAACAACTGTAAATGAAAATGCTCTCTGGCTGTAAATGGAACTGACCTCATCCAGCAAAAAAAAAACCTGATTTACTTTCATGGCTTTCATTTTATTGTTATTGTTAATATTATTTTATTCAGGGTCACGTCTATTTATCTTACATTGTGACAGTTAACACTGCTTCCTGTTAACTAATATAATTTAGTTCTAGCAACTAAACAGCAGATTAAAGGAACAGTAACATATAAAAATGAAAGTGTTTTAAAGGAATGACAGTATAGTGTACTGTTGCTCTGCACTGGTAAAACTGGTGTGTTTGCTTCAGAAACTTTATTATAGTTTATATAAACAAGCTGCTGTGTAGCTGTGGGGACAATCATTCAAGCTCAGGATACACAGTGGATGACAGATTGAATCTTGTTGTATACTACAGAGCTTATCTGTTATCTGCTCTGAAACCCCTTGGGTGACTATTATTAAAACTGATCTACATATTCAGAATGTCAGAACAGGAAGCATTCTGATATTATATCGTTGTTAACCAAACCATTCGAGTTGGTGTATTCACATTTCACATTTGATGAAATATCTGGTTTAAGATTAACTAAAATCAGACAGGATTCCTACCTAAGGAACATTAAGCTCCTGTGACTAAACTCTGACTTCCAATGGTTGAGAGTAAAATCTAAACTATAAACCTGAACATAGTTCAACTTCACATGATTTTAAAAGCTGCCATTCATGTCAATACAAACAAAACAAACGTTCAATAATAATAATAATAATAATAATGGATTTTATGTTTTTAATGATGGTAAAGCATGTGACTAATCAGCCCCTTTACCAGGAAGAAGAATGAATCCCAAAACCAGAGGTGAAGAGTTCTCCCCTGGATGGTGGGAATCAGCAACAGGCTAGTATGGCCTTATTCCATGTTAAGCTGGTAAATACAATAGTAAGTCTTTCAGAAAACCAACTGACTCTGTACAGGCACAACATACCTTAGTAACAGGTGAGCAGGAAGATTCCAAGGCACAATAGTATTAACCAATTTTTTTTCAGATGTGTCTTCCAAGAAAATAGTTTAGAAGCCCACTTATGTTGCTGTGGGACCCTATAACCCAATAAGTCATTCCACTGCTGAAAAGTTCATGTAGAAGTGTATAGATCCCAATACAAACAGTTGATGTTACTCTATAATAAATAATGCTTGATGTGTACCTACTTTTAAAGTTCGGTGAGTAGGCAATTTTACCATTTGGTGGCTTACTTATCATCCTTGGTCTAACCAACTTGAAGGGTCTACAGCACATGGCACTTTACTAAACAAGTTTTACACAATTAACAGAGTGTGTTGAACTTGGCACTTTATTATAATTACCGTATATACTCGTGTATAAGCCGACCCGTGTATAAGCCGAGGTACCTAATTTTACCTACAAAAACTGGGAAAACGTATTGACTCGCGTATAAGCCTAGACACAACTACAACCCTGTCTCCCAGCAGCGCACATTCTGCCAAAGCGACCCCCCCAGCGATCAACCGGACTTCTTTGCAAAGCTGATGGTGACAGAGAATTGCCAAACGGATTACTGTGTGCATTGTCCCACTGTCCCACTACCATGTGCAGAGGGTGCTGTTTGATATTGCCATCACTGTTAATCTTTTGTATAACCAACAGAGGGCTCTGTGTGATATTGCAGTCACTGTTAATCTTTCATATAACCAACAGAGGGTGCTGTGTGATATTGCTGTCACTGTTATTCTTTCATACAACCAACAGATGGCGCTGTGTGATATTGCAGTCACTGTTAATCTTTCATATAACCAACAGAGGGCGCTGTGTGATATTGCAGTCCCGGTTATTCTTTTATACAACCAACAGATGGCACTGTGTGATATTGCAGTCCCTGTTATTCTTTCATACAACCAACAGATGGCGCTGTGTGATATTGCAGTCACTGTTAATCTTTCATATAACCAACAGAGGGCGCTGTGTGATATTGCAGTCCCGGTTATTCTTTTATACAACCAACAGATGACACTGTGTGATATTGCAGTCCCTGTTATTCTTTCATACAACCAACAGATGGTGCTGTGTGATATTGCAGTCTCTGTTATTCTTTCATACAACCAACAGATGGCGCTGTGTGATATTGCAGTCTCTGTTATTCTTTCATACAACCAACAGAGGGCGCTGTGTGATATTGCAGTCACTGTTAATCTTTCATATAACCAACAGAGGGCGCACTGTTATTCTTTCATATAACCAACAGAGGGCATTGTGGGATATTGCAGTCTCTTCCCAAGTGAACTGTTGGTATAGGAATGATTAAAAGTGACTGCAATCTCAGCTACTCGGGTCGGGTACCGCTGACCCGCGTATAAGCCGAGGTAGACTTTTTCAGCACATTTTGGATGCTGAAAAACTCGGCTTATACGCGGGTATATACGGTAATCAAAGCCAATGGTACTGCACCACAGTAGCTCCTGACGAAGGGAGGGTTAATCCCCCCCAAAACGTTTATGCACAGGTGGTCACAATAAAGAATAGGGGAAGTTCCCCACCTGCAACATATTTGGTGTTTGTGCGATTCTCTTTCTATTTTCGCTAAGTGTTATGACGTGTGCCGACCGTCTTGAGAATTCTGCACCACCTAAGCAGGAACATCTAAGGAAAGGTGAGAGGTGCGGCTATTTGCACATACAGAACTGCACCACAGTATCCATTTTGTGCTTCCAAATAGAGATTTGTTTTGTATTGGAGAGTCCAGCAGAGTGGACCAGTGCAGGGCAGCTGGAATCAAGAACACTTAATACCATTTGAAGACTTCACACTAGGGGGCAAATTCACTAAGCGCCGAAGCGCCTAACGGTAGCATCAATTCGCTAGCGTTGGGCATTTTCGTTACTTCGCAAATTCACTAACGAACGCTGGTGTAAATTCGCTAGTGTTACTTCGCACCCTTAAGCCTGGCGAATTTTCGCTACGGACGTAACTACGCAAATTCACTAACGCGCGCGGTATACTGAACGCTACCTTTTATGCTAGACTTTCTTCGCCACCTCAGACCAGGCGAAGCGCAATAGAGTAGATAGGGATTGCTTCAAAAAAAGTTCAAATTTTTTCTAAGTCCCAAAAAACGCTGGCGTTTTTTCTATATTATGGGTGATAGGCTGAAAAAGATCGAAATTTTTTTCGGGGCTCCCCTCCTTCCCCCCTACATTTCCTAACTCATGGCAACTTAACTATAGAGTGGGCACATGTGTAGGGCAAAAAAAAAATGTATTTGATGTTTTGAAGGTTTCCCATGCATTTGTAGTGATTCTACGTATTCCTCCATTGAAATTTGAATTTGGCGCCGTATGCAAATTAACCATCGCTAGCGTAACTTCGATTCGCTTAGCGAATCAATGCTAGCGCAACTTTGCAACCTTACGCTACCCCTTAGCGCAACTTCGGATTTTAGTGAATTTGCAGAGCGCTGGCAAAACTACGCCTGGCGAAGTGCGGTGAAGTTGCGCCTGGCGCAACTACGAATCTTAGTGAATTTGCCCCTATAAGCGCTGTATGAACTCTGTTTGCATTTTCTAGCCAGATCAGCTTTTGCATAATTTATGCAAGTAGTGTAACTTTATAAGTAGGGATAAACCGCATCTAAAAAATCATGTGACTTTTTGTCACACAAACAAGGAAGTTAAAAATTCTTAACCATGCACGCATCGCACGGTTCTCTTTAGCCCTTTTCCCCCTTATTTACATATGCAAATTAAATTTGGATTCAGTTTGGTATTTGGCCGAATCTTTCACGATGGTTTCAGAATTCAGCCGAATTCTAAAATAGTGGATTCGGTGCATCCATATTTATAAGTAACATATAAAATTTATGCAACTTTTGCAATGTTTCTAGACACCACTTCAGATGAAGATTTCGCCAAGTGCCCCCTTCTCCCCCCAATAGTGGCCCTGTATAGATGCAAAAAAAAACCTGCAGCATTACTGGGTGATGAGATATCGTCAGTTTTTATGAACTTTAGTAAACCATCATCATTTGATACAGCACTAACTGTAGCTCTTGAACGTTAACAAAGGAACTCACACCACCTCACTTGCACCTCTGACTTTTATCCCTGCCAAGGCACCTATGTATGTAGCTTTATTTGCCTTAGGGTTAGTGTGATTTTTTTTATTTTTGTAAATAAATATTTTGCTAGGCTTGGAAAGACCCTACATGAAATACAATCTGAATTCTGCAGCCAACCTTGGCAGACTAAGACAAACATTATTCTGCTCAAGATTTCTTCTCATATGCCCAAGGCAATTCTGGTGTACAAGAGACCTGGCACAGTTCTCTGTGGCTTTTATCTGAGCCTAGGATTACGTATATATACAGGGAATGTCTGTGCTCATAGCTGCTTTCGCTAGTTTCTGATCATATTTATCTGGTTTATATCTTTGTTTTTATATCTTTGCTAAGTCTAAGATAAAGTTATAGGACATTAAGGGAAGATTTTTGTTAGAGTTGCTGGCACGTACCTATTGGATGCAGTGGGTACACTTGTTTCCTTTAGTGTTTAAGATCTTTACAGGGCATACAAGCATCATACATTTTTTTGTGGGTTAACCTTATATAACCCCATGTACTTATTTCAAATATTCTTGTGGCCCTCCAGCTACTGGACGAAGATACTTTGACCTGGTGAAGTTTTAAAGAAACCAGATATTTATGAGAGTGGTGTAACTGGTTCTGTTACTAATTTAGAATCTTTTAGCAAAATAGTGGTGCCCTTGAGCGTTTGGGCATTGATTTATTTGGGGGAGTTATATTATTCATTGGGTTTCACCTTAGCACTTTGGCATGGATTTGCAAAAACACAAAGCCTTTATCTGAATGCTGTTGTCTTGTTGGCATCGTTTGTAAATAAATACGTCTACACCTGTACAGTGATCGTTACTTACATTACAAGTTGGATATATTAAGCCTGCGGCATTGAGCCAGGTGTCTACTTTTTCATTATTTAGATGAAAAGACCAAAGCTAAAAGGACAACACAATAAAAATTAGTTTCTACTTCCACCTTTAGGGTTCAAGCACACGGGCAGATTCGGGGAGATTTAGTCGCCTGGCGACTAATCGCCTCTTCGCTGGGGCGACAATCTCCCTGAACTGCCTTCCCTCTGCTATAATGACATAATGTCAGCGCCAATGCACAGGTGGCACATCGGTTTCCTTCGGGCGACTTCGGAAATCGAAGCACCACATTTTGTCATTATAGCACACGGCAGGCAGGGGGAAGGCAGTTTGTGGAATCTGCTTGTGTGCGTAAACCCTTAAATTATGTTTTACCGAAACTAAAACTATTAGGGTGTCAGTTATTTTTTTTTAGTACAAATTAAACTTAAAGCTGCTTGTGGTAGTTTCCTTTATATTTTATTTTATTTCTGGTATGTATCTAGCATCAACATGTTTACCCAGTACTTTTACAGAGGTCATATGTCATTCACATGCCCCTGTGGAGCTTACAATCTGTGGTCCCTTTCACATTTATACTCAGTAGGACCAGGAGCTAATTTACCTGCCTAGTTTCTATTCTTTGTAAAGTAGGAGAAAGTTGGAGTACCCAGAGGAAACCCATAGAGACGTGGGCAGAACATAAATACGCCATGTGTGATTTAGGACTGCTGTGTCTTTCTGGTGCCCCCACTATGAAGAGGACCCTGACTTGTTTCTAACTTGTCCCCCTCACTTCTAGTAAGGTTCAAACAGTTCTGCCTTATTTGTGAATGGGAATACAAGTTTTGAATGTCTGAAGAATGGGTAGCCCCAGAAACATTACATCACATGACTAAATAAACATGCAGGGTATTTCCCCGCTACACCTGCCTCTTGTGTTTGGCAAATTTTGTGCATTCAATTACAAGTTTTGAGGCCAGCACATGATTTGTAAAAAACCCTTTGCAGAAATGCCAAGTTCTTTTGATCAAAATGAATTTTAAGAAAAAGCAATGTTCATTATAGGCATAAACATGCAACTATTTTAAAACTATATGTTCTTACAAAGATGTACTAATTGTTACCATTTCATGACTATTTGAATTAACTTCAGGGAGAAAAGGAATGTGGCTTACATTTTTGTGCAATATCTGAAGTAGAAGCTTTTGAAAGGATCCTAAAAGTGTGGTCATTGTTTCAGTCAGATGAAATATGCGAGAAGCCATTCCATAAATAAAATACAGGTATGGAACCCATTATCCGGAAACCCATAATCCAGAAAGCTCTGAATTACAGGGAGGCCATCTACCATGGACTGCTTTTTAAGCAAATAATTCCAATTTTAAAAATGTATTTCCTTTTTTTCTGTAATAATAAAACAGTACATTATACTTCATATAAAATAAGAAATAATTCATCCTCATTGAAGGCAAAAGAATCCTATTTTGTATTCATTTTGATTCATGTTTCAATTATTTTGTAGTTGACGTAAGGCATGGAGATCCAAATTACTGAAAGACCCTAGGTCCCAAGAATTCTTGATAACAGGTCTCATATCTTAACAATAACATAAATACAGCAATTGTCTTGAGTGATTTCATTACACTTAAGAGACCCATAACTGCTGTGATGGTCACAAGTAACAATATGTATCATGTGATTGATAAACAGGAAAAAAAAGAATTATTCATTTCTTATTTTTTGAAAAATTGTCTTTAGAAGGTGGCTTTATTATTCCCACTTGAGAGCAATATACAGGAAGATATGACAGCCGCACTTTAATAAAGCAGTAAATTTAGGATGGAGCATCTGGAATAAATTTGCTCCTTCATTAGTGTGTGCCCGCCATATCCTCTTGCATAAATCTGCATTCAGATAATTAGGTTGTGAAGAACTGTTTTTAAAGATGTTGCTGTGCCTCTCAGTGGTGTTTTCACAGCACTAGGAAGGAAAATGTGAGTTGCTGGTTATTTTCAGATTAATAAACATGTGATGGCATTTTAATCACTAGATACCATTTATATTTTAATGTAGCCTGTTGAACTAACCATATTGCAAGCTGTATTTTAGATATGCTAAAGAAAACACATTTTTTGAAAATGAAAAAGGGATTAAATGTGTTTATATAAAGCATGACATTTTTTTCATTCTTTTACCACTCTACATGATGAAAACCTGAGAGCATAAACTAGGCTCATTTACAGCGCATGCAGTGAACCAGGTTCCAGCAGGGCCAATTTTGGCACCAGCTTTTTAAATAAGCCCTATGACGGTAAATTAGGATTGCTGTTGATTCTGAAAAAAACTGCTTTTCCATCAATTAAGCTTTCTTCACTTTTAATGACATTATAATCAAACTTTTATGATGGCCAGGTTAAAATACAGGTAGCCTAGTGCAGGCAGGGGCTTCTTTAATTTAAAAAACAAACAAAAAACCCACTTTTCTTTCCCCCAACCAGAGTGTGGGCTCAGTAAGTGAAAGTGGAGACTTCGCTATCATAAAAATCCACTAAACTCTAGTAAATTATTTTTTTCTTATATTAAATAATTAAAAAAAAATTTCCAGCTGCAAACAACACAGTCATTCTATCAGTGATGAAATTAGTGATCATAAAAAGGGTTGGCACTCTGTATGCATGTGCAGTGCTTGTGTGTTTATAGACAGCAGTTGAGATGAGTAAAAAGTGCCCCATTTTGTTTTGCTGAAAAGTTTGTGAAACAGCAGAACAATAAGCGAAATGCCAACATTTTGTAAAATTTCCCAAGTTTATTGGAGTCATTTTTTTTGGTGCCAAATGCAGTGAAGTCAATGAGCAGTCATTCTTGCTCCAGATGCAATACGTATCAGGCAAAACAAATTGCTAATTATTTAATAAAAGCTATTTGCTAAAGGTCTTATGACAAATCTGCATTCTTCCTAGTCCTGACCAGGGCTGAACTTTCATACTTTGAGGGCGCTTTAAGGTCTGGTGCCTGGGTGGCCCCATCTCCCTTCATGATGTCAGAAGTTTCAATTTGGGTCAGGGTTGGACTGGAGCCTACAGGGCCCACCAGGGCTGCAAAACAAAGGGCCCTCCTGGCAGTCCCTGGGGCCCCCTCTGACTGCTAAATTCCCGTTAATGACGCGCATACGAGAAAAAACACAGTGACGTACATGTGCGTAAAACTGCATGTGCAAAGAATTCCAAAACATGCCCATGCATGTAATAACGCAAAAGCAGGCCAGCTTATTATGACAGCTGCACCGGGCCCAGGGCTAAAGGAAGCCCGCCATTGCTGGAAAATTCATGGGGCACCGAAGACCCGAAGTTGAAGTCTTGAAGCCACAAAAAGACCCGAAGCTACAAAAGGAGCAAAAGAAGCTGAAAAAGAACCTAAGGTAAGTTCCACTGAGCAACAATGTTTTTTCTTTATTGAACCCCTGGCCACCAATCATTTTTTTTAAATATGGGCGCCCTGGTGCCAAAAGCTTTTTTAACTTATAGGGGGGGCTCTGACCACCAATGTTTTTTAAAACACGTTTATTTGGGACCCTGACCACAAATTCTTTTTAAAAATTATGAGGTCGACCTGACCACCAATGGCTTTTTATAACTTTTGAGTGAGGGGGTTTAAAGTTTTTAGCGCTGGTGTCTGTGTGGATGTTTTACTGTGGTGTGGGGTGGGCAGGATCTGGGTTGGATGGGGACCAGGGAGCCCAGAAAATGTTGCAGTATGGGGCCCTGTGATTTCTGATGGCTGGGTGGGGAGAGGGTTTATTTTTCTTTTAAAAATGCATTCAATAATATAGGCACCCAGGGGCCACTCCCAAATGCTGTCACCCAATACACAGGCCCTCGGGTGCATTTTTATAAATACAGCCCTGATCCTGACATGCCAAAAACTATAGTATTAACCCACCCACACAAGGAGAAAAGTTAGTGGGATCACCTTTTACTTACTGTAGTTAAACAGGAATACACATAAACATAATTTTACGAAAATATTATCCATTGAGCATATCAAAACTTTAATACTTGCTTCTGATCTCTAGAAATGAACATTCCTCTTTAATGTGTGGAATTCAATCTACAGTAGTAAGTTTTGAATAGAAATGCCTATGCAAATGACTGTGACTCCAGACCTAAATCAAGTTATTAACTCTCAGTGGGGACCTTAAACCATATTCCTAGTTGTACAAAAGCTTAATGTATTTTGTGCTACATCTGCATTTCTTTAATTGTTCAATTACTCATGAGAGAGCTGTATGTGAAAATTAATTATGTACAGTGTTTTGTTGAATTCCATGCGCCAGTTTATTCCATAATCGGCTTTATTGCTATTTTAATTTTTTAGTTTAATAATACATAAAGTATTTGGTATAACATTAAAAACACAACAATTATTATTTTATCTAAACACATTTAAACGGGTCTATTTATCAAGTTGGAAACTAAACCCTGTCCGCATTTAGACTTAAGGCAGAAATCTTCTCTTTTTTTACTAGTTGTAATCCAAAGAACACTGCCAAACTGAATCAGGCTTCAACTGGAAACAGGCTTCCTTTAAGTCAATAATTACATATTTAGTCCGCCAATAGTTTTAATGATCAATACATCAAAAAATTGAGAATTGTACATGTCATTTCACATGCCACTTTGGGGCATATTTTTTAGGCTTTCTTCTAGGAATGGCTGGATTCATAATAAATGCCCAACTTGACCAAAGACAGTGTAGTATTAGATGTATTAGATGTAGGGTAGTGCTATTATTTCTCCTTGCCTTTAGTTGGAAGGGGTCATAGTTGTAAATACATGATCCCTGGCCTATACAGTATATACTTACTCTCTGATGTGTGGGTGGCCATTCAAGACTGGCCTTCTGTAGATTCTGGCAAATGCCAGAGGGGCTGCTGCAAGATTGCTGGACCTGGGCTATTTGGGCCTTTGTGTACTTGACATTAAAGGGCCAGTTTTGAATAGTCTGGACCTGGTGCCCAGTAGTGACTTAATTTTCTCTGTACCATGTGGCATAGAGTAGAAGAAGGGACCAAATTCTACACCTCGGTCAGTCAGAAGTCCATTATAAATTCCAAAGGGAGAACAGAACACTATCTATTCTTAGTCTAAAGTGGCATTATTATTTCTTATTTTTGTTTGGATAAAAAAAAACCCTAATATATTATATAATATAGTAATTATATATATAGCACAGGGGCTCTCTACTTAGGAGGTTATTTATCAAAGTCTGAAGTTATCTCAATATTTTATACTTCAAACTCAAATCCGCTCGGGTTTTTTACGCTTATTTATTATTACAATTTCCCAAAAATTTGCTTTGCGGGAAAAAAATCAAATTTTCAAGATTTTCAAGATTTTTCATCCGATCCAATTTTTTTTCGGGTTTTTAACCTGAAAACTCCAAAAACTTCGGGGTATTGCACAAAACCCAGTGCACATCAAAAAATCATTGGGACTTCTCCCATTGACTTATATGCAACCTTAGACAGGTCTGAGATGCCAGATTTTCTGATTCTGACTTTTCCATCCTCGGAGTTTAATACATTCCGAAAATTTTGTGATTTTTTAAAAGTCCAATTTTATAAAAAGAAAAAAATCATGAAGTCATTGCATTTGGAGTTTAGTAAAGAACCCCCTTACTGTTAAAGTGGTTGCTTGGTTACCTGTAACCTCACCAGCCACTTGCTAAATAGGACCCTACATACAGTATTTCATAAAAAGCATAAGCTTTCTAATCAATATGATGGCATTCATATGCAAAAGTCCTGATCCCTAGTACAGCATTAGTCCTCTTCAGCCTTACTACAGTCCACCGGCTTCTGTCTCCATTTCGGGATAGTTTGGTATCAGCGTGGGCTGCTTAAAGTGGTTGTTCCAACACTTTTTTTCAGTTCAGTTGTTTTCAGAAAGTTTGATAGAAATAAAGAATTTTTCCAATTATTTTATATATGTGACCACTTTTCTAATATTGAAACGGAAAGTTTAATTTTTTTACCTTCTTTTGTCTTTCTAAAGCAGCTTGGGCAAATCTGTAAACTGTTTTAAATTGATACATTTAGTTGATAAATTTCTTATCTTGAGCCTGTCCTGCAGCGGGTCGGTTACCCTCGTGTTACCCGTAAAAAAATCGGCCACCCTGTGGAATGAGGGGAGGATTATCAGGTGCGGGTATAGATGCGGGTTGTGGGTTGGGTTGCCAGTCTCATCTAAATTTAATATCTTATGTACTGTTGTCCATATTTTACTCCTAAAGTTTTACAAAACTTGTTTCTGTCCCGCCCACTTTTGATGATGTCACTTCCAGTTTGCAGCAACATCACTTCCTGTTTGATGGTGGTTGGCAGGTTGCGGGATGGGTTGCGGATTAGGCAGATGGGACGGGACGGGTCCTGGTCTTAGAAATTGGTTCTGCGCAGGAGACTATCCTGAGCAGAATCACTGAGTTTCATTAAGGGAAGCTGTTAAATTGATATAATAGTTGCTAATATTGCTGACAAATGTATCAACTAATGTAGCAACTAAATTGTAACAGTTCAGACTCTGCACCTGTCAGACTTGAAGACCAGAGACAGGAACATTAAACTTTGAACTTCAATTTTGGAAAAAAAAAAATCTGTATTTCTACAACAATCTGAAAACAACTGAACTGAAAAAAAAGTGAAGGTGAACATCCCCTTTGATGATACTTCTGTTATATTGTATAATGAAATAAGGAGATATGTCTTTTTAATCTAATTGAATCTGTCCCAAAGTGTAGAGTCTGTGGCCTATACTTATTAAAAGACCTCTCCTTTTCCTGTTATAAAATAGGGTACTGCAAATGGATCACATGCTTCATTTAAGGGTATTGAGACCCTGAGGTAGATCGAGGGTTCACTTTGCATGTAGCGTCAATAGATGCAGAGCATTTGCAGAACCTGGCGCAGATGTCACTCGCAAGCTGAACATCAGAAATGCTTGATGGACTTCTGCTCAAATGAGTACCATTTGTGATAAAATGCGCGTACATTTGCGGTAGTTTTGGTACAGTTGCGGTAGTTTTGGCAAGTTGGGTGCAATTGCCCCTTTGTGACTATAATGACATTGGAATTGCAGGACACAACACTACAGTGTGGAAAAAAATATAAAGATTACAGTCTGTACCTGCCAGTAATTACAGGGTTCATGTGTGCCAATCTGTGTGGTTTTGTATTAATGGCTGAAGCGACACCACAAGTTGCCAATACACGGCTATCTTTCTCAATAACACTAAACAGCTTTTTTCTTTTATTGGTTTTCATTCTTTGCCCTTGCCCTTGTGTTTGTAAAAGGTATTTGAGCTTCCCATGTATACTGTATGTATTGTGTTGGGGATATCCTTAATTGAGAAAGATCTGGGGATTTTTGTGGATAACAAACTGTGTGACTCTAGGCAGTGCCATTCAGTGTCTTCCAAAGAAAATAAAGTACTGTCTTGCATAAAAAGGGCATTTATTCAAGAGATGAAAATTTGAGATGAATATTTTTTTCTCATTGTAGGTCCCTGGTAAGGCTTCACCTTGAGTATGCAGTGTAATTGTGGGTTCCTTAAAGTCTTTAGTGGGGTAATTATTTTAGGGCTATGGCTACCCATGGATGACAAATCTCCTGAAAATGCCTTTCCCCTTACTATTCTACAGATCAATGGTAATGCTAAATTACTGCAGTGTCTTACATGTGTCTATTGTCAGGTAAGTAATGGAAAAGGCATTTTTGGGGAAATTTGTTGCTCATCGGAAATCTTAATCTTTGTTTGTCTCTGCCCTTTATTGGAATTGTAGCTGAAGCTGAAGAATGAGGCAAACCAGAAAGACATATAGTAAAACAAATACCAAAGAATAGAATCTGAAGACCAATTGCAAACTGTCTTAAGGTGGCCATACACGGGCCAATAAAAGCTGCCGACAGACTGTGTCGGCAGCTTATTGGCCCGTGTATGGGGGCCCCCGACGGGCTTCCCCGATCGAGATCTGGCCGAAAGTCGGCCAGATCTCGATCGGATGGGTTTAAAAACCCCGTCGGATCGCGGCCGCATCTGTTCGTTGATGCGGTCCCGCGATCCGACCAGCCGTTTGTGAATGGTAGGATCCGATCGTTGGGCCCTAGGGCCCACGATCGGATCTGCCCGATATTGCCCACCTCAAGGTGGGCATATCGGAGGGAGATCCGCTCGTTTGGCGACATCGCCAAACGAGCGGATCTATCCGTGTTTGGCCACCTTTAGAATATCATTATCTATGTTATGTTTAAAGTTAATTAAAATTAACTTCCCGTTTCAGTTTGTGTCCACAAAGTTGATACTAGCAAAGAGACAGCTTTTCTATTTGGATGCTGAAAATAAGCAGAATTGAAAGGCTGGTACAGGTATGGGACCTGTTATCCAGAATGCTTGGGACCATGGATAAGGGATTTTTCAGTAATTTGGATCTCCACACTTTTAAGTTTAATAAAAAAGAATTTAACCATTAAATAAACCCAAAAGGATAGTTTGCCTACAATATTAAATCACTGTTATTATGAAGAAAAGGGAAATAATTGTAAAATAATTGGATTATCTATTAATATGGAGTCCGTGGAAGACGGCCTTCCCCCAATTCTGGATATCTGCTTTCTGGATAACAGAATACCTGTAATTCAGAAAGCATATACTGTAAATGAAATGATATAATGTGATGATAATGAAGACTGAGTTTTTTATGGCCAAAACTGTCAAATTAGACAAGGGAATTGTTAAAATTCGATTTGGGTTTTTATAAAAACTTGAATTAAATTTTCAAAATTTATCATACACTGGCCATTTAAGAATTTGAATTTGACTATTCACCACAAATTGACGTCCTGGGATCAATTTGGAGTTGTTTGCAGCCTTCTTGAGGTTTTAGCCATAAAAAACTCGAATCGAGTTTTAAAACTCAAATTTGAATTCGATTCAAATCCAATTCGAATATTCAGGTTAATCTTATTCACCCAAGTTTAACAATATTTAATTGAATAATACATTTCGGTTGGTCGAATTTAGAGTATGAGGGAGTTTATGAGAGTTTAAAAAAACTCCCATTAACTCGAAATTCGACCCTTGATATATCTGCCCCTCAGTGTTATTATAAAGAATTAGACAATTTTCCTGGTAGCAAATGCAGAATCCACTAACAATAAGGAGTTAATTGTCAGTTTTATCATTCAGAGCCGAGGAAGGAAATAGTCAGCTCAATCCTCATAAATTTATGAATTTAAGAAATGATGAAAATCAGTTTGTCATCTTTGCAGAGAAAAACAAAAAGCTTAAGTTTCTAAACCACCCCATAGCACGACTGACCAAGGAAACCATCCAATTGGCATACATTAAAGTGATACTGACACCAAAATAATTCTTATTAAAATATGAATCTACAGCCAATCCTACCAATGGGTCATATTGACCATTTTTTCCTGAAAGTTCAGTTTCTCTAAGTATTTCCTATTAAAGATCCTGGACCCGACTCTCTGGCTGTAGTTCTCAAGCTTTTTGTCAAAAGTGAAGCTAGGTGATGTCATAACTTTCCCTTACTTTGAGCCTTTTCCTCTCTGGACCTTCTTAAAGGGGTTGGTCACCTTTCAGTTAACTTTTAGTATGATGTAGAGAGTGATATTCTGAGACAATTTGCAATTGGTTTTCATTTTTTATTGTTTGTGATTTTTTTAGTTATTTAGCTTTTTATCCAGCAGCTCTCTAGTTTGTAGTTGCAGCAATCTGGTTACTAGGGACTAAATTATCATGCGCCGATTTGAATAAGAGACTGGAATATGAATAGGAGAGGGACTGAATAGAAAAAGGGGTCATTGATTCGATTTGAAAGCTGGAAAGAGTTAGAAGTAATTAAAATAATTAAATAATTAAAAAAAAAAAGTAAAAAGTAAAAGTTGCTTAGAATTGACAATTCTATAACATAATAAAAGTTACGTTAAAGGTGAACCACCCCTTTAATACTGTTGAATGTTTTTCATACCTGTCTGTGAGTATTTTACTTCAGCTTGCCATTTCCTATCCTCATTGCCAGCTTCAATGGGCCCTCCCCACCTCTCTGTCTCTATATCACTCTCTCCCTTCCCCACACAGCAAACTCAAGAGCAGACAGGCATTAGCGTTCGTTGCCTGCCTGCTTCAATGGCCACTCTCAGTGTCCCTCTCCCCCCTACACACAGAACTAAATACTTTCCATTGCCTGCCTGCTTCAATGAGTCACACACACAGCTGAGTTCAGATAAATATTGTGGTAGAGTGACTAGGAAAAGGAGGAAAAAGGTCACTCTAGCCTTTAATTTCTCCCCAGGTACTGAGATAGGCTCCAGGAAGGGAGTTATGAAACAGAGAATCAGTGCTCTGTTTAAAGACTTTAGTAGCCAGGGACTCCATTCTGCAGATCCAGTCCAGAGATTGGAGTTCACCTTCCACAGGAAAGCTGTCCTGTGGAAAGGCTATTTAAAGTTAATTGGAATGGGAGAGTGTATCTCTCATTAGGGCACAGCAGGTAGGAGACCTGGCTGTGTGAGGAACTCCCAGAGGAGCTGGGAGTGCCGCCTGATCCTGCATGAAGCAGAGGGAGCCCGTGGCTGTGACTAAGAGCCAGATTTTGTTGTCTGTATGGGACATTGGGACATTGAGGAAAAGCCAGGAGGTTAAGAAGTTCACTCAAAGACTGTGAGTACAAGGGTGAGCCACAACAATTGCTTTGTTTGCTGGCAGTCCACAAGGGTCCCAGTCTAGTCAGGGACTGCTCCAAAGCTGGAAGGTAGTGCCCAATGGGCTAGGTTTTATTTTATGATTTGTGTGATTGATAATATGGTCACCCCTGTGTTTGTGGACAATACACTGTTTGTTTAAAGTTGGAAAATAAACCTGTGTTTTCCTTGAAGAAGCTGTGTCCCTGTCTTTATGCTTCTTTTTCCTATGCTGCCTGCTCACCATTGACTAATCCCCCTAAAAGTTACGTGTTCAAGCCGCCAGCTTGCCACAATATGTATATATATAGTTTTAAGCAAAATCCACTGGCACATTTCACTACATACCCCCCAACATTTGAAAAGAGTGATGAAAGCTTGTGCCACACACTGCATGGCGACATTTGCCAATGCCCCCTAACTATAATGTCCATTTTACAAAATGTGGCAGGTTATGAAAGTTTGGACACATTTCTGGCAATGTCTAGCGCAATGTTACAAAAGTATCTAGGTGCAGTTTTAATTAAGTTTCAGAAACTTTGTATCTTTTCATGGCATCAATGCAGGAGATCAAAGATAAAGTTAGGACATTTCAGTAAGAAACCCGTGACTTGCAGGATGAACTGTCAAAATCAGGACTGTCCCACAGAAAACAGGACAGTTGGGAGGGATGTATTAGGATAGAGGATAAGATGTCAGCACTCACCAGCTGGATTCAATTTAGGAAAGGTGCATGTCTCTGGCAGCCACTTCCACCCAAACTTAAGGCACAATTTTCAATTAGACAGCACCAAACAAGGAAGTTTCTTTAAAAGGCCTTTATTAAAAAAAAAAGGGCTTTTCTTGGACAGATATATAGCGACTTTTCAGGCTAGCAACAGCCTTTCCTCAAGGGATGTTTCCACTTTATGGGCTGAAGTTGCTATTGTTTGCATGGATAACATTTGTAGAGCTGATACATTGAGTAACTCAAAAACATTTATTCAACACTGCAGAGTAGGCATCTTATGGAGGAATGTAATAAAATTTGCAATGAGCAAAAAATTTGCACAGATAAGAATAAAAATTCACATTTCGCAATGTAATACAGTTCCTTAAACTATTCCTTGGGAATGTAATAAAAGTCGCAAAGAGCAAAGCAATTTGCACCAATAAGAATAAAAATCCACATCTTGCAATGTAATATTGTTCCTTAAAATTTTTAATTGCGCATTGCAAATTTTAATTGTGCACTCTTTAAGAAGTGCTTGAAGGTGTCCTAATCTTGGCAATGCAATAACGGGGAAATGTAATAAAAATGGAAAAACTATTCGCAATAGGAAAAGTTATGCCCTTGCGTGAACAAATTTATATTAAATTCATGAAAAGCAAAATTTGTTCACGCAAAGGTATAACTTTTTGCTTTGCGAATAGTTTTTCCGTTACTGACTTTTATTACATTCCCCAGTTATTGCATTGCCAATTTTAATTGCTCTTTGCCCACTTTTGAGAAGTGCCTTAATCTTTTGGAGCAAACATATTTTTTTCAGTAAGAAGTTTTCTTACATTCACTGCGCACTGGTGCAAACTATAAAATTCGCAAACCTTCTTCTCTTGTCGGAAGTGGTCGCTAAACAGTTTCCAGGTTCACAAAAACTATATAACTATATAAATTTTGCGCAAAGGAAAATTTGTTCGCACAGAGGCATAACTTTTCGCATTGTGAATATTTTTTCCGTTACCAACGTTTATTACATGCCCCCATTAGTCTCTTGGGAAGCTTCCTTTGGCAGGAAAATGATCTGCGGGTTTGATAGCTAGAGAACCTGTCTTTACTCTGTGACTCTCATGATTGCTCTTAGGCCCTTCAGCAGCGAAATAATTTTAATTGATGTAGAGCATGCAGTGAATATTAGCAGCAGAGAAATAGACCATTTAAAAGTCTTGAAAAATAAAGTTGCTACAAAGACGAAAGACCTCTGTAAAACCAGCCCTCTCAGCCGTTTTATAATGCCATTAATTGGAACTAAAAGCTTAGAACCTGCCCATGGCATTCTGGAACGTATCTGCCAACATATATATATTGTCTATACCCTGAAGAATGTATTGTTGTTTTGCTTTCTCTTCAGTAAAGCAAATAAAATTGCATGGTTAGTTTTGGAGGAATTTGTCACATTAAACAACTAGAAAAATAGCTGTATATTATTATAAAACTAAGCTAATTTACTAAATGTTACTAAAAAGTAAAAAGGATAGACTTTCATCTTAAAATAGTTATATGCTATACACCTTTTATGTCTTTGCAGATCTTAAAGCCATTTAAAAATAGAAACAATGTTATTAAGATAAATAAGCATTAATATAAGGATTAGCAAGGAAAAGAAAACCACTTCATGGTATTAGTGCCCTTCCTCACCTAAATGCCATAACATCATAACGTTATGTAGTCTAGTATTGGAAGGACACGGTAATTTTGAAAGAAGGAAAGGGTCACAATCCAGGGTGAAGTTACATTTCTGTGAAATTGTTTCATAGGCTTCAGCCCCATATGTCAGACTGTTCTTACAATAGAACTACTTTAGAATCCAACTGTTTCCTTATAATGCACAGTGAAGAAATGTAGGATTCAGCCTTACCTTGAACATTCTTTGCATGGAACGAATTGTTGCTAGTTTATTGCTGAATCTTAAGACTATGAACACGGACTATAAATTCATAGTAATGACTAAGGTGTGTGTGTGTGTGTGGGCAGCTATCTAAATTCTTTATACATGATCCTGAGCTTTCAAAAAACAGCCAGCACAGCATCCTGCAGACAGCTATTTTTTCAGTAATTCAATACGGCACCGTTTCTCTTATTTCTCCTGCAGGCTGCTGTTCTCATACCTACCAATAGGGACCCATTTGATTAACATGCCCCTTTAGCTTTACATCCCTACCCTTCCTCTTTTTCGCTAGTTGCTGGGCGAAAGCCCTTGTATCTAGTTTATATTTACATAACCAGTGTTATTGGTCAAGAGGTGTAATGACCACTTCCTATCACACTTCCATATACAGTAGTGTTTGGAAAGGGATGGCTCTTTCTCTTTGGCTGCTGGTATCCTTATCTATTGGATGTTCCCATTGAGCCTGGGTACAACACCAAGGCCCAGTAAAGCCATTGCCCTAAAGGGACATTACCATTAGTGTCGGGGACCAGGGAACCGGGAAACCAGGTTAGCTAGAGACAGTTTATATCTGTTATAGACTCTCTAGGAGACTCTCTAAGTTGGAGAGTTTAGATAGCAAGGCAGCTTTGTGCTCCATCAAGGATCTGTAGCAGGGAGTAGCTTCCCAAAACTTCTTGATTGCCTTCAGGGAAGGGACCACAGTGCTCAGGCTTAGACTCCTTCTCCCTGACCACTCCGCTGGGTGGGATCCGGACGACTTCAAGGTACATCTGCCGGGGATTCCATATTACTACTTAACTACAATTCCTTCTGGGAGTCACATTCCTCAGCTGTGTCATCCACCTGTTCTAGCCTATGCTTTTACATCTGCCTATACCTCTTGTGACTGTAAGTAAACCTGAGGACATTTGTCTTGTTCAAATAAAATGTTGCACTTTTGTTTCATGTTAAGAATCTCCTGGTGTCCACCTTTTCCTATTTTTACTGTAGCCTGAGAGTTGTAGTTACACTACATCCTGTCTGAAATCTTCCACTTAGCCAAGGCCCTAGCCCAAAGTGTTGAGTCACGTGTAACCCATGCTACTATCAGTAGCTGGACATTAACTCCTTTTTTGGTCTGCCTAGCTAAATTAGCGTTATACTAAAAATAGGCACATAGGAGCATTTTGAATTGCACAATGCTAATCCTACTCCAGCCTTTGGATCATCTGCATATGTTAAAGGGTGTCTGGTTTGTCAGGATCAATACCACCCAATATGTGTGTCTATGTGGATAATGTTTCCACTGCCTCTTGCTGTAATTAATGTTTTTTGGATATCATTAAACTCTGACTCTCACTGTATAATGTATTTAAGACATAGGTATTTTGTTCTTGGAAGTCAATTTATTATTTACATAGTGTAGTGTATATATGACTCATGCCACACCCTATTGACATAAAATGAAACTGTCTGGCACAGTGAGCATAGGCCGCTCTTATCCTGAAAGCACATTCGAGCATTTTAATAACCACCTGTACTAGCAGTGTTAAGCTTCCCCATCTCCCGACCTGCCACTAACCATTCAGATCAAATAAAGTACAAAAGAACAGATCAGCCGACGTTCTGCCCCTGACAGCAATCGTATGAAAGTTATGTCCGACCAAAGCTAGTGACAGTCTCCCTCTGAAAATCGTACGATCGCCAATATATGCAGAGATATTACCCGCAGCCGACAGAAATCTTTCAACCTGTCCGATTGTCCAAACGACCGATCTCCGCTGGATGAAAAATGTCGGGACTCTCCACACGGTCCAAAAATCGAAGAATCCTCGATTCGTACGATCTGATCTTTGCATCTATGGCCAGCTTTAGCCAGTTCCTATCTGGCAGAGGTCAGTGACAACAAAAATGCCCTGTAAGTTACTACTTTTATAATAATATTAAATGAAAAGCACTTTCATCTGCCACCACTCTATGCATGTCAGCCATGGCATTTTTGATATTATTAGAAGATCTGATATATTGACCATGTTTTGACCCCAAGTTCAAAAGACAAGGGGAGGTGCAGGGCTTTGGAGAATCCAAAATTATATGCATCGTCTGGCCATAGCCTTAGCAAAACAAATTGAATTGGACCCATATATGATTTGAGATTAAAAAGTATTCAAATTTGTATTTCTCTTCTGTTTTAAGAAAGAAGCCAGAACACTTAGGGGGTTATTTACTAAAACTCACATTTTTCTTCTCTGGTTTTTTGGTGCAAAAACTTTTGTGAAAAAAAAATTCAAATTTTTCAAGATCTATTATACCTCGATGCTGCAAAAAGTCAGAATCCGAAAATCTGCCATCTCAAACCTGTCAAGGTTTTCACCCCGATCTGATTTATTTGAGTTATTTTCATGATAAATAAGGCAAAATCGTGGATGGGAGTTTGGTCAAGCTTTGTTTAATAAAAAAAACTAGATAAATTTAGATTTTAGTAAATAACCCCTTAGGCTAAGAAAAGAAAGGGTTAAGGTCAATTGTATGCAGCATCTCTGCAACAAAATCCTTCTCAAACAGGAAGATTTAATTTTCAAGAGGGAGATAGAAGGGGAAAAAAGCAAGAGATTTCATGAGAACAGTTTTTGCCATTTACAAATCCTCTTGAAAAAGGTCACCATTGTCTTGGAATCTTTTTATTAAAACAGAAAAATAGCTCGTAAAATGTCAAGCCTTTTTAGTCTGCATATTTAAACACACAACAGGTATGAGAAATCACTGGAAATTCATCTGGGTGTCTCTCATGAATAAGTTTCTTTAACAAGTCAGACTTGTTACAAAGTTTTCTTGATCTTAATTGTATTAATTATTTGTGGTATTTGTGCCCTGTCCTGGAACATGACAACATTATTTATTCATTATGGCCTATTAACTTAGCCTTTTGACTGGATATCGCACAATATGCAACACATTCATAGCTAGCAAATGGCACACACATCTCTCAGAGAAAGAACCAGAGGGACATGCCTTAAAAAATGATTGTAGTTTAGGATATATAAGTATAAAACTGATGGATACATTGAATTCATGAAAACGTTTCATTTTTTAAAGGTGGCAAAACGGAAGCCTATTAGAAACATGCACTACAGGTCTATCGTGATTAGTGATGCGACAAACCCTGATTTTTAGGGTTCAGTCGAATCCCAGAATCTAGGGTTACGGATTTGGTAGAATATCTAACCGAATCCAGACCATTTATTTGCACTGTAAAAGCCGGAGCACGGGCGGAAAAACCTGATGCTGATTTTGTACAGTACAGTTGATAAATGTAAGGTCATGCACCTGGGATGTAAAAATATCCAAGCCACCTATACCCTTAATGGGACTGCACTAGGCAAACCCATTATGGAAAAGGACCTTGGAGTCCTTGTAGATGATAAACTTGGCTATAGCAAGCAATGCCAGTCGGCAGCATCAAGGGCAAATAAGGTCTTGAGCTGTATTAAAAGGGGCATAGAGTCAAGGGAGGATCATTCTTCCACTGTATAGAGCACTTGTAAGGCCCCATCTAGAATATGCCATACAGTTTTGGTCTCCATCACTCAAACAGGACATTATTGTATTAGAGAGGGTACAGAGAAGGGCAACTAAGCTGTGTAACCGTTTGAGGTCACAGGGTCGTCGTCTCCTGGGGGTAGACGGGTGCACAGCAGTATTGGAGTCCACGCAAAACAACACAAAAACTGGTTGGTAATGTGCAACTGGCCGCAACCAGTTTTATTTGTCTGGCTGGCAGGAAGACAGGAATCAAAACAAACAAAAATGAAAATAAAACCTTGCCTGTCCGGCACTAACTAAACAATTAGCTCCTAACTAACTAGGTGAGGATCTAACATCCAGCACCTAACAGAAAACAGTATTTGTGGCACAGCACGTACTCACATGAATCTGACTCTCTCACACAGGACTGCACTGCCTGCTCTTTTCCCCAGGATTGAGAGAGAGACACACACAATCCCTTCCCTACTTAAGGAAAGAGAACACCTGTTCCTCTCTCAGGTGTTGGGCAAAACCCGGACCATCCATCTGGAATCGGATCCCGCTCAACACTCTTGTAAACTGGGTCATTTTTCCGGCTATTACAGCTAGCCACAGACCCGTGAAAAAATGTACATTTACTTGGTTGCTTAAAAACAGTATGACAGAAATCTGGATGATACATACACCCCTTCAACCAATTTCCCAGCATTTCTGTTACAGCTGGTAAAAGGTACTGAATATTTTAGCTATGAGGAAAGACTGGTCAAATTGGGGATGTACACGCTGGAGAAGAGGTACTTAAGGGGTGATATGATGACTATGTATAAATATATAAGGGGATCATATAATAATCTCTCTAATGCTTTATTTACCAGTAGGTCTTTCCAGCTGACACAAGGTCACCCATTACGATTAGAAGAAAAGAGGTTCCGCCTAAATATTCCGAAGGGGTTTTTTACAGTGAGAGCCGTGAAGATGTGGAATTCTCTCCCTGAATCAGTTGTACAGGCTGATACACTAGATAGCTTTAAGAATGGGTTGGATACCTTTTTAGCAGGTAAGGGAATACAGGGTTATGGGTAATAGCTCATAGTCCAAGTTGATCCAGGGACTAGTCCGAAAAAAAAAAACGGTTCAACTCGATGGACATGTCTTTTTTCAACCTTACTTACTATGTTACTATGTTACAGTTATATAGGGTTTGGATTGAGTTTGGCCAGACCCATGGATTCGCCCGAATCATAATAAAAATTGCTCGGATTTGGCCAAATCCCAAACCAATTCCAGCATTTGTGCATCCCTAATTGTGATGGCAGGTATCTGAAAGCTAAATGCTTTAATTATAAATAAGAATAAAGTGTCATAAAATTGCTGACCAATCTAAGGAAATAAAACAGCACTGCTCTGCTTGAGAATGAATATGAAGGCAATACTTCAGGAAAATGAACAATGAGAATTTCTGATTTTGGTAAAAAAGTACAAATTAATAGGCATTTAATTGCAGTGATGCCTGAGATATTACAGTGCTTATAGCTGATGATTAGAATCGGGAATGGTGAGGAATATGTTTAATAAAGGTTGCCATGATGATTAATGGAGCCTGTGTCTTGATATAGGCTATTAATTTTTTGATGTCAGAAGACGAATATGCTGAGTTACTCTGCTCTTGTTTTTATAAGTTTCATATTACGGTTAGGGTAGACTTCTCAAGAGTGAGTTTTTAACATTTTCTGTTACAGCTTTTAAGATTTTACAGAAATTGGAAAGATTTGTTTCATCTGGCAACAGATAGATGCAAGAACAATCTAAGAACCTCCCTGTGGTTTATTACTATTAGTGCCGATTACAGTCATAAATACAGAGTTCCACAACAGTGTCATCTCCCTTTAGATGTGCTTTTATTTAGCCTGCTGGCCATTTTTTTTTTTTACATTTCTAATGAATCTTACATATGCAATGTTTATAAACAACTTTTATTAGAAAATAAAAATAAGAAAATGAGCAACTAGCAACAAATCCGTATGATTTTTTAGAGAAAGAATGTTAAAGGACCTTATAAGAGACACTTAGGGGCAGACTAATCGAAGGTCAAGGTGAAATTTTGGATGAAAAAAATTAGAATTTCAAGCTATTTTTGTGTACTTCAACTACCGAATAGTCCAAATTCGATTTGAATTTGAAAAAGATTCGAAAATTCGAATATCGAAATTTATCATGTACTGGCTCTATAAAAATTCAACTTCAACCATTCGCCATCTAAAACCTGCCGAATTGCTGTTTTAGCCTATTGGGGACCTCCTAGAACCTATTTGGAGTCAATGGTGGACTTTGAAAAACTTCTAATCGAATTTGATCGAATACTAACCTATTCGATTGAAAACAGACCTATTCGACCAAAAAAAACTTTTAACTTAATTTCGGGTTGGTCTTTTTGAATTCGAATTTCGAAGTTTTTTCAATTCGAAATTCGACCCTTGATAAATAAGCCCCTTATTATTTGCAGGGCAAGGTGCAAAGTGCAAAAGAATGAGCACAATGCCTTACACATATAAGAATTGCCACATCCTTTTGCTCTGTTCCCCTCTCATCCAATGCATGACTTCGTTTGGGCCCCTGTGCTTTTTGTATATTTGGGGTGAGGTGCAGCGTACAGCTAGACTCTGGATGGAAGTGCCCTTTGAATGGTGGTTTTGAGTCCCTGTAGACCCTACAGTTATTATTACTTTTGGATAGGGATGCACCGCATCCACTATTTTGGATTCGGCTGAACCCCCGAATTCTTCGCGAAAGATTCGGCCAAATACTGAACCGAATCTGAATCCTAATTTACATATGCTAATTAGGGGTAGGAAGGGGAAAACATTTTTTACTTCCTTGTTTTGTGACATTTGCAAATTAGGATTCGGATTTGGTTTGGCCGGGCAGAGGGATTCTCTGCCTGAATCCTGGATTCGTGGATGAATTTTTCCACAATTGGGGCAGATTTATCAAAATATATATATATTTTTTTTATATATTTATGCAGCAATCCGTGTTAAAGTGAATTAATTGAACGTGAACGAGTGAAGCAGTATACAACAACTGCAGAGATCAGTGTTTAAATTAAGTGACTGTTAGGCCATTTCTTCAAGAAGCTCAAGGTGGCTCAAGGTGGCTAATGAGTTATGTTTACATGTTGTTGTTGTTGTTCTCTTTAGCTTCAGCTTCTTGGCTGACTTTCACATTAGCATCCAAATTTGCTAAATATCAAGTAGAATCCATTCCTCCAGAGTGTTGAGCCGGCACTCTCTGGTTTGTCTGTATTAAGAGATGGGAATGCTAGGAGACAGGACTTCCTTGAGAAGGTTCTGCCTGGGAAGATGATTTGGAATCTGGCCATGTGGGATGGCTGATTGAGACCGTTGGTCTCTGTGATGAACTGGTAGCTATAGTATGCTAACTTTATCATGTGCCACTATCTGTGAGAAGGTCCTGGGGTATTTAAAGGGGAAATATTGCAACAATTATTTTAATGAATCATTGAATCAAGTTATTCAATTCTACTCCTACAGTTAAATTTCCCAATATATACAGTATCTTCTCTCACATGGCATTTGTCTTTTTTTATATGCAACGTATTAGTGAGTACTTTTCTGCAGTACATATATATGCTGAGACATGTTAGCTCTGCGCAAACTGATAAATTATTTATTCCCCTCAATAGTAACATGCTAAATACAGACATTAGAGTAGTATTTTACAGTGGCATTAAATTTGATTGAGAAACTCTTACCCTCAGTACAAAAGCAAAATCGAAAACTTCCTGATGTTAAGGGTATAGTTCAGTAAATAAATAGAACCATTAATATTTAATGAATGAGTAGCTGTATTCATTCATAAATGATGAGCCAATCACAGCCTGACTTAATTATATATTTGCTTGGAACACAGGTCTCAGTTCGGTAAAGCAGGTCAGTAAAAGCTCTTACTGGCTGACTTCTCTTTAAGCCTTTTTTTATTAGCCAAGTGTTTTTTTTTCTTTTATACTAAAAGCAAGGATTTTATTGACTATACTAACACTTCATTATGATGTAAGAATGCAACAAATCCAGGATTCGGTTCGGGATTCGACCAGTATTCTGCCTTTTTTAGCAGGATTCTGATTCCTAATTTGCATATGTAAATTAGGGGGCAGGAAGGGAAATCACATGACACATCACAAAACAAGGAAGTAAAAAAAAAAAGTCCCACTTTTTCATTTCCTGCCCCTAATTGTTTTATGCAAATTAGAATTTGGGTTCGGTATTCAGCCAAATCTTTCACTAAGGGTTTGGGGATTCAGCCGAATCCCTAATAGTGGATTTGATGCATCCCTATTTTGATGTATTGTATTGGAGGGATTTGTTAATTAGGCTACTTTTATTAATAAACCTTAAATAGCTTCATAGGGTTTCATAGTTTCACAGGGTATCATACAGTAGTTGATTGTGAAATAGCATAGTAGCTATGAGGAACAACTGAATTTACATCTGAAATAAACACAGTTACTTCTGTTTATCATAACAACAGAATTGCCAGCTATAACCAGAATCAATTTGAATCAATTTCTGGCATTTTACACAGTAACATTAAGTTATATAATAGGAAAATGGAATAAAAGCCAGCAGGGTAGCTGTTTAATTAGCTTCACAGGAAGGCCCCAAAATCCGATTACTCCCTGAATGAATTACTGCTGATTGTTCCAACAAGTCATAATTAAACATTCCCTCTTTTACTAAAAAGGCATCCAATATACTTTTGAACTGCACTTATTAATCTTTCTTTGCTACCTATCTGGGTAGGTTTGATAAACTGACTACACTTAGGGTTTGTACTTGTACTTTTCCTAAGTGCACTTCACCATAGTTAAAAGAACATTCCCCTCCAGGCATATTAAATGAACCAAAAATGTATTTATTAACTCATGTTAAAGGAAAACTATACCCCCTAAACAATGTAGGTCTCTATTAAAAGATACTGAGTAAAACAGCTCATGTGTAAAACCCTGCTTCATGTAAATGAACCATTATCATAATAATATACTTTTTTAGTAGTTTGTGCCATTGGGTAATCATAAATAGAAAATTGCCATTTTAAAAAATAAGGGCCGCCCCCTGAGATCGTAAGATTCACTGTGCACACATACAAACCACATGTAAGGTCACATGAGCCAATTAACAGACAAATTTCTGCCTTTTGCTTCCTCACTTCTTCCAGTTACAGTTAGTGTTGTAGTATTTCTGGTCAGGTGATCTCTGAGGCAGCACAGATAGAGTCACGAAATGGTGGTTCAAGGCAAGAGATGTAAAAGGGCAATATTTATGAAAATATATATTCCAGTTTGGTAAGATTCTTTAATATGTCATTCAATTTGATATAAACTATCTGTTGCTTAAGTATTCATTTTGGGGTTATAGTTTTCCTTTAAATTAGGGAGGGAGGAGCATCAGTTGCAACGCCAGCACTGGTCACACGGTAGCATTATTATGTCACATCGCTCCTTCATTTTTCGCTCAACAGCAAGTGGTAGGAGAGATGCAAATTAGTTTAGGAGACACAGACATGTTAAATTTAATTCCTTTACTGCCCAAATTTACGGTATTTGCATTCCCCAAGCACACCAGGAGTCCTGTATAACAACCCCCAATCCCAGACACCTCTTGTCACAAACAGAAATGCCATCATCTGGCCAACACTTGAGATTTTTTAATGCACATACATTACACATTTACAATAAATTACCATATCTGTTGGGAAATGTTTTAGAATATCTATATCCAGTACAATCAACATAGGGTCTCTGACCCCATGCTGGGTATTCTAAACAGATTATGCTGATTGAAGGAAGATTCCAGGGTATTTCACTCCAGAAAGGTTTTTGTACAAGTCACTCTGAATTGAAAAAGCCAGTCGGATGATCATGAAGAGAATTGATTTGACTTATTACTATACAGATACCATGACCTGGATGGATGAGAACCTTCACATGCCTTTATAAAGAGTCTTATTGCATTTTTGATTATATAATCTTTTAATCAATCATTTATGCATATCTACAATTTTCCTGTAACATACCCTGGTGGTCTAGCGGGGACTAGTCCTCTTCGTTTGGCGCTGGATTCCTCTATGGCGTGTCCGCTCGCTTCTGGGTTTGTGCTGGCGGCGTGTGACGTCATCACACTGTGGCGTGAAATTCAAACATATTTCAAGGGGCTTTGGGCCAGTAATCATTGCCCGTTGTTAGGTCTAACTTGTAAGTTCATGGGTGCTATTCTTGTCCTGTTTGATTCCTGTTTTGACCCTTGCCTGCCTGACAACTCTGAACTCTACCAATCCTGAACCTTGCGTGCCTGACAATCTTGATTCTACTGGTATTGACCCTTGCCTGCCTGACTATCCGTTGAACGTTACCTGTACTGACCCTGGCCTGATTGACCCCGCTTGTACTTTGCCTGTACAGACCTCAGCCTGTCCGACTACGCTTTTCGTCTATTCCATCCAAAATCTTGGTAATGACCATGCCCCTTTGCCTGTCCAGAACTCTTGCTTTGCTCCTCTCTTATTAAGACCTGGCGGCATCTGAGTAGCTGAGGGCTCCTTCTGTGGCCAAAGGCGGCTGCTACAGGCGGAAGCAGAGCCGCGACCAGGGAGCTTAGCACTTGTTCTGGATTTAGGGAGCTGATCGTGACATTTCCTAGTACATGTATGGGATCTGTTTTGACTGTTTTGTCATGTAGCAACAACATTTTCTGCTGTCAGTGATGGATTGGACCCCAGGGGTTCTTTACAATGATACACGCCTTTGGAATATTAATTTGCAAGAGATGCCCTTCAGATGGTACTCCTTCCTCCTTCACCATTACCTTACTTAGGATCTTAGGCAAGAGAAAAAACGTTGGAAGAATTTAGAAATTTTTTTATATAGATTTTGTCTATATGAAACATATCAGCATATTGTATAACACAAGGAAACATACATTTTGAAGAAATCTAAAAATACACAAATAGGATATAGAAAAGGGAATACTGATGTGTCTATATAATGAAAAGATACCCAGGTTTCATCCTGTCCTGAAGAATAGAAACAAAAAGTCAGTGGAATGACACAATGAAAAATACAGTACACAAATTGGTAAAATAATCAAATCATTATTACCATTTGCTTAAATACAAATAATCAATTAAATGCTCATTGATGAAGGCCAGGTTGCTGGATGTGTGCGCTGTTCAAGCTTTAAATATATGGACCATTTAGAAATACAGGATGATTTCAGCACTGCGGGCGCTCAGCCAGTAAAAATAGGAGGCATATGTTGCTTCATCCAATGTGGCTTTATTAAAGCAAATAGCGTGACATACAGTGGCAGACAATAGTGCAGATCAGCCTATGCGTTTCGTGCCCAGAACCATCGGCACTTCATCATGAGCTCTGATGAAGTGCCGGTAGTTCTGGGCACGAAACGCGTTTTTCGCGTGCTTCGAAGACGCTGAACTAGTGAGCTCCGCTTCCTACATTTTCCTTATTATTTGTTTCTCATTTAGATGTACATCTGATGTTTCTTTGGTCATATATTTTATAATTTATTGTGAAAATATTGTCTCATCCTGTATACTGTACTTTATTCAGTGAAAGTGTTCTTCAGTCGCTTCATTCTGTGGTTCATATTTCTAGCTTGCCAGCGGCCCTTGATGAACAGTATCTTTATTTCTTTGTAGCTACTATTGCTAGAGATGAACAAACTTTTCAACTGGGGTGAAAATCACACTTTTGCTAGAGGAAAACATTTTCACAAATAGAGTGCTACACTTTTGCCATGCATTTAATTTCACCCCTCTCCTAGGTTTCTGCACTGTAAAAAAATCATCTGCCCACATGTGTTGTGTTTGGAAGAAATTGGCAACTTGGGAGCCTTTATTTCTTCGACGAATAGTTTTAGCATAACCGAAAAGAGCTTCCCCAACAAGATAGAGCAATTTATATGCTACTGCAAAGATAAAATTGCCTTAACTGCAATGGAATTTCACAATTATATTTCACAAACTATTGCCCAGGTCTTTGCTGTGTCTGGATGTTTCTATTCTCCTGCACACCAAGCTATATATATCTCTCTGTGGGTGAAACCAAATGAGCAGTGGTGAAACTAGAGTGTGTCGGGCCCCCCTGCAAAGAAATCTTCAGAGGGGCCTGGCGCACTTCGATCCCCATCCTCCCAACCGTCCTGCACACTTTCCGCCAGATCCATGCCCACTCCACACCCTATACCGGATTTGGCCCTCCCTTCCCTGTGGCAGGTAAGAGAGCGGCTGGGAAAGATTTTTTATTTCTTTTTAGCTATAGAGAAAGCAGAAGCTGCAGTCTGTGCCCCTCTGCGACTTTAGGGTCTGCTTCAGACATATTCAACAAGCAAAAGGAGAGCCAATACCATATTTTTCAGCAAACAGGGTTATCCCAAATTTATTCCAAGGTGCTGCAGACACTTTCCAAATGATCAAATGTTTCAGGACCTCATGGCACTTCCTTTATCAGACATAATACCTGTGCCATGTGCTACTTTAATAAAAAGTGGTTATGGAGGGCACCAAAGGGTGTAGCGAAGGTGCCAATGACTGGGAGGAGGGATGCAGGACAGGGTATTGGTTATCAGGGAGGTAGCTAGAGCGGATAGGTTGGGGTAGAAGGGGAGGGTGTGTATATATATATATATATATACATACAATTCCTTACCTGCTTCCTCTTTCCCCTGGATCCTGGAGCGCTGGTGGAGCTGCTGCCAGAAGCGTGTCCAGTCCCCATCATGGCAGATAATTTAGCCACGCAGGTGAGAGGGACAGAGTTTTGCAGCAAGGGACAGGTTGGGTGGAAGAGCTCTTAGCGGAGCTTGTTCCCCCTTCATCTATGCCAGGGACAGGACGTAGCAGGCCTGCTGCTAGGCGCACAGCAGAGGGGCCTGCGCGCCGCTCACGCCCCCTCTCCCGTCTCAGTCCTAGTCCCCCTAGGCCGAACACGCGTAGCGCAGGGAAGAAAGCAACTGCTCGCTGCGGTTCAGTGAGGAACAAGGCG
This sequence comes from Xenopus petersii, assembly GCA_038501925.1. Classification (NCBI taxonomy): domain Eukaryota; kingdom Metazoa; phylum Chordata; class Amphibia; order Anura; family Pipidae; genus Xenopus; species Xenopus petersii. The sequence goes on from CM076674.1 coordinate 143,165,250, forward strand.
GCTAACACGGAGGCAGGAGCCCCTCCGGTTGTTAGCGCGCCTACACTGCCACAAAGAACTACCAGAGCGCGGGCAGGCAAATGCCCAGCTGCTCGCGTTTCTACACCTCCCCCTGCTACTGTACAAGCAGCGCGTCTGCCTGCTTCAACACTGCCCACTAAACAGAGTGCACATGCACCTCAGCACGCGGGGTCACTTCATACTTTAGCCCCAGATAATTTAAATGCTCCCCCTATCTTCTGGGGGGGATAGCGACCCCCCCCCCAGTTTCCCAATAGATCTGGACAGGATGTAAGAGGGTTTTCTCGGGGGCACTTTTCCCATCACCTTGACAGGGTGCACATATCCCCTATTCTGACCCCAGTTCCGTTGAGCGCAGTCATGCCTCTCGGGGGGCCAACAGGCACCATAGCCAGTGTTCCACCAGTAGTCGGGTAAGGCATGGTACCCGGTCGCCTGAGGCTACTGCCCACAGCCGGGGCTCCCGGGTCCATTCCCCACTATCCACTCACTCCTCCTCCTCGCAGTCTCCTGCTACATACTCCCCCTCCTCTTCCTCACATGGGAGTTCAAAGGATCGGTTTAGGAGCAAACGGCGCAAAACACACCGGGGTTCCCGCTGGTTTCGCTGTTCTCGTAGAGATGACAACGGTGTTCAACAGCAGAGTCCCGCTGCTACTACACCCCTGCCTTTGAGAACAGGTGAGTGTGAGTGTTCAGGGGCATGGGTGGGTGCTGGCGAACAGAATAGAGAAGTTCTCGTGGCACTTAAACAAATATTAGGCAAATTAGATGCCTCTTCTGCTACCCCATCCCATCCGCTAGTACTTACAAAGATGTGTATTTTTGTGGGGTTAGCCCGCTGGGCTCTCATTTGTCAGCGGAGATCAGGGACAAAATTTGGAAAAATTTGATATTTGGTCCCTTATCTCCCCTGATCAAGTGACAGTGGACAAAGAGAGGCGTTTCGACAAAAGTGAGGACAAGAATCCTAGAGTTGCGAGAACATTTGGTAATTGGCTTCAAGCCTTTTCTGTGCTTGCATGTGTTATTGGTCAGAAGCATCCGCAGAAGTGTTCTCAGCTCTTTGTTTATCAGGACCTTATTTATGGGGCATACAAAGTACATGGGGGCTCAGCCTGGTGGAGATATGTTGAAGAGTTGAGGAGGAAGCTTGCCCTTAGACCAGACCTAGGTTGGGACATGAAGGCTACAGATGTGTGGATCAGACTCCTTTTCGGCGGGGGGCCGCTGGGCATTCACAGGCCAGCTCTGCGGCCCCCAGACGGCCCGGGGTCTGCTGGCTATTTAATGAGGGCCACTGCAGATTTTTCGGCACCTGCAAATTTAAGCATGAATGCTCCATATGTGGGGGAGCCCACTCAGCCCTTCGGTGCTTTAAAAAAGGCAAGCCCCTCCCAGCTCCCCAATAGAGATGGCGCGAACTGTTCGCCGGCGAACTTGTTCGCGCGAACATCGGGTGTTCGCGCTCGCCGGAAGTTCGCGAACGTCGCGCGACGTTCGCCATTTTGGGTTCGCCATTGTTGGCGCTTTTTTTTGCCCTCTCACCCCAGACCAGCAGGTACATGGCAGCCAATCAGGAAGCTCTCCCCTGGACCACTCCCCTTCCCTATAAAAACCGAAGCCCTGCAGCGTTTTTTTCACTCTGCCTGTGTGTGCTGAAGAGATAGTGTAGGGAGAGAGCTGCTGCCTGTTAGTGATTTCAGGGACAGTTGAAAGTTTGCTGGCTAGTAATCGTTTTGATACTGCTCTGTTATTGGAGGGACAGAAGTCTGCAGGGGTTTGAGGGACATTTAAGCTTAGGTAGCTTTGCTGGCTAGTAATCTACCTTCTACTGCAGTGCTCTGTATGTAGCTGCAGTGGGCAGCTGTCCTGCTTCTGATCTCATCTGCTGACTGCTGCAATAACAGTAGTCCTTGTAAGGACTGCTTTTATTTATTTTTTTGTTCCAATACAGAGCAGTATCAAGCAGATTACTAGCCAGCAAACTTACTATCATCTGTCCCTGAAATCACTAACAGCTCTCCCCCTACACTATCTCTTCCAAGCACACACAGGCAGATTTTTCAGATAAATTTTTGCCCTTGATCCCCCTCTGGCATGCCACTGTCCAGGTCGTTGCACCCTTTAAACAACTTTAAAATCATTTTTCTGGCCAGAAATGTCTTTTTTAGATGTTAAAGTTCGCCTTCCCATTGAAGTCTATGGGGTTCGCGAACCGTTCGCGAACCGCTCGCATTTTTGCGCAAGTTCACGAATATGTTCGCGAACTTTTTTTCCGACGTTCGCTACATCCCTACTCCCCAACTCCCAGGTAGGACAGAGAACCCCAGTGAACGTGCTAGCAATGTCACCTTGGCTAGATCGGTACCCCAAGAAACGGGAAGCTTAGGTGTGGTTTTCTTTTTGGATTTTTTGTTCCCTTTAAATTGAAATTCAAGCCATTATTTGCCACTAACCTCAGATCAGCTGAAGTGCATCAGGAGGTAGAGCTAGGCAGGATAGCAGGTCCCTTTGATGCTTTACCATTTCCCAATTTGAGGGTTTCACCTTTGGGAGTGGTTCCCAAAAAAAAACTGGGTAAGTTTAGGTTGATACATCACCTATCCTACCCCAAAGGTGGGTCCGTTAACGATGGGATTAGCAAGGAAGATGCTTCGGTGTCTTATGCCCCATTTGATCGAGCAATCGCATTGGTTCGGCAGGGGTGCACTTCTGGCTAAAGCCAATATTGAATCCGCATTCCGGCTCCTACCCGTCCATAAAGATTCTTTTCATCTCTTGGGTTGCTATTTCAAAGAACAATTTTACTACGATATGTGCCTGCCAATGGGTTGCTCTATCTCATGCTTCTACTTTGAGGTTTTTAGCTCTTTCATGGAGTGGGTGGTTAAAACAGAGTCAGGCTCCCATTCTTTAACTCATTACCTGGATGATTTCCTCTTTGTTGGCCCAGCGTCCAGTAGCATTTGTACGGACCTGCTATCCACCTTTCGTTTTTTCTCTCAAAAGTTTGGTGTCCCTCTCGCTGAGGCTAAAACTGAAGGTCCTACAGTTTTGTTGACTTTCCTCGAAATTGAGATTGACACCATTGAGATGGAATTCCATCTTCCGTGCGAAAAAATGGCTAAGTTGCTAGCTTTGGTCGAACTGGTCCAGGGTGCATCCAAAGTTACTTTGAAACAACTCCAGTCCCTCTTGGGTTTACTGGTGTTTGCTTGTAGAATCATGCCCATGGGAAGGGTTTTTTCCCAGAGATTGTCCCTGGCCACTAAAGGAGCTAAATCACCCCACCACTTTATCATGATCACTAGACAGTTGAAGGAAGATTTAGAAGTTTGGAAACAATTTTTACGGGTGTTCAATGGGAGGTCTTGCTGGTTTAGTCATGAAGTCCTTAATAGTGACTTAGCACTGTTTACAGTTTTGGGGCTATCCTCTGCAACCAATGGTGTTTCGGTGCCTGGCCACAACACTGGGTCGAGGCTGGCCTTTGTCGAAATCTAACCCTACTCAAACTATTCCCCATTGTGGCGGCTGTGGACCTCTGGGGCGAGGTCATGTCTAATAAAAAAGTTTGCTTTTGGACTGATAATCTGAGTGTTGTGTTTGCCATTAACAACTTAACATCTTCATCTTTGCCTGTTTTATCTTTGTTACACCAGCTGGTCCTGCTTTTGCTTAACACATAACATTTGGTTTCGGGCAAAGCACGTGCCAGGGGTTGCCAATGCAGCAGCTGATGCTCTTTCTCGTTCACAGTGGCAGAAATTCAGAGACCTAGTCCCGGAGGCCGATTCCATTGGTCAGGAATGCCCAACTTCCTTGTGGGAGATAGTGGAGCGCAGCTTATGAACATGGTTCGATCTTCGGTGGCTCCGGCAACTTGGATTACGCATGGTAAGGCCTGGGCTGAGTGGTTATCTTTGTTTCCAGTTGGCACCGCTTGGTCATCCGACAACTGTTTTACAGTTGCGGTGGAGTACATTTTACAGCTTCGGGGTCAAGGCCACTCAGTAGCTGTTGCAAGGAAACGCCTGTCGGCCTTAGCCTTTTTGTTTAAACTTATGGGGGTGGAAGATGTCACCAAACGATTTCCCATTCTGCAAGCTATAAAAGGTTGGAGTAGGAGTTATGTTCGGAAAGAGTCCAGGAGACCAGTATCTTTTGCACTGTTGTGCCGGCTGTTGGCAGTATTGCCTGAAGTGTGTACATCCAGTTATGAGGTCTCCCTTTTACGAACGGCTTTTGCTCTGGCATTCTTTGCAGCGTTGCGGGTTGGCAAACTGGTCCCGCCAAGTAAGTTCAAACCTGGAGGTTTGCTAGCTTGTGACGTTCTCAGTCATAACTACACCATTCGTTTACGCATTAGGAGGTCCAAAACGGATGTTTTGGGACAGTGGTGTTGGATCCCATTAACAGCTATAGCATGTCCTTACACTTTAGTTTCCAATTTTTCTGCAATTAGGGCTCCTAGTGTCTGTTTCCTTTCACATCTTGATGGTTCCCCATTGACCCGCTTTCAGTTTGCGACCATATTTGAACGTTGTTTGGCTAAACTTGGTTTCAATCCAGTTGATTTCGGAACTCACTCGTTCCGCATTGGAGCAGCGACGGAAGCGAGTCTGAGCAGTCTCAACGATGAACATATCAAAAAGATAGGTCGCTGGAAATCAGCATGTTTTACTACTTATGTTCGACCAGATTAACTGACATCTTAATTTTTTGCAGGGCCTCCAACAGCGACGGTTTGGCTGGTTGGTCACTCCTATATCCGTCGGGCTGAACAGCGAGCATCCATTCGTCTTGGAAGAGACACTTTGGGTTTTAGAGGGGTACAATTTCAATGGCGCAGAGTTGGCGGTTTACGCTGGTTACAGGTTTTGCCGGAAGTGGTGGCAATCAGCAGATTGAACATGACTCACATGTCAAGAGCACTACAATAAATTTGGGATCACCCCGCATTTGAACAAGGTATTGGTTATTTCATTTTTTGAATCAGCAGAGTTACTACCCCCCCAGTTGTGCTAGTTATTCATGCGGGCGGAAATGACCTTGGCCAAGTGCGAGTAGCGGAACTTTTAGCTCTGATAAGGTCGGACATAGCCAGGTTTAAAGCCTTTTTCTCCGAAATGGTACTGGTCTGGTCCGAAATTGTTCCCCGGCTATCCTGGCGGGGTGCTACAGATCCAGATTGAAAGAGCCAGGCGCCTTCTTAATGCTAGGATTTCCCGTTTTGTTCGCGACAGGGGGGGTGTTGTAGTCCGGCACAGGCAGTTGGAAGGAATTGATCAAGGCCTCATGTTGCGAGATGGGGTTCATTTAAATGATATTGGCATGGACATTTTTCTTTCTGGTTTGCAGGATGGTATAGGTGAAGCTTTTTTGCGGCTGGGTGGGGGTCGGAGTTCCGTGTAGGCCTACATGAACTCCTCTGTGGCGGGGAAAAAAGTGTCCTTGCCATTGGTTATACATTCTATGGTTGGCGTAACCTACATGCCCACCGCGGCTGCGGTGGCTGGCATCTGGAGATTAATGGTTGGTAATTTAATGGCAAGCTTTTTCTGTTTACGGTATGAATAATAATCTGTTCTAATAAAAGCTGTGGCCGACCCTCACCCACATAAAGGAAGTTTTGTCACAGTGTGATTTTTCTGTACGTTAACAGTATTAACAGCTACAAGTTAGGTTGCTACACAATAAGCACATGCCTCCTCGCAGTCTTTCCGATGACCTATTAGAAAACAATGAAAGTAAAAAAAAATTTGAAAGGTGAACTAACTTTTTAAGATGTGCATAAATTTGCAGGATGCACTGTCCCAAAAAACAGCTTATTTTTAACTCTATTACCTTTAAACTCCAAACCATTCATTTGAGATAAGTATGAAAAGCTCTTTACCACCAAAAAAAAATAAACAATAAAACTCTTTCGATTTCTTTTGTCAAGAGATTGTTTATTTCTGTCTCCTTTTTTTATTGCACAAAGTCACTTTGCTCCTTTGCTTTTCCTGCCAGATTGATGCTGTTTCAAGCTCAATTCTTCACGAGAGATTTATTACAGCTGGACAACTGCAATACAAAGAGGACAATCTTTTTTTTATCACTTTCACAATAGACAAACTATAGGCAAGAGGTTAGTTTTTTTCTCTTATGACTTTAACAGCTAGCATTGGTCTTTTTGAAACTTTACTTTCTTTCTTTGCATACACATATCTGCCTACTCGCTGTAATTAAGGTAATAAGAATAATTTTTAATTTTGTATTGAGCTGTCTACCTGTTTTTGTTATACCATAGCGAGTAGTGACAGAGCCCAGAATGAGTTGCTATTATAAAGGTTGTAATTATGATTCATGCTCTGGCTAAGAAATGTTGCTTCTACTTGAAAGACCATTTTCTTTGGAAACTGAAAGATGGAGCTATATACCATGTTTCTTAGAAACAAAAACAATAGGTTTAATTTTATTTAAAGGGGTAGTTCATCTTACTTTTATTATGTTATAGAATGACCAATTCTAAGCAACTTTCCAATCTTTATTTTTTTTTACTTTTTAATGTATTTGCCTTCTTCTCCATTTGCTTTCATCTTTTCCAGCTTTCAAATGGGGGTCACTGAATCCATCTTAAAATAAATGCTCTGTAAGGCTACAAATGTATTGCTATTTTCTATTACTCATCTTTCAGACCCTCCCCTATTCATTTTGCAGTCTCTTATTCAAATCGGTGCATGGTTGCAAGGGTATTTGGATCCTAGCAACCAGATTGTTGAAACTGCATATTGGAGAGCTGTCAACAAGACCATTTGAGGAGTATATTCTTTCCCCTCGGTACAAAATGGGCAAATAGTTCATCTTCAATTATAGAAAACTACAAAATTCTATGGAAGCAATATCTTTAAAGGCTTGCTGAAAAAAAGAATATGCTGTAAAGTCTTTCTGCTGATGTAAACACAGTACGTGCCACATGTTTCTAATTCCCCTGCATAATAAATCTACAGTAAAGATTAAAAGTTCAGGAGGCACAGTAAGCAATAAAGTTCTTTCCCAGATTGCTCCCTGCTACTCATGAACTTTTCCTCTTCACTGGTGATTCATTATGCAGGGAAGCTATGGAGATTTATCATGTCCTGTATTTATATTAGCAGACTCCCACATGCATGGCACTGTGTATACTGTATGACTGGCCTAGCTTTCTGACATGAAATTATATGCAGCCCATTAGCAGTTTACTGAAAGTCATGTTCCCCTTCTGTGTGCAGCTTTAATTACTTGCTACAAACCATTTCTATTCCCCATTCCCGACACCCAGATCTATACATATATTTATATGTGTGTGTTTACAAATTAATACAGCTGGACCAGCAATCGCTTAATGAATAAAATATTTAGTCCTCATTAGAACTGTATCAAGGATATTATAACAATAAATCACATAACTTGCATCCCCAGCGAATGAAAAAAAGACACCAAATTATGTCATATTGCTGCAGTGTCGCATAATAGTTCTCTTTCTATAGTTTTCAGGGACTCACCGTGCTTTAAGGGGTGGTTCAGCTTTAAGTTAACGTTTAGTATGTTACAGAATGGTTAATTCTAAGCAACTTTTCCTTTGGTCTTCATTTTTTATAGTTTTTTAATCATTTGCCTTTTTCTTCTGACTCTTTCCAGCTTTCAAATAGTGGTCACTGACCCAATCTAAAAACAAATGCTCTGTAAGGCTACACATTTAGAGGGTTATTAATCAAAACAGAGTTTTTTAGACCTTGAATGAACTCAATGGTTTCTAATTTACTAGGTCGGGGTATAATAAATTTTGAAAAATATTTTTTTTAAAACACTCGAAAATGTTGAGTTTCTTTTGTATAAAACATGGCCGCAATATTGGTAAAAGTGGTATGCTTATGATTAAGGGATTGTGTACCAAAATGCGTGCAGGATACTGCAATAAATCTACCTTCCCTTTACTGGAGTGACGTCTCCTTTTTGGTTTGGTGATACATGTACAGTGGGGACGCTGTGGAATAAGCACTCAGAGGGAAATTTAGGAGCAGTTTTATGAGATACTGAGCTGAAGCGGTTCCTTTGGTTGAGGTGGAAAAACATGACGACTGCACTCTGCTCATTGCCCTTGGCAATGTATAAGTGCCCTATTGTCTATATATATATATATATATTTGGTGTGTGGCTGGAAACCCACAGTTATCCAGAAGAATATGCAAACTACTTTTCAGAGTCAAAGTGGGAACAGTTTTGTTTTTAGTCAGCAACAGCAGCCACTAAACCACTGTACCATCCCAGCTGACTGTTCAAGAATGTAAGGAAGAACTGAATATGCCAATAAGAATTAAGAGCATCATAACATTGTTCAAGCAAGAAAGACTGACAAGGATAAAGGGCGTTATATGTAGAGAGGGATTGAAAGAGCAGCTTGTTCTTATCTGAAGAGATGGGCATCTACACATTACACATTATTGACATCATAATATCACATGAAGCTACATCATGGCATATCACAGCATACATTTAATTGGTGAATGGAGTGATACGGCTACATTTATATAGTGATATGGTGGTATGTCATAAGCCAACTAGTAAAAATATCTAGTTTGTTTTGTATAAAACATAACTTTCTTTTGATGAGCATTCTTTTCAGTTTTGTCTTCCCCATAGTTACCTTGAGGCCAATAAATTTAGGGTGACATGACAAATACTAATACAAATACTTTATTGCTGTGCTTTTTCACATACTGAATGCTTATAGTGATTCTTAATGCCCTGCTATGCACCTCAAGGTTTATTATAAGTGCACTGCGCATAACTGTAGGAAATCTGTTTATCCCTGCAACTGTTTTACAAACATTTTATTTATTTACAGAGATTGTTCATTATTCACTTTAGTCCCTGAACTGGTGGAGCATACAGCCTGTGTTCCATTTCACATACGATAAACACTTGCTTTCTAGTTTCATTAGGAGCTCATTCATTTACCTACACTTTATTTATGTTTTCAATGTGGAGGAAAAGCCATGCAGGCAAGGACAAAACATACCAACTCCAGATAGTATCCAATCTGGGATCTACTTTTCTTACTAATTTCTGCAAGGCAGTACCTTAAATATATGTGATATTGGACTGATTTCAACACAGGCCTGCTTGTGCACGAAATCTGATCTTGCACACTGATATGTACTGTATAGATAATATTGGAATGATACAGATCATAAGGATTTAATCAACTGAACTGAATTGATTGAACTGATTTGATCAGTCTCAGGTATGTATGTACATTCTTATTTATATAGTGCTTAACACTTACTCAGCACTTTCCAGCAGAAAAATAATGTAATAGTGCAAACAGTGGGTCATTACAATAATATATACAATTACAAAGTACAATCAAAAGTACAAATGCATATAAAGTACAGATTCTCCAGAGAGTATGAAGGTCTGTGTTCTATAAAGCTTACAATCTAAATGTAATTTACAGCCACAAATAGGATAAGTGCTGCAGGTTACAGTGGGCGACATTGTAATATAACTGCCTGTTCTCAGTTCAGGTGTTATGCAAGTGCTGCAGTAGGTAGTCTTTGCATTCCCTGTCCCTGGGGAAATTCATGGATGGCATTCCAAAAGTAATAAGCAGCAAGACAGAAAGAATTAAAGGAAAACTATACCTCCAAACAATGTAGGTCTCTACAAAAATATACTGCATAGAACAGCCCATATGAAAACCCCTGCTTGATCTAAATATTCAATTTTCATAAAAAATATACTTTTCTAACAGTAAGTGCCGTTGGGTAATTCTAAGTTCTAAGTACTAAGAGCCACCCTCTGGGACCCTAAGATTCACAGTGCACCCAAACAAACCAAGGGCACACATACATGTTAGGTCACATCAGCATCACATAGAACATCACAAAATGGTGGCTCGATGTAAAAGGGCAATATTTACTGATATCAATATTCCAGATTCTAATTCTTAATAGGGACACTAAGGGGCCGATTCACTAAATTCGAGTGAAGGATTCGAAGTAAAAAAACTTCGAATTTCGAAGTGTTTTTTGGGCTACTTTGACCATCGAATGGGCTACTTCGACCTTCGACTACGACTTCGAATCGAAGGATTCGAACTAAAAATCGTTCGACTATTCGACCATTCGATAGTCGAAGTACTGTCTCTTTAAAAAAAACTTTGCCCCCCCTAGTTCGGCAGATAAAAGCTACCGAAGTCAATGTTAGCCTATGGGGAAGGTCCCCATAGGCTTGCCTAAGTTTTTTTGATCGAAGGATATTCCTTCGATCGCATTTTCTGCGCTAAATCCTTCGACTTCGATATTCGAAGTTGAAGGATTTCAATTCCTAGTCGAATATCGAGGGTTAATTAACCCTCGATATTCGACCCTTGATACATCTGCCCCTTAATATGATATAAACTCAGTTGTTTAAGTATTCATTCTGGGGGTATAGATTTCCTTTAATATTGGAAACAAAAGTAGTAGGGGGTGCAACCAGGTGGTCCTCTAAGAAGGGCTAGAGAGTCAGCCAGAAACGCATTGAGACAAAAGATGTAGTGAGGAGCAGAGGAATGAAGAGCTTTGAAGATTATGAGTAGAAGTAAGCTGTTACTTGCTTTATGGGAAGCCATGATAAGGACTTCAGCAGGGAAGGGGCCTGTCTACTCTTTGATGAGAGGAGGAGAATTCTGACAGCAGTATTTAACACAGACTGAAGTGGGGAGAGATCGGAGAGAAGCAAGATGGCTAGTCTCTATATTAATGTCTCAATATTAATATATTGTCTCTATATTAATGTGACTGTGCATATACAAGAGTACAGTAAGGTTTCCAGAAATACATAAAAATGGATTCAGACCTTTTATTAAGGATTGTAAATTCAATTTCCAGCTAAGATAAACAGCAGATTTCCAGAAACAATGCCTTGTATACTTCAATTTCTTCTCAACTATACAACTGAATGATGATATTTAAAGGAGAAGGAAAGCTACTGAGGTAGATTATTGACAATAGATTAGCCACAATAGTGCAAGCTATAACACTGTATTTATTCTGCCATACCTGATTAAACAGCTCTTGAAACTCTGTTTGTTTGGGATAGCAGTTGCCGTATTAGCTTGGTGTGATGTAACTTCCTGCCTCAGTCTCTCCATGCTCACTCATAGCTCTGGGTCCAGAATACTGCTGTTAGGGGAGGAGGGAGGGGGAGAGGAGCTAATTGAGCATGCTCTAGCCCAAGCCCTGGAAGTTTAAGCTGAAAGAAGGAAGTGTAATATAGAAGCCCATGTATACATAATAGGAAAGAAATGTTGTGTTTCTTTGTACAGAGAAGCATTACTTTGAGGGTTAACTGGTGTATTTAAATCGACCTTTCTGATAAAGCTTACTTAGTTTTTTCCTTTAACGACAGGGAAAAAAGAAATAACTTTCCCCTCACAAATAACAAGCTGTTTAAATGTATGATGGTTTTGAATTTGTTGAAAGAATATTATTTTACCCGATGCAGCCTTATCTTATCAAACTAATTGGACATATTTCCTTCATATTTCCTTCATCCTCGGCTATTTGCGGGGGCTTTTTCTCTTCCCGCTAACCCCTAGGAGCAGAAAATCAGCTGCTGTAAGTTCATGTTTCCATGGAGAAACTACAAGTGTTACATACTGTGATTACTATCCACCTAAGTCTTCATATTTAGACTAAAAAGTATTATCAGAGGTCCCCCAGTACTGTAAACTGCTTTGATCATTGTGCATAAAGATTGAAAGAAATATTTATTTCAAGAAACCTTGTCATTTGCCAACAAGAGTTTGAGCAAAATGTATTCAAAATAATAAACATAACTGAATATGTCTAGACTCACTTTATCACAGATTATTTCTGTGCTCGGCCATGCTTGGTGGTACAGAAAAAAATACACTTTGAACTCTTTTGAACTCTGTATAAAACTTAACTAGAATGTGTGTAATGTAAGTGAGAAACTGAAGGAGATCATTTACGTGTCCCCTGGGTGCTAGTTTGAAAGTGCTATGGGGCACAAGAATACACCCATATGTACTTAATTAACTTGCACCCTGGGAATTTTGCGCTCTTCACCAAACATCAGATTAAAAATATGGCTCTTGCTAATGAAAGCAGCGTCAGGGGTGCAGGCTAGTTTGTCCTTGCCAACTGGCATAGGGCACATTGTAGGGCCATATTGCAGCCTGAGCCCTCTGCCGCTCCTTAAATTGCAGGGGTTATTTACTAAACTCCAAATGCCAAAAACCTGAAAAATTTGCGGGTTTTTTTTGTATAAAATCTGTATTTTTAGGGGAAAAAAACTTTTTTTGGGAATTTACTATACCCCGAGGATGGGAAAAGTCTGAATCTGAAAATCTGGCATCTCAGACCTGCGGAGGCTGTATATAAGTGAATGGGAGAAGTCCCAAAGATTTTGGGTTTCGTGCAATAATGCAAACAAGTTTCAGGAAAGTATATTAATAAATAAGCCGAAAAAACCTGTGTGGATTTAGGGGCAGATTCACTAACCGGCGAAAAGGTGCCAATGACCGTTTTGCACCCGTCACGACACTTTGCCAGGCTAAAATTCGCTCAGACAACGCTAATCCACTAAGATGCAGAGTTTTGTCTTGGATGCCGAACGCTGGCGACTTTTCGATAGCGTTACTTCAGCCATGTGAGAAATTCAAAGTGAAGATGCCGTCACTACACTTTGCCAGGCTAAAATTCGCTCAGACAACGCTAATTCACTAAAATGCAGAGTTTTGTCATGGGTGCCGAACGCTGGCAACTTTTCGCTAGCGTTACTTTCGCAATGCGAGAAATTCAAAGTGAAGTTGCCGTAGTGTTCATTTCTGCCTATCTCAAATTTGCTAGAGGTCTTGTGCTCAGGTTAATTTGCATATGGCGGGAAATTTAAAGTTGAATGTCTTTATGTTATATGTTTATGTTATATGTTGCAGCAAATACATTACATTACCCACTGTTAATTACACATGCCCAGGGAACCTTAATAATGACATTAGTGAGTTAATATAATGCCCTAAACGTGAGCCCACTGAATAGTTAATATTCCATATGTTAGAAAATGTATGGGGGAAAACCAGTTAGCCAAAAAAAAAAATTTAAAGGAGAAGAAAAACTACAGATGCATTTTATTGCCAATAGCTTAGCTGCAATAGTACAAGCTAGAATGCTATATTTATTCTGTAGAATGCTTTAACATACCTGTGAATTTCTGTGTTTCCTCGCAAGCAAATTCATTTGCAAAAAAAAAACAGAAATAAAAATTTCGCTCGTCAAAATTATTCAGACGCCCGTTGACTTTAATGCATTTGGACCAAATAGTCGCACGTATAAAAATTGACGCCCATCACTAGTTACAAATGTTTAACACAACTCCAGAGCAGGTGTTAATGCTAAACCCTTGCTTAGTGATAATGAGCAATGTAATATTCACCAGCAAATGATTTTACATTACAAGCAGCACTAAACATTATCAAAAACACCATTTCTAATAACGTATATTATTTTTTATTACATTTCCCTCTTAGCACTTATTCATTCATGTAACTTTATTTTGTATTTATTATGGTATTGGCCCTTGTTTGTTCTCATAAGGACCAATTATTGAGTCATTTCTACTTCCCTTTTTGTCCTGTTTAGCTCAATAATGAACAAAATCTAGATTTTTATGATTATAACAATAGGCAAAAAGTATATTCAGCGCAAGTCTTGAACTCCTGTAAAACAAGGAGTTGTAATGCCCACTTTATTCACTTAATGAATTAACTTTATTCACTTTTAATCTCACATTATGAATGTTTCAGAAAGTATGTGTTTGCTCTACTTGACTGATTGGAAATTACTTTACTTAACCCTTTCACTGTTACTTTGGGCCCCAGAACACCATACTAGGAGTGTTGTGAGAACAGAACAGTATTGCTCATTTTAAAATTTCTATTAAAAGCAAAAATTAGATTTAACAAAGCAATATACATTGATGTTTAGCATGAGCCTAAGACATGGGATATGTAATGAAAATGTGTTCAATGGATTCCCTTTATTAAAAAAACATTTTTGTCATTATAAAGCACAGTTGTCTCCCTCTTCTATATAATAAAGTGTCTACTATGAAATAAATAGTTGTTTGAGTTATTGTCTTCTCCTCCCTCAGCTGCTGTAATGAACCAAAGAAGTCGGAAATGTTACAGCAAAGTAATACTGAATCTATTGTTCTGCATTATTTAGTGCAATAAGTAACATCAACTATTATTTTTTTTAATTAAAAAGTAGGCAAACAGAAATGCCTACTGCTCCTATAAATTAATTTTATATCTATGTTTACAACCTTGGATGGTATACCATTAGTTACCGAAATTTGATCTTGTTACATTTTTAAATAGGAATGGGATCCTTAAAGCTCCAAATTATGGGAAGGCTGTCTCCCATTGACTCTATTTTAATCAAATAATTCAAATTTTAAAAAATAATTCATTTGTATCTGTAATAATAAAACAGTAACTTCTACTTGATCCCAACTAAGATATAATTAATTCTTACAGGAGGCAAAACAGCCCTGCAGGGTTTAATCTCTGCCTATTTTTTTCTTTAGGAGACTCTATGTCACGGTCGGCACCCTAAATTCAGAACTAATGCTAAGCACCCCGTTCTCAGCTCTTGCTTATGCCTTTAACAGCTGTCTTTCACCTCGGGAGGAGCCCTCAGCTTATCGGATGCCGCCAGGTCTTATTAAGAGAGGTGCCAAGCGAGGGGTTCTGAACGAGCAAAGGGGCACGACGGTAAAGTAAAGTCTTTTGGGCACGCCTCTACAAGGCGTAGACAGAAAGTGTAGTCAGATCAGGCCGGGTCGGGGCAGGCAGAGTACAAATGGAGTCAGGCAGGCAAGGGTCAAACCAGGAGATCAATCAGAAAGGGATACAGATATGGCAGAGTCGGTTATCAGGCAGGGGTCAGGATTCAGAAGTCAGAATCGTCAGTAGCAGGCAGGGGGCACAACAGAGAATCAGATCTCAGAAATACAGAAGCTTAGCTAGCACAGAGGCACCAGGAACTCACAATGTGGAAACCTATAATGGGCAATGAACTACAGCCCAAGTGCGCCTTTTAACTTTCAAACTTCACGCCCTTGCGTGCTGACATCACACGTCAGCGTGAATGCGCCAAAGAAAAGGAGCAGAGGCGCCCTTAGTACACAGTTTCAGGAAGAAGATGACGCACCTCACGGCGGGCGTTCCTGCCGAGGGGGCGGCAGGCGTCCCTGCCGACCCCCTCTCAGTAGACCACCACGTGATACACGCTAGGTATGGAGATCTAAATTACGGAAAGATCTTTTATCCAGAAAACCCAAGGATTCGGGATGACTGGTCCCATACTTGTAGTGCAGCATATATTTTTTCTTTTGTGTTAAGAATTAATGTCGTCATTGTAGCTTTTTGTAATATATTGGCTTTATGTAACACGATGTATAATGTTTTTCAACAAGATTTTTTTCTTAAAAATAAGAATTCAACAACGCTCAGTAAATATTGTCAAATATTTGTTCCCATTTTTTGCACAAGAAGCCTTTCTTATTGACAGTAATCATGGATATGTTAAATACTTTGACATACATGTGATTCTTTATGTAAAGTTCACGTGCATTTATTTTATAACTTTTAAATGTCAGCTAAAATGGGTAAGCTAAATCGAAGAAAGCCGCCAGAAATCAGAAACATTAAAAATAAGCAGAATGTTGGCTGCACCATATGATAGCAGAAGCACATGCATGTGTTGTATTTCAGATGGAGAATGTGCAGTCAGGGCATATAGCCCAAATCATATTGGGGGAACAAATGGGGCTAGATTATTAACATATGTACAATGGGATTTTCATGTTATTTGAGTTTTTGCCTCAGCTATTCTTAGCACCGTCAAAAGCAAGGAATTTTTGTCGTCGCCCGTAGCTAATTAAAATATGGATGATACTCCACACAAAACACACGATTTTACTGTCTAACCCAACAAAAGAAAATATTTTAAACAGTATAATCATAGTATCAGATCTTGTAAACAGCATACAATTGACATATGATT
This sequence comes from Xenopus petersii, assembly GCA_038501925.1. Lineage (NCBI taxonomy): Eukaryota > Metazoa > Chordata > Amphibia > Anura > Pipidae > Xenopus > Xenopus petersii. The sequence continues at coordinate 143,181,377 of CM076674.1, forward strand.
GTTTCAACTTGTTTATTAATGACCTGGAGGTGGGCATTGAAAATACTGTTTTTATTTTTGCTGATGATACTAAATTGTGCAGAAATATAGGTTCCATACAGGATGCTGCCACTTTGCAGAGTGATTTGTCTAAGTTGGAAAACTGGGCAGCAAACTGGAAAATGAGGTTGAATGTTGATAAATGCAAGGTTATGCACTTTGGCAAAAATAATATAAATTCAAGTTATACACTAAATGGCAGTGTGTTGGGAGTTTCCTTAATTGAGATGGATCTAGAGGTTTTTGTAGATAACAAGTTGGCATTAACTCAAGGAATGAAAACATCATTTTATTTTTTTACTTTTTTACCCTTAAAAAAGTAAAAGACGCCAGCGTTTTTTGGGACTTTTTTTGAAGCAAGCCATATCTACTCTATTGCACTTCGCCTGGACTGAGCTGAAAGTAAGTCTGGTGCAAGAGGTAACGTTCAGTAAAATGCACAAGTTAGTGAATTAGTGTAGTTACGTCCCTTTGCCATAGCGCAACTTCGCCTGGCGTAAGGGTGCGAAGTAGCACTAGAGTAGGTCCATTTTGCTAGCGAATTTATACCAGCACCGGTTAGTAAATTGGTGAAATAACGGAATGACGTCACGCTGGCGAATTTGCGCTAGCATTAGCCGCTTCGCGCTTTAGTAAATTTGCCCCCTAGAGCGTTAGCAGGATATTTTTCCATAAAATGGGTCATCGCACCAGAGACCATCCCTTTAGACTAGAGGAAAATAACTTTCATTTGATGTAGAGTAGGTACAGTAGTTCTACACAGTGAGGACAATCAGATTGTGGGAGGGGTTGAACTAGGTAGACTTTGATCCTTTTTCAAACCAACTTAACTATGTAATGTACTGCAAAATCAAATTGGGGGGGGCTATAAATAGGCCTTTATAGGGTTTTTTGCATCAACTGCAGTATATAAAATTGTTCTCTGCAATTGTTTTGGCTAAGTAAGGTAGAATGATAGTGTCAACCTTTAACAAAGACAAAGGTAAAAATATATATATATATGTCTAATGGGATGAAAACCTGATCACATTAGCTGAATCAAGAGGATCGCTATAATTCTGATTTTGTGGGATGCTGAAAACTATCTAGATATCTATTTTAAGTCAAATAAACTGGACTTGCTGTATTCTTTATTCCTCTTGAAAATGGTGTGGTAGTCATCCAAATGGATTTCTCAAAAGATCTTTCTCAAGTTAAAGTGATTCTCTCATGATTTTATGGGTGTAGATTTTATTTTCTAAATTACACTATTTACATTGCAAATAATTCACTTTACCATGCAAAATTTTATTTCTGAACCAACAAGTGGAATATTTTTTAGTTGTAATATTGGTATGCAGGCAGCCATCTCAGGTCATTGTGCCTGAGCCTGTACTTTCAAAATGAACAAGCACTTCATGATGGAGCTGCTTTCAGATAAGCTATCGTTTCTCTTACTCAATGTAACTGAAGGAGCTGCAGTGGAACATGGATGTTAACTATTGAGTGCTATTCTCATATTTTATCTTGTTACATTTCCATTGTTCTGCTGACAGGCTGATGGGTGGAGGAAAGGGAGGGGGGAGATAACACACCAACTTGCAGTGCAGCAGTAAACAGTGACTGCCGTTTATCAGAGGACAAGTCACATGACTGAAGGCACCTGGAAAACTAACAACATGTCTAACCCCATGTAAGAATTCAAAATTAAATATTAAAAAATGTTTCTCTTATGAAAAACAGATTTCAGTGTAGACTTCTGCCGGAACAACACTATTAACGTTTTGAAAAAAACATGTTTTCCCATGGAATCTGGCTCAGTCAACATAATCTGTTTAGTATAACCAGCATGGGGTCAGAGACCTCAAGGAGGCAAGATATTGATTGTATTAGGAACTGCATGAGTTCTCTGATCCCATGCTGGTTATACTAAACAGGTTATGATGATTGTAGCTAGATTTCAGGATATTTAACTCCAGAAAGATCTTTGTATACTTCAATCTGAAAAATTGGATGGCTAGCGAAATGTCTTCAAGAGGAAAAGAAAAAAAAAATACAGCATGTCCAGTTGATTTGACTTGTTACTATAGATTTACTAAGGCCTCGACAAATAAGAACCTTCACAGACAAAACTAACTAGCTAGATATTCCACATATGTAACTACACAGGAGTCTAGAAATGCCTTTCACAGCATTAGAAATGTGTGGTATAAAATCAGTTTCTCCAGTAATTGAGTTATTTTGTGCTGAAATTATGTACAACATACTCAACATGTAAATGAACATTTATTTCAGATGCGGTTGAGGCTATCAACTCTGTTTGATTAATGGGCAATGTAACATTACCAAATGGGAAGTTATTATTAGCAAAAGTACAATTCTTATACCTTTGCAACTAAAAGTCATAATGTACATTTCTGGGTTTAAAATAGATATTTGATTTTCACATTTTCACAAGAAAAATCTGGATGACAGCATATATCATGCAGACTCAGAGGAGGTGCTGTAATTAGTGAATGGTATGTTATTTTCAAAAATTAATAACAATAATAGATAACAAAACAACATAGAAATTTTTTTTTTAACTAAACCAGTGGATGTAAGGACAAATTAAAAGAAAATAAAGAAAAAGCCCATTGTTTCGGGAAAGTCGGATTATCCAGTTACCATCAAATTTAGGTTTGAAAAAACCTAGAAACTTGATCTTTGGTATTGGAATTACATGTCTCAAAATAAGGAGACCGTATAAGTTTAAAGGATTCTCCCATTAGATTTTGATTTTAAAATTCTGAGTTTTCGGATGAAAAATCGTGAATCTCTTTGATCTACTGTACTGAACAGCCAGAAAAAGATACAGAATTTCTAAAACTTAATTGGCTTTTGGCAGAGAGCCCAGAATACGTGGCAGGTGCACTTAAATACTTTTGTAACAATTTAAGATAAGCAAATAAACAATTGTAACTATTTCAGATAAGCGGGTCTCTTGGAGAAACTGAGACACAGCTTAAAGGACAATTCACCTTCATTAGCAAAACAGTAAAAACACCTAAAACCTGACCCTAAAACCCCCAAAAATGTGTTCAAACATTCCATAACCTGCGAAATTTTGTAAAATGGACATGGCAATTAGGGGGCATGGCCATAAAATGGGCATGGTCATAAATTTTCATCACTGCAAAACTTTTCGTCCTTCTTTCTATTTTCAAAATGTTGGGAGGTATGGGAGTGATCTACTCAAAAACGTGAAAAAAACCCATAATTTTCAGTAACTTTTATATTCATTAAATATGTTAGTGATTTTAAAGTTATTTGTAAATGTACATTTCTGTTGAAAGCCGTATCTCTCTGTCTGTTTATGTGATTTGCACTTCTGGATCTGACTTCTGAAAAATTTTGCAAAACAGTTCATTAAAGATAATTAAAACACCTAAGGGGTCATTTATAATTCCCCCCGGCAGATGTGCAAGAGCACTAAGGGTTCCCCCCAGTTTAGCTGGGACTAATTACCCAAAGGTGCTGAAGAGTCAAGGTTTTTTTTTGCAGTTTTCATCATAATAATTTACATAATGCAAAACAATCTAATCTACATTAATCATCTTGCTATAATATAATATATTGACATTATTGTGTTCAGAAAGCAAACCTGTATTTTTGCTAAAAACTTGTGTGTTAAGAAAGTATGAGTGTGATGGGTCTTCCACTGAGAATCTGTACTTAATGCATCTTGAACATAGGAGAGAAGCCTCTAATTACAATTTTTGCTCAATATAGCTAATAGTGATGTAGCGAACTGCCGATTTGATGTTCGCGAACGCCGTTCGCGAACACCGGCAAAAAAGCGAACAGTTCGCGAACAGTTCGCGAACTTCGAACGCTCGATAAAATCGTTCGATCGAACGATCGAAGGATTTTATTCGTACGATCGAAGGATTTTCGTTCGAATCGAACGATCGAAGCTATTCGATCGAATGATTTTAATTCAATCGAATGCTTATAATCGTTCGAACGAATGGAAATCGTTCGATTTTAGCGATCGAACGGTCGAATGGTCGAATGGTCGAACGAAATTTTACTTCGAATCGAACGCGAACACCAATTGGCGAACGTCGCGCGACGTTCGCGAACATTCGGCGGACGCGAACAGTCGAAGTTCGCGCGAACTAGTTCGCCGGCGAACAGTTCGCTACATCCCTAATAGCTAAGCCGGTGTTGTTATTTTTCCTGTATTCTATATGAATATCAACAGTGTAGGCATACTATTATTCATAAACTCTCTTTCCCTTTGCTTCTTGTTCTTGTGCCTTGTAAATCAACATAAAATGAATCCCTGGTAGTCCCTGAGTTGAAGGGGCATCACATAAAAATAAGACACAAGGGAACTGTTTGCACAGTATTAAAGGTGTTTCACTACTTAATGGCAGTGAAGGAAGCTCAAAGCAAAGTAGAAACAGTGTCAGACTGGGACACCAAGAGCCCAAGGTATCAAAGGTCCACAGCCAAAGCCATAAAGGCGTATCTTCTTATTCAAAGAAACCCTGGTATCCCCATGTTTAAGAAGTTCAATGTTAAAATGTCCTTGAAGGCACCGTGTTTGCTCACTAGATGCCGGTTCACTGAAATCTTTGGTAAATGTATTCATAGAGATGGCTGCTTCCAAAAAGACACATTCAGGACTAATCCTACATGGGCAGCTCTACTCTCCTTTGTGTTCTGTTTGTTGCATTATTGCTAGTACAAGCTGTCTGAGACCACATGGATAAATAATAGATACAGACAGACTGCAGAGAATTGTACAGACAGATAGTTACAGCTCAGACTATGTATTGGTTTAATGAACCTCTTGCTCTCCCATTTACACAGTGACTCCTAAACTAACTCTTTTCTATCTTTCTCACTGCTAGGAATATAGGAACACAAAGGAACAGCATCAGAACCTGGAAAAGGTAGAAAAGAGTTAAAGCTCTGTTCCCCAGAAGGGCACAGGGCCACCTAAGTTTAGTGCCCACCAGGGTAAGTCCTGGAATCCCAGCAGGCCAGTCTGACACTGGGTCCTCAGTTGACAAGTTGAGAAGTATTACAGTGTCCAACAGTATTGATCCTATTAGAGGTTGATGGTTTTATGTTTTTATTTACGTACCTATGTATATTAAAGGAGAAACAAACCCTAAAGTAAAAAACCCTACCCTACATAGACCCCCTCCCTCCTTACCCCGGGCAAATGTCCCTAAGTCTCTACTTACCCCTCTGTGCAGACTCTGTCCAGCGGAGTTCACGGGTGCCATATTCTTTTCTTTGGTAATCTTTGGAATGAAACCTGTGTATCGGCGTATGCGCAATTGGAGCAATTTTCTGTTTCCCGCCAACTGCACATGCAAAGCACCAATCTCATTCCAAAGATTTCCGAAGCGGCTGAAGATGTCGCCCATGAACTCCGCTGGACAGAATCTGCACGGAGGGGTAAGTAGATACTTAGGGGCATTTGCCCGGGTAGCAGCTAGGCTGGGGGGAAGGACTTCTATGTAGGGTAGGGTTTTTTTTTTACTTTAGGGTTTGTTTCTCCTTTAAGGATTTTTGGATTCACTCACATTTACATTGCCTGAATATATTTTTTTAACTCTGCAGATCCTGGTATAATGATAACCCCCAGCTAAGAACATTTTATGTAAAATTAATTAACTAACATGATCTATAAGACAATGCTGTGTCATGTTTTTCTTCATTATACAAGTGGCATATGCCCATCATTTGGGATTTTGGAATCTTGAAGGTCTCTCCAAAATTTTATTTGATGCTACTGGCCTCTGATATTGCTTAAGTGGATCAGAATTTAACAGCATTTTCCATATCCTTAAAATTTAGACAGTTCTGGAAGAAAACAGCAAATTCAGATATCACTGTTGGTGGTGTGACCAGTTTTTTCTTTTATGCAGATGTTTTTCTTTATTGCAATATCTCTAGAATTTGTATTTAATGGCTGTCTTTTCTCCACACAGCTGGCAATTTCCAAATTGTCTATAGCAGGATAAATTTAAAGGGTGAATTTTCTAGGCAGCTTCACAGCTCAGGCGTTTCAGCACAAAAGTTGAAGGCTGAACACAAATCAAAAACAAAAAGCAGTAGATGAGAGAGCCTTTTTTCTATAAACGTGTGCAGAGTTGAAAACTATGCTAAAAGGAAGCATAACAAGAAAATCACAAATTACTCCTTTTTGTTATTTGCTAATGGTTCCCTAGTGACTCTGTGTAAGAACAGTCAAAATGGAACGTTCAACCATCTCAACTTTAAGCAATTTACTTTACATTCTCTGTGAATGTTAAACGTGATGTTGTTATGCTAACTAAACATTATGTTTTTCTATACTTGGAAAAGCTATTTATCACATATTCATATGTAGGGATGTGAAAATCTTAGACACCCTTACACTTTACAGACAGGCACATCCCTAGTAATATGGACACCTCAGTGGGTCCTTATGGGGACCTTGTGCTTATGTAACCCCTGCAGTTCACACAGTGTACACCAGATGGCACTGTGCCAGAGTATAAAAGGTTTAGGAACCATGCCCTCTGGGTCCATTGCATTAGCCCAACCAAGCAGGCTGGAAGGGAATGGGTAGTGCTGACCCCAGACGCCTTGGCCCTTGTAATTAGACAGCTATACTCATTTATAGATCGCTCTAGGAGTGATAGAGAGGTTATTTAGTTGAGCAGCTCAAGGCTCCCCTGAGGAGATTAGAGGGATTAAGATCCCAGGGTAATGCTGACCCAGAGTAAGGAACCAAGTGTTGAGATAGGGATGTCAGGAGTTCCCCTAGTCTGAAAACTGGGCAATACCCATCACATGCTGACAACTTACTCTCTGCTGTATATTCCCTAGCCTGTGGGGATTCAGCCTATACGTGCTGTGAGTATATGCTTCCTTTATGCTGCTGTGTATGTTCTATACCCCATTGTGGATCAATGTGCTAAATGATCTATGTGCTATTGTTCAATAAATACCGTTCTTTGTTCAACTGTTAAAGAACTACTGGCACCCATCATTGTGCTATCGCACCTAGTTACAGTTACACTACACCTTTGCCTCCACCGCGTTGCAAGGGCTTACCCCTGAGAAAGAGAGCTCATCTATGGTCTCAGCCCACAAAGGAAAATAGCTAAAACTGCCCTAGCACAAGTCAGTTTACTATAGCGCTAGACATATAACAGAGCCATACCTTTGGCAAAGTTATTGGTTTAGCAACTGCTTGCCAGTTAGTGAGGCCTGACCATAACTGTAAAATGGTTGACTTCTTTAGTGCTACACTAGGATGTCAAAACAGAGGACAGACTTGTTCTTGAGGAAGCTTGGTGTGATACCATGGGAAACACGATGAACTCCTGTATTTCTAAATGAAATACTGGATGTCTGTAATTGGTACGTTTGGTGATTTGTAATCATTTATTGCACAATATTTGTATTGAATCTCTTGTATGATCCTTTTGAAATCCTATTGTAGCATTGAAGCATCTCTCTCCCCATAGAGCATTTGAAGGAGAACTAAATCCCCCAATATGAAATGCCCCATCTACTACCCTAGATAGTCCAGAAAGTGTCCCCCAATAAGAAAAACCCCATCTACTACTCTAGATATTCCTGAAAGTTTCCCCCAATAAGAAATGCCCCATCTACTACCCTAGATAGTCCTGAAAGTGTCCCCCAATAAGAAAAAACCCATCTACTACTCTAGATAGTCCTGAAAGTGTCCCCCAATAAGAAAAACCCCATCTACTACCCTAGATAGTCCTAAAAGTGTCCATAACAGCATACTCACATATCTGTGCAGAGTAGCGCAGCAGAGCTCTTGGACGCCATCTTCCAGATCTTCGGTCTTCTTTGGATCCTCTTCCTTTCGGCAATTCACAGCACTTTTGGTAAATGCGCAGTTGCAATGAATACCAGACTGCTCCAACTGCACATGGGCCAATACGGCGCTCCCTTACAAAAGAAGACCGAAGATCTTGAAGATGGCGCCCATGAACTCTGCTTCGCTACTCTGCACAGATACGTGAACATGCTGTTATGGACACTTTCAGGAGTAATGAACTATCCTGGGGGGGGAGCAGGGAGGGAGACTATCTAGGGTAGTAGATGTGGCTTTTCTTATTGGGAGGTTCAGTTCTCCTTTAATGAAGCAGTGAAGCCTGGTGAGTAGGAGGACTCACTATATGACTGGTGGGGAAGATTACCATTCCCTTGAATTGGACACATTTTGTATTGTGGTGTCAACTTTTAACATCTATGGCACACATTAATTTTGACTATGCAGTATATGCTACTGTCGAACATTTTTTTTTATTGTTGTGTACTTCCTTGTAGTTCACCTACAACTTTGTCTGCTACACAGCAGCAACCACAAAAGCTGAGCTATTGCACATCCAGCACAAAAGTGAATGTTACTTTTATTATATATTAAAAACAATGGTACGATCAGCACATAATCACTTTCATACTTATCTAATTTAATATATGACTTTTAAAGCAAAAGAATGGAAGTTACATCAGACCACTTCCACGCTCAACACATTAATGATTATACAGAATTTCTCATAAGCCTTTAACGGATAACTATATTATAGTAGAAGCTACATCCAGAATACAATCTTTACAAAGCAATTTACATCAAAATTTAAATTTAGACCTGAAGGATGACAGGTGGCAAGGAGAAAAATCAACTTTACCTCGGTTCGTAATAACCTCTTATGCTAATCACCTCCTCTTTCTAAAGGTGAAATCTGATTTATGACCTTTATCTCAGAATATCAGAAACATTTTCAAGATTCATGTGTGTACTTGTTTACAATAATAATTTTTAGAGGAGACTGAATCCAAGATATATATTTAGTGTAGTCCTTTCTTATTCAGAGCCATCAGATGTATTTCCTTTGGTTGTAATTAATATACCGAGCATTACGTAGGAAATTAATCAAGTCAACAGGCAAATGGACTACACAAGCTCAGTCCCCTTGAAAAGCCATAATTTTATGTTTTCTCCTCAAAATGCTTTTAAGTAGATTTACTAAGGAATGGCACAATCTCATTGGTCACATTGACAAGCCTTTCATATTAGAGTACATAAATGGCATCTTGAATATCAGAAAACTCCACAATGGGTTCTATCCTTTGATACAGTGTGCTGATACAGTGTAGAACTGGGTAGTTGTACAGTACTATGGTGCAATGTCAATGGTCAGAGGATTTTGGAGTAACCACATGGCAAACTGTAGCTCAGCACCCTAAAAACTCTGTATACATGTTTTGTTGCATTTATTTTCTGTAATGATTTAATCTGTTTAGTCAAATATATTGGTTGGCCACTTTGGGTGGGGGGTCTAATGTTTTACAAAAAGCTGCATAGACAGTGGTGTGTGGCTCAGTGCAGAATTCTGCACTGAAATCCATTTCTCAAAAGAGCAAACAGATTTTTTTATATTCAATTTTGAAATCTGACATGGGGCTAGACATTTTGTCAATTTCCCAGCTGCCCCCAGTCATGTGACTTGTGTCTGCACTGTAGGAGAGAAATGCTTTCTGGCAGGCTGCTGTTTTTCCTTCTCAATGTAACTGAATGTGTCTCAGTGAGACATGGGTTTTTACTATTGAGTGTTGTTCTTAGATCTACCAGGCAGCTGTTATCTTGTGTTAGGGAGCTGCTATCTGGTTACCTTCCCATTGTTCTTTTGTTTGGCTGCTGGGGGGAAAAAGGGAGGGGGGGTGATATCACTCTACCTTGCAGTACAGCAGTAAAGAGTGATTGAAGTTTATCAGAGCACAAGTCACATGACCAGGGGCAGCTGGGAAATTGACAATATGTCTAGCCCCATGTCAGATTTCAAAATTGAATATAAAAAAATCTGTTTGCTCTTTTGAGAAATGGATTTCAGTGCAGTATTCTGCTGGAGCAGCACTATTAACTCATTTTGAAATTTTTTTTTCCCCATGACAGCATCCCTTTAAACAAATATATGAAGAAAAAAGAAAAATTAGTAGTAGTGTAGTTTACTGTATAAAATGGTTTCTTACCAGGGTAACCCCCAGTCAAAGGGTTTACCAATCATGTTTACAATATGTAGAGATTTTGAGTATGGAAAGAAGCCATGAAAAAGTAAAGTAGTAGCCAAAATATATAAGATTAAAAAAGCTGTATTAGAACAAGCATAAGGCTATCGCGTTTCATGCCTGAAGTGAGCCCTACGAGTGCCAAGTGCCAACTTCAGGCATGAAATGCACTAGGCTTATGCATGACATAATAAAGCTTTTTTAATCATATATATTTTGGCTAATACTTTGCTTTTTGATGCCCTCTTTCCATACATGAAAGGTCTCATGTTTTGTAAACAAAAATTTCTTGTTGGTCCCTGAAAACTTTTGATGCATTTCATATCCAAATGAATGTCAAGTGAAATGAGTCCAAGACATGCAGAGCCACTGCACAGTGGGGTTGGATATTTTTTTACCATTTTTTCTGCATTGTATCATAATTGTATCATAATTAAATAACTGTTCCACAAGCATATATATTTACAATTAATTTTTTTAGTGGCATCAAATAACTTCATAATGTATATGTAGATTTCTTTCCAGAATATAAAATGACCCTGGTTCCCCAAAGTATTTATCTGCTTATTACATGCTTTAAAAGAAAAACAATAAAAAATTGCTGTATTTAACTGTAAACATTTTGAATAAAAAGAACAGCATTATCTGTGAAGTACATAAATGCTTGGTCACTTTTAAAACTCTCATATTCAGACTGGATTTAAATGGTTTCTGTGGTTGCTGACATTCAGCCAGGCTCTGAAAAATGAACATGCTCCTGATTCTGAAGCAGGTAACACTATAATGTTGTACAATGTTTGTATGCCATTAAGAGTATACCCCTGCTTCTTCTAGCCATTTGCTGTATGAAATCTATAAATGAATGAAATCCACAATAGACACAGGCAAAGCCATTAAATGTAAGAGTCTATTTAGAAACTGTTTGAATTCACATAAATGTCAATAAATGGTGCCATGCATTTTGAAATAACTGAATTTAGACTGATTTGAAATACATAAAGTACATACTATTAGACATACCCAGTGAATCAAAGATATTGTCTATTGCATCTAGTTCTATACTAGATTCTATTATTAAATATGGGTTTCCAGCTATCCATTAAGACTAGAATTAGCATATTTGCCAATGTTGCTTCTGAAGAGATTACTACATTAAGATTGTAATTATCATCATCTCCATGGGTTATATTTCACTTTCCGGAAGCATCTTTCACTGTAAAAAGCCTTCTAGCTCTTAGAATGTTTACTTTAAGTGCTCTGCTTCCTAAAATGAATGCATCAGAAGGTCAAGGTTTCTCTCAGAACATTGATATAGTTTAACATATCTGTTTGTCATCAACAAACCTTCCTAGTCAGAAAATGCTCTCAAGTTCCTTGTCTGAGTCCTATGTATTAAGAAGAATACTTTCATAGAAATGTACATGTCATGGATAATTGGTACCGCTGAAATAGCTACTTGAAATTGCAAGGCATTAATTCAACCCATTGCCCATTAGTAGTAAAGCTTTGCCTTAGAATGGTAATGCCTTCATTACAGTATATGTGCTTCAGAAACGTTAATGAGCTACACCACACAGCCCAGTTTTCCATTGTATAGACACCCACTGAGAAATGAATTGTGGATTCAATAGTGGATTATAAAAATATTTTTGCTTAAGGACATCAATGTTTTATGTCAGTGATATAAAATCCACTGTATTTTTAAAGAATCTGCTAATTGCATCTCAGATTTAATCCTAGGTGCCCAAACAGATAAGCACAGTATGAATACATTTAGATGGATTAGGGGTACACAACATAGAAAAGTGCCTAAAACGCTATGATTTTTGGATGACAGAGGGCACAATAGACAGTTTGTGACTGCAGACACCCATGGGAATTTATTCCTCACACCTGACAGATTGAAGCTATGGCCATGGGGTGCCGCACACTGATTGACCCAGTTCTGTTTAAATGTTCTAAAATGCATATAATATCACTTTATTCTCCAGAAGGGGAGTCTGTCATTCCATGTGTATTCAGTTTGCCCTTGTAATATGCATGTATCACTCTGTTAAAGGAGAAGGAAAGGTTAAAACTAAGTAAGCCTTATCAAAAAGGGCCACCTAAATATACCAATAAACCCTCAAAGTAATGCTGCTCCGAGTCACCTGTCAAAAGAAACACTAGGGCTCATTTATCAAAACTGGGCAAATTTGCCCATGGGCAGTTACCTATAGCAATCAATCAGTTATAAGATTTTTGAAGCCAGCTGCAAGTAGGACAATGAATGTTGATGGTTGCCATGGGTTACTGCCCATCGGCAAATTTGCCCAGTGTTGATAAATGACCCCAGTGCATTTCTTTCCTTCTATTGTGTAACCATGGGCTTCTGTATCAGACTTCCTGCCTTCAGCTTAAACCTCCTTGCCCTGGGTGTGAGCATGCTCAGTTTGCTCCTCTTCCCCCCCCTTCCATTCTCTGCTGTAATCTGAGCCCAGAGCTATAAGTGAGCAGGGAGAGACTCAGGCAGGAAGTGATGTCACACCAAGCTAATACTGCAGCTGCTATCCTAAACAAACAGAGAGCTTCAGGTATGGTAGCTGGTACTATTGCAGCTAATCTATTGGCAATAAAATGCCTCCCCAGCTTTCCTTCTCCTTTAAGCATATAATGCTCAGTATTAATATTAGATTTGGTATTTATAGGTATGGGGCCTGTTATGCAGGAGGCTCAGGTCCTGGGGTTCTTCGGATTAAGGCTCTTTATGTAATTTGGATCACCATAACTTTAGTTAATAATTTAAACATTAACCACAAAAGGATTGTTTTGCCTCCAATAAGATTAATTATATCTTAGTTGGGATAAATTACAAGGTACTGTTTTATTATTACAGAAAAAAAGGAAATAATCTCTAAAAATTTGAATTATTTATTTAAAATGGAGTCCCTAAATTTGGAGCTTTCTGAATAACGGCTTCCGTAGAGAAGATTCACCTTCTCTAAGACCATCTCATTTTAGTGAGAGTTTAAGGGTCCATTATTCCTGGGGATCATGTCTAATAAGCTAAGTGCTCAGAACACTAAGGGGCACATTTACTATTGGTCGAATATCGAGAGTTGAGGGGAAACCAGAGCACCTGGAGGAAAACCACAATTAATGACAATAACAATGCTACAATGAAGTTTTTCTGAGAAGCTGTTAAGTACCCCTCAAGGGCAAATAATAATTAAACGACATGGTACTTTAAGTCTAATTACACTTAGCCAAGAATTCAATCCACGGGAATTATTAAAGCAATTATGAAAAGTCCCGGACCACTTTTGACCCTTTAAATAATGATAAAAAAATAAATATTTTATCAGTGCATTATGCCATGGAAAAACACAACCCTAAAACATTGCAGCTATTACTTTAGATTTGAATTTTTGCAGCATCATAGCTCATTGCTTCAATGCCATTTTCATTTTGAAGTGATTACAGCTTGCAGTGTGTTCGGAATCCTCTCTGTGAATCCAAATGCTACGCTGAACAGTGTTTTTCTCCTTATTATTTTTTGCACTCTAGTCTTTATCACCAATCGTTGTGACAATTAGAAAGTTGGCAGGAAGATAGGAATCCTACAGGACCAGGACCTTGAGAATGTAGCAGGTCAGGAACAGGAAACATTGGCATTTCCAACTGAGGATGTCTGTTGAAAACACGCGAAATCTGCCAGATGGCTCCACAACAAAAAAGCAAAAGCAATGTTGTACAGTGTTTTGCATTTGGGGGAAAAGGATTAACAGTAGACAGGCTTTGATATCCCATGAGTCTCTCACCATCTGGTGTCCACAACACCTGTCTGCTCTTTGCTCATTGCTGATATCGGTGTTAAGTCTGACATTTCTCTACAGTTCTCTAAATGGCGCTGGCTCTATTAATTTATCCAATGAACCTCGCAGACACTTCGATTATTGCATGCTGATGCATGGTGTATGGTTCCTTCTTGTCCTCCTTAAATATTTAGATTTCCCTTTAACCTACCTTTGGAACCCATTTAAAAAAAAAAAAAACTATTTCTCTGAAAACATTTATCTTTCCTGCAGATGGACAAATCTGCCTGCCAAGCATTCACTCTCACATTATTTAGGATTCATAAAGCTTGTGATTTGCAGCAGAATGGGTTATAAAATGGGATATAAAATAATATTTAAGAGCAAAACATTACTGTTCATACAGTTCATACATATGTGTATATATATATATATATATATATATATATATATATATATATATATATATATATATATATATATATATATATATATATATATACACACAGATGAACAGTAAGGAACGGGAACCGCAAGGCGTTAATGTGAATCCAAGAATTGTTGCAACATAGTACAGGTATGGAATCCATTATCTGGAAACTCATCATATCCAAAAAAATGACAATTACAGGAAGGCCATCTTCCATAGACTCCATCTTAATCAAATAATTCAAATGTATGTTTTACCTCTGTAATAATAAGACAATACGTTTTCATTGATCCTAAGATAATACTTATCGGAAACAAACCATTACTACTGGGTTTGAATTATTTTTAGTAGACTGGTGATCCAAATAATAGAAATTTATCTGGAAAGCCCCTGGTCCCCAGCATTCTGCCTAATAGGTCCCATTCTTGTATCTTCATCCACACTTTACATAATGAAATAATATATTATTATAAAAAACTTTGCAATATACACACTGCACATTTTTCATTGGATTTAAAAATCTTGTAAATACAAGAAATGAAAGCAGTATACATGTTGCGGCGGTAGCAGAAGTAGGTTCCGTTTCCATTTGGTTCAGAATGGTTGGGAAACGGAACCTACTTCTGCTACCGCCGCAATAAATCTTAGAGTCGCACCTAGATAGTGCCTCTTTCAGTCTAAAAGCAGCAGTCTGCTACTATATTAATATTTTAGACATTATATGCTGCGGTAATATCAAATTAAATGTATAAGATGCTATGCATGGTGGCTTACCATTGTCTATGTATATAAGGCTGATACCAGTACACAACAACACGCCACCATTTATTTTGTGGGATTGTTCGGCATATATATTGCCGCAGAGATTTGTTTTAAACCCACTATCCTGTGGCATCTCGCCTCCCTGTACCTAACTTATTTTTAATGGTGTTAATCTGGACTTCTTTCTCTTTCTTAATGATATTTATTAAAAGTTATGTTTTAACACATGTTGTGGGGTAGATATATGTTTTTGGACTAAGAGGGATGGGAAGGTGCAAAGCAATAGGTCAATTCTTTTTCTTTTCTATAATCAAATTTAGATAATTTATGACACATGGCTGAGTGAAACTAGTTTATTATAAAAAATAATGTACCCCTTGTGAGGATAAAACAAGCATCCTGTTGTTCAATAACCTACTCCACCTTCCCTCTTTTGTACTTTTATATGGTCATAGAAAGCCTTAATATTTTACAAGAGGGGGGAACATTATTCTCTGTATAATTTATATGGAACATATATTTTTTTCTCCTCTTTTTTCAGTTCTCTCCACAGCCTTGGAACGCACAGCTCAATGTATATATTGTTGCCATTAGAGAGGTATAATACCTAATTTTTGCAGGGATATTTTAAATAAAATGAGAATTGGCCAGCTACTCCAGAAATTCCAAAACAAATGCAGAAATGCTCAATTGCATAAGTCTGTTTGTGTATCATTGCATTTACATGCAATGAAATAAATATGATGAGAAAATAGCTGAATGTAACAAAAATGTGTAACTGTGTAAAACATCTGCACCACCAACTATTGTGGGTTATGAACTTTCTGATGGAAGTGGCATGTGATTATAGCTCAATGTGGCATTTATTTAGCTGTTAAGCTTCTATTTTGTTTTATTTCAGGCTTTTAACCCAACGGAGGGAGCTTTGTAAATGTTAGAACACAATAGCTTCAGGGTTTTGACAGCAACCAATCCAGCTACTCTATACTAATTTGCTTTGACAGCAGCTGTTATTATTGCTGCAGGTGCTACATCCACGTATCTAAAATGAGCATTATTTTGATATACAGTTGTCATTTGTATGCTAAATGCCTAAACAGGAACATCTCTTTAAAAAATTTCCAATCATCTAAAATTATAGGGAGTTTCATTTACATTTTGAAATTGCACATTGCACTTGCTATGTTTTACTGAATGCAAAGTGATGCCTCAATTTTGATTTTGAATTGTAGAATTCTACATCCTCTGTACTTGTTATTCAGTATGTAGACTTTCCATTATACGCTTCTATGCAGTATTATACACTCACTAAACAGATGAGAGAAATGTGAGCTCTTTTTTATGTTCCTTATTCCAAAGAATTGTTTGCATAATAGGAAAAGCAAATCAAATAAGTTTAGTAATGCCTTATTGAAAGGAATTGGAGAATACAACCCTCTCCCACTGAAAGAAATTGTAGGAACTATCTTCCTCTAGACTCAGATGCAAATAAGATGCTTTACATTTTGAGCTACTGCAACCTGATTAATTGGGATTTTCAGATTTACTCTTGTTGTTTTGATCATTCCAAAACCCCACCCTCAATCCAACTAACTCTGCCCAGTCTTCTGCAAGCCACTCCATCTTCAAGGGCTGTGGATTCGATCCACTTTTATGTCTCTTAGGGTTCCCTCTGCCAATGGATCCCAGTACCCCCTTGATGGTGGCCCTGAAAGTGAAAAGCTAATCTAAAAAATGCTTAGATAGTCTCTGTAACTATATATGTAAAAGATAGCACTACCTACTGTGTATATAGGAAAGCACGAATAGCAAAATGTCATCCGTTGAGTTCATTTCTCTGTAGATTTGAGCATATTTTATGCCTGTACAAATGTGTAGATCTATGAGCACATAGACAGCTAACTTTTAATTATCAAGTCCCTGGTTTTTCCTTTACATTATTGTAAACAGATTTAATTAATGTGTCCAGTTCCCTATTTTCTTAAGATCATAGTCCTCTCTCTGTGATTGCACTGCGCCATTAGTGCCCTGGATCTGGTTGAAGGGGTTCACCAAGAAAACTTGGTGACAAAATTGTTTGGATAAAACTCAGTGAAGAAGATGTTTTAAGTGCAAAAATGTACTACTACATTGAGCTTCTGTAATTAGAAAACCAAAAAGTAATTGCTCCATAGAAAAGGAAAAAAAAAAATAAAAATAAATAAATTAATTAATTTTGATTGCTTGCTATGATTTACTGGGCTGAGGGAAATTGTAATTATACCTCGTCAGTGCTGTCCAACTTCTGTGGTACCGAGGGCCAAAAATTTTCTGGCCTACATGGTGGATGGCCACTCCCCTTTTAAACCACACCTACTGTAAACCACATCCATGTTACCACAAGAACTTTTAAGATCATATCCACATTAATGGTGGTAGCACACAAAAAGAACAAGTGGTTGGCGCTCACTGCAGGAATATCACTCATAACTCATATGTGAAAAATTGAAGTCATTTTAAAACATACCCTTAAATCTATATGCCTCCTCCTGCACTGTGGATAATACAGCACTCCTCCAGCACATTATTAAACACCTTAGGGGCCCCTAATAACCATTTCCAAATGTTAACAAACCCCCAGAACAAACCTCTACCAGGCTTACATCCCACAGGTAGTGTAGGGCAAGCAGAGAATAGCACACACAAGTAGCACTGGGCAAGCAGAATATGGTACACACAAGCAGCACTGGGCAAGAAGAGTATGGCACACACAATCAACACTGGGCAAGCAGAGAATGGCACACACAAAGCATAGGGTAAGCAGAAAATGGCACACACAAGTAGCACAGGGAGCATAGGGAAGGCATAGTATGACACACACAGGGAGTGTAAGACAAGCAGAATATGGCACACACAAGCAGCACTGGGCAAGCAGAGAATGGCCCACACAGGGAGCATAGGGCAGGCAGAACAGAGCAGAAGACAGGGACCACTCTAAGATGTACTGTATACAGTGACACAGCACTGGTGCCCCTCCAGCAGTTTGTGTGTGAACAGGTGAACAATGTGGGCAGTTTCATTCTGGGTCTCAGGTGTGAACAATGCAGGGGGAAATCATGTGTGAACAGCACAGGGGATTACAGTCTGAATTTGAGGTTTAAACAATGCAAGGGGCAGTTAATTTCTACAGTGATACCTTTTAAATCTTACACATGGTAAGCAGACACAGCAGGTAGACTTTCAAGTAGGGGGCCACAAAGGGGGGGGGCACCGCTAGCCGCCAGTTGGACAACCCTGTGTATGTGTATGGATAAGGTAAGTTGAATTTGTTCCACTTTTACCGTACCCAGACATTTTGTATTCTGTACTGTACTTAGAGATAACAGAGTACAATGTTTTGCATCTTTCGACAGGATGCGCTGTGAAAGAAAAGAAGGAAGGACATATTTATTATTTAGTTTTGTTTCTTTTTAGTTTTGATCACCAGAAAGAACAGTATAATGCAGTATACTGTTAGGGCCTCTCTATGCATGTAACCCCATCAATGAATTTTTACTTACTTGTTGCAAGTATACCTAATAATATAATAAAGCAATGCTTCCCTAACTAGAGATATGCATTAGAACTTTTGTTAAAGACCTCTGTCTTTCTTCACTGCCTTTGCTCATGCCCTATTTCAAACCCATATTGAACCAATATTTAAACATTAAATAAACCCAATAAGATTGCTTTGAATCCAATAAGGATTTATTATATCTTAGTTAGGATCAAATACAGGGAACAGCTGTATTATTACAAAGAAAAGGGAATTGTGTTTAAAAATGGAAATTATTTGTTTAAAATGGAACCTATGGGAGATGACTGTCCTGTAATTCTGAGCTTTCTGGATAACGGCTGTCTGGATAATAGATCCCGTACCTGTACCTGGCACAGTGCTTACGTTTTATGTGTAGTACCTCAGAAATGCAAGTAAAGCAGTGATATGATATTGTACAAATCCCAGCATACTGTGTCTCCAATTCTTCTGACCTTTTTCAGCAGCAGCTTGATCTGCTGTTTTTGTTAGACCCCTGCATGCATTAAAATATGTTCTCAGCCCTAAAAAATAGCAAAGCTAATGACTAGTAACTTCAATACTACTAAAAAGTTCACTCAAAATTAGTTATATACTTATTTTGCATAGTCAGGAATAGGCAGTTTGCACATTTTATGACATCTTAAAATTTGCCTTCTTGTAATTCATTATGGCTTTTTGCTAGCTCAGGCCTAAGAATCTGAAAATCCCCCCGAGAAGCTTTCGATAGAAAGCAAAGCACTGTGCTCCAAACACTATATAAAACAGACCATCTCTCTTTATACCTCACTGTGAAAGGCTGGATTGTTTTCAGATTAATGGTATAAATTATTACAGCATATAAAGTAGGAAACGCCATTACGTGGTTTTATATGGATTTCATAATCGCTCTGTGGCTTAGATAGGGCTGAGAATATACAAAATGACAGCCATGAATCTGACTCTACTGAAACCTGCTATTTTTCCCATTAATGTTTGGCTATCAAATATCCTGTATTATTTAAGTTATGCCTTGAGGATATTTTCATGGCTAGAAAAATATCACTGAATTTCTCTGCTAAGGGGGGAACGTTTCTTGTCAAGACATTGTACTAATTCAAAAAAGGTTATATACATTGTACTGTAAAACATTTTTTGGATGGCAGCACTGACTCTCTTCGCTCAAAAGACATAGGAATAAATATGAGTTATGAAAAGCTGCTAAAATGACCAAACACAGGAAAACTCGATTCATTTGGTAAACTGGAAACCCTTATATCCCCTGCAAGATGCAATCCTCACCCAACAGGATTTTTCAGTTAGCCTGGACAATAAATGAGCTCTGACAAGATAGTAAAGGAATTTGTCATGATTTTTATGGTGTCATTTTTATTTCTAAATGACACTGTTTACACTGCAAATAATTCACTCTACCGTGTAAAATTTTATTCCTGAACCAACAAGTATATATATTTTTTTAGTTGTTACATTGGCGTGTAGGCAGACATCTCAGGTCATAGTGCCTGACCCTGTGCTTTCAGAAAGAGCAGCACTTCACAATGGAACTGCTTTCAGATAAGCTATTGGTTCTTCTACTTAATGTAACTTAAAGAGTCGCAGTGGGACTTGGATTTTTACTATTGACTGGTATTCTAATATGTACCAGGGAGCTGTTATCTGGTTACCTTCCCATATTTCTGCAGATGGGCCTCTGGGGGGGGAGTGAAGTTTATCAGAGCACAAGTCACATGACTGGGGACACCTGTGAATCTAACAACATGTCTAGCCCCATGTCAGATGACAAAATTTAATATAAAAAAAATTGCTCTTTTAAAAAATGGATTCAGTGCAGAATTCTGCTGGAGCAGCACTATTAACTGATGCATTTTGAAAAAACTGTGTTTTCCCCCGACAGAATCTCTTTCACTGGAACGACTGTCACAAGGGGGCCTCACTTGTAGACCAACAAGCTGCTAACATGTATAGAACTTGTACTTACGAGAAGTAACAGGAGTCAGCAGAAGATATTGACCAAAGCAAATTCAACCGATGTAATTTGTAATTTAGATCCAGTAACATGATCAATCATGCTCTGGAAAGGAAAGATAAGAGTTTATTTGCATTTATGTATAGGGGAGGGAAAATGTCTATAAAACCTCTGGGGTAGACTGTACTGATGCAAACGCAGAACCCTGTTAGTAAATTAGAACCACTGGATCTAAATGGATCTTGTCATATGGAGATATGCAATGCTCTGCTTTTGTCTGCATGTGAAAATGAAACTTCCTGTAGCAATCAAAGCCCTGATTTTTTAGCCCTAATCATGAGGGCTAAGTCATGGGCTAAGGACTGGTCAGTTTTCAAAAACAAACGCATTATATTTCTAAAGATATAGACTCCATGGTCGGACTGGGCTATCAGGACACTCGGAAAAAACCTGGTGGACCCCAGCCCTCATGTGCCCATGCTGGCCCAGACCTGCTCCCCTGATTGGCTGAGCCACTGTGTCTGTACATGGCGACTGTGAGGAGGACCCTTCCGGTTGCAGCCCCGGTGTGCCCCAATACTCCAGTCCAACCCTGATAGAATCCATAAAGTAGAAATAACAGAACTCCAAATAGAAATTACTTGTTTTGGTCACTTCTTGGAATTAATTTTTAGCAGCTTTTAGTTCAGCCCTACTTTTCTGCTAAATTAAATAATAGGGGTAACACCAAACTACAGGCACCATAAGAGACCATAGGAATTTGGGATAATGTCAGAGCGGAGATAACTCCAATAAAATATAACTTATTGTTTTCTTTCACATAACTGCCATTCACCTCTGAATTGGGCCCCTAATCTTTATGTGATTGCTTTCTTTGTGATGGAAATATTTTGTTCTGTACAGTATTTACTGCTGGTTCTTTCAACCTTATTGATTTTATGTAACAGTTGACATGCATCAAATCCTGTGATGGTGTAATAAACAATTTTTGTTGGTGATCTTTCAGTGGAAACCTAACACAATTTATGCCTGTGTTATCATAGAGACCCATTCTCTCTGATAAAGGTCAGTGTTGTGTTATCGTTTACTACTAAGACAAGATACTGGAAGCTCTATAAAACACATTTTTTTAGGTATATGGATAGTTGCATATCTAGGGGTTAAATGTTAGTGGTCAATAAAAAAAACTACAAATCACAGTTATTTTCATGTGCTGAGTTTAAAAAGCCACACAAAAGAGTCTACTTGGAGGAATTCAGCGATGACATTCCAAATGTTAGGAGCATCAAGAAAGAAAGGTTTCCGAATTCTGAGTAGTTATTCTTAGATCAGTATCCCAATTTAGACATGAACAGATTAATTCATTTTCAGTCCAGCAAATTGTGGCAAAAACACCATCTTCTTGGCTGGTTTTAGATGGCATCATTTTTATCTATTACTATTTTGATTTGATCAATTGAAAAAAAATATGCTACCATGGAAAAAAAAAAGATTTTGACACGACAACCTGCTCTAAAGCTGAAAAACGGTGCCCCTAATTGTCAGTTTTGAAAACCTTACAAAATCGACAAAAAATCTGTGACTCACGTGATATCACTAAGCACCTTTTATAATGTTATATTTTACAGTATATTCATAGATATGTGTACGTGTGCCCTTTAGTATGACGTTTGGAATTATTTTTTTTAGGAAAGCCCAACCTGTGAGGTCTGCTGAAAAATCTGGAATTGAATTAGGAATAGCAGAAAATCTACCGCTCCGACTCACCGCTCATCGTGTAACAACAACTGTCTGGGTCTCCAATAAACTGACTAGGTGCCCAAATCACTTGGCGTCTCAGACCGTAGCATACAGAAGAAGTAGGGATGAATTGCTGCAACACTGGACTTCTCCTTCTCTGGATTTTCTCCTTTATTTTTTACATATTAAAAGTATGCAGCATACCACACCTGATGCATTTCGGGTGCTTCTGGCCTTAAAGGAGGATTCAACCCTAAAGTTAAAAAAACCCTACCCCCTATGGTACATAGACCCCCCTCCCTCCTCCCCCCAGCCTAAGTGTTACCCCGGGCAAATGCCCCCAATGTTTTACTTACCCATCGGTGCAGATTCAGGCATCGGAGGTTATGGGCGAAATCTTCTCTTCAGAAATCTTCAGATTGAGACCAGCTTGTCGACGCATGCGCAGTTGGAGCAATTTTCTGTTATGCGACAACTGAGCATGCGCCGAAGATTGCTGAAGTGCCGGTCTCATTACGAAGATTATCGAATCGGCTGAAGATAGCGCCCATGAACTCCGATGCCTGAAACTGCACCGAGGGGTAAGTAAAACCTTAGGGGCATTTGCACGGGTAATACTTAGGTTCGGGGGAGGAGGGAGGGGGATCTATGTAGGGTAGGGGTTTTTTAATGTTAGGGTTGAATTCTCCTTTAATCATAGGCATTGCCTATAGGGATGGCAATTCATCCCTGCTTCTTCAATTGAATTAGGAGGCAAGCTTTTCTCATCAAATTGAATCTGGTCCATTGTTGGTTGATAGGGATAAATTAACCTGGTACAGATTTGCAGTGAAATTCACAGTTTAAGCAGTGGGGATTTTATGAATCCATGCTATAATTCCACTATGTAAAAAAAAAAAATCATCATGCTTCAAGATTGACTCGTATGTGGCATCCCTGCATCAAAACTGACTTACTTGCTCCATCCCTGCATTGAATAGCTTGCCTGCTTGTCATCCCTGCATCAAGAATGCCTCTCCTTTGCCACATCCCTGTGTCAAGATTGACTTGTCTGACATTCCTGCATCAAGTTAAGCACATCCAACATGTGCCTTTCATTGCTGTATGCCAATCGGAGAGAATACCTATGCTAAACACCTTAACAGCAATGTAATTACTTTACCATCGACTACAGTGCATTTTTGGAGACAATTTTTTCATCACTATTGAATCACTGATATACCAATGAGTTCCGATATCTGTAACCTTGTCATTAGGTAAGGGAGACCCTGATTGAGGGTTGGACCATCATCAGAAGCATAAACTGAAAAATTTTGACAATCATTGTTTTAAAGCAAGCTGGTATGTCTGGGGGACTGTCATCCATACAGAAAAAGCTTTATAATAAAACTCCTTTTCAAATGAATAATTAAAAAATATTTTTTTTTTTATTAAAACATACATACCTACTATAAATGTGTTTTAATAGTCTCAGCTGTCAGTCATTTATTGTCTGTCCCTCCTCTGTGCTTAAGGCATTGCTTTCACTTTCCATTCTGCACTTCATAGATGTCACTGCACTCCCCACATTACCCCTCCCTCCTCACCATCTAATTGTGTAGCCAGTGCATGGACATGGCAATCAGATATCCTATTCTGGCATGTTAAGCAGATTTTGGCATGATGCAAAGCTTGCCTAAATAACAATGTCCACAAAATGGCGCCTGGCTGCTTGCTGTGATTGTGAATTCTACGACTAAAAAACAACAACATATAAATTATTTTTATAGTATAAGTTACGTTTATTTTGCTTGACTAACATCATAAAATAGTATTTGGAACTATTTATTAAGGTAACAGATCCCCTATAATATTACTGATTCATGGGTTGGATTTTCTGCTTTTAGTAACCCAAACAATTAGGGTAAAACACTTGGGGGCCGATTCACTAACTTCGAGTGAAGGATTCGAAGTAAAAAAACTTCAAATTTCAAAGTGTTTTTTGGGCTACTTCGACCATCGAATGGGCTACTACGACTTTCGACTACAATTACGACTTCGAATCGAACTATTCGAACTAAAAATCGTTCGACCATTCGACCATTTGATAGTCGAAGTACTGTCTCTTTAAGAAAAAACTTCGACCCCCTAGTTTGCCATCTAAAACCTACCGAACTCAATGTTAGCCTATGGGGAAGGTCCCCATAGGGTTTCCTAAGTTTTTTTGATCGAAGGATATTCCTTCGATCGTTGGATTTAAATCCTTCGAATCGTTTGATTCAAAGGATTTTATCGTTCGATCGAATTCCCAGTCGAATACCGAGGGTTAATTAACCCTCGATATTCGACCCTTTGTGAATCGGCCCCTTAATTACCTCTCATTATTCCCACTCACTTTCACAGAACACACACTTTCAATATGAATAAATGTATTGCAGATTTCCACATGTACTACTAATATTGGAAGGATGACAGATGCGTCTGGGTATGAATTTTCAATATTCATTTTATAAAGGTACATAATAAATCATTTATAGGAGACATGAGAAATTAAGAAAAATACTTAGTAAATCAATAAAAGAAATTCCCCTGAGTTAATAACCACCTGAAGCTGTCATTTTATGTCATGTCGTTTCTTTATTATTGAAATGTTATATATTATCTGAAACAGCTCAATATCAGCCTGACAATATATAAAGTAGATTGTTGAAAGTGAACATATAACCTTTTATATTTATAGTAATTCCTGCAGGGATGCAGAATGATCGACAGCTACTAATTATACTGAGATGAAGAAATTAATGATGACAGTTGCTAAGTAATAGCATATCTAAAGCATACATCATCTTTGGAAACCAGCTAAAAATATACCTGAATGGACACTGTAGAATAAATGTGAGCTGGTAATAAGATGATAATTGAAAGAAATAGGTAAGCTTAGTTTCAAGCTGTTGGACACTGCTCCTGTATAAAGCATAGTAAAAAGGGAAAGTTGTGCTCACCACTCTATTTACATTATTAGACCGGGTTTCAATGAGGCTGTGACCACAAAATTCATATAGACAAATACAAGAGGTCCCTGTACTCAACCCAACAGCAATCAAATCAAATATTAAAGACATTGTGACATTTTGTGCATTCAGCTAATAAAAATGCCTTCCCTTTTAAACACATTGAATTTACGGTGAGCAGTGGCTAGCTCCATGTTGTAGCTCCCACACTTTCCAGTGTGTCAAATGTCAAATGATCCCAGTGGTGGGAGTGCACCTGACAATGGATATGTATATCAGAACAATGTTGTGCATAAAAAAATAAAACAATATTGGACTTGATGTGGTTCTCCAGAGTGAAATTTATGCTGATCTTGGAAGTTGGATAGTCCTGGCGGTGCCATTACTGTGTTGAGATGAACCTGTTACAAATTAAAGTGTGGGAGGATACCACCAAAATTTAAAATTACCTGTGAGTGTAGAACTTGCTAGACCAAGGATAACAAACTCTGTTTTGTTTAAAGTGGAGTTCATATTTAGTAGCTTAATTTTCTTAATATATTGATAATGGATTCAGCAAAGAGAACTCTTGTCTTTGTCTGTATGAATTTGTGGTCACAGCCTCATTGCACCCCCACCTAATGGTTTAAAATTTAGTGGTGAGAACAACTTTTCATTTTTTTTACTATGACTGAATAGTTGATGCAGAAACATACAGAACAGCTCTTATTGGCATGAATAGATACTACCATCACAACGTCGTCAGGTAGAGCATTTCATAAAATTACTTTTGTCGTCTGAAGAACCACCTAGGCTGTTTCAAATCAAAGTTAACTTTACGTTTAAAGGGATGGCCTATCATTCTTTGATCTTTTCTATCTGTCTATAAGGCCCTCTAATGTACTTGTAAATAGTAATCATGCCCCCCCCACAAGAGTCTTTCTCCAGAGAAAATAACCTCAACCTTACTGTCTTTTCTAATAGTTTGTCTTCTATTCATATTGGCAGTCTAGTTGTACATCTCTGCACTCTCTCCAGCTCATTTAAATCCTTTTTATGGACTGCAGCCCAAAACTGCACTGCATGCTCAAGGCGAGGCCTTAACAGGGATCTATAAAGAAGTAAAATTACGGTTTCATCCTTCAATTTAATGCCCTTTTTTAGGCAACACAGAACTTTATTTGCTTTAGTAGCCACAGAATGACACTACCTAGAGTTACACAACTTTCCAGATCCTTCCTGTCTTTCATGTGTGTGGAGTTCCCAGAACCTTTTATGTTCCGAACCCATTATCTGTTACTGTACAATGTAATTAAATTTCCAGTGGCTTCTACAGTTACTGAAATGTGCTTGGGGTGCCAGAACCTTTCGCCTTGTGGGTATTGACACCACCAAGAATCAGTATAAACACTATATTTTTTTTTTTTTTTGGAGCCTATAAAATATATGCAGGAGGAGTTTTCAACGAGCAATCAGATATTATTTAAAAAGCAAGTTTTCTCTCTGCATAACTTTTATGTTAATTCAATAAAGGTATCACTTCATGAAAGGATCTAGTTTAAACACCATTAGGAAGAATTTCTATTAAAAATGACCTAGAGCTGAAAATAAAAAGGATTTGCCATTATTCATAAAATGAATGGATTTCGACTTTGCCAGAACATTTGCAATTGAAAGACTGATAAACGAGCAAGACAAATTAAAAGAATTGCCCATTAACATACAATTTTCCGTGTCAGCGCTCCATTACATTGATTATTATTTCTACTGTACAGTGTATTTAACAGAAAAGAGCAACATTTATCAGATCATTAGTAAGCAAAAGAAGATTATATATATATATATATATATATATATATATATATATATATATATATATATAAAATACATTTTTTTTTTTTTTTTGGGGGGGTTTCTCATGCTTGCTCTCAGAATATGGCATAACTGAAGGATTTATATGGCTTTATTTTATCTTCACAATCCTGAACAGTGACCTAACATCACTTTTCAGGAGACCCAAACAGTCCCCCATTCTTTGAACCTACAAATATATGATATTGTATATAAGTATTAAATGAAAAAAAAATTGTGTTGATGTGTAAATAAAATGTACAGTGTTATATCTATTTTATTAAAGATAATATATTGTAAAAATGTGAGTCTTTGTTCTTGCAATTTGAGCTCACATTTTCCTTTCACCTTTAAAAATTCAAGCAACTGTCTGATCTTTAGTATTAATGTGTTTTAGCTGGTGGCACTATAGTAAAAATTAATCTCTTTCTACGTGGTACAAGTTTACCCATTGTTAAGAAACTTTATGGTTTAAAGCCAGGGACCTGAGTGATGCTTGCTACTGCTTTTCCAGACTGAGCCACAGGAGGCAGTGTGGTTTTAACCTGACAGTTTATCTAAATGTATTTTCCCTGTCTGTATTAACTGCAAACCCACTATGATCCAGCTGTTGGCAATAGCCCAGTTAAGGTGTTATTTAAGCCTGCCTCCTCCAAGCCTACACTAGATCATTTTGATTTGCCATAACCAAGTCTCCCACATATCCAGTGCATGTAAGTTCCTGCTAGGCCCTTGTTTCATTGTCTGACCAGTTTTGATTGTTTGCATATTAAATGGACATTAATTGATTGTTGTCTGCCCTATCCCTGTGCCTGTTTTGATTGCTGCCTGCTCAATGGCTATTTACAAGTTAAACAAATTTAATTTGCATATCAAAATATCAACAGCCAAAAGTCTTTCCTTATACTAGATTCTATGGGAGACAGCCTTTCCAGAGCTTTTTGGATAAAGGGTTTCTGGATAACACATCTCATACCTGCACATATATGTAAAATCTCTTTATCACCACCTGTTTTGAAAACATGGCTGCTATTATGACACTCGGAAGAACATTTATAAAAATTTAAAATTTGCACATTTTAGATATTTTTTTCAATTTGATTAAGCTCGAAAATGTACCAAAATCAAACATTTGCTTATTTTAAAACTTGAATACAAAGAACTCAGTCGAACAATAATGTGAAAAAGCTAGAATGCAGCACATTTGTATTCTACTCCATTTTAATGGTTCTAGCAACTCTCAGAATATTAAAAAAAAAACTCAAAGAATTAGAAAAAATTAGAACATTCATAAATAAACCTTTCCACTCAGTTTGGATACAGGCAGAATAAATGAACAAAAAATAAATAAATAAAAGGAGGCACTTCTTTAATAGCTTTGCCATATTATACAATTTATTTATTTTCAAAACTATAACATACAAAGAATATGAACTTGTTGACTACTGTAGACATTTTGCTGTATTTTGCATGTCATTTGAAAAGCAGGCATGAGAGAGAAACCAATCTCTAAATCTATTGAGTAATAATAATAGAAACATGAAACAAATATTGAATAAGTAGATAGTAGATGCCATTACCAATTGACCAAAGGTAATGTCAAAAATTACAGACATGTTTTAACTGGCAACTGGCAACATGGGAGCCTTTTTTTCTATTAAAAAAAAAGCAGTTGTAGCATAGTGGATAGAAGGTTCCCTAACAATATAGGGCATGTGTGTAGCAGTGATTTTATTGGTATCCCCAAAGCAGAAACAAGGTGCCATGAAAAAAAACACATATAGATTCAAATGTAGTTTGCAACAAAAATGATGGGCTACACAATATTGAATTTGGGTCCTAGCTTGGTAGAAGGACTTTCAATGGAATGTTCTTGGAAGATATCCAGATCCTATCACCAAACTGATACATGGGTGACATGTTACGATGCCGATCAGAGGCTCTCTTTTGGGCAGTTGCTGCAGAAGAATGCGTTTTTTGAACCTTCTGCCAAATCTTGGTCAACCAAAGAGTTAACTGCAGGAACATCTGAGAAATGCTAAGAAAATTAAAAGGCTTTAGGGTGGTAGCTGAAAACAATAAAGAAATAAGATTCTCCAGTGGATGAATGAGTAGCATTACTGGATGCAAACTCAGCCCACAGAAGAAAATCTGCCCATTGAGATTGATTACTGGAAACGTAACACCTGAGGTATTGCTTCAATGATTGATTTGTTTATTCTGCTGGCCATTAGTTTGAAGATGATATGTAGAGAAAAAAAAGACAAATCAGTGCCCATAAGTGAACAAAAGGCCGCAGAACCTTGAAACAAACTGAACCCCCTATCAGAAACAATGGAGTCCCATGAGACTTATTACAGTATATTGTATAGGAAGAGTTCAGCAAAAGAGGGGAGGGTGGGAAGGGGAATACAGTGAGACATATTATTAAGTCAACCCTCTACCACCCAAATAACAGTATTCCCTTTAGAGGGAGGTAATTCCACAATGCAATCCAAGGAAAATATGAGTTCATGGTCTTTCAGCAACAGGAAGCGACTGTAACAGCGCTTGAGGCAAGGACCTGGAAGGTTTTAAAGGCTGACACATTGGACAAGAAGCTGCTTATCTTAAATAGTTACAAATGTAGCTTTGCTTATTTTAAATTAGTACAAAAGCATCCAAGTGCAGCTGCTGAGTGTTCTGGGCTCTTTGCCAAAAATCCTCTTATTATTAAGTTTCAGAAACTTTGTATCTTTTTCTGGCATCAGTGAAGGTGTTTTCTTTTTTTTTTAAAGATTTTTCTTAAAAGTAAAACATGGTTTTAACAAGATAAATTTTTTTTAATAAACAGATAAAACTATACAGTTAAATATAAAATACATATAAAAATTTTGGGTATAATTTGTCATCTAGTAAAGAAAAGGAACCCTCAAGGTTAGGATGAGAAGGGCATTATGCATAAAAATACTTTGTGTTTAGAAGGCTTTACACTGCTCTAAAAAATTGGGAGAATTGGACATTTATGAAAAGTTTGCAGAAAACAATCTGATACAAATATATATGCTTCGTTATTTCACTATTTCTTATTGTATGAAAAGCAAATGTACGCCTGAGTCCCAGATTAGAGAACAGATGGGCGATATATGCCCTCAGGCCAGAAAGACATTTGCTTATGATTTGCATTTGACCTTTAATGACTCCCTGTAATTAAACAAATTCATACTGAGGCAGGTTAAGCTGTTATGCAGTCTCTGTAAAACACGATATATAATGTGTCAAGACTATATAGATGCACGCAAATATAGATCAATGTGAATATACTCGGAAATATTCTTTGTAACTTCAAATAGTCTGGTTTAACTAAAGAATCACACTAAGAATCACACTAAGCTTAACCAGGTTCAATAGGTTCAACAGAACCTTGGGGCAGCTGGGAAATTGACAATATGTCTAGCCCCATGTCAGATTTCAAAATTGAATATAAAAAAATCTGTTTGCTCTTTTGAGAAATGGATTTCAGTGCAGAATTTCTTTTTTTTCCCATGACGGTATCCCTTTAAATTCAGCGGTATATAAAGGTCATATGTATGTATGTATTAGTGATGTTGGTGAAATTGCTGGAAGAGGCCACTTTTTTTAAAAAATGTCCAAGGATGCAAAATGAAGACAGAGATCCTCTATTGTCCTAGGCTATGAGCCCACCCTAAAACAAATGTGTCATGATCTTAAAATGTTAAAAAAAGATATTTTTAACAGTTACAACTTAAACATAATCCCACTTTAAAATTGCCCGTGTTTTGGCTTTTGCTTATGAGTTTTTTGGAATAAAAGATATGATGTCACTGACATGATAATGATGCAGCTTCATTGTATTCATTCGCCAGTCAGAACCTGGCAAAATCAAAGGGTTTAAAACTAATTAAAATTTGCACACTTTCTTAATTTAGCGGATTTGAAAATTTGCCTGGCAAAACACAGAGAAAGTTTTCCAGCAACAAGTTATTTCGCTAGCGAAGTGTCTTTTAGTAAATAGGCACTTCGCTACACTTAGTAAATAGACAATGTTGCTGCAATGTTCTTTTTAGCAGAAATCTGTCAAAAAAACACAATTCACTCTTTAGTAAATGTGTCCTCATGGCTGTAAGATGAGCCAAAACTAGAGGAAGGCAGACTGAAGGAATACAATCTCTCTTCTTCTCAGATGTTATTATTTGCCAAAACCTGCTTCTTTCTTTAACAAGTAACTAATCCATACCCTTATCCTATCCAGTTTAGATTATGTGCAAGTGATTATGTAAATGTAGCCTTACGAAATGGATATGAAGCTGAACACTTACTCTAACATATGTCCCCACACTCATACTGATGCTTACCAAGTTAATTGTATTGTATTAATTGTATTAATTGTATGTATAATAATTCTGTATTAATTACGACAACAATAATCTTACATGGCACTATATGCAATACAATCTTAATTACCTAAACTAGAGGTAAATGCATTTTTAGTTTTCAACATTTACTTGAAGTTTTACAATAAAACATGCAATAAAGAAAACAAAAAGTTTTCAGACATAGGAGTAAGAATGAATGTCGCAAATATCAACCTTGCCCTCAAAAATTAAGGACAGAGGAAAAGAAAATTATACATAAAATTAACAAATGAACCAAACAGGTAGACTAACATAATAAACTGATTTAAACAGAATTAAGGCCAGTGAATGAAAATGAAAATAACGAATTATTGTTTCCTGAAGAAACACATCTTGGTTGGACTAAATAAGAAAAATCAAACATATCTGTTTAAATATGAAGAATTTTAAAAATCTCATCTTTATTTGTGGAGTCTATAAAATTAAAATAAAGCGACCATGTCTTTTTAAGCATCAATTTGAATTTTGTTTTAATAGTTTCCTTCCAGCTCATTTGTAGGAAGGTACAAATGAGCTACCAAGGGACAATCTTTTTTGGGTCGGGGTTTACAGAAAATAAAGGGTTAAAGATCTTAGTACAATGTTAATCCAGAAAATTTTCCAATTGCATCTTGAAATCAGGAAGAAATTTTTTGAAGCAAATTGGAGAAGCTTTAGAAGGGGTTGTTCTCCTTCCTTTGTATCAGCTAGAAGTTAGACAGGTTTTACTTAGGCCAAAAGGCTGGACGTGTCTTTTTTTCAAAAGAAATGACTATAATTATTATGCTGATGCAGTGAGATTGGAGTATTTGTAACTGTCCCATTATCATATAACATTGCTGTCTCACTAGCATAAAAGGGATCCATGTGGTGAGAGATATTTAATTAATTTTTCACATCTAATGCAACTCCTTGCATTTTGCATTTTGGCAGAGCAATAGAGTGAGGTGGTACATCTGGAGGTGCTATAACTTATAATAGGCTTGGAGTGCCTATGCTCACTGCTTCTTACTATATAATGCATTCTTGTACTTATACCCACTTTGTTTTATTGTATATTGTGCTTGGCCTGCCAGTATTCTCTATATCTTACTGCTTGTGGTTCCTTTGTCCATTGTTCTTTATGTATGTATTTGGTGTGCCAGTGCCCTCTGCTTCTTACTATATAATGTTCTTTATAGTGCTTGTGGTGCCTTCTTTTTATGTTCTTGGGAGACCAATACCTACTGCTCCTTTGTATGTCTTTTGAGTACCTCACAGTCTCTGCATGTAATGTACTTTAGGTTACAGAATCTTTTTCCCCATAATGTGCTTGTAGTGGCAGCCTTCACAGCTCTCAGTTCAAATTGTACATGTGATGTTAATACCCCCTACCTGCAGTGCAAGACGTTAAGCAAAATTTGCCCCCAATGCTATGGTTTGATTTTCCTGAAAATTCTGTGAAAGCACACGGGAAAGTGGGTTGAGCACCACTGCAACGCGCGCCACCTGTATGCTTCATCTTGGTCCCCCCTACCAAAACCATCTTCTGCTGCCTATGTTCTGACTAATTGTATAACTCTCACATGCTAAACGGTTATGCAGCTGTGTGACTCTCCTGTTCCCAGAACAACAGCTCCCTCGCACAGTTCAGTTTTCCGGCTGAATGCTGTATAATCAGAGAGGGATAGGGGGTACTCAGAAGTCCCTTCAGCCATAGGAATCCTTAAGCACATTAACGTCTTTTTAACAATATATTGATATATGCTTTGCTGTACAAGCTGATTGAGGCTAATAGAGAGTATTGGCACACAGGACAGTTTTTCCACAGAGTACTTTAGCTGGAAGAGAAATGCCACCCTAAATTATTGGGAGCCAGTTTAGGCAGTTTTGCCTGTTCTCCCACTTGATAACACTTGTTAGCCCATGGAGCTCCTAACAGTCCTGGCAGCGGAATCCTTCAACAGAAGTGTTAGGGAGCTGCTATCTTGCTACCTGCCTAGTCTTCTGTTGATAGATAACTGGAGGGAGGAACACAAGGGGGGTCACTCCAACTTGCAGTTTAGCAGTTAATAGTGCTGTTCTGGCAGAATTCTGCACTGGAATCTGTTTTTTTTATATTTAATTTTGAACTTTGACATGGGACTACCAATGTTGTTAGTTTTCCAGGTTCCCTCAGTCATGTGACTCTAATAAACTTCTTTCATTGCAAGTTGGAGTGACCCCCCCCTTTCCTAATGGGTTCTGTTGCAAAAACTGGTTCTGTTGCAGCATTTCTCTGCAATGTACATAACCCATGTATTCCTTCTTATGAAAAGCAGCCTCTCAGCATGATAATACTGCCACTATTTGTCACTGTCACTCAGTTACAAGATGACCAGGAAGCTCTGCCTTGGTCTCATGTGATCACAAAACATTTCCCCACATTTTAACTGGGTTGCTGTCATTATTTTTAGGAAACTTCAGAGTTCAGATCTGGAAAGTGCAATACTAATTCAAATACTGCAAGAGATCCTGGACAAAAGCTCATGTTTTAGCTGGACAGTGGTCCTATACAAAAGGCCAAGGAAACACCTGAATGTCTCAAGAACAAAGAGGTGATTTACTACAACAAATTATATTAAAAACTTTTTCAAATAGCAGTTATTTTCTTTGCTATTGTATTTATACTGTAAAACATTGATAAGAAAACACTACTGAATTGGTCTGCCATATGAATGCTTTTGTAACAAACCTGATTATTGATAAATAAATAGAAAGATAGATGATAGATATAATGTGTATCTTCACAGACAGACATATGGTAGATAGACAGAAAGACAGATAGATAGATAGATAGATAGATAGATAGATAGATAGATAGATAGATAGATAGATAGATAGA
The DNA here is from genome assembly GCA_038501925.1 of Xenopus petersii. Classification (NCBI taxonomy): domain Eukaryota; kingdom Metazoa; phylum Chordata; class Amphibia; order Anura; family Pipidae; genus Xenopus; species Xenopus petersii. The sequence goes on from CM076674.1 coordinate 143,215,812, forward strand.
TAGATAGAATGTGTATCTTCACAGAGAAACACAGACAGACATATAGATAGACAGACAGACAGGCAGATAGATAGAAAGTTAGAATATGTATCTTCTCAGTGAGACAGACAGATAGATAGATACATGATAGATAGACAGACAGAATGTGTATTTTCACAGTCTTCACTCAACTTTCAGGCTGTGTATTAATGGAAAAATTATTTTTAGGAAATGCAGAACTGGAAATCCCAGAGCAACTAAAGTACAAGAAACTCATGTTCCACTGGGACAGAGTAAATATATCAGTAGATGTCAGACTAGTAGAACATTTGATGAGAGTTGTAGTTAAACAATTGCAGGCAAGCAGAACTTACATATCCCAAGACAAGACTAAGCCTGTCAGGTAAGAATGTCAGCTGTCAGGAACTATACATACTTATTAGTGAAATGCATTACATTCCACAGATCCTGCTCATTAGACCAGCAAAAGTCTAGTCAGGTTTGCCTTAAATAGAAATAGATGTACTATATGAGAAGCCAATTTTGGCAGTACAGGATATCTAGGACATTCCACACAAGAAGATGTTAATTGAAGCTCTCTAAGCACCAAGTGTATAATGTGTGCCAGATGAAGCTTTTAATGCACCTGCAGTTGGATTTTTACAACTAAGAGCGTATGAACATGAGTTGGATTCACAGATCCCAGTGCTAAATAGATATTAATATAGTAACAGCCAGCCTCAGGCAGCATACCACTCATCTGCCCAGGAAAACTCCACTGCTTCTTGCACAACAGCCTTATCCAATTCACTACAATGTCAGCCAGCAGGGAATGCAGATAAAGCTCAGGCAGAAGGATGAGAGGTTACTGGAGCAGATAATCTGACCTCCAATTATTAATATCCTGCCTTTTTATTTTGTATCAGCCTAGCAATGTTTAATTAAAAAGCAGTATTCATAGATAATTGAAGCATCCTGTATTTCACCAATTTTAAATACCGTATATACTCGAGTATAAGCCGAGTTTTTCAGCCCTCAAAATATGCTGAAAAACTCTACCTCGGTTTATGCTCGGGTCAAGCGCAAAAACGGTCACCGGCGCCTAAGAATATTTGCCGGCGCCTTAGAATATTCGTGGCACCTTAGAATAGTAGCTGGCGCCTACGAATATTCGCCGACGCCTTAGAATAGTAGCCGGCACCTAAGAATATTCACCGGCGCCTTAAAATAGTAGCCGGCGCCTAAGAATATTCGCCGGCACCTTAGAATAGTAGCCTGCGCCTAAGAATAGTCATCCAAAAACGAGATTGAAACTTACCAGAAGCTGCTGCATTTCTCACCCTCGGCTTATACTCGAGTCAATAAGCTTTCCCAGTTTTTGGAGGTAAAATTAGGTACCTCGGCTTATACTCGGGACGGCTTATACTCGAGTATATACGGTACATCATTTTGAATACTCTTGCTACATGGTCTACTTTGTATCCAAATTCGTAACAAATTATCAGAATAACATGTCAGCATATGTCTTGTCATCGGCATGGGTCATCAAAGTAGTACAGGTATGGAAGCTTTTATCCAGAATGCTTGGGACCTGGGGTGTTCCGGATAATGGATCTTTTTACCTTAAGTCTACTAGGATTAATTATATCTTAGTTTGGATCAAGTACAAGGTAATGTTTTATTATTACAGAGAAAAAGAAATGGATTATTTGGAGTCTATGGGGCATATTTACTTACATTCAAATTTTCGCTTCGGAAGTCTACTCCATACTTCACGCAACTACGTGAGACGTTATTTCATGGCAAATACACAAATTCATCAAAATGCACAATTACGTGTTGGAAAAAGAACGTTAACGTACTTTCGTCATCAATGATTCGTTGGCACAAATATTTCAACAAATGTTCTCTAGTGTTACTTTGTTCCTTGCAAAACTTTGTTAACTACTTATTCTTACATCAATTTAAATTCAGTGGTATATAAAGGCGATATGTGAAAAAAGCTGAATCCTGAACTGAATCCTGGATTCAGTGCATTCCTAATTAGTAATGTTGGTGAAACTGCTGGAAATGGCCACTTTTTTGTAGACAGAAGAGGAAGATAGAGATCCGCTATTGTTCTATACATGAGCCCATCCTAAAACAAATGTGGCATGACATGGTGGTTTAACAGTTACAACTTGTAAACATAATCCCACTTTTGTTTATGACTTTTTTGTTGGAATACAGGATATGATGTCACTAACATAATAATGTTGAGGATGTAGCTTCATTGTATTATTTCGCCAGTCAGAACCAGCCCGAAATAAATTTTTGTGAAAAGGGTAACCAATTAAAATTTGCACACTTTGAAAATTCGCCTGCCGAAAATTCTCCAGCATCAAGGTAATTTGCTAACGAGGTGTGTTGTAAATAGGTGATTTTCTTTCTAGCAAAAAATCGTCAGAAACAGAATTATCTCTATAAATGTATTTTGTAATTTAATTTATAAATGTAATGTAATTTAAATATAAATGTAATTTATAAATGTAATTAGTTCTATAAATGTGCCTCTATGGGAGATGGTCTGGATAATGGATCCCTTTGTGAAACAAGATGATATATTTTCAGCCTTAAAGGGGAACTGCTGCTTCCAAACCAAAATTTGATAAAGAGGCCCACATACCACAGAAACCCCTAATATACACATCACAGTTACCTGTTTCTTTAAAAAGTATGAATAAATGCCATTTTCTGTGCTGAAATCCAACTTTTTAACAGTTCTTGTCTTTCTGCATCATTTGAAATCCTGGCAGGGAAGGAGGGACTAAACACTGATGTTACAAATTGTAACAACTTCTCCACAGTTTACAGACAGCATGCAGGAATTACATAACTCACAATGCATTGCATGATGATAAATTCCTTATTGAAATCACGTGTGCAGGGAATTGTTGGATTAGGAGGATGCATGCTGAGGACAGATGGCTGTTGATACAAAGTAACAGTAGTCAGCCAGCTCAGCAAAGTAGTGAGACAGCTCAGCAGAAGAGCAGGGGGCTAGGCTTAGGGACCTGTTCCAAACCATTAAAAATCATGAAAAGTCTGCATATTTTTTAATTGATGTATATTGCAAAGTTGCTTCAAATTATGTTTACTTTTCAAAAAGCATAAGTTGTGTTTGTGTAGCGTTCCCCTTTAAAGTAGAACTAAACCTAAAAAGTAACTGACGGAGAGGTTGCATGACACTGTGTGGCTGGAGAAATGGTCCCCACAAGCAGAGTTAGACTAGCATGGTTTATTTTCAATCTGTGGAATCAAATCAATTTGTCTGTGTAAAAATAAGTTTACATTTTTTTCAGATAGTGTTTATGTTTATTTTTTTAACATTTTTACATAACCCCACACTGAATAAGTTCATGATACATTTTGTGCAGAAAATTAAGTTTAAAAAGTTTTATATATAAATAAGGGGGTATAATTTCCCTTTAAAAATAATCTATAAAAATAATCTATATTTTTTTTCCTTTTTTGTCGGGAAGTGCCAAATCCATAATGTTTGGATTTGGTCAAAATTCCAAAACGATTTAGGTGAATACTGAAGTGAATCCAAATTCAAATTTGCATCATCAAATTTGAGCAAAACACCTACGTATCACATGTACATACGTTTTTTAAGTTCAGTTTCAGAGCACAAATTATGATTATTGGTGCAAATAAGAATGAGAAAGAAAATAAGAAAGGTGCTTATCTGGGATGTAGAATACTTGCATTTATGACTCCCACAGCTGGTGCAGAACTGCAGTGAATTCCCTTTGTTTTAAAGGTCATTTTTATAGTACTGTACCTTTGTGCTTCGCAAAAACGGTCTTCATTTTTTGTATTCTCTTTTTTAATAGGCTAAATCCATCAATTGTACAAATCTGTATCTGAACATAACACGACAGCCTCCCTGTCACGCACAGAGATTATAGATTGTGTAATCTGTCTGCCAGAAGGCTTTCAATGCTGAGTTCAACATCATTGCATTGTGATTAGTTATTGCCTAGAGATGGCTTAAACCCACTGTCTGAGGTTATCCTTAGGCATTTTCATCTATTTTTTTTACTAAAATAAATAGCAGCTTCATCTGTGGGAGAATTCTTCCTATGGTATTTTTTTTTAAAGAATCTTACAAATTAGCTAATTTATTTAGGAGATGCTTTGAAAAACTCACTGGCAGTTGCTGAATATTTTTAGTTTAGGCAAATGGAACTCATAGTGACCTGTCTAGATTTAAATGTATTAATCAGTAAGGCTTTTAGTTCATTTAATTTGTTTTATATATTCAGCTGCTAAATATACCGGCAGTACCACAATTAATCCATTTCCTAAAATATCAATAGTGGTGATTTGTGATCTGCCAATTGCTCTAGAGTGTAAGAGTGTAATGAAAATTAAAACTTACCCTGGTGGTCCAGTGGTGCGGCAGGGACGCCCGCCACACCATCGGGAGGGATGCACGGCATGCCGCTCCTTGTCCAGCGCCATCTTTGAGCCCTAACGCCTCCTCGATATTTAAAGGCGTGATGCCGCCAGCGCGCAATGGTGCCAAATTTGAAACTATAAAATGTTTATTAAAGCCACAGGACCTTGCCCGTGATAGGAGTTTGTTCCTGGTTCTTCCTGAGCTTTGCTAATCCTGTTTGAACCTGTTTGATTCCTGTTGTGACCCCTGTCTGGCTTTTGACTATTCTGACCTCTGGATCCTGACCCTTACCTGATTACCGACTACCTCTTATGATTAACCCTCTGATTGACTTCCTGGTTTGACCCTTGCCTGCCTGACTACATTTATTTTCGGCCTGATCTGACTACTCTTTTGCCTAAACTCCTTGTACTACGACCTTCTGCCCAAAGACTTTGCTTTATAGTCGTGCCCTCTGCCTATCCAGAACCTATTGCCTTGCACCTCTCGTTTAAGACCTGGTGGCATCCAAGTAGCTGAGGGCTCCTCCCGAAGCCAAAGGCGGTCACACTACAGGTGAAGCATGAACCGAGACCAGGGTGCTTGGCATTTGTTCTGGTATTGGGTGCCGACCGTTACAAAGAGTTTGTTTGACAATATATAGCCATTTTATTATTATTATTATTATTATTATTATTATTAACATTTATTTATATAGCGCCGGGATATTTAGCAGCGCCGTAAAGTAAATCAAATTAATTTCATACATAGAACATATGGAGTTACACACATCACAACCAATACAATACAAAAGAGCTTACAATCTAAAGAAAAGAGAATAAGACACAAGGTGTGGAAGTGGGCAAGATTAGAATTAAGTGAGTGAGAGATATGGTACTGTATGTGGTATTGCATTTGGTAGTTAAGCAGAGTGAGGGTAGGCTTCTCTAAAGAAGTTCGTTTTAAGAGGCCTTTAGAAAGCAGAAAGCTTGGGAGAAAGTCAGACAGACCGTGGCAGAGAATTCCAGAGGAGGGATGCAGCCCTTCCAAAGTCTTGAATGCGAGCATGTGAGGAGGTAATAAGATAAGAGTTGAGTAGCAGGTCAGTAGAGGAGCATAGCAAGCGGTTGGGTGAGTCTATAGAGATGAGATTGGAGATGTAGGGTGGGGCAGAGTTATGAAGTGCTTTGAATGTCAGGGTCATTAATTTTAATTTTATTCTGAAAGGTAGCGGAAGCCAGTGCAGGGATTGACAGAATGGCATGGCAGAGTAGGAGCGGTTGCTGAGGTGTATGAGCCTCACAGCAGTGTTCATTATGGACTGGGAGGTGACAGTCTCTGGAGGGGAAGGCCAATTAAAAGGGAATTACAGTAGTCTAGATGTGATATGACAAGAGAGTGAATAATAAATGTATTTTGGATATGTTCCTTAGGTGGAAGTGACATGATTTAATAAGTGACTAGATATGAGGAGTGAAGGACAGGGCAGAATCTAGGATAACCCCAAGGCACCAGGCCTGGGGAGATGGAGTGATAGTGGAATTGTTAGCTATGATAGATACTTCCGGGATGTTAATGGTGTTAGTTGGAGGAAAGAGAACCATTTCCGTTTTAGAGAGGTTTTATTTAAGGTATTGTTGCGACATCCAAGTAGAGGTAGCGGACAGGCAGGAGGAGACCTGAGTTAGGAGTTCTGGGTTGAGATCAGGAGAGGAGAGATCGATCTGAGTGTCATCAGCATAGAGGTGGTAGTGAAAACCATACGAGTTGATTCATTTGCCGAGGGAGGAAGTAATAGAGGCAGAATAATAAGGGGCCCAGGACAGAGCCCTGAGGAATCCCAACAGAAAGAGGAAGGGGAGAAGATGCATCCGTGACCTCCAAAATCCTTGAAAAATTTCTCCTGTTTTCATTTGGGAACTTTGTGTTTATTATAACACACTTACTGCTACTGATAATAAGTTTGTTTCTGGATGCTCAAGATCTTAACAGCTCCTTGGCATACAACACATACCAAAGTCCTCCAAAGATGGTTGTATTCTCTTCAGTGCCACTGTTCTACAAATTCTACAAATCTGCACTGCTTTTCAAAAATACCAATTCTTGCTTCTCCAAACAAACCTGTTTTACATTCCATCAGGATATACTATATGTCACTGCTTTCAGCTAATTGCACTGATCAAAGCAACATCTACACATGCAACACTATAGTAAATCAGAGCAACCCTTTTCTTTCGAGCTATGACATTGACCTTATATTTGTACTGGATGAGCTCTCTGTACTCAGGAGTGAGGCCTCTCTGAATTGGAGGCAGGATGCTGTTAAAATTCAATCTTGCAGTATTTCACAGAAATAGGCGCCAATGGTTCTATCTTAACTGGTACTCGTTTATTGAGAACAATCCACAAAGGAGACCACAGACATATATAGGTGCACGTCATCATATACTCATGACACAGCACTGTGAGCAGAGCGTTCATCTCTACAGAAGGCATGTGGGCAGATTCACTAAAGGGTGAAGTGGTCGTCACTAGCGACAATTCGCCAGAAATCTCATCCGCAGGGACATCACCAATTCACTAACAGGCATAGAGGACAATTTGCTAGCAAACAAGACTGTCACTAGCGTTTGTTCGCACATTATTGCCAGGCGACTTTTCACTCTGACGAATGGTTGTTACTCCACAAATCCAGAGTTTCCTTCACCACCTCAGACCTGGTGAACTGAAAAAACGAAGCTACATCTTCCTCAATCTTATGTCAGTGACATCATATCCTGTATGTCGGAAATGTATTAAAGTTGTAAAAAACGCTGGCGACTTTTGTTTTTCTAAAGCAGGATTGCCTTCAAAAGTCTGAACTATTAAAGATTTATGTGTGAATTTTTTTAAATTAATTTGAAGGGTATGCCACTTCAAGCATTTGTAGCAACATTACTATTAAAGATGTCCATACCACTTTTAGGTACCCACCCTATTCAAATTAACCTAAGCATAAGAGTGTTAGCGAAGTTTCACTAGGCCAGTGTTCGACTGCTGAGGCGTAACTTCACATTTTAATGAATTAGTGTAGCGGTAACAAATTTGCTCCTGGCAAAGTGGCACGGAGTGTGTCGAAGTGGTCGCTGCCAAAAATTCACCCTTTAGTGAATTTGCCCCTTAGAGAGGGATCAACAAAATTCACTTATAGTTCTCTACAATTCTCTTGGAACTCTTTTTTTGAGTGGAACCCAGGTAGAACAATCTAGCCCTTAGGCCTACACACTGCTTCCCTCTCTGGGCAACAATGCCACCAGAAATTTAGTCCCTCTAATACTACTAGGTGGAGCCCAAAGCTGCTAAGTGAAATATCCCTGAGCCTGTCTCTTCTTGACATACCTATAAAAGTAGATGACTCACCACTTTCTAAATCCTACACTACACTTGGGGTTCTACTTTTGGCTTCCTTCCCCTAGGGGATGTCTGGCAAAAAGTTCTCAAACAGCATGTCTCACACACATATATATTTAAGCACACTGTCACCTTGTGGCTAAACTAAGGAACTCCAAAGGTCATGATGTGACCCAAGAAAAGGAACCGTTTCTTCTTGATAAACTAAGGTGCCCTTCAGTGGCCAAACTTTAGGGGACTGCACAAAAAAAGGGGAAAGTATTTACTAGCCACCTACACATATATATACCATTCTCTAAGGGCAGAGACACACGTGGAGATTCGGTGATATTAAGTCACCCGGCGACAAATCACCTCTTCTTCTGCTAGAATCTAAATTGCCGGTGTGATGGCACTAGGACTGCTTTGTTTTCTGAAGTGGCCAGAGTGCAACTTCAGGTGACTTCAGGTGGCGGGAAGGCAGTTCAGGCGAGATTAGTTGCCCGAAGAAGAGGTGATTTGTCTCCGGGTGACTAATCTCCCTGAATTTCCACGTGTGTCTCTAAAGAGAAATACAAGAAGTATCCATGCACTTCACAGGGTCCCACAAGGATATGATTAAATGGTAATTAATACTGACATTCTTTTTATACAAGCAGATTCTTGTAGATGTTTGCTGCTCTGTTTTCCTGAGCAATTTTTTTCTCCATGTATGGGTTGCAACAAATTTCCCTGCTGTTGAAAAGTTTTGTAAAATGTTGCCAAAAATTTGGCACTTGGTTTGTTTTGCGCACAACAACGTCATGTGGTAGACAAAAATGTTGTGCAGTATATAAAAAAGTTATAATATATAACCCTCCCCTCTCCTTCCACATTAAGGGATTTGAGCACCCAGATATTATATGTTGTTGGTTGGATTTATTAGTTGTACCTGTGTTTGTAAGCTAGTAGTAATATATAAACTACAGATGTTATTTTTTGCTTAAACAGCAACATAGTGTAATAGTAGATACCATTACCAGTCAACCAGAAGTAATGTCAAAAATCACAAACATGTTTTTAAGAAGTTGGCAACATGGGAGCCTTTTTTCTATTGAAAAAGTTGTAGCATAGTGGATAGAATGTTGTCTAACAATGTAGGGCATGTTTGTAGCAGTAAACTGAGCTAAAAATGCATGTGATTTTGCCTTCCCGATGACTCCAATGCAATTCCGCATATTTTGACACTGGTACATGGCAGATTTGCTCAATGCAGTCAACAATACTTGAAAATAAAGAAAACATATTTTATTGTTAGCCCAAAAGCAGAATTAAGATGCCATGAATAAATGCCCGTAGCTCTAATATACTTGCTGCAAAAAAAGTCGTCCATAGACTTTATTGTGTTTCATGAATTTTTCGCCGTTTCTCAAATTTGCCCATATTTTCAAAGAAAAACGGACATATTTGCTCATTACTACTGCTCTGCACAATTTCCAGGAATAGAAAGGAAAGTAAGTACAATAAGTGAAGTCTTGTAAATAACATACATATAGTATTCTCCAAACAGAAAAACAAGAAGTATCCATATGCTACAGAAGGCCTCATGAGAATATCATAAAACGTTGAAAAAGACACCCTCATAATATTTCTTGGCATCTATGTTTATGTCAGGGGCGCTCTGGCAAGGAGAGGGGTTAAACCTACCTGAAGCTTTCCACCAATCAGCTGCTGGAGGAAGCTTTTAAGAGACCTTGCCTCTGTTCCCTCCTTGTCTGAGCAAACAGGTTTTGTGTGTTGAATTGGGGGTGGTGTGGAAAGCTTATTTCAGTTAGTCAGTGAATTGCAGCTATCTGTTAGTCTTTGACCTTAGACTGTCTGACTTTGATTTTGTGTTGATCCTTGGGTACTGTGTCGTCTTGTTCATTGTCTAGTTTCTGCCTCTGTTTAATCAAGTACTGCACTATCAGTCCCCCCCCCCCCCTTGTGTATCAAGCTTCCTGACTACTCTCCTGTCTCACTACTTAATACTGCACTTCCCCTTTGTCTATGAACTAATCTGTCTGAGTTTGACCATTCTTCTTGTCCCTGGGTTTTCAGTGACAACTCTCACTCCTTGCCTCTCTGGTACTGTTGTGAAGTATAGTTCAACCCCCAGCTATATTCACAAGCAAGGAGCTGGCACTTGCTAACACAATTCCAGGAAATGTTTTGAGTTGAAGTTCTGCATTCAGCTATACTTGCAAGCAAGGAGTCTGGGCTGGTTCATATAATTCCTGGCACTGTTGTGGAAATATAGTTCTTATAAGCATCTTGAGTCTGTAGAGTCCCCCATTCTGTACTGGTATTACAAGCTCGGGGGGGGGGGAGATTCACAAAATTGTTTATACTGAGACAGAATAAAAGTTGAAATAGATTTGTTGGATTTCCCACCATATTCACAATCCTCTATCACAAGTCTTTGATTTCGTGTTTAACGGGCAAGTCAACCCCAAAAAAAATTTGGCTAATAAAAGAAAACATAATTCTAAGAAACTTTCCAATATACATGTATTACTCATTTCCAGTGCTTTTGACGTAGTTTGTAAAACCATTGCTATTGAAAGCAGCATTTGCTTAACTCTTGAGTTCCCCAGCAAAGACAGGTCTGTTAATCGGCTGCCTTGTCTTACATTGTATCTACAGTCTGAGCCACCAGGACAGAGAATGGACAGGGAAAGACCCTGCTTTCAATAGCAATACATATAACACAATTTGCATATTTATCAAGGGTCACATTTTTTACAAATATTTTACAAATAACTTGTGCCTTGTAATAATTTTTATGACTTTCAGACAAGCGATTCCCTGCCATTTTAAAGGCCTATACAGCAGAATACTCAGTTTATTACATAAACTTTGATTGAATTTCTAACATCTCAGTTAATAAATGCAGTACAATATGTGATATATACATTAGGGGGGGGTTATTTACAAAACCTCTAATTTATCTGGTGGGACTTTTTGGGGCAAAAATTCTAATTTTTTAAGATTTGTTATACCCGATGCTGCAAAAAGCCAGAATCTGAAAATCCGCCAACATCTCTAATAAAGACGTCCATACGACTTTAATGTCGTAACCCGCTCTATTCAAATTGACCAAAACGTAAGAGGAGGAACGAAGTTTCTCTAGGCAGAATTGATCACTAGTGTCATTTCACTTTTGAAATTTGATATCTCTGCTTTATGCCAGGAAGGATTTAAAATTGATGCTGATGTTCCTGGAGCATTACTATGTACAGATATACCTGGAACATTGAATTCTGCTTCTCTAACATAGGGGTCCATTTACTAAAGTGCGGTAAATCTGACTTTAAGTTTCCGCATGTTATCGCTGAGAATATTTTTACGCCAGAATATTTGCAGCGACTAAGGTTACTAAACAGCGATGCGCTCAGAAGTCATTGCGATCACTTGCGGTAAGGAACCAGCTTACGTTAGCGGTAATTTTAGCGAGTTGCGAATTTTCTGGCGAAAAATTACGTTTTTGCGAATATTTATGCTATAAAATAGTCTTGTTTTATGGCGGTTATTATGGCATTTTTTACTGTGACATTTATGGCCAGAAATGCATATTCAAAACTCAAACTTTATTAACTGATAATTATTCCTTCCAAAAACATTACCAGAGTGCCAATAGAATCATAGGAACAAGAAATGATACCAGTCAATCTCTTTGCTTTATAGAAATGCACAGTTTAATGTAGCCAATCACAATGAAACCAAAAAAGCATAGAGGCTGACGAATCCTTGGACTGTGATGCCGCTGCCAATAATACGACTCTGAGCTAAAACTGCTGCTTTTGCACCAGATAGAAGCAGAAGCCAAAACATCCTGTCAGCAATAGCTACAGATCTCTCTCCTGTCAGCAAAGAATGATGGGTAAAAAAAAACTAGTATTATGGGATATTTCCTGCCCCTTGAGAATTTTCTGGTGAAAAAAATACTTTTACGCCACTACATAGGTGGCGGTAAAAGTTTGCGAATATTCTGGCGTTAATTTTGTCTTTAGCACATTTCGCTGTTTAGTAAACCAGGCGTTAATGTATACATAGCGTTATTTTCAGTGAATGCGATAACTGGCGAACAATTATTCTTGCGCAAGAAAATTCGCAAATTTATATTTACCGCAGGTTAGTAAACTGGCGATAACATATTTGGCGAAAATTCTGTCTATATTTTGTGCGAATATTTTTAACGCACTTTAGTAAATGGACCCCATAATCTGGAATGACAAGTCCATGGGAACCAATGTGCTCACGGGAGACACCCAAGTAAGGAACATGCTTCTATAGTAATCCCAGGACTTTATGTGCTGAAAAGGGGCACTGTTCGGAAAAAAAACAAGATAAACTATCTGAGCAGTAAAGTGCTGACGTCCTCTAACATTCAGGGTCGGACTGGGTCAGCAGGACACCAGGAAAAAACCCGGTGGGCCCTGGCTTTTTTGGACCTCTCTGGCCCATATCTGCTCCCTGCACTCCCTCTCCTTACATCTCTTTCTGACCCAATTCTTGGCAGAAAAAGGTGGGGGCAGGCTGGGTTGGCAGCATAGAGGACTTTATGGCTGGGAGACCCGGGGAATGGAGTAGGGGGCCCCTGAGGCTGCAGGCTCAATGGGCCCTGGGCCCCCCCAGTCCAGTGCTAAGGGCAATGAACCTTTGAACTAAATGAATTCTCCAAGTAATATCACAAGGATCAGGAATGTGTATTGATGGACTTCTTATTACCAGTAATAAGAAACTGAAAGGAGGGGGGTCGATGATGCAGCAGACCCTGTGGTCCAGGGCTCCAGACAACCTTGGAGTCTGCTGTATAGGTAGTTACTGCTGAAGGGCTTGTGTTTAAATAATCTTAATTCTGAGTGCAGTTTTCAGCACTTCTTATCATCTTATCTATGGCTTATGTGCCTTTGTTCTAAAACACCAATAAATCTTATAATTTTTGAAACAAGACTACTCAACACATGACCCTACAGCAAATGAGTTGAATGTTGCATACCAGGAGCTGCGGATTGACAAATTCAGCTTTAAACGTTGGAACAACTTTCTCCGATTATTACTACATTGTTTCCAAAAATTATATGACTTAAAGACATTTACCCAAAGTTACCGACACATCTTAAAATGGATGATATCTAGTGAAAATAAGATATAAGTTTGTGTGACTATATATTCTGTAGAGGAATACTGATGCCTTTGTATGATATAGACACATTTACAAGTAAATCCCTACAGCTGATATAAACCTTTCATCACAAAGTAATAGATACGTGTCTCTAAAGCAACTCGCTGAAATGCAGGTCATGCATCAATTTATTTGGACTATTCCTACGATCATGCTATTCTGCTGGCACACTAAGGTAAAAAAGTTTCTTTGTGATTTACTGTTTGCAATTATCAGGAAATGCAAGTTTTAAATGGATAAAAAATGTAAGGGAAACACATATTGCATGGCTGAACACAAATTTCTTGCTAGGATTTATTTGCACTCTGTTTAATGTATGAATAAATGCAGAATAGTTTAGTGATTGATGTATCCCTGTTTAGGGTTAGAATTAAATAGTTCTTCTATTTTCTCTCTTTCTATTGTTCATTTCTCTCTTTTACTCTCTTATGTACACCTTGTCAAAATGCACAGTGTATAAGCTTTTAAGTGATAAATAACAGATGCAGGAACAGCTGGCGACATTTGGCAAGTTATTTGGAAAATGTGGAAGTTGTTTCAGCAAAACCACACACTGGTATTTTCACTCGAGTGCTTGCAATATTTAATGACACCTGCCATATTTTAGTCTTCAAAATAATAAAAGCAAATCAGTAACTTCTGCTGAGGCATTCATGAAATGCATATTGGCTACATAATTATTACAAATCGTACACCTTTATATATCTATATCACTTTACTACTACAGTCGATGATATCTTTAGTCATCCCCAACCAGTGGCTTGTGTTGGTCACCAACCCCTTGGATGTTGCTCCCATTGGCCTCGAAGCAGGTTCTTTTTTTTTTTAAATTCTTGGGTTTACTGCCAAATAACACCTCCTTTCAGCTGCCAGTCCATATGCAGACTATCAATCACAGTCCACATCTTGCACCCCCAAGGGACTTTGTGTTGCTCCTCAACTCTTTTTGCATTTGAATGTGGCTTACAGGTAAAAAAAAAGGTTGAGGACCCCTGCTCTATAGCATAGTGCACCATGTTAAATTTATAACACCATTAAAGCCTTCCTCATCTGTATATTGCCATGGGCTTCAAATAAAGCACATAGGGCAGTGGAGAAGCTTGCAAGGAATGCATACAATGCATAGAAGAAATTCTGTTACTTTCCTTATAAAAGCAGTACCCACTACACAACTGAAGTTAGGTTAGGTTTGAAGAAGTCTGACCTAGCATACTAAAGAATCTCACCAAAGATTCAGAGCCCTCTGTATGCACAGTATATTGGCCCTCGGTTCCAAGATAATACTGATAAAGAACACACTTAGGACTAAAGGTCCCCATAAACGTGACGATTCCTCTTCGGTAAACGACCGATTTCAGTGCAGTCCGACCAATCCGTCAAATTATCGTGCGGTTAGTGGGATTCGAACGATCGCACATCTTACGATTTTTCGGCCGACATCTGTCAGAAAATTGATCGGCCAGGTTTAAAAATCTTTATTGGTCCCAGTGCAATCTATCTATGTCTGCAGGGCCAAGCAGGCAGCTACTCTTCAGTTTTGCTGGCAATATCGCCTGAAATGGTCTTTTCATGGACACATCGTACATTTAAACGATCATTTTGAGATAATCGTAGTCTCACGATAACAATTGGATCTTTTACAACTCTTTACATCTATGGCCAGCTTAATTGTCCAAGATTCATGAACTGCTGAACAAGTTATTGCACTCCATGAGCATATAGTTTTCTGTCAAAGAAGAAAAATGGATATTCCACCACAGCTTCTGCCTGCTTTATTCAGGCACCCTTTTCTGTCCTTATGGAAACCCTGGAATCAATGTTACACGTTGAAAAGTGCACCTAGACTGGAACACCGTTGGATTTTAATTGGAAAATACAGTTATGTTTTTCTTTCCCCCAACAACTCTCTACATTGGTTTCGTTATCTGTCGGTCAGATAATTAGGATGGCATTGGCATCTGAACTTGGTCTGAGTCAAAAACTGATCTCCATACACCCACTATCGCTGAGCCTTCGGTATAATTTCATTATATTTTTGCTAGCATACAATTTTTTCTTCATCACCATTGTATTAAATAATATTTTATTTAGCATTTCATATTGCCAAAATGCTATATGCATATGGGCAGATATGGGATCTGTTATCCATACTGATGGGCGAATAAATTCACCAGGCATGGATATGTAGCGAATTTCTGCGTTTCGCTGTCCCCTCAAATAAATTCATGAAACTGTGGCTACAACTCTCAGACGAAAAACCTGCCGCAACAAAGACAAATTGTCGTGTGTCAAAATTGTTGCTCGAATAGAAATTGCCGCGTGCATCAAAATTGCCACCAGTCAAAATAATTTTGACCCCCATTGACTTTAACGGGTTTCGCAAATTTTCGCCATTTCACAAATCACTAGTTATTCGTAAACTCATTATTCAGAAAGATGCTGAAAGGCAGTCTCCCATATATTCCATTTTATCCTAATAATCCAGCTTGTGCTTGATCCAAACTAAAATATAATTAATTCATATTGGAAGCAAAACAATACAATTGAGTTTATTTAATGTTTACATGATTTTCTAGTAGACTTAAGGTTTGAAGATCCAAATTTTGGAAAGATCCGTTATCTGGAAAACCCCAGGTCCCAAGCATTCTGGATAACAGGTCCCATACCTGTATTGGAAAATCTCCACTAAACTCATATATGGGGCAAATTCACTAAGATGCGCAGTTGCGCCAGGCGCAACTTCGCCGCACTTCGCCACACTTCGCCAGGCGTATTTTCGCCAGCGCTCCACAAATTCACTAAAATCCGAAGTTGCGCACAGGGGTAGCGTAAGTTTTCGAAGTTGCGCTAGCGTTAATTCGCCAAGCGAAGCAAAGTTTCGCTAGCGATGGTTCATTTGCATATGGCGCGAAACTCAAATTTCAATGGAGGAACACGTATCACCACTTCAAATGGCTAGAAAACCTTCAAATCAGCAATTAAAAATTTTATTTTGCCCTACACATGTGCCCACAGGTAAGTTGCCATGAGTCAGGAAATATAGGGGGGAAGGAGGGGAGCCCCAAAAATATTTTCGATCTTTTTCAGCCTATCACCCATCATGTAGAAAACACACCAGCGTTTTATGGGGCTTAGAAAAAATTTTGACTTTTTTTGAAACAATCCCTATCTACTCTATTGCGCTTCGCCAGGTCTGAGGTGGCGAAGGAAGTCTAGCGTAAAAGGTAGCGTTCAGTACACTGCGCAAGTTAGTGAATTAGGGTAGTTACGTCGCTAGCGAAAACTTGCCTGGCGTAAGGTTGCGAAGTAACACTAGCGAATTTACGCCAGCGTTCGTTAGTGAATTTGCGAAGTACCGAA
The DNA here is from genome assembly GCA_038501925.1 of Xenopus petersii. NCBI lineage: Eukaryota > Metazoa > Chordata > Amphibia > Anura > Pipidae > Xenopus > Xenopus petersii. Next base: position 143,232,152 of record CM076674.1, read on the forward strand.
AATGCCAAACGCTAGCGAATTGACGCTAGCATTCGGCGCTTCGCATCTTAGTGAATTTGCGCCATAGAACTATGCTATTTATACTGTAGGAAAATCTTGTTCACATGGTTGAAACTTGAGTGCAATTGATATGGACAGGATAATGGTATGGCCTATATGCACTTCTACTTGACGGTTTTTAATAGCAAAAAAAAAAATTGCCTGGAGCAAAGCATAAAGGAACCTTTGTATTTATTGTCTAGTCAAGGCAGATGTAAGGTGCGGGGCTCCTTTTCACCTCTTACACAATACAAATTGCAATTGGTCTCTTGATGCTGGCTGCAGCTATGGTAAGGCACAGATAATCACAAGCAGGTTTCAATCACTTTTTGCTTAGAATTTTTATGGGCATACTTCTTTAATTTTTCATTCATTGAATCATATTATAACTTGGGTAAGAACAATATACTTTATATAAATATCTGCCAAGCTGCATTTCCAATATGGTAATTGATTTAACGACAACAAGCAATCATTTATTAAAGTAATTAAAATTACTATAAATACACACACCTATTGCTTATATTAGGTTTTTTCTTTTTGAATATCAATATTATGTACACACTTGATGCAGATGTTATTTCCTGGCAAAAAAAAGTATATATTTGTTTTACCAAGAAAACTACCAAGTATAATTATCAAAGCCAAGGAGGCGACTGGGAAATTGCACAGAAAAATCAAGAGTTTCACCTTCTCTGTTTGCTTCTCTGATGTATGCATTTGCTGACTGAATAGCTTTATTTATTCATTAAGTCTTGCATACAATTTAAATGGTAGGCTTATGCAAAGTCTTTTTTTATCTTCTCAGTTTGGTTTCCAGTAAAGTTATGCTCAGATTTATTTATTTCATTTGGTATTAGGTTGCTTAAGTGTAAAATTAATTTTCAATGTTTGTCTGCTAGTGAAGACTGCCATAGCAAGTTGCAAATATAAGTCTGCTTCCATATCTTAGGAAACCATTTACTAACGTTCATATGTTATCTATTTTACCAAATCATGTTTTTTTTTAGTGCTAAAAATCATGTTTTTTTCCTGATTACTATAAACCATGAAAACTCATGATTTATGAAAAGTAAAAACCACATACAGTATATATGAACAATAATAAACAAACTTTTAATTCACCTGAGAGTGCAGATTTCTTCTTTGCTGTGGATATATAACTACAGAATATCTGTCTGTCTGTCTGTCTGTCTATCTATCTATCTATCTATCTATATTAGGGATGCAGCGAATCCAGGATTAGTTTTGGGATTCGGCCAGGATTCAGCCTTTTTCAGCAGGATTCGGATTCAGCCGAATCCTTGTGCCTGAACGAACCGAATCTGATTCCTAATTTGCATATATAAATTAGGGGCGGGTAGGGAAATCACATGAATTTTCATCACAAAAGAAGAATTTTTTCCACTTTTTGCTTTCCTGCCCTAACTTTCACCAAGGATTCAGGGATTCGGCCGAATCCCAAAGAGTGGATTCAGATTCCTACAGAGGATTTTCTGGAGTTCCACGAACCTCCACTCTTATCCTACAAATGTCCATCTAATCTAAGGGCCAGATTGGTACAGTCTGATTTGGGGACTACACATAGTAGTCCTCAGAGAGTGTTGGCACCATTGAAGGATGGCATGTACCCATGTGGGATGTAATCAATGTTTGAGTATAAATGTTACACATCCATACATAGAAAATTTGATATACAAGGTCACTTTACATGTGACTCTGAGTATGTAATATACATGCTGAAATGCCTGTGTGGCCTTGCCTATATAGGTGAGACTATACAACCGATTTGGGATAGAATCAGCCAACACAAATCCACCACAAGAAAGGAAGTGCTGAAGTTACCTGTTCCTGCTCAATTTCATTCAGCACGACATACACCAGCATCACTCAGTTGACAGCAAAAGACTCTCACAATTCCAAAAGAAGGAGAAATTTTGGATTCACACATTGCAGACATTACAGCCTAGGGGGCTCAATCTGTATGCTTTAATATAAGTGAATGTAATAAGTGAGTTGACTTTGGGTAAGAATTGTAACTATGTTTAACATGACACACTTTACAAAATATTGTTCTTGTTGGAAAATGTATTCTGGACGGCAAATGTTATATGATAATGCGTATTACTATAATGCATGTTTCTTATATTTTAGAATACTGCACTCTATATTAGCCACACTATTGGGCAGATTTATCAAAGGGCAAGGTGAATTTTCGAATTCCCTACTACTTCGACTAGGGAATAGTCCAAATTCAATTTGAATTTGAAAAAAAGCGAAAATTTGAATATCCAAATTTAAATGTACTGTCATGTACTGTCTCTTTAAAAATTTGACTTCGACCATTCGCCATCTAAAACCTGCCGAATTGCTGTTTTAGCCTATGGGGAACCTCTTAGAACCTATTTGGAGTCAATTGGTGGCCTTTGAAAAATCAAGTTGTATTGGGGGAAAAACATAGATTCGAATTCGATCAAATGCACTATTCCTTTGATTCATACAATTCAAATTCGATCAAAAACTGACCTATTCGGCCAAAAAAAACTTTGACTTAATTTCGATTGGTCTTTTTGAATTCAAATTTAGAAGTTTTTCAAATTCCAAATTCAACCCTTGATAAATATGCCCCTAAATGTTGAAACTGATTTTGGGAGGATCCTTGTAATAAGGAAGGTGTGTTCATGTTAATGGTTTGCCTTTATATAGGATATGTTGTCAGTAGGCATTATGATGCTTGAGAAAGAGGCAGGAGCCTTGAAACGTTGCAAGATTATATGGTAAAGGGTATGGCACACACTTATACAAACCAAGGTGCAATCCAGAAAAATGGTATATTCGAAAATGTTGAAGCACACCAGGATTTCTCAAAAAAAACTTGTTTATTAGATCAGCCTTTCGGTCCTCACAGTGACCTTGATTTAAAATGGCGTCTTTGTGATTGTTTAGCACTGCTCGCAAAGTAAAATCAGTCGATGAATATTAAATTGAGCATTTTCACTAAACAAAAGTTTAGCGTTAACACCTGCTCTGTCGTGGAGTTTCGTTAAATATTTTGTTGCAAAAAATGTTTTGCGATTGCAAATCCATTATATCCACTGCGAACGTTTGCAAAAACTATTTGTTCGCAAATTTTGAGATGAACTTGTTGAGGGCTTTAATCAATCAAAAAGGACTTAAACATGGTAGCTAACGTTTGCAAGCATGAAACAGTGAAACATATTACATTCCGCCTAATGAGTGCGTTTTCAAAAACCTCAAAAAACAGTAAGTCAAGAATGCTGATAAAGGTCTCTCCTTGATTCAGGTTTGTTGCACCTCAGATCCAAAGTAAGGAAGAAGCACTGTAATGGAAAAGGGAAAACAATAGCCCATTAAGTCATTTAAAGGAATTGTTCAGTGTAAACATAAAAACTGGGTAAACAGATAGACTGTGCAAAATAAAAAATGTTTCTAATATAGTTAGTTAGGCACAAATGTAATGTATAAAGGTTGGAGTGATTTGATGTATAACATGTCAGTCAGACACTACTTCCTGCTTTTCAGCTCTCTTGGTTTACACTGACAGGTTACCCTGGTTACCAGGCAGTAACCAATTAGAGACTTGAGGGGGGGGGCCACATGGGTCATATATGTTGCTTTTGAATCTGAGCTGAATGCTGAGGATCAGTTACAAACTCACTGAACAGAAATGTACCATGTGGCCCGGCCACCCTTCAAGTCGTTGACTAACTCAGAGTTACAGAGCTGAAAAACAGGAAGTTGGATTCTGGCTGTTTTATTACACATCCAGTCACTCCAGCCTTTATAAATTACATTTTTGGCTAACTAACTATATTAGATACATTTTTTATTTTGCACAGCCTATCTATTTACCCAGTTTTTATTTTCACACTGAACTGTTCCTTTAATATCGTTGGTGATATGAATGTGTCAAAGGAAATGAGGACAAAAGGGTAGACAGTTGAAAGAAGCAATAAAGCAGGGGTGTCCAAACTGCGGCCCGGGGGCCACATGTGGCCCAGGATGCATATGAATGCGGCCCAGCTTGAAACGCTTGGTTCCCGAGGAAATAGGAGGAGGGGGGACTCTGCCCATTGCCCAGTTAGTAATAATAATATAATAATACCTCTATTTAATATCCAGGTGTCCCATATTCCAGTGTATAGCTCCATATGGTTATCCAACTGGCATTGTAGTTCTTTTCTGTGTATTTCCTTTACTCTTACAAATCAAACGTGTTTTTGTGTATGTCATGTGTGGCCCCAGACAATTTTATCTTTTTCCAATGTGGCCCGGCGAGCCAAAAGTTTGGACACCCCTGCAATAAAGAGTCCAAAAGGATAGGTAAGTGGAGGGACAATGTGAAAACTGGTGAGAAAAGAAAAAAACAAAACAAGAGAAAAGAGAAAAAAACTGTCATGAAAATCAAAATTTATTTCATGCTTCTGCTTCTTAAATAATCCTGTTACTCTTCGCTATCCTCCTCTCAGCACCTGTTTTTCTTGATTCCCTCTTCATGCAGGAGTTTAGGACAGATTTTTATTTTGAAGGTATAAGGACAAAATTCAAAACAAAATATCACAAAGAGGAGTAGAAAGGAAAGAAAATAGCAAATAGACTTCGGGATCCTTACTGTGCCTACGGAAAAAGTGTGTGTTTATATATTCAGGTATACCATTATTATGGGCATATGAGATACTGGGAGCTATTTTGTGTGGTTTAAAGTGGACCTGTCACCTACACATAACAAGCTGCACAACGAAAGGCCTTTGCAAATTAAACATGAAACACAAATTCTTTTTTTCATTAAAACATCCAAACCTGGTATTTAAATATTTGAGTTGTTAATCAATCCAATGGTGTGCTGAAAAAGTCTACCTTGGGTCAGCGGGCTGACTGGAGTAGCTGAGATTGCAGTCACTTTTAATCATTCCTATACCAACAGTACAATAGGGGAGAGACTGCAATATCCCACAATGCCCTCTATTGGTTATATGAAAGAATAACAGTGCGCCCTCTGTTGGTTATATGAAAGAATAGCAGTGACTGCAATATCAAACAGCGCCATCTGTTGGTTATATGAAAGAATAACAGTGACTGCAATATCACACAGCGCCATCTGTTGGTTATATGAAAGAATAACAGTGACTGCAATATCACAGAGCGCCATCTGTTGGTTGTATGAAAGAATAACAGTGCGCCCTCTGTTAGTTATATGAAAGATTAACAGTGACTGCAATATCACACAGCGCCCTCTGTTGGTTATATTAAAGATTAACAGTGACTGCAATATCACACAGCACCCTCTGTTGGTTATATGAAAGAATAGCAGTGCGCCCTCTGTTGGTTATATGAAAGAATAACAGTGACTGCAATATCACACAGCACCCTCTTTTGGTTATATGAAAGAATAACAGTGACTGCAATATCACACAGCGCCATCTGTTGGTTATATGGAAGAATAACAGTGACTGCCATATCACACAGTGCCCTCTGTTGGTTATATGAAAGATTAACAGTGACTGCAATATCACACAGCGCCCTCTGTTGGTTATATGAAAGAATAACAGTGACTGCAATATCACACAGCGCCCTCTGTTGGTTATACGAAAGATTAACAGTGACTGCAATATCACACAGCGCCATCTGTTGGTTATATGAAAGAATAACAGTGACTGCAATATCACACAGTGCCATCTGTTGGTTGTATGAAAGAATAACAGTGCGCCCTCTGTTGGTTATATGAAAGATTAACAGTGATGGCAAGTGATGGCCACTGGGACAGTGGGACAATGCACACAGTAATCCGTTTGGCAATTCTCTGTCACCATCAACTTTGCAAAGAAGTCCGGTTGATCGCTGGGGGGTCGCTTTGGCAGAATGTGCGCTGCTGGGAGACAGGGCTGTAGTTGTGTCTAGGCTTATACTAGAGTCAATAAGTTTTCCCAGTTTTCGTAGGTAAAATTAGGTACCTCGGCTTATACTCGGGTCGGCTTATACTCAAGTATATACGGTAATAACAGTGTCCACAACATGGCTCCTGCCTGCTTGCTGTGATAGTGTAATTCTAAGACTGAAGGAAACAAAATGTACATACATCTAATACATTTTAATACATTTAGGGGGTAATTTAACAAGGTCCGAATTTATCTATGCATTCCTAATATCCAACTTCGAGCAACTCCGAATTCCCGATTGGACCTTATTTATGAAGAAAAAAGCCTGAAAAAATAGGGTCGGGCAAAACTCCTGGGCTTTCCACAAAAACTCAGAATTGTTCAGAGTTTTCCGCAAAAACTCTGAGTTTTTTGCTCCGTATCCCCAAAATCATTAAATATCAGTACGGACATCAGCGCAGACACTGGGACCTTCCCCATTGACTTATACAGGACCTCGAGAGCTTTTAGATGCCGGGGTTTCGTATTCAGAGTTTTTAGACCATCGGACTTTAATAAAAATCTAATAATTCGTCATTTTTTTTTTTGCTCAGAAAACTAATTATTCGAGGTTTGGGTATTTGGAGCTTGATAAATAACCCCCATAATGTAAGTAAAGTTTATTTTGCTCAGCTAACATGATAATAAAGAATTTGGAATTATTTCTTAGGGTGACAGATCCCCTTTAAACAAAATGTGACATTAAAAGGGAGTATGGTGTCCACATATCTCTCAACATGTAAAATTTGGTTAGCACTGGAATAATTCATCTTATATTTCAACTATGTTTAAGAGCAACCTAGTCCTATATAGCCTATTTTATTCTGTTTAGTTCTTAATAAATTACTGCAACCTATAGTTTTTACTGAATTCTATGGCATTCCATGTGTGTTTTGTTAACAGATGTGTTAGTAAAGCCTTTGTATATTGGGCTGTGCAATTTTTTTTTTCAAGAAGTATATAAAATCCTCTTTGGCAATAATTGAAAGAAAAATTTGAACTTAATGTAATATAGGGGGGAAAGCTGAAATAGATCATCTGTTTTTTTTTCAAATGATTCTTATATGTCCTGCAGAAAATTAAGAGAGGATGAAGCAGGTCACCAAAAAAAAATGAAATTAAAGATTTATAGAGTCTCGCAACCTCTCGTTAAAATAAAATGTGTTGAGAAAAGCAGCTTCCCACATTGAATTGTCTTATTTGCAGTAACTATGTGTCAGTCTACTCTAAAAGCCTATTAATTCTGTAATTTAGTGTGAGCAAAAAGACTGAGGCATCTCCTGATTTTTTCCTTTTATTGATTAGCTGCCACCGAGCATCACTGTTAATGGAGCTTTATCCTTTAATATCCAGAATAGTACAAAAATTTAAAAAATATATATTTTAGAAAAATATGTTTAACGATTGACTACTTACTCTACAACACCCTATGCTTAGGCATAGAAGAGATGGAGCCTCTACACCCACACCAACATTTTAGTTCAGCTAGCCAGGCCCACCCCTAGCTGATCTACAGTATAAAAGGATGTAATTATTTGATTTCATGCATAGCAAAGTGCTATTGACCCTTCAACCATATACTTTTTGCATGAATACAGCACTACAAATTTAGGCAGTGCTTTATTCATAGGGGAGGCTGCCCATTTTTTGCACTTTGCTCCCAATCTTCAACTTTGTACATAATCCCTAATGTATATCATAACTCTGAAATGTTCATTTATTTTGATAAACTCCACATAACTTGCATTTTCTGTTTCTATAGTATAGCAGTGAAATGCAAACTGTATTCTACCAATGGATTATTTAAACGAGAAATGTAGATAAAGAGGAGTGAAAAGGAAATCGCTGCTCATTTTATTAGGTGTGGCAGGGGGAATACCTCTCTCTGCAGCCACATGTACTTTAGAAAGATTTATTTATATTAGTCCAAATGATATTAATGAACTTACAGCTGCCCATCTCAGTATATCTTTTTTTACTTGTACCATCAGTGTGGGCAAGACTAGTGAAACCACTAGCTGCCAAGAATAATAATGTTAAGCTTTATTTTTTTTTTTCTCCTGCATTCCTTCGTTGAGAAATGAAAAAGGATAAATCTTTGCTAGCACTTTAAAATTTATCAAATTCAAAAGTTTTCTGGGAGGCACTGACATTCAAGTTTCCGCTGGCCTTTTTATGGTTTAATACCACTATCTCACAGTTTGCAGAGGGCACTGGATGTGACACAGACAGCTTAATCTCGTAGAAGCAGAAGTCTGCTTTTAAAAAGGGGCATAGGAAAGACAGATGACAAGCATTTCTGCTCACTTCAACAAATATACAGGTATATACTGAACATATAAATCATGCATGTTAAGTTCAAGATATGACTTCATTTTATGACATTTTATTTTTTGCATACATTTTTTATTTATTTTTTTACATTTAACATTTATAATACACACTCTCTTTCTAGAGATATTCCATGGTCTCTTGTCATAAATGCTTTTGTGTGTTTAATTGGTTTTATCATTCACTTTTACCTCTTAAAATATAAAATCCATCTGTATATTTATTTTGCACAACTTTACCACGATGTAGGAAAAAGGGAGAAACTGGGTTTATATTTCTCAGAGTTTGTTTCTCTTTTCCATTCTTGATTTGTGATAGATTCTAACATTCCAGAATAAAATATCCCTCCTGTAGGGCTTTTATGTTTCTTCTATAGAGGTTATGACACTTGCTCCAGATCTAGGGGGCTTATTTACTAACATTCAGGGTGGTGGCAGACGTGAAGATTCGGGGGAGATTAGTCTGCCAGTGGCTAATCTCACTGATATGCCTTCCTGCTGGCAAGAATGTGAATTGCTGATGGAATGGCATTAGAATTGCATCATTCCCCGAAGTCGCCAGTAGTCGCCTCACAAGGAAACTTTGGTCGACTTCAGAAAACCGAAGCGATCCATATGCCATCCAGTCGGCAATTCACATTTTGTCGGCGGGAAGGCATTTCCAGGAGATTACTTGCCAGAAGAAGAAGAGATTTGTTGCTGGGAGACTAATCTCCACCTGAATCTTCACGTCTGCCTCCATCCTCAAACTTATTTTTTTTCATGAATCTCTCTACAAATGGTTGTGTGTGGTGTTATGTGTGTGCTATGTCCACAATGGCAAATGTATCTATGTTCCTTAAATGGCCTAAAGTCCAAGCTAACAGTAGAATTTCCCCATCTTTTACTATAAATGTGGGGACAAGGCAAGGCTGACCCTTCACCTCATATTTGTTTGCCATTTCTATTAAACCTCTTGCCAGCATGATTCACTGGTTGAAAGTATGAGATCTAGAACAAAAAAAACATTATGCCATCTGATAATTACTTTTGTTCTGGAAGTGTTATACTTTTAAGGCACGTCTCTGATCTGACAGTTAGTTGGCATACATTATATCACTAAGACCAGGAAAAAATGATCTAGTAAAAATTACAATACTTGATAATGGAGTGCTCAATATAATTCAATTATAATAACCATGCTGGAGACAACACACCCTCTGACTTTATCTAAGTCTCTCTCCTTCCCTCCCACTCCATTTTCATTAATTTTTGTTATGTTTTGGGTAGCCGAGGATGAGTAGAGTATAACAGTGCTTTATTAGCAGGCTCTCAAGCAGCCATAACACAACTGTAACTTTCACTTTTAAGCTGTCAGGAAGTATGCACAGTATAAGTCTGGGCACAGTGACATATACAGGCCATTTGTATAAACACCACATATTCCCACTATAGTAGGAAAGCATTTTGGCAAATGTATTAAACAACAACATGCATCTAAAAGCAATAATATACATTATTCCCATCATATAGTCCTGGGTCCATTCAGGTAGTTTTCTGATTCTCCCAATACGCCTTATAGGTTCACTTTCTTCAGGCCTATATCAGGAGCATATATCAGGAGTAGGAAAATGTCCTTCATCAAATGGAGTTTCTCCAAAGTCATATCTAACAGGAGCAAGACGACTTGCATTCCATATGCGTCCATCAGACAGTTCATATGTGTATGGTCCTCGCTGGCATCTCTCTTCAAGTGGTGTAGTAAATTTAGATTGTCCTTGTTTCAGTGTTCCTGGTTTCTTAATTCTAACTAAAGATCCAGGCTGAAAGTGTACTTCTCTGGCACCACTTTTCTGTCAATATAAGCCTTGCATTTGGCTTGTTGACATTTTACAATGTCAGCAGTAGATGATTTTGTAGACACGGTATTTTGTGGAAGTTTGATGTCTGCAACGTGTAACTTAGTGCGCATCTGTCTGCCATGTAATAATTCAGCAGGCGATGATTGGGTTGTTGCATAGCACGTTGCTCTGTAGTTATGTAGGAACTCTGTTCGCTTGATTTCTCCATTTGCTTGTGGGTAATACACTGAAAATTTCCTATGCACAATAATTATCTCTCTCAGAAAGGATTAAAAATCAGATTAGACAAACTGTGGTCCATTGTCTGATATTAAGGGGCAGATTTATCAAGGGTTGAAGTGAATTTGAGGGAATTTTCGAAGTAAAAAAATTCAAAATTCAAAGTAATTTTTTGGATACTTCGACCATCGAATAGGATACTACGACTTTGAATTTACTTCTAATTCGATTTGGAGTAAAATAGTTGGAATATTCGACCATTTGATAATCTAAGTACTGTCTCTTTAGAAAAACTTTGAATTCAAAACTTCGCCAAATTAAATCTGCCGAAGTGCTATGTTAGCCTATGGGGACCTTCTAGAATACTTTTGTACGTATGTTTTTTTAAGTCGAAGAAAAATCGCTCGATCGATCACTGAAATTCTTCGGAGCGATTTTACTTAGACTGCAGCATACCCAAATTCGATGAAAAAAATTCGAATTTGAAGTATTTCAATTCGATGGTCGAATTTCGAAGTATTTTTTACTTCGAAATTCGACCCTTGATAAATCTGCCCCTAACTACTTTGGATTACCTTCTCTGCTGAAGACTGTAGACAGAAATGTTATTACTGTAGCTGATGTTATATGAGAAACAAATGCAATTTCAGGGCATTTACTTTGTGGTGAGATTTTAGACACTGGCTGTGTGGCAGGCACTGGTGCTGTAGTAATGAGACCATCAAATAATTGTAGGTTTAATGCAGCAAAGATTAATGATTCACAAGACAGGCGCGAAAATTCGCCTGCGTCAAAAAAAATGGACACCAGCACATTTTCGAAAAATTTTTCGCCGTTCCGAAAATTTCGCGGGATTGCAGAATAGTCAGGCAGGCAAGGATCAGGATTGGGGAGTTCAGAATAGTCAGGCAGGCAGGCAAGGGTCAAAACCAGGTTACACAATAGGATTCACATAGAATAAGCACCTAGGAACTAAACAAGTTAGACGTAACAACGGGCAACTAATTCAAATACAAAGTCCCTTTAAATACCTTTGAATTTCGTGCCAATGCGCAATGACATCATCACGCCGGCATGTAAAACCTGGAAGTGTGCACCGCTCATGCCATAGGAGAGACCAGCACCAGAGGAGAAACAACGATACTGCTGGAGGAATGGCGGGTGTCCCCGCCGGCCACTAGACCACCAGGGTAATCTTCCTTACAGTACTTTGGACTGATGAGACAAAAATTTAGTTATTTGGTCATAACAAATAGCACTTTGCATGGCGGCAGAAGAACACTGCATTCCAAGAACACCTGCTACCTACTGTCAAATTTTGTGGAGGTTCCATCATGCTGTGGGGCTGTGTGGCTAGTTCAGGGACTGGGGCCCTTGTTAAAGTCGAGGGTCGGATGAATTCAACCTAATATCAACAAATACTTCAGGATAATGTTCAAGCATCAGTCACAAAGTTGAAGTTACGCAGGGGTTGGATATTCCAACAAGACAATGACCCTAAACACACTTCGAAATCTAGGCATTTATGCAAAGGGAGAAGTACAATATTCTGTAATGGCTGTCACAGTGCCCAGACTTCAATATCATCCAAAATCTATGGGATGATTTGAAGCAGGCTGTCCATGCTCGGCAGGCATGAAATTTAACTGAACTGGAGAGATTTTGTATGGACGAATTGTCAATAATGCCGCCATCCAGAATATGAGGGGGGGGGGCTATGAGGGGGGGGCTATGAGGGGTTCCCAGACTTTTTCATATGACTGTATGTGTAGGTTTTTTGCTGGTATTTCACAAGGGTCCAATACAGTGAGGGAATTCAGAGGGTAGGAGTTCTTTTTTATGATGTATATTTTCTATGTTGAAATGGTCGTCCCTGTGAATCTCACAAACTTACAAAACTCTATTCCACATGACCTTGCTTTGGCATATTTATTATTCCACCTAATTATTCACATGTAGACACTGTATGCTGTATGTTATTGGTACCTGTAACATAAGAAGGTTTTTTTAAATCCATTAGTACAATACATTACTTTGCATAGAGACATCACTATTTAGTTATTGTAAAATAAACAGGACAAGATATTACTGATCAATATAAAGTCTTTATTGCTCCATTAACATAGATAGATATAGACAGATATAGATAGACATAGATAGCAGATATGGCAGATATGAAAAGATGAGCCTCATTTTTATTTAAGGTAGCCTTTAAAGATATAAATCTATGCAAGACTCCCTCCATTATTTACCTTATGTGAGCATTAAGAAGGAGAATATTTTGATCTGTCTGAACCTACAGGGTTGTATAATTTCAGGGTGAAGAATTCATTGTTGTGTTGAGTAATTATTTATTTTTAGTACAGAAGCTATCTTGTAGGTCTAGGCCTTTTATAATATGGCGGTGGGCTGCTTATGGAAATGGAGCTTCAGACTTCTACTAATACCCCTTTTTATGCAATGAATAGGACCAAGATTGTTTGTGGTAGGAATAAACATTATCAAGAGGCCTTAGCATGTTTGACTTGTACAGAAGTACAGTAGTTGCTAACTCTTTAACCTATGTTTGTAGATGCGATATAGTAACAACAGCAATTCAATTTGACCTTTTAATACACTAAACAATATAAAACATTCACCTATGTGTATGTGCCGAGCGTAAAAAGAACTGTATTACCATTTTTCTTAATAAATCAATTTAAACACATTTTGTGCACAATACAACATTTACCCTACTGTCAGCATTGGCAAGTGTCAAAGAAACTGAAAAATGAAGTCTCAAAATGTAGAAAAAAAATGGATCATTTCACAAGTCACTCTTCTAAAATGATGTGGCATGCTGCATATATCGGATAGTCTTCATCATCCGTCACAGCAATGGCTCGTTCATATGTACAGTATTTGTATGCATTATTACACACTAAGGTGAATAGCAAAGCTGACCTTGATACAAGCCATGTTGCTATATTTTTTATTAAACCAAGTTCGATCAAACTCTCAGGTTTGATGCTGGAATAGCTACATTTTTTCGAGTTGTTGCCAGAAAATCCTACATTTTTTTGGAGTATTGGTCGAAACCCAGCGCAAATCACGATATCTTCAGATTGTAAAAGGGACATCTGCCATTGACTTACAGTATACATGTCCTTGGTAGGTTTGAGATGGCTGATTTTCAGATTTGGATGTTTTGCAGCTTTGGGGTATAATAAATCTCAAAAAATTCTAGTTTTTTTTCCTCTAAAATTTTGCCCAAAAAATCTCAACCAGAAAAAATTGAAGTTTAGTAAATAACCCCCTAAATGCTATATAAATGTTTTTTATTAGACTTATGGTATGGTGATGAATATTACAGAAACCCCCCCCCCCCCATCAATTTCATATGGAGGTTATTTTATATTATTATTCATCTTTTTATTGAGACCCCCTCTTATTTATCTTACCAGACTCTCATTTAAACCACTGCCTGGTCGCATGGGTCTCTAGCAGCTGAAATTCCAAACTGGAGAGCTGCTGCTGAGTTCAAAAGCAATCACAGCTAAGTAAATGCCAATGCTTAAAATACATTTTGATATTTTCCTTGTCTTTTAATTACACAGAAATGTTCAAGGAGAACAACAGATGTATTTAAGGAATTGTCGGAAATGGCAGGAATTTGACTGGAGGTGAGTTTATAAATTCTACTTTATTTCAGTGAAATAACCCCTATAAAAAGATGTTGCTGTTTCTTTTGCTGCCCTTAGCAGTCTTTGTTTTTTTAAATTTCTGTTTACAGATTCCCCTTTTGTCATTTTTGAATGCAATCTAAATTGGCCAAAAGTGATTCATTTTACTTCCTTTTGTAGATTATTGCTGACAGCAGTTAATTCATTTTGTACAACTTTACACAGTGAGCCTGTGCTTGTATATAAGCGATCTTCATCCCTACAACGTATAGTGATATTGCTCTAGTGACTTTGGGATTTAACGCAAGAAATATTGTTTTTCAGTAGTAGATGCCAACCCAGATCATGCTCCCATTAGCAATTGATAGAGATGGGTGAATTTGTCCCATTTCGCTTCACAGGAAAATTCACGAATTTCCAGCGAAATTATGATGCCTACGTCAATTCTGATGCCCGCTTCAATTTTGCTATTGTTAATAATGTTGACGAGCGATGGATTTGACGCAATCGTCTTTTCTGACGTGCGTCCAAGATTTAATTTTTAATTGTAGCTGCAATTTCGCGAATTTCGCGGCTAGTATACCTAAGTGAATTGGGGTCCGTTTACTAAAGCGTGGTACATTTGACTATATGTTTCCATATGTTATCGCTGAGAATATTTTTCCCACCAAAATAATCACAGCCACTAAGTTTACTAAACAGTGATACGCTGTGCGAATTTTCTGGTGACAAATTAAGTTTGCGAATATTTATGCTATAAAAAAGTCTTGTTTTATAGCATTTATTATGGCATGATTCATGGCCAGATATGTATCTTCAAACTGGTAAACTTTATAGATATTATCAACAACATAGTAAACATCAATCAAACATGTATACATCACATAGATCCACATTTCAACATTCCAGTCAGAAGACTTTCCCCCGACCACTAGAATTCTATATATAAAATTCATAAACAAGTTTTACCAATAAATCTGTGTGCATCATATAAATGTAGTTTAATCTAGGCTGATGACGCCTTTGGTCCCTCCTAGCCATAATAAATCCTCTTTCAGCTGAAAAAGAATAATCCAAAACATCTTTGATTATCCTGTCACTTCTCTCTTCTCCTGGAATGGCAACAGGAACAGAATGATGGGTAAAACAAGGTGTTATGAGATACTTCCTGTACCCTTGAGAATTTTCTGGCGAAAAAATTAATTACCGCCACTATATAGATTATAGACTATATAGAGAATTTTGTCAATATTCTGGCATTAATTTTGTCTTTCATACATTTCGCTGTTTAGTAAACCAGAAAATTAGCAAATTTATATTTATCGCAGGTTAGTAAACTGGTGAAAACATATTCGGCGACAAATTTGTCTTTATTTTGTGTGCATATTTTTACCGCGCTTTAGTAAATGGACCCCTTGAGCCTGTCTGTGTGAGTTACATATAATTCAAGAAAAATCCTACTCAATTTCACCTACACCCACAAGAAAAAAATAATACATTCTATTTTCCAGATTAGCCCATTTGTTCAATGTAACAGTGCACCAGCTCTGTTCAATCGCAAGCAGATCAAAGAGAATAAATCACAGCTGCACTTTGCTTCAGCACTTGGCTTCAAAGTACTTCAGTCTCAGCACCGCGATAAGATCATCTGGGAATGGCAAGTAAGCCCCTGTTTTATTCAAGAGGTTAATTAAAACATTCATCAAAGCCTTCTTAACCAAATAACTGGAGTTTGATCAGTTTTAATTAGTTTTTTTCCAGCCTTCCTATGCCTAAAATAACACAGGAATCCACTTTTATTGATACTTTTCACTGTATCCATTGTATTACGGATGCTTGGTGGCATGGTTTATATACTTTGTTTATCTTGGAAAGATTTAAAGAAAGAATTTAATACTAAGCTCTTTGTGCATCTATTTGCTATCAATTATCTTCCTTACATAGAGGCCCAGGTGGAATTTTAGTTATTTTAGAGTGTTTTGAAACCAAATTTAAACTCTGTTTCTCTAAAATCATGAATGCCATGAAAGCTATTAAAAAGATCCCAATATAAAAAGTAAGAACGGAATACAATCTCTAAAAATTAAACTTTTCAGACAAATACAAGTGGGAAAAAAAATCCAAAGTCGGCATGGCTAAAAAAAGGTTGACTATGACCAGCACAGCTCCCATTGACTTCTATGGCACCTTGACTACTTTTACTTGGAGTTTTTTATTAGAGTTTTTTAATGGTCTTCATACTTTTTTGATGGTTTTTTTAGGGAAAAAAATACGATTTGTGGAAAAAAATCCAAATGTTAGTAAATAAGCCCCATACTGTATTTCAATAGTACATTAAGCGGGTTATTTATTAAACTCCAAAAAAAAAACCAAAAATATTTTTTTTTCGCCCTTTGATAAATAACTTAAACTACATTTCAGGTAGATGGATACTAAGGGGCAGATTTATCAAGGGTTGAATTTCGAAGTGCAAAATACTTCGAAATTCAACCATCGAATTAAAATACTGAATTCGAATATCGAACGATTCGAACGATTTTATCGTACGATCGAGCAATTTTACTTCGATGTGTAAAGACTTAGAAAATGATTGTAGAAGGTCCCCATAGGCTAACATAGCACTTCGGCAGGTTTAGTTTGGCGAAGTATCGAAGTCAATTTTTTTTTTAAAGAGACAGTACTTCGATTATAGAATGGTCAAATATTCAAACTATTTTTACTTCGAATGTTATTCGAAGTAAATCCAAAGTCGTAGTATCAGATTCGATGGTTGAAGTATCCAAAAAATTACTTTGAATTTTGAATTTTTTTACTTCAAAAATTCCCTCGAATTCACTTCGACCCTTGATAAATCTACCCCTTACTGTAGTTTTACACTATATTTGTAGTTCTTTTTGCTTAATATTCTCAGTTGTGCACTTTTTTTCTGTTAAATCCCTCTTATTATATGTCTACATTTTTTACTGTTGTCCTTTTCCTCTAATTATTCAGACACCATATATTCAATTTATGAATGCCATTTATTGCAATAAACCAAAAGTATCACATGCAATGCAAGTCACTGAGTCTCAGATTTAAATGCACATATGTAATAAAAGGCATTATGTTTGCACAGAAGCAGTAACCCATAGCAATCAGTAGGCAGTATTTGCTGGTCAAGCATCTTATGGATTGCTATGTGTTAATGCACCAAGGCAAACTTTTATACTGTATATATGGGGGAAAGAGTCAAAATGTTTTGCTGTCTGCCCTGAGATGCCCTGCAACTGTTTCATTCATAAATCAAAGGGCAGAAGTTAGAGTCCTGCAGCGGGTCAGGAACCAGCAGGTACCCGCTGGTTACACGCAAAAACCTGCGGTACCCTGTGGGCTGCAGGCAGAAGATTTGGGAGTAGGTATAGACACGGTTGGCGGTTCTCAGAGTTTGCAGGTCGCCTCAATAGCGAGTTTTACTCATGGTCTTCTGATCACACCAACTTCTAATGACGTCACTTCTGGGTTACAATGACAGCACTTCCTATTTTACTCCTTTTTTTCTGATCACCCCAACTTCTAATGATGTCACTTCCATTTTACAATGACAGCGCTTCCTGTTTCTCGATGGTCAGTGATTTGAATATCGGGTTGCGGATAAGATACTTGCGGGTCGGGTCAGGTAGTGGGTATGTATGCGGGTTGTGGATTCGGGTTTAACAAATTGGTTCCATGCAAAACTCTAGCACAAGTACTGCATGAAAAACATATGTATTATTATCCATTGCCTTCAGTTAGTTGATATGTTAGACCTTCTAAAGGAAGTGAATCTCCTAGGAAGCATTGTTTAAATATTTTAAAAGTGTTTTCTCATGTTTATTTTGTCAGTACAGTCAATACACCCACTGGTTATATAAACTGGGAGCAGGTACAAAGTTCTGGATGAAATATAGATTATCAGAATTAGTTGAAAATGAACGTCTCTTTTTCCTTAGCTCTTACGCAGTGGCAGAGAAGGAATTAAACATGAATTAAACCATAAAATAGGCTGTTCACCTTTGCATTAACTTTTAGTATGATGTAGAAAGTGATATTCTGTGAAAATATGTAATTAAATTTTGTTTTTTAATTATTTGGACTTTTTGACTTATTTTGCTTTTTTTTTTTTATTTGGCACCTCTCCAGGTTCCAGTACCAGGAATCTGGTTGCTAGGGTACAAATTACCCCAGCAACCATGACCTTATTTAAATAAGAGATTGGAATATGAATAGGAGAGGGACTGAGAAGAAAGATGAGTAATTAAAAGTAGCAATAACAATACATTTGTAAAAACAACATTTGAAAACAAATCAACTGAAGGTAAACAACGCCTTTAATATTACAAAAGTAAGCCCCTATGTATATAAAAAGATATTGCAAAAACATCCATGAAATATAGACTTGCAAATAGTAAATACAATTAAAGGGAATAAGGGGCTTATTTACTAAAACTCTAATTAATTTCACTTTTTTATGAAAACAAAGTTGACCAAACTCCCTCCCACGAACTGAACTCATTTATTAATAATTTTTCTCGTAAAAATAGCAGCGACAAAACTTTGCAGCAAAATCAAACAAAAACCCCGACTTTTTTATCCGTTTTATCCAACACAGATCACATTGACAAGAAACAACTTCAGGGACATCTGACATTGACTTCTACATGACCTCAACAAATTTGAGAAGGAGTATTTTCTGATTCAGATTTTTAGCAACTTTGGGGTATGATAAAAAAAAATTCCCATAAAAAATTTGAGTTTTCCCCCTTAAAACCTTGACCATAAAAAAAATCTAGGTTTAATAAATGGGCCCCTTAGTAGAGTTTTTTAGTAACAGGTTTTAGGAATTTCTTTTTGTGTCGTCCAGAGGCAAGAGTTGGAAAATCCATACTACCAATGGAAATAGGATCTTTAAGCATGACCTCCAATAGCTAGCTCTCTCCCCTTTTTATTTCCTTCTGGTAGTGATGGGCGAATACATTCGGCTGGCATGAATTTGTGGCAAAGTTCTGCATTTTGCCAGCGGCAAATAAATCTGTAAATCTCCCAAGAAATTTGGCAACTAAATTTTTTTTGGACACGCATCAGAAAAGTTGCTCGCATCAAAATCGATGCACGTCAACACTTTTCAGACGTCCATTGACTTTAATCCCAGCGTCAGCTTGAGCACGGGCGTCAATTTCTGATTTTCAGGATTTTTCAGTGAAAATGTCCGAATTTCACAATTTTTTCGGGAAACTTTCTGATTTCACGAATTTTGCACATTTTTCGGGAAATTTGTGAATTTTTCAACAAAACAAGACAGGAAAAAATTGCACATCTGCTGGAACTGGAACTGAGATAGGAGTACCCAGGAATTAGTCATTTACAACCTCCTGTAAATGGTTTTTGGTTCCTGGGCTGTTCTGCAATATAATATTGATAATGGCCAGTACCCAATATTATAATGAAAATATGGGCACGCTGTGTTCCACATATGAGAAGAACACTATGGGGGCAGATTTACTAATGGGCGAAGTGGCAAATGCTGGCGACAATTAGCGATTGTTACCGCTGCAAGGACATCGCAGAATTAACAGGCGCAGCGAAATTATGAGCTAGCGCCCATTCGCATTCTATCGCCAGGCGATCTGGTGAATGGACGTTAATCCACAAATTCACTAAAATGCGGATTTTACTGAACGTTATCTCTTTCACCAGACTTGCCTTCGCCAGCTCAGACCAGGCAAACAATGTTCTCTGCAAAGCATAGATCTTCCTCAATCTTCTGTTACTTACATCATATTCTGAGTGGAAAAAGCATCAAAGTTCAAAAAACGCTGGCTTCTTTTCCATTTTTCAAAGTGATAGCCTGCAAAAGTCCTTAAATATTTTTTTTGCGTAACTGGTTTCCCCCATACATTTTCTAACATATGGAACATTAACTATACAGTGGGCTCATGTGTAGGGCATTATATTAACTCTAATGTCTTTATTAAGGTTCCCTGGACATGTGTAATTAACAGTGGAAATGAAATGTATTTGCTGCAGCATATAACATAAGGACGTCCATTAAACTTTAAATTTCCCACCATATGCAAATTAACCTGAGCGCAAGACCTCTAGCGAATTTGTGATAGGCAGAAATGAATGCTAGCACATCTTTGCTTTGAATTGCTCGCATTGCCGAAGTAACGCTAGCGGAAAGACGGCAGCGTTCGGCGCCCACGACGAAACTCCGTATTTTAGTGAATTAGTGTTGTCTGAGCGAATTTCCTCCTGGCAAAGTGTAGCTATGGATGCAAATCGGTTGCTGGTGACTTTTTGCCGGTTAGTAAAACGGCCCCAAAATCAGGGTGGTAAAGATACCTTTCTATAATCCATATATACTCTCATAACTGACCCCCACAGCCCTGAATATATCTCTTTTGGTTGGGGAGGGGGGTGTCACTGGATCATTAATTCTTGCTCTTTTTGCTCAAGAAAACTGGTACAGTGGCTGGCAATTATAGTTAACATTTATAAAGAAATGAGATACGACCGGTTAGATAGTAGACAGTTAAGTCATTTGTTTTTTGTTTTGACTGATAATATACTAACTGCAGGGGACAGAGTACTGTTAGCTGTATTAGGAACAAAACAATCCTCTTATAAACGATTAGAAGGAATATGATAATGAAATTTAGTGTAAGGGCATGCTTTTTAATTCAGGAAAAAGTTGGTTGCTTGATAAGTGACATGCTGTAGAGTGAATATAATTAATATCTATTTTACATAAGAACCTAAAATAAAATGCCTTGTGCTAAGATTCACTCAGTCGCAAGATAAATTGTCTTAGTAAACCATTTATTTTTAAAAAGGGCAGCATTATTAATAGCTGTGGCACCTTGGCAGAAGCAAAGGGAATTTAAAAGTTTGTTCTCTAACTTCAACAGCATATTTTAATGAGTAGACTTGTACCTGTCAACAAATAAAACCTCTTCACTTAATATATATTTATGTAAAAAGACTTTACCTTTAGGTACAATATTTATTGATTAAACACTGTCAAGGCAGAGTTTTAAGTATTTAAAGGTCACTGCAGAGGAAGCATAAGGGAACACAGGCTAAGAATATAGATAGATAGGCAACAGGTGATTTGGTTAAATTGAGGTGGGCTGAAACAATGTGCAGTACAATATATCTAGTGATGAGGTTTGAACAATTAGGGGATTATTCATCTAAATCTGGAAATTTCTGATAATTTTCGGTAAAATAGTCAGACCAAATCCACACTGATTTTTCCCATTATTTGACAATAAATTTTCCGAAAGTTTCTTGTGCAGGAAAAAAACTCGATACAATCGTGAAAAAAATTGAATCATACATATTTTTCAGATGTGGCGCCTGAAATTTGCCCGAAAACCACGAAATCTTCTAATTATTGGACAAAACCCAGTCTTCGGGACTTCTCCCATTGATTTCTACATGAATTCTGCAGATCTGAGTTGGAGTATTTTTATTCTGACTTTTAACACCCACAGGGTTTTTTTTTGACGCTGGCGCCTGTTTTTTCCGATGCCGGCGTAAAAAAATTTTTCAGGTGAATTTTCGTGGGCATTTCGCGAACTTATTCGCTGGCGGCGAATCACGCCAGGCGAATGAATTCGCCTATCACTAGTGGCCATAACGGAAGCAGTGTACAGTACTTCATAATGACTAAAAAATGGCAATTAACCTTAATTCTTATACATAACAAAGACCAATTGAATAATATTTTGCAGACAATAAAGATGACCCCCTTTCTCTCTCCACTGCTAAACGCCATTCTAATGTTTTTATATACAGTAATTATCCTAGTATAGCTCAATGAGTATGGTGTTTTGCCTTGTCAATGGCTTCTTATCATTCACTTATTTTCCTAAACTCCAAGTGACTCAGATTACTTACCCTTGTGCCTCACTCTATTTCTGCACAGATCAAATATAAAATGTCATTGGGAGACTCCTGAGCATAGGACCATTGGCGAGCAGAATAAGCAATAACCCAGATATCCATGGGGTCTCTCTAAAAGGGAAGTCATTCAAAATCTGTTTATATGAAGATGATGTTTAATAAACGTTGACATGCCCCATTACTTCCCTACGGAACCTGCATCAGGAAATACATGTATACGGACAGTTCTCCTGGTATAAGATAAATAATGATAAAACTGACGTACTACCACTCAATGTAACCCCCACTACCTTGCAATTACTGAAATTGAAATAGAAACAAATAGTCTTAAATACTTGTGTATTTACATAACCACAAGGTACAATGCCTTTTATGAAATGAACTAGGTAGCATTGTGGAGATCCCTGACAACTGATCTAAAGAAATGGGGAAAGTTAAACCTGGCTTGGTTTGGCAGGATCGTCACTCTCTTAAAATAACCATTCTCCACTAGCTGTTCTATTACTTTGAAACTCTTCAAGTGGTGGTCCCTCGACCAGCCCTACAAAGTTTCCAAAACCTTTGTTATAAATACATACATGGGGAGGGAAAGAGACAAAGAATATGCAGGCAAGTTCTACAGGGACAGAGGTTGCAAGGAGGGCTGGATATACTGGACTTCTATACATATTACTTAGCAGCCCAGGTTATATAGACAATACAATGATCCTCTAAATTAGCATATACCAAGTGGATGGAAATAGAGAAAATTGCCCTGGCCTCCGTACACCCTAGTACATTCCTAAGGGCCCATAAAAGTTTTATGCCGGTCAATTTAGCCCCTCTTATTTACTATACAGAGATAGTCAAAATGTAAAAATAGACTGTGCCCCACTGATTGCACCATTCCTTTTTAATGGGACATTCCTGCTGGGACTGAAAGCCCACTTTGTTCAGCTGTACAGTCACATTCCAAATTAAACACTTATTTAACCAGCTAACAAAGTGCTTCCTAGATTTTGGGGGTTACTGAATGCTGAAAACTTCAAGTTTTTTTTCAATAAAAAAATCCTAGAATTGTTTCAAGATTTATTATACCCCAAGGCTGAAAAAAATCTGAAAATACTCCATCTCAACCTGTCGAGGTCCTGCAGAAGCCAATAGCAGAGGTCCTATTTGCAATTTGCAGATATTATTGTATGCACTGGGTTTTGTACCATAATCCGAACAATTCAAGTTTTTTTTACTATAAAATCCAAAATTTTAGTGGAAAAAACCCAGTTTTTTCAAAATTTATTATTATACCCCAAGGCTGACAAAAATCAGAATCTGAAAATACTCCATCTTCAACCTGTCGAGGTCCTGTAGAAGCCAATGGCAGAGGTACTATTTGCAATTTGAAGATATTATTGTATGCACTGGGTTTTGTACCATAATCCGAACAATTCAAGTTTTTTTTACTATAAAATCAAAAATTTTAGTGGAAAAAACCCAGTTTTTTCAAAATTTATTATTATACCCCAAGGCTGACAAAAATCAGAATCCAAAACTACTCCATCTTCAACCTGTCGAGGTCCTGTAGAAGCCAATGGCAGAGGTCCTATTTGCAATTTATTATTGTATGTGTTGGGTCTCATATGATAATCCAAACATTCCGGGCTTTTCCGCAGATTTCACAAAAATCAAATCCGTCAAAGCCGAAAAATTCTGATTTTTTTATGCAACAATCCGGAAAAGTAGGGGTTTTCTTGCGACAACACAAAGAAGTTGCATTTTTTTTGATCCAATATTTTCGTGTTTTTTTTAATTGATAGATAAGGGTAAATTGTGGATTCTAGTTTGATCAGACTTTTTTATTTATAAATTATTTTAGAAAATTTTGCATTTTGATAAATATCCAGCTAAGACATTATGTAAAGTCTGTATGTACTAATATAAATTGACCAGATTTATCCCTAATCAAAAAAATATGTGTCAAAACCAGAGAGCAGACAGGCCACATATTCCAAATGTACAGTGTACTCAATTCCAATCCCAGGAAAAACCTCAACCCTATGTGCAAAGTTGGGAAAAAACTCCTAAATAAACAAATCTCAATGGAACAATGGGAACAAATTTGGGCCAAGAAAATATCTATAAGGTAATATATGTATGGTATCATACCCCGGCCTCGGACTGGCCCACCGGGATACCAGGAAAACGGTGGGCCCAGGTGTCAGTGGGCCCTCCTGCTCCAAAACAATTGGCTTATTTCAAGGCCATTTCCTATTTCTATGAGAATATAGAGGCTAAATAGATGCAATAATAGGTTATAGTATGTAAAGAAAAGAGAATAGTTGAATAGAGTTTGAGTGAGAAAATAATCTTAGAGTGGGCCCCTGGTCCAAGCCTTTTGGTAGGCCCCTGGGGTCCCAGTCCGACACTGACTCAAATCAAATGCGAATCTAACTTGATTTTCAGGAAGGCTGCAAGCAACTCCAAATGAATCCCAGGACCCCCCCCCCCATAAACTAAAACAGCAATTAGGCAGGTTTAAGTTGCGAATAGTAGAATTTGAATTATTAAAAGGCCAGTATAGGATACATTTCAAAAATCAAAATAGAATTTTTTTAAAAACTCAAATGGAATTTTAACTATTCCCTTATCGAATTTCACTAAAATTCACTAAAACAAGAAAATTTGAATTTCAAAATTCTAATTCGAAATTCAAATTTTCACTTCAAGCCTTGATAAATCTGCCCCTAACTGATTTTTAAATAGACAAAGAGCTGGCCACAAGGTATCAGTAATTGCACAAGTAAAGACACACATATCAGTTGTAGCTGAGCATTCCAACATCCACTGGTGCTTAGTTCCAGAGGAAGGTTTATGAACCTTTTACAAAGAGAGAACTATAGACAAATGAGTTTGTATACAATATCTCATTATTACATACTGTAACCAGTTTTCTTCCTAATCTTGCATTTATTGTAGTTCCAGTACAGCCTTGTGCTATAGATATTTAATTGTTAGATATAAAAGCCTGCGTTTTCTTTTTTTTTCTACCCAGTTTCTGTAAAGAGAAATATTTTCTATTAATCTCACTCTTTGGACAATGTAACTGCTAAGATAAAATAACATACAATGCAGTTATTGATTCTAAACTCTTCTACAACACTGTCGGATTTGCAAAGACAAAACTATCTAGTGGTTTATAAAATGCATTCCTTACCCTGACATCATTGCTAAGAAATGGACCAGCCTCTTAATAAAGATTGTTGAAAACATATCCTGCATTTAAAATGCTTATTTTCTCAGTGGCATTGTCATATTAAAATGCATGACCTCAAACAGTATTAAAATTAGAGATCAATGACAATTCTCTGCAAACAGCTGCTTGGCTGCACTACATGGCAAAAATTATCACGTGCAACAGAACTTTGTTTAATATGTAGAAACATGGGTAATGTTTGCTTATATCCAGTTAGCCATGACAACAAAGAAGCTGTTAAAATTGACAGGCCTAATGCAACATAGATTTGATGAGAAAAGCCAAAAATAAAAGAGTAGAAACATCAGCTGTAGCGAAAGATAAACCGTTGCAATTTTTTGATTAGCTAAAGGAAGAAAGAATACTGTATACGTGCATTACAAAGTTCCTTTGAAAACTCATCTACACTTGTAAAACAAGAAATAAGGGAAAAAAAATAAGTGAAAGACCCTTAATGCTTTTACCCTTCTCCCTTTGGAGATAGTTAAAGGAGAAGGAAAGCCCCAGGGCGCAAAACCCCTCCCCCCCTCCCCTCCGTTGCCCCCCCGAACGGCGTTCGCGAACACCGGCAAAAAATGTGAACGTTCGCGGACAGTTCGCGAACTTCAAACACCCGATAAAATCGTTCGATTCGAACGATCGAAGGATTTTAATCATTCGATCGAAGGATTTTCGTTTGATCGAAGGATTTTCATTCGAATCGAACGATCAAAACCATTCGATCAAATGCTTTTCATTCGATTGAATGCTTACAATAGTTCGAACGAATGGAAATCGTTCGATTTTTAGCAGTCGAAGGAATTCGAATGGTCGAATGGTCGAACGAATCGAACGCGAACCCAAATTGGCGAACGTCGCGCGACGTTCGCGAACATTCGGTGGACGCGAACGGTCGAAGTACGCCCGAACAAGTTCGCCACATCCCTAACTGTCACCTCTTTAAGCTCATCAGTGCTCTAGTCAATGGTGGGAACTGACCATATAGTTGTAATTTATAGGAGGCACCACTGCTGTGGTTAATCCAGTCTAGTAGGTATTTGCATCAAGATTATGATAAATCCCTTTAAATAACAAGAAAATAAATGAAGTAAAAGCTTTTAGTCTAATATGGGAAGAGAGATATAAATAAAGCAAAAAGGACAATTTTGGGCCACACAGAACTGCTGGAATTTTGAAATAACCATTATTAAAAATAATTTATGTTCCACCAGGACGAAAAATACCAACATACCATTTAAATAGCTCAATGTGCACATTTTGAAATGCTAAGAACATTCTTATAACTGTAATCAATTTCTTCTATTGCTGAAATTGCAGTAAGCCGATTCTAGCACAACTGCTTATTTATCCTTCCATTTGCAAACAAAAGAGCACATTAAAATTGCCACAAACAGCTGAAAGTATCACACTAGAAAATACCACCGACTTCCAAAAGTGATTGAAAGTTTTGTTAAATATATATTTTTGTAATATCTGTTCGTTATCATCTGGATTTACAGAATATATTTAAACAGTGTGACTTTTTTTAAGATAAAAGAGGTTATTTATGATCTTGCACATGGTGTAGAGTGTATCAGTGGCAGATACAAGGAAGCCTTGTCCCATCCCTCTGCCATAAGTCTGCTCCCACCATTGCTCTGTAACTTCTGTGTCATACAACCATACAAGTTAAGGATGCATAGAAGTCCTTTACTTACCACCTACCTTTTGGCAAATGATAAGGGAAGCCTTGCACCCACTGCCACTGCACTTTGCACCACAAACCGGACAGGAATGGAGTGGGAAGGGGGTCCCTACATTCATCCACCCACCCCCCTCAACTGAGCAGCTGAAAATAAATATTTGTTTGGGCGTTATAAATTAAAATGCACCTATTCTAGCGATATTTAAATGCAGATGTATCTAAAAGCACTTAATATATGTATAACAAGCCAGTGTGATCTATGATGTACAGCTAAGAAAATATAGCAAACAATGATATGACAAGCAAAATGCTAAAGAATCTTAAGACACATGCGCTTGCTTCAATTTTCTTGTCATAATTATTTATGCCGTAAAAGAAAAATATACAGTGTTATGCAGTGACAGCAAAGTATTTTAACTTTAGCTCTCCAATGTAACTAGTTAGAAGCAGAGGAGATTCTTACCCCCCGATGCCACCCTTAGACGGCTTTCACACTGCCACCCACCCTTGCCCCCTTGCTCTCCTTAACAAGGGGTCTGTGGTGGTCCAGGGGGGTCCATGATGCTAGCACTCTATGCACTAGAGGAGACTAATTTCCGGTTTGATAACTGGCTCTTACAGTTACCCAGAATGGCGCTTTTCCACCCCTGGTGAGTTGGCGCTGTACCCCTGGTTAGAAGTTTGCTTTTATAGGGCTAAATAAGTAAGTAGTTCTTCTGTGAATGTGTTACTGCATAACCCATACTGCTAAATCGTCTGAATCATTTCTATATTTCTATATAAATAATTATCGTAATCATAGTAATAAAATATATTTGTATTTGTATTTCAATGTGTCAGCAGTCCAATATTTACTGTACCTATAGGTATACAAACTGTTTTCCTGCATTGATTTCAATGTGAATAAATTGTTTAATAATAATCAAGAGCCACGAATAAACTATCATTTTCTTGTAACTGCTGTCAACAGTTATACATATTTTTTTTTTTGGTTATAAATGATGCTTAGTAAAAACATACTGTATGTTATAAGAAATAGTGTACCACCAACTTTTCAATATATATAGAGAATAATGTGTGCACTGTTGTAAAATATAAGGCTATCACTAAGTAAGTACATGACTGACCACATAAAGGCATATGGGCAGAGACAGAGTGCTTTCATACAGATCACGTAACTTGGAAATAGCTTCCCATATTTTATTTAATGGAAAAAGTTATGTTTATTTATATACGTATAACTAATAAAATATGCCAAAAGTGGTGCCATTTATTACATAACCCCTTTAGTATCTAGATATCTTACTGACCAACTGCCTGTTGCTTGGTTGATTTTCAGATGCTGGTAAAAACTGTGATGATTTAGTCCACAAAACATCTGCTAAAACATTTCTGCCTTGTCACCCCTATGACTGCCTTATTAGCCTCCTTCCCAGAACAATGCCTCCCGTGGCTGTACCTACCTTCTTCTGGAACCCATTCTATGAAGGAGTACATTCCAGACATTCAGTGTGGGTTTATTTGACATTCACTTCTCTTGCCAGAGTGGGATTACTTACTCTTTAATTTCATCAATAGCTAACCTCCAAATTTCAACAAAAGGCAGATGCCTTATCCAGAACCTTTATCTGCATAATTCCCTTCTCCCAGAAATTGCACTCCAAATCCATCTTAATCATCGGTATGGCTGATATGCCTCCTGAACTTTCAATTTTGCACCTGAACCAAATTCTATACAAGCCATCAACCCAGGACTATTCGTTGGCCTATCATCCTACATTTAATGGATTCACAGAAAGGGCAATTTCTGTGTTGTGTATACCACATACTGTTTGCACAGTGTCATGTATAAAACAATATTTTAATAGAAGGAATTTAATTCCCACTGGTTGGTGTGCTTGCCTCTATTCTGTTTCCTAGATGCTATGTCCCCCTCTGCCAGGACATGGTATCTAGGAAGATCCTTTCCTCATTCGTTCATGGTCGACATTCTTTTTCTTCCCTAGGACTTTCTCCTGTCCAGTGCTGATTACATAGTTGCTCACATTTGGAGTGCTCCTAGGGCTAATTTAAAAAAAGCTCCCCTTCTACAGAAAGCCAACACTGAAAAATCTTTTCGATACAAGGTCCAGCTTTCTACCAAGAATATACATTTTAGGATTACTTCTCCCAAACTGGGCCCCAAGTTCATTGCCCTTTTCCCCATCACTAGTGATGGGCGAATTCCCGCGATTCGCCACCGGCGAATAAATTCATGAAACCGCTGTGAAAATTCGCATCAAAAATGAGACGCCGCTTTGTGAATTTTTCGTCGTTTCACGAATTTCGCTGGAAATTTGCTATTTTTTCGGGGAAGCGAAACGCCCCAAATTCGCCCATCACTGAAATCATCAACCCTGTTTCCATTCTTCTTGAGTTCCCCAGAGATGCTAATACCTAGTTTTCCATGTGTTTCATGTTAAACCAATGCTATTCAACAAGTTCTTTTCAGGACAGCAACCACATGCTAGGGCTGTCAGCAAAAGTACAAAGTGGAAAACATTTTGGCTTGTACTTTATTTCTACAGACGGTTTGGCGGTGTCCTTAGCCACCATGTAATTTCTCTATGGTGAAACATTGGTGTCAGAATAGTGAAGCACTGTGCATGACATCATCAAGTTGTGGTTTGGCATCAAATGAATAAAAACTCTGAGGACTCCATGCCTGACTTTTTGGGTGCACTTTAATCTGTTTTATATGGTTAATTTCTCTTTGTCTGGTCTGACCATTCTGAATGCTGCCTGCCGTAATGATTGCCTGTCTACCGACTTTGATCCTGTTTTACCTTTTGGATACTGTGAATTGAACATTGCTTGTTCAACTACTTCTTCCTTAGTCTAAACTCCAACCCAGAAATAAGGCACAGTGATTATAACAAACTCAATGCTAGTATATATATTTCTGCTTGTTAAACTACCAAAAATCTTACAATATCCCACTGAGTTAAAGCACAGTTAGAGAAGGATTCAGAAAAGCTGCATACTTATTTATCATTGCTTGCCAATATAGACATTTTCAGAGTTTCAAGAGTCTCAAGTGATATCTGCTAATCTAAAATTCAAACAGTGTATCTAAGAGATTTAATACTCTCTCTAAACACTGTAATGCCATATTGATTTGTGCAGAAATGCATCGATTACATAGAAATTTCTTATTCTGTGAAAGATATTTGGAATGCTTAAAAATATAATAAAAAAGCCTACTCTGATGTTAAATGTATCTATATTTGCCATCATATTTTTAATTTTTGTCTGCAGCAGCTGCAATATGCAAAGCACTTTACCTCTTCAAATTGTTAGCTCTAGTTAGTTCTAAAATGACAGCCCCACTGTAAAAACCTTAAATAGGCAGTGAGTATGCGGCTGGATAGGAGGTATTGTTCTAAACATTTAAACATTAATTAAACCCAATAAAATTATTTTGCCTCTAATAAGGGTTAATTATATCTTGGTTTGGATCATGTACAAGTTACTGGGGCTCATTTATATACACTGGCAAATTTGGGCCTGGGCAGTAACCTGTGGTGTTTATACAAATGGCCTGTAGATGTCACTGTGCCCAGACTTATACTGTGCATACTTCCTGACAGTTACTGTTACTGTGAAAGTTACTGTTGTGAAATGCCTGCATGAGCCTGCTAATAAAGCACTGTTATACTCTACTCATCCTCGGCTACCCAAAACATAACAAATGGCGACAAGGATGGCTCTTCTACCTCTGCAGCAGCCTGCACCTTTTCTTCCAAACCCTGGTGAGCCTACCATACCTTTTATTGCTTGGATCCGTATGTTTGAAAATTACATTATTGCTTCTGACCAAGGGGAGATTTTTTGCTGCTAGAAAGCATGCTTTACTTATTCACTGCCTGGGAGAAAAGGGACAGCGTATATTCAATACATTACCATTAACGGATTATACTTATGAAACTGCTCTTACTGCTATAAAGAAATTTTTCATGCCAAGAGTAAATGTAGTTGCTGAAACATATAAATTCCACCAACGTGGACAACGTAATTGTGGATCCACAGAACAATTTGTAGCAGGTTTGAGAGAGCTGGTTGTTACCTGTGAGTTTGGGAATCTAACAGATGAAATGCTAAAAGACCAAATAGTGGAAAAAACAAACTCACCTCGCATTAGAGAGAGACGGCTCCTAGAGCAGGATTTAACCCTTGCAAAGGCTATTACAGTTGAATTACAAATTGAAACAGCAGAGGCTAAGTGGGACATTCACTAAGATTCGTTGTTGCGGCAGCGTCCGCTTCGCAGCACTTTGCCAGCGCTACGCAAATCCAAAGTTGCGCACAGGGTAAGCGTAAGGTTGCGAAGTTGTGCTAGCGTTAATTCACCAAGCAAAGCAAAGTTACGCTAGCGATGCTTAATTTGCATACGGTGCCAAATTCAAGTTACAATCGAGGTATATGTAGCAGCACTACACAAGCCTGGGAAACCTTCAAAACAGCAAATAAAATTTTTATTTTGCCCTACACATGTGCCCACTGTATAGTTAAGGTGCCATGAGTTAGGAAATGTAGGGGGGAAGGAGGGGAGCCCCAAAAAATTTTTCGATCCTTTTCAGCCTATCACCCATAAAAAATTAAAAAACACCAGCGTTTTTTGGGACTTAGAAAAATGTTTCACTTTTTTTGAAGCAATCCCTATCTACTCTATTGCACTTCGTCTGGTCTGAAGTGGCGAAGGAAGTCTGGCGTAAAAGGTAGCGTTCAGAATAATTCGCACATCAGTGAATTTGCGTAGTTACATCAGTTGCGCAAAATTCGGCAGGCATAAGGGTGCGAAGTAACACTAGTGAATTTACTCCAGCGTCCATTAGTGAATTGGCGAATAAACAAAAATGCGCTATGCTGGCATTCACGCTAGCGTTAGGCGCTTCGTTGTTTAGTGAATTTGCCCCTAAAACTTTCAGTCAGGGAACTGCTGGGAATATACAGATTGTGAATTCAACACTGTGGCCTAATATTGCACAGCCACATGCAAAATACAGTGCTAAGGAATGGGATTCACCTACACTGCAAAACCGTGCAGCAAATACAAATAGAAAATACTGCTTTCACTGTGGTTCAACACAAAACACTGCAAATCAAGCTAAACGGTGCTGCAAATGCACAAAAGCAGGACATTTTGCTAAGATCTGCGGTAGTTCTGCTAAAAATGTTCATGAAGTCACTACTACAAATGTCACAGTATTAAGTGTGATTAAAGCTGGTACATTTATTCCAGACAAGTTTTTATGCACTGTCAGTGTCAATACTGCGTCTACTGACAATGGACACTCCATTAACCTGATGCTTGATACAGGTTCAGCTGTTTCTATACTACCAAATGATATTTTCTTGAAATACTTTGCAAAAGATCCGCTTGTTGCACCTGCCCTGAAACTGGTCAGTTACTTAAAGGATCCAATCCCTGTGCTTGGTTGCTTGCCAGTGACTGTACAATTTGAATCAAATACTGCAAAATGTGACTTTTATATTGTGAATAAGGGCACTGCTATACTTGGAAGGGATCTCTTTGCTGCATTAAACTTCTGAACTGAGCAACTGGGAGAAAGGATATCTTGACTGTAACATATTAATAAAGAAGTTGCTGCCATGTTTTTAAGAAATTGGCAACACAAGTCTTTTTTTTTCCATGAAGAAAAGTTGTAACATACTGGAAAGTTGCTTCTCTGACAATGTAGGGCAATGTACAAAGACAAAAAACGCCTTAAATTACGATGTAATTTCGAATTTCCATTGATGCCAATGCAAGCTGGTAAAATTTTGAGGTTTTAAGAACTTTTACGCAGAACCAAACACTGCAAGTCTGCTGATCACTAATCATTAGAGCTATAGCTTTGACTTTCAAGGATCTGAGTGGCACATGCCACTTCAATTTTGAATTCAATTCTAGACTATGGAAAAACACGCACTCTATAGGGAATGTGTGGTGCCAGCCATGACCGCATGCTCAAAGGGTTAAACCTTCTTCACTATTTCTGAACTAATGTCTTTCCCCTATAGGGTTAGGAGATGATTTGATTGCATGTTTTATGCATTCTAAATAAATGTCAATTACAAAACTACCTATTTTTAGCCACACTATTATTTCTCCAGATATTATAATACCTCTTTATTGGCATATAAGAAAGACATAATGTACAAAAATGCTCAGATATGAATCAGATGTAAATGTAAAGCCTAATGTTGGCATCATGCAGTAAGAAACAGCATGAACACAATATGTAAACCAGCATGAAATCACACCATCAAGACAATGTGCTTGAATACAGTATATGTTATTTATAAAGATGATGTCATGTTCTATTTCATTCAAACACAGGAGAGGATTTAAAGTTGCAGACACATGATACATACAAATGCATATCTTTTTTTTCAGATATCAAGATAATCCACTGCATTAAAGGAGAAGGAAAGTCGTTAGCCACTCGGGGGTGCCAAATGGTAGGCACCCCAAGTGATTGTATATACTCACCTGAAACCCCCAGACCGGTGCTCCTATCAGCAGAAAACAGCACCAGGCCGGGGTTATTCCAGTGGGCACCACAGAGCGATCCTCTTCTGGCTTATTTTGTCTTCTTGTGGCTGCACATGTGCATTAGAGTGAAAAGCCGAACTTTAACAAGAAATTCGCCTTTTTGCATCTACTGCACATGAGTCTGCCCTTGGGAAGAAGCCGGAAACCTAAATTTAGGTTTTCTTTTTTTAATAAATATGGTAAGTTAATAGAATATGAGATAAATTCAGATTTTAGTAAATAACCCCCTAAATGTCCCGTTGCCTTTGACTTAATTCTACTAGATCTTATATTATTTTACAGTAGTCCAGCAAAACTGCATTTGCTGCAAACAGGTGAAAACTTTTGTATTAGGAGAAAATACAAAAGATATATAGTTCAGCGTTTCTGAAGCTGTTAATATGCCAATTTAATGTACATGAAAGATTGCATGGATACAGGTTAACAGTGATAAGACCAAACTTAAAAAAATAAATTTAAAAAATAGTATGTATAGTATAGTAAATAGTATGTGCACATTTTATTTTAATAAATACAGTTTTACCATATGGGACAGTTTTAGAAAAATGTGAGATTAGAGTTTGCCAAAGAAAAAAACCCACCCATTTTCTATTCATTCCTAGGGGATTTTTAAAAGTGTATTTATCAATGAGTGAAGGTAGAGTTCATCATTTTATAAATACACTTCTAAAAAATCCCAGGTCTGCATTTTCACAATTAAAGTTCACACAGTAGTAATTATCCAATGAAGACTATTATACTGTACTGCAGATTTTAGTTTTCAGTGTTGTCATTTTTTTCTGTTTTTTCATTTTATAACATTCTCCTATAATTTTATATATTCATAGAAGGAAACCTTTTTGGTTCACATGGGATTTTGTGGGTATAAATTTAAAAATATGCATAGTGTCAAATATAGATATGAACAGGGCCAGAACTAGGGGTAGACAGTAGTGATTTCCGCGTTTCGCCGCCGGCGAAAAAATTTGCAAAATTGCAGCGAAAATTCACTGTCGTCAAAATATTTTTGACGCCGGACACTATTCTGATGTCGGCGACAATTCTAGGTGCCCATTGACTTTAATGGAATTGTCGTTAGCTTCAAAAATATTTTGACGCCGGCATCAAAATTCGCTTTTACCAGATTTTTCACAGTTTCCCGAATTTCATGGGAAATTTGAACATTTTTCGTCGAAGCATAACGGGAGAAATTTGCCCCTCACTAGTAGGCAGAAGGGGCAGCACCTTGGCCCGACCCTGGATATGGGAACGAATTGTTCAGAAATAAAATAAAGCATGGGTTGAAGGGTTCAGTGGTTTATAGAGAGCTATCATGCTATTTTAAACATATCATGCAATGCAATATTGCATAGTTAAAAGTAGTATTGAAATAGTGAATAGTTAAGCAAGAATTATCCATTGTACAGCGGGTGCATAGTAGGAATGATAAATATACATTAAACCCACTGCAGCAAGTTTAAAGTTCAATTTTCCATTTCCCTTTATTTAAAAGAGAACTAAAGCTTAACAAATAAGTACAATGGTGCTGTCCAACTTCTGTGGTACCGAGGGCTGCAATTTTTCTGGCCTACATGACCACTCCCTATTTTTAAACCACACCCACTTTAAACCACACCCATGTTACCACAAGACCATGTCTGCATTAATGGTGGTAGCACACCAAAAAACAAATGGTTATGCTCACTGCAGGGATATCACTCATACTGTATGTGAAATATGTTGTCATATTAAGACATTCCCTTAAATCAATATGTCTCCTCCTCTCCTGTGGATAATACAGCACCTCCAGCACATGATTAAACACCTTAGGAGCCTCTAACAATAATTTTCAAATACTAACAAACCCCCAGAACAAATACGAGGCTTATGTTCCACAAGCAGAGCAGGGCACACCCAGGCAAAGTATGACAAACACAGGCAGAGTATAGCACACCCAATGAGACTAAGGAAGGAAAAATATGGCACACACAGGAAGCATATGTCAGGCAAAGTATGGCACACACAGGGAGAAAATGGCAAGCAAAGTATGACACACCCAGGGAACATAGGGAAGGCAGAGTATGGCACACACAGGGAGCATATGGAAGGCAGAGTATGGCTCACACAGGGAGTATATGGCAGGTAGAGTATGGCACACACAGGGAGCATAGGGCAATAGGGCAGGCAAAATATGGCACACACAGGGAGCTTAGGGAAGGCAGAGTATGGCACACCCAGGGAGCATAGGGAAGGCAGGGTATGACACACACAGAACATAGGGAAGGCGGAGTATGGCACACACAGGGAGCATAGGGAAGGCAGAGTATGGCACACACAGGGAGCATAGGGCAGACAGAACAGAGCAGGGGACAGGGAAACCTATCAGGACCACTCTAAGATATACTACATACAGTGACACAGTGCTGTGCCCCTTGAGCATTCTGTATGAGTGTGAACTGGTGGGCAGTTTCAGTACACATACTTTCATGTGGGGGGCCACACAAGGGGGGTCACGGACAGTGGGCCGCCAGTTGGACACAGAGACGTAACTAGAGGGGGGCGGGCCCTGGTGCGGGACGTTCAGCCGGGCCCAGCTCCCCTCCGTACGGCCGTAAACAGCCACAGAACAGACTGGCGTGCGAGCTGCCGGGGGCGCCCTGAGGGGGTGCGGGCCCTGGCCCAATCGCACCCCCTGCTCCCCCGATAGTTATGCCACTGGTTGGACAGCCCTTATCTTGTACCGGCCCAAGTCCTCCACAGACTTTAGCAATGAAGATCTGTGAAGCAGAATATGTTCCCAGTAGCTCCCTATCTTTTCTGCTGATTCACATCACATGCTCTCTTCTGCTGTCACTTACCTGAGATTAGGGACCAACTCACAACATACTTCATATATAGAATAACTAATTAATCCATATATAGAATAACTAATTAATCCATTTTTTTTTGTGTCAACACATATTACCAAACTTCCTTCCGCAAATTGAGCTCATTTAGCAATAATTTCTCTTGAAAAAATCAAAACAAGTCGCAACAAAATCGAATGTCAATTCGTATTGTGCGATTGACGCTCTAAAAATTAGATTTTATAGAATTTTCGCTGTGAGAACTCAACTATATTGGACTAAAATCCCAACTTTTTCTTATTATCCAGCGCAGATAATAATAATGCTATTGACTTCTACATGACCTCAACTGGTTTGAGATGGAGTTGTTTTGGATTCGGACATTAAACAGCTTTGGGGTATGATAAAAATTTGAGTTTTTATTTTTCCACAAAAAAAAAGAGTCCCCCTAAAAACCTCGACCAGAAAAAAATCAAGGTTTAATAAATGGGCCCCTAAATAAAGCTGGTTAGTAGTTCAGATTCTAATTACATTACAAACCATGCAAATTGCATCAGAATGTAATAATCAGCCCTGTACCATCAGCTTACAACAGGCAAACCTCTTTTTCTGCTTGATGATTTGTGCTAACCTATAAGCTTAGATTCCCACCTAGGGTTGGCACCTAGCTGTTAAAACACCTGCCAAGGCAGGGGCCGGTATTACAAATTTACCGGCATTTGTAATTTTCAATAACCTTAACAAAAGCCCTTGGCCCGCCCCCAATCCGCTCGAAATGTAACTTTACTCTGCCTTCATGGCTTGGCTCCACCCCTTTTACATCATGGCCCGCCCATATTATGTCACAGTCTGCCACTTTTGTTCCCACCCCACTACTAGAGCACACTGAGCATGTGAGTGTCACTAACACTCCTCAAACCCCCCCAAAAAAATCCAAGATGGTGACCCCCCTGTGAACAACTTTGAAGGCCTGGATCATTACTGTCTTAGAGATTCTGAAACTATAAACTAGTGCCGTAAGTTCAAAATATTAAATACAGCATTTCTAGCCATATTTGTTTTTTAGGTTTAGCTCTCCTTTTACAAAATGTAAAAATGCAGTGCAGTGCTGTTGTTAAGTACTGAAAGGTCCTTTCATGACCCTTCATGCTCCATCTGTAGACTGCAATATTCAAAGTATCAGCCATACACACAAATAGAAGGTCATGTGCAGATACACGCATAGACTACTGCATTTCAGAATATTTGCCGTTACAGCACTGTATATCAACCACGTCCCCTGTGACAACATTGGTTTTGATTACTACATCACAGATTGCTGGCAAAGACCATTTTATTATATTTAGAGAATTCAATAATTTCCCTAGTTAAGTAAGGTCAACGCTGTATAAATCATGCAAATTAAAATGAAATATTATCAGCAACGTCTAAATGAAGAACGCATTTGCATCTTGTCTTTGATGTCTTTGATGTTGAATTCAAACTTCATGAATTTTAGTAAAAGACCCAAAGAGCATCTGAAAGTAATTCATGTTAAAGTGATTCGAATGAAATGAATGTTACAGTTCAGGTACCACAAGCAGACCTACTGAATTTGAAATCAGGATATTTTCATGCCTTATCTACAGGTAGTCATGATGCCATTACAGACATAATGAAAAAATGCAGATTATCGTATTTTGTAAAAGGCTACAGTTATATTAGTTCATTGCAAAGTTCCACTAGATCTATAAAAACTAAAATTGACATTAATATTGCCCCTACCCATCCCCTAACTTGTGTGTCATTCAGATTGCAGATGTATGTAATCCTGTGCTCTGCATTTTGCATCAGATTTTTTATCTGGCATGAGGTGCAGAGTGCAGCCAGACCCCAGACGTACTTTATGCAAAAACACTAAGGGCAGAACTACATGGGCAATTTAGCTCTAATCTGACGCCACGTGACGAAATGCTGGCGTCAAGTCAGATGCAACCAAGATAAGGTTAGTTGTAGGAATTCCGGATGTTGTGTTGGATGCGTGCTGCGACTTCATCCGACATTTCTATTCCTTACCTTATTTCTGGCGCATCCGACTTGATGCCATTGTTTCATTAAATGGCATCGGATCAGACCTAAATCGCCCATGTAGTTCTACCCTAAGGGACATGGTCTTCCATGGATAACTCAGGCTGAGAAACAGTCTCCCTGCCGCACACACAGAGTGGCTTTCAGCACAAAAAGGCATTCTCTAGCTTTTCTGCATCTAAATCCACTCTGTCTGCACCCAGGCTAGGTTTGGCACCTGTTCAGCTTTCACCTGAACAGCACGGTTTTCAGAAGGGTTGTCGTCTGGGTGAGAACTGCCTGTCCGGATTTCCAAATTAGGAAATCTGGACAGGACACTAAAGTTTATGGCATGAAGATCAGCCAATGGCTGATCGCCACATCATAATCCTGCCCCCTGATCGAATAGACTTGCCTGACCCTAATGTCATGCCCCACCCCCAATGTAATCCATCCTGCCCCCTGCCCAGAGTTGCCAACCGGAATGATGCCAACCCTAACCTAGTCCAATGCCTGCAAGTGCTGAAACAACAGTGAGTGGAGGTCAGCAGTCAGGTGGCATCTTGGCCTGCGTTTACAAACAGGCCGAAAACATCACCTTAGTGCCTACGCATGTCTGTCTTGGGTCTTTCTGAATGACATCTAAGATGTTTCTTATAGGAAGTGCAACTGCCATATATTTTATTTTCTGTTGTGGTTGTCAATATGCACCATGGCTCCATATTATTATTCCTTATATGTCTTTGCTTACTATTTATAATAGTAAAATTGTGTTCTTGGGTATTCACTTTATTCTCTTTATTATAAAAGTGATTTATGCTACGATTGTTTCTAAAATCACTCAACGGTAAAATGACAGATAATAGAAATATGATGGAACAGTTAGGGGCTGATTTACTATTGATCATGATGGAACAAACAGGTCCACTCTATCCATAATAATCTTTAGATTCATTATGGCTCAGCTTAATTTTATTGTTCTTTGATCAATCTTTCTGAAAAGTAGATTCTTTCAATATTTATGTTGTATAAAGATTGATTGAATCTACTGGGAAAAACTTAGAAAAGCAATTTAGCATTGCCCATAGCTGACTGTGGGATTCAATATCTTAAATATCGATTTCTATCGAGTGAACCGCAGGACACCCCCCGTCCGCCATTCAGTCTTTGATATATTTGCCCCCTTGGTGAACAGTAGGAATAACATTTAACCTTCATATAAATAAATACAGTAAACATTATAAAAGGCTGACACACTGCAAAGTTACAAATCCATTTTAATTTATATTTGCCTTTGTATGTAAATGACCCTAGAGATGGCAAAATAGAAAGCCAAATCTATCATTATTGCTTGCATTTTAAATCTGACATCAATGCTGTTACACATCTCATATACTGCCTTCAAAATCACCATTGCAGCAGCCTTAACAACAGAAAGCCTTAAATGACTGCAGCTCTTTGTCAAAGAAATATAACGACCTAAGTTATTATGGAATGATGGCTTAATAAATGATAGCTTAATATAGAAGATTAAAATTTAGCGCTTGCATTCATTTTCATGACATGAGAATAGATATCTTTGTAGCCAAAAAGAGATTTCCAACTTAAAATGCAGTGTAGGGAGAATAGCTTTGGCTATTTTGGGAAGGGCAAACTGAATGAGAGAGGGATAAGTCAGACATGGTGGAGAAGTGTAGGTGAGGGCATATGCGTCTATTTTAAGCAAAGACCTGTTCCCACTTGCCCACTTATTGCTGCTATAGGAAAGGGCCAGTATCAGTATCTTGGATAGTCATTAGTCACCTTTGGAGGTTTTTCATTTCATAGAAATTTTACTTTTCACATAATCAACATTTCCCACAGAAGCTCCTAGAAATAAAAACAAGTGGTTTTCAAACAGGTTATCACTTACCTTGCTGAGTGTTTTCGTTTGCATTGTCTTTCCCCCCCAAGCATTCTTACTGGATATACGGTAGTTTACATTCAAATGGAAAAAAGATATCTTAATGTAATTTGATAAGAACTGACCTGTA
The DNA here is from genome assembly GCA_038501925.1 of Xenopus petersii. NCBI lineage: Eukaryota > Metazoa > Chordata > Amphibia > Anura > Pipidae > Xenopus > Xenopus petersii. The sequence goes on from CM076674.1 coordinate 143,272,520, forward strand.
AATTTAAAAACATAAATAAATTATGTGTTTCCAAGCTGGTCATTTTATCTGAGAAACTGAACTATGTTTTTACTCGGTATCATATTTTAGATGCTATGTACATGCCTGAGTAGTATAGGTATGGGGTCTCTTATCCAGAATGTTCATGACCTAGAGTTTTCCAGATAAGGGATCTTTCTGTAATTTAGAACTCCGATGGAGATTCTCTATACCTTAAGTCTAATAAAACATTAAGTAAACCCAATAGGATTAAGTTGGCTCCAAAAATAATTAATTGCATCTCAGTTGAGATTAAATACAAGGTACTGAAATGGGGGACCAGTTATCCAGAATGCTCTGGACCTGAGGTTTTCCGGATAATGGATATTTCCATAATTTGGAATTTCATACCTTAAGTCTACTAGAAAATCATGTAAACATAAAATAAACCCAATAGGCTGGTTTTGCTTCCAATAAGGATTAATGATATCTTAGTTTGGATCAAGTACAAGGTGCTCTTTTATTATTACAGCGAAAAAGGAAAACATTTTTCAAAATTTTAATTATTTGGATAAAATGGAGTCTATGGGAGATGGCCTTTCCATAATTTTATAATTAAATAATGGGTTTCCAGATAACTTGTCCCATACCTGTACTTTCATATTATTATTGAGAAAATGAAAATCATTTTTAAAATTTTAATTATTTGCTGAAAATTAAGTCTGTGGGAGATGGCCTTCCTGTAATTCAGATTTTTCTGGATAATGGGTTTTTGATAACACATTCTATACCTGCACTCTATTATATTGTCCACCACTTCAGAGAAAATTAGAGAGTATTTGTGCACCACACCATAAACATAGGTTAGAATATGAGTAATGGGGTGATTTGCACCCGATATTACTGAGCAAATAAAGAAGAAAATAGACCCCTACAACAGACAGATTGCTAACTACACCCTCTTACCACTTGTTTATGTAGTTCTCTGATTGCAATTAAAACTTAACCTTTATAGTAATTAAAAATAATTGGATTTCTAGCGAAAATTTGCCAGAAATCTCATATGCAGAGACATTGCCAATTTACTAACAGGCATAGATGACAATTCGCTAGCGTAAGAAACCTTTGCTAGCACAGTTTTGCCCCTATCGCCAGGCGACTTTTTTGCTCAGGCGAATGATTGTTACTCTGCAAATTCACTAAAGTGCGACTTTTACAGATCATTACCTCATTTGCTAGAGATTTTCCTTCGCCAACTTAGACCTGGTGAACTGATAAGATCTTATGTCAGTGACATCATATCCTGTATGCCGAAAATTCACACAAGTTCTAAAAAAACCCTGGCGTTTTTTCATATTTTAAAGCAGGATTTTTTTGTGTTAACATTTTTTTTCCCAACCATTTGAGGGGCATGCCACATTTGTTTTAGGGTGGGCTCATGTCTAAGGCATTGGAGGATCTCTTTTGTCTTTAGTATGCTTCCTTGGACTATTGTAATAAAAAGTGGCCACTTCAAGCATTTGCACCAACATCTCTAATAAAGTCTATACGACCTATGTGTACTTGCCCTATTCAAATTGACCTAAATATAAGAGTACTAACAAAGTTTTGCTAGGCAGAAATGAACGCTAGCGAAAGATCTCTATGAACTTCTTCGATCTGGCGTATGAACTGTAGCGAAACTTCACTGCAACTTTGCATTTTAGTGAATTAGCATAGTGGTAATGAATTTACAACTGGTGAAGTGTGGTGGAGCGTTCACTGTTGAAAATTTACCCTTTAGTGAATTTGCCCCTAGGTGTAGCAGGTATGAGGAAGAAGCAAGGGTATTGTGGTAACAAACATGAATGGTGCCCGGATCCAGAACAAATAAAAAGCATAAGGGTCAGATTCTCTAACCGTCAAAAATTCCCCAAACGCTGGCGAATTTTCGCTAGCGTTACTTCACAATCAAATCGACGATGCACTAGCGTTACCTAATTTGTATACGGTGGTAAATGATAAAGTTAGTGAATTAGTGAATTTGCAGAGTTATGTCCATTCGCCTGACATTAGAGTGTGAAGCAACCCTACCGTCTATCTCCTTCGCTAGCGAAGTGACGCCTTCCCCTGTTAGGAAATCGACTAAGTTCCTGCGGGCGGTAACACTAGCAAATTGCCACTAGCGTTAGCCACTTTGCCCATTAGGGAATCTGCCAAAAAAAAAGTCAGTTTCACATGCCTTTAATAGTTGAAACACACTGATTCTGGGGCAGATGCTAAGCACATTAGGGTGCACATATTATATAGTCTCAAGCTAGAAGCTAGTGAGTCAGAATGAACATTTCTTCTCTACAAGGACGATAATTTCTACATTCAGTGTAATATCTGACTAACAAAACACTTTAGCCCCCCTGGATGATTGGAAGAAAGGTGTACACAGCCAACAGCTAAAACTGTATATTTATTAGTGAGTCACAGAACAATGCAGGGTTTATTGGCTTACATGCAATTATTTTCAGCAGCAAAGCTGTTATTTGCGTGGGCTGACCACGATACCAGTTAAAGTCTGTCCAGATTGTATTATCTGTTGTGCTGGAATTTTTTATGCTGTTTGTTTCTTGTAATGCTTAATGACTGAAATGTGCTCTTAGCTTGATTAAGATTGCCATAGCTAATACAGAGATTGTGCATGTTACTTAACTTAGACATTCAGTAGAGAATTAACAATTATTGATAACAATATATATGGAATCATATCATCACAATCTATTAGCATGTAATGTAGTTATCTGTTAAAGGCCCCCAGGGCACGTAGGAATACTGACCAATTATTCCCTTAATTTTAGAAAACTTTTTTTTTGGCATTATTTGACTCACACGGGGCATCATGATTTGCATAGGGCCCCATGGCTTAATGAAACTAATTTTAACAGCATTTCATTGGAAGTTATAGTTTCCACCATCTGCTCATATTAAGCTATAAAACACAGCTGCTCAGTAAGCCCTTACTAGGTTTTGGGGTACCATTCAGTATTGATTAGCAAATGTAAAAATATGTGAACAAACTTTTAATTAACAAGAATTTCCATCCCTCAAACCAGTTCCAGTTTTTTCCCCATAGACTACATAGTTTTCAAGTAACAAACCGTGATAAAAGTTTTTCTGACTTGAATTACATCTCAAATGAATCTCTGAATTGATTCTGGCCCAATGTATCAGTTTAGAACAGTTACACAGTCGGCGACCCCCCTCCTAGAGCTGCTTTATAAAGACATAGGAAGGTGAAAAATGAAACTTTAAACTTCAATATCAGAAAAGTCTTTATTTCTGGTGAACAGAATCTGAAACCAACTGAACTGAAAGAACTTTGGAAGGTGAATAACCCATACTAATCTAAACATAAAATAAACCAACTAGGTTGGCTTTGCTTCCAATATAGATTAATTATATCTTAGTTTGGATCAAGTAAAAGCTACTGTTTTATTATTACAGAGAAAAAGGAAATCATTTTTAAAAATTTAGATTATTTGATTAAGCTGTAATTCGGAGCTTTCTGGATAACTGGTTTCCTAATAGTGGATCCCATTCCTGTATTATTAACTCTCCTGCTTGTTGGATTAGTTTGCTTTATTGCAAGATGAAACCACTGACATTTCTACTGATAATGAATACAATTCAATACACATTTTAAGGTGTCTATACACGGGCAGATTATAGCTGCCTATATCGGTCCTTTAGACCAATTCAGTAGATTATCTGTCCATGTATGGGGGCTTCTGACGGGTCTTCCTGATCTATATATGGCCACGATATAGATCAGGAAAGTTTAATTTTTTCAGGCGATCGACCCAACAGAGTTGATTGCTCCTCATAATCCAATCATTCAACCCTAGCCCTGCCATTGGTGGGCATATTGGGAAAAGATCCACTCGTTTCCTGATATCGCCAAACGAGCGGATCCAATAGTGTATGGCCAGCTTTAGGGTGGCAAGGTAGTAGAGTGGCTACCGTTGCTGCCTTGTGGCTCTATGTCCTGAGCCTGAATCTAATCAATTGTAGTGATGGGCGAATTTGTCCCATTTCGCCCATGAATTTCCAGTGAAATTCGAAAAAATTGCGAAAATTCACAAAACGCCGATTTTGACACCTGTGACAATTTGCTGGCGTTAAAATGGGTGCCAGCGTCAAAGAATTTTACGAATTAATTTGCCGGAGGCGGAACGGGCAAATTTGCGGTGAATTCAAGCCTGGCGAATACATTCACCCATCACTAATCAATTGAGTGTCTTTGCATGCTCAATAAACATGTTGGAGGGCTTAATGGCTTCTGTGTAGTGATGAGCAAAACTGGGAAAAAATTTGGGAACCAGCAAAAAAATTTTGAAACACATTAAAGTGAGCATCAAAACTTTTTACGCACGTCAATTTTTTTAATGCGCGCAACAATTTCTCTCGCTCCGAATGCATTAAAGTCAATGGGTGTTTTTTCTTATGGAGGCTTTTTTGTTGCAGCAAATTTTACCCGCAGTTTTGTGAAAAAATGTGTAAATTGACCATATTGTGTATCTATGTGTTATGTGTTATTTTTTGAATGTTTTGAAATATTTTGACGCAATATAAATTACATTGTTCTGTGGCAAACATTTATGGGATCATTTATGAACGTAGGTATCACACCCCACAAATGCAGTTACCAATATTAACCAATAAAACATTTGCATCCATTTTCTAATTAGTTGTAGTCTTCTGCCAGTTAACACCAATGTTCTTATATTGGTTTTTCTAGGGATCCTAATAATCAGCAGAAAGACAAGGGGTTAAACTCCCAAAGGCAATCAGCAGAAATCAGGGAGAGCCAAGTCTATTCCAGAGAAACTGAGGTTTCACTTTCAATACATCAGTTTCTATCAGCTCCTAACATACTTGTATATCAAGAATGGTGTCTGAGATTGTTACAACATCCTTGATAATCATAATGTGGAATGGAATTCCATTGACAAAGCACTGCTGATAAATTGTTACTGACAAACCAATAAAATGAATATGATAGGGGCATGTTCAGAAAAGCTTAGCCTGTCAACCTATGACCTGTCTACAGGGGACCTACCTATAGGGGATACACATGGTATATGCATAAAGTACTTGCAAAGTCATTTCCGCTACCCATTTCATTCACTAAAAATATGATTTTGTTAAAGTTAAATGATTTTTCCCTGGTAACAAGAGGGTAATCTCCACCCCCTATAACCACTGGACAGAGCACCTTCCAAGCAATTAAGACTCTTAATCACTGCCTATATAGTCTCACCCCTCCCTCTTATCTCTTGTCTTTTTTCTTCTGTCCTATACAGACTGGCAGAGTGTGTGTATGGTCCTCTTGGTTCGCCTAAAGAAATGCAAACAGACCACTGGGGAGGTTTTCTTATACCCTTCTTTTTTCCCACTACTGAAGAGCTTAAATTGCGTTTCCGTTTGACTAATAAGGTATAGTATTGTGTGCACAACTTAAGCCTTACCTGTTGGTATAGGGTGCCAGTACTGAAATAAGGAAAAAGGTCAGCTGGGTAGCTGAATCGTAAAAGTCAGCGGAGTGACAAAGGGGCGCGCACGCCAGTGAGTGACGTGGTCCGCTGACGTCACAGAATAGGAGGGGCTAGGTTAATAGAAAATAGCAGCCTTGCGCATCTGATTCATGTGAAAGAATCACTACAGTGGCAGAGACTAGAGCGGTTACAGGTATTTTAAGCTCTAGCCAACAAGCAATGTATCAGCACATGCGGCAGAGAATGTAATTCTTATCTATTCCCAGCAGGTTATGGAATCTTGTCATTCACACAGCCCGGAAGCAACGGGTAGAGAGGAAAGGAGGTGGGCCATTTAAATTAAAATGAAGGGTGTCTGTTTTCAGAGAAGGAGCTTGAATTTTTTTTTTTTCATTAGTGTGTCTTCCCCTAGGAGGTCAAGAGAGAGGTAAGATGCGCAGCATGTGACAATCCACCTGTCAGGCATTCAAAATTTTGTGCAGCCTGTTCTAAGAAATTGTCTGGAGAGAAGATAGCAGAATCAGTGGATATTATGGCCTGGATCAAGGAGGTGGTTGCAGAAGGTATCAAGGAAGCCTCAAAGCAATCTACTTCAGTTAAATCACGGAAGAGAGTTCCGGAAAGAGAATGTTTCATGAGAGTGGAATCTCCTGTAAGAGAATCCTCGGCAGGCGAGCTTTCGGAAGAGGAGGATGATGATGTGACTGAACAGTTCTCTACATTTGATTTTGCGTTTGTAGATACATTGATAAAGGCAATAAGGGAAGAGTTCAAATTGTCAGAGATCCAGGAGCCGCAGCCCTCCACTAGCAATCCCTTTAAAGTTCTCAAGAGAGACAGATCCACTTTTCTGTTGCATGAGGTTATCAAAGAGATCATCACAACAGAGTGGGAAAAAGCAAATGCTAGATTCACTATACAGAGTAAGATTCAAAAGTTGTATCCGTTCTCTTCAGACCAAGAAAGAGTATGGGAAAAGCCACCAAAGGTTGATGCAGTGGTAGCCAGACTCTCCAGTTGATGACATTGCTTCCTTTGCAAATCCAATGGATTTCCAATGGAGAATATCTTAAAGAAAAAATATTTGGCAACAGCAGCATCATGCAGGCCAGCAATAGTCCTAACATCACTGTCACAGGCAATGCAGTCATGAATGCATAACATTGAGAGATCCCTCAAACAAGGGGTAGATAGAGACAGTATCATAAGATCTTTGTCTGATATAAAGCTAGCTACAGACTTTGTAGCAGACACATCCATTGATCTGGTAAAGACTTCCTCAAGAGCTTTAGCTCTATCTGTTTCCGCTAGAAGAGCCCTATGGCTCAGAGCTTGGAATGCAGACAAGGCTTCAAAAGCAAACTTATGCAGAATGCCGTTTGAAGGTGAAATGCTTTTCGGTTCAAAGTTAGAAGATCTTATAAAGAAATTCACAGGAGGAAAGAGTGTATTCTTGCCTCAGGAACGTAGACAAGGTTTTGCATCGGATTCCTTTCACGAAAGGCAAAGACAGTCATTTATTGACAGATCTTCCTTCAAGGAGCAGAGGTCATACAGACCGTGAACAGAATATATACAGACTCAAAACTGGAGAAGAGGTCAGGCAACTACAACAAGGCCTGGTACAGGAAAGAGCTCTTTCACAAGAAATTCTAGAAAATATTTCTGAGACAACAGCAGCCCAGATCAAAGATATCCCCAGAAGATTAACAACATTTCAGAGGGTCTGGGCAGAGTCAATTGTAGATCACTGGGTGGTAGACACGATAAAGAGGGATATTTACTGGAATTTCAGAAGATGCCACAGGGGAGGCATTTTGTGATATCTCAGATTGCACAGGACAAGGAAAGAAGAGAAGAGATATATTGTTCAAGTACGTGAAAAAGTTACAGATACAAGGAGCAATCACGGTAGTGCCGACAGCACAAGAGAGAACAGGGTTTTACTCTCCAATCTTCATGCTCAGGAAAAAACAGGAGATTTCATACCAGTGCTAGATCTAAGAAGACTAAACAAATATCTTGTAGTAAAACCCATTCAAGATGGAGTCTTTATTCATGCTTTCCATAGACCTAAGGGATGCATATTTGCATGTGCCAATCACAACCTCACATCAGAAGTTTCTTTGTTTTGCAGTGGGATCGCATTGACTTTACCAGTTCACTTGCCTACCATTCGATCATGTTTTTGAAGATACTTATAATGCTAATAGCAGAATGAAGGAAACAGGGGATCATTATTTATCATTAGCCAGACGACATACTATTATTGGCAAGGGATCCAAGAACACTTACACAGAGATCAGGTGATTTGGTACCTGGAGCAACACGGTTGGGAGATAAACTGGGAGAAGAGTCATTTGTCCCCTTCCCAAGATTTAGTGAATTTGGGAGCCAGATTTTGTACAGAACTAGCCATTGTAACAATTCCAGAAGAGAAGAAACAGAAGATAAGAGAAAAGGTTTCTTGGATGATGAGCAGGACAGCAAAGCAGTATATGAGTGTCATGGGTCTCCTAACCTCCACAATAGAGATGTTGCAATGGGCGAGATGGAACATCCGGATACTCCAGAGAGGTTTTCTCAATCAATGGTATATAGAAGACCAAGATTGGAATCAGGAACTATGTGTTCCTCAAGAAGTGAAGAATTCATTAAGATGGTGGTTGAAGACCGAACACCTATCAAGAAGAAGGAGATTAGGAGACATTTCCTGGGAAGTTATTACAACCGAGGCCAGTTCAACAGGTTTGGGAGCATACTGGAAAATGGAAGTAATACAAGGAAGATGGTCACTAGAAGAGACTTTGCTTCCAGCAAATGTAAGGGAGTTAAGGGCAGTGTGATTAGCCCTACAAAATTTTGGAAGATACTTAAAGGAGAAGTCAACCCCTTCAGCGCTAAAATCCCTCCCCCCTCCCCTGTGTTGCCCCCCCTGGCCAAATGCCCAGAAGTTGCTACTTACCCCTCAGCGCAAGTCCTGTCCACGGAGTTTACAGGCACCATCTTCTACCGTGCGGTCTTCTTCCTGGATTGCCCAGCCCATGCCTGCTGGTCCATGTGTCCGTGATGCAGTGCACCCTGCCACTGACAGCATGATCCAGTGACAGGAACATTTTCTCCACCACCTGCTGGTGGAGGGCATGGGCGGCCTTCATGGCTAAATGATGGTAACTGGGGATCTGCCAGTTAGGGGTAGCACAAGCCATAAGCTGTCGGAAGGGGGCTGCTTCAACTAGCTGATAGAGCAGCAGCTGCACTGCCAGAAGCTTTTCCAGGCAGGCATTAAACCTCTGCACTTGGGGGTGGCTGGGGGAGAAAGGTGCATTGCAGCCAAGGAACTGGGGGAGGGAAACTTGGCAGGACAGGGGCCACACAGAAGATGGCAGTGAGGAGGAGACAAAGGGGGCTTCAGAAGAGGCAGAGCTACACAGTGGCCGCCTCCAACTGTGAGCCTCTTACCTTGCTACAGGGGATGGGGAGCTAGCACCTCTTACCTGAGGAATGAGAGGAGGTGGACCGGAAGCACCACTGCCCCCCTGGTGCCCTGCCACTTTGGTGCTGCTCCCACATCATCCTGTGATGACGTTTCATATGGGAACTTAAAGCCAATGTCCCCATATGTGACCCTGTCTGTCCCCTCAAACTTCCAGACAGCAGACATTGCATACTGCTACCAACTGGCCTCAGTCTGGCACATGAAAAATGCCCACACTGCGAGTGCGGGCCACCACCTTGCCTGCTGTGGAGGGCTGGGGATCGTTCCCACCCATATGCCCAGAGGCTCTGAACCCAGGTGCAGTGCTGCCCTGTTGACTGTCCTCCCTAGCAGTGGTTGGTGTGGTTTTATGCATCTGTGGGGTCAGCTCTTCATCATCATCAACAACACACAGCCCCCCCCTTAATTGCTGCTGTTATCCTCCTGAGCTGGCTCCCATGGTCTGTCCCTGTCATCCTCAAAGTCCTCCCCCAGACCCTGCATCATACATGGCATCACACCCATATCCTGCATGCTGCTGTCTGACTCCACAACAGCAGCCTGCTGCCCTGCGATGTGGTGGGTTGTGTCATGCCCTCCTCCTCATCAGGAATACACCCCATACCTGTTTGCTCCTCAAAAATATCCTAGGTGTCTGGGTCCAAGTCCACCTCAGGATCAATCAAGGGGGCCAGCACTGAGCCAGCAGGTAACACCACCTCCAGCCGCTCACTGGTGCCTGCTGCAGATGAGGTAGCCTGAGTAAACCAATCTACCACCACCTCAGCCTGCTGTGATTGTATAGGTTTTGAAGCAGTGGCAAAAAATCTGGCACAGTCCTGCATGTGCCAATTGCTCCACTGCAAGCCAATGCCTCCTGCTGCTGCTGCGGTTGCTGCTGCAGTACCAGCTGCTACTGCACTACAATGCCCAGACTGGGCATGGCACGTGGGCTGGGTTGCTGTGGGGTAGCATGCCCACAACCAGCACCACGGCCTCTTCCTCTTCCTCCCATCACCACCCAGACCTTCCATCCCACCCCTCCTCCCTTTCCCTCAGGCCATGGTAATGGCCACACCTAAACTAAAAAAATAAATAAATAAGGGTTTTTTGGATATAAATAAAACCCTAAACCCAGGGGCACTCTTGTCATGAGGCAATGTGAGGACCTTGCCTCAAGCGTCAGCGAACGGGCAGTTACAAGGGCCTGAAATCCGGCTCCACTATTGCAAAGAGAGCAATTGTGCTCAATTCACTAGCAATGCTGCCCCCATTTGACCTGCTCCAATGCTGATTTTTAAGCAAGGAGCAGGAGAGGGAGGGCAGCAGCCCTAGGATCAGCACTGTCTAAACCTCAGCAGACGTGTAAACTCACAAAGGATACACACCAACAGACAGACAAGTGAAAACTGAAATCCACAACTTCCATTTGCACTGACTAGCTCCAGAACTCCTACTCTTGTTAAATAAGACAGAAAACACTCCTATCTACCAAAAATACACTGAGTAATGGGTGCCTCTGTACCTCCTTTTATAGACAGTGGGAGAGCTCAGATCTAATTGGCTGCTGTGGATGGAAAGGGAAAAGTGAAAATTACGTTCCGCTTTGTCACATGTCTATCTTTCTGATGTACGTTTTGGTGTCAAAATCTGACATGCTGCAAATAATTGTTGACACGCAGTAAAACGAGATGCACTGCAAATTTTTGGACGTTTCACAAAAACTCAAAAATTCCCATCAAATCAAGCTATGACTAATTTTTTCGCCCATCCCTACATTTAACTAAATCTATTGGCAGATTTGTTCTTGCTACTGTATTGCAAAATACCAAAATTACCTGGTGGTGTGATATACAGTGATTCATTACATTAGAGATTCTGCAGAGTCTGGGCTTGCTTACAGCACCAGAGCTCAGAACAAAGACCGGGACTGTGAGATGCTGCTGGCCGAGATGCAAGTGCTGCTCTCGTAAACAAAAGCGAGGAAAGCATGCGGGCTTTAGCACCAGGCTAAAGGCTAACCCAGTCTGACCAGCGCTACCGTCAATCCTGCTCTCGAACGTTCACTCCTTGGACAACAAGATGGATCATCTGTGGCTCCAGCATTCAAGCCAGCGAGAAATAAAGGACTGTTGCATCTTTATTTTCACAGAAACATGGCTAAACACAAACATCCCTGACTCGGCTATCCAGCTAGCTGAGCTAGCCAGCTACCGAGCCGACAGAAACGCTGCATTTTCCGGCAAGAGCCGAGGTGGCGGTTTGTGCATCTATATCAACAAACTCTGGTGCACAAATTCTGCTGAAGTGACTTGCCACTGCTCACCACAAGTAGAGTTTTTAATTGTTAAATGTCGGCCTTTCTATCTGCCGAGGGAATTTACTGCAGTACTAGTGGTAGCTGTGTACTTGCCGCCTAGCTCAAATGTTAACCTGGCGCTAGGAGAGCTGTATGATCAACAAGCTTCAAACAACACACCCGGATGGATTTATCGTTGTTGCTGGCGATTTCAACCACACGAACCTGAAGTCAGTGCTTCCCAAATTCTTTCAACATGTGAACTTTGCCACAAGGGGAGAGAACTGTTTGGACAAAGTCTACACGAATGTGCGCGGCGCCTACAAAGCCTTCACGCGTGCCAACATAGGTTCCTCCGATCACCGGACAGTGATGTTATCACCCACATACACATCGCTGCTCAAACGCACAAAACCAGCCAGAAAGACCATCACAGTCTGGCTGAGTGGAGCTGTGGAAGCACTTCAGGACTGTTTCGACTGCACAGATTGGAACAAGTTCAGGGAGGCTGCTACCCACAATGGCTCCATCAACTTGGAGGAGTACACAGACTCTGTGACCTGCTACATCAACAAATGCATAGAGGATGTTACCGTCTCCAAAACTGTCACCACGAGAGCCAACGAAAAATCCTGGTTTACAGCAAAGGTTCGTACACGGCTAAGAGAGAGAGATGCCGCTTTCTGATCAGGGGACAGAGTTGCTCTTAAAATAGCCAGGGCCAACCTCTCTCGAACCATCCGACAAGCAAAGCAGGAGTACACACTGAAGATTCTATCAGGCTATCACACAGTACAAGCCTGCACGGAGCAGCAGCGATGAAGACGCCACACTCTCAGAGGAACTGAACAAGTTCTATGCACGGTTTGATGCGCTAAACAAAGAGCCTGTGAGGAAAGCCACACCTCCTCTCACCGACCAAATCATCTGTCTACCCGCGGCCGACGTGAGGAAAACCTTAACCAAGGTCAATCCACGAAAGGCTGCCGGACCAGACAACATTCCTGGTCGTGTGCTCAGAGACTGTGCTGATCAGCTGGCTGACGTCTTCACTGACATTTTCAACACATCGCTAAGCCAGATGATCAATCCCACATGTTTCAAGTCCACCACCATCATTCCAGGGCCAAAGAAATCTTCAGTAACCTGCCTGAATGACTACCGCCCTGTTGCACTAACCCCAGTCATCATGAAATGCTTCGAGAGACTTGTGATGGCACACATCAAGAGCACCCTCCCCCGCTCACTGGACCCACTACAATTTGCATATCGGCCAAACAGGTCAACTGAGGATGCCATATCTTCTGCACTCCACCTCTGACTAACTCATCTGGACAAGAAAGACAGTTATGTGAGAATGCTGTTCATAGACTTTAGCTCAGCATTCAATACCATCATCCCTCAAAAGCTGAGTGGGAAACTAAGAGAGCTGGGATTGAGTACCACTTTGTGCAATTGGATCTTGGACTTTCTGTCAGAGAGGCCTGTCTGTTCGTATCGGCAACAAGGTTTCCAGCACCATCAGATTGAGCACAGGAGCTCCTCAAGGATGTGTTCTCAGCCCGTTGTTGTACACATTGCTGACACATGACTGCATAGCGAGACACAGCTCGAATCACATCATCAAGTTCGCCGATGACACAACTGTGGTGGGGCTCATCAACCACAACGACGAGTCGGCGTACAGAGATGAGGTTCAGCAGCTGGCAGTCTGGTGCAGTGACTGTCACTGAATGTGGATAAAACGAAAGAGATGATCGTCAACTTCAGGAGAACTCTCCCTGTTCACACACCACTCAACATTAACGGCTCCACAATAGAGACAGTAAAGAACACCAAATTCCTGGGAGTCCACATCTCTGATGACCTCACCTGGACCACCAACACCGCCTCCATTACCAAAAAGGCTCAGCAGTGTCTTCACTTCCTAAGACGACTGAAACGGGCCAGCCTTCCGCCTCCCACTGTCACAGTGTTCTACAGGGGCACAATAGAGAGCGTCCTGACGAGCTGCATCTCCATCTTGTACAGTAGTGCCAGCTCTGCTGATCGGAAAAGTCTAGAGCGGACTGTCAGCTGGCAACATCATTGGAGTGGCTCTTCCATCACTGCAGGACATCTTCCACAAGTGCTGTGTAAGAAAGGCCTCCTGCATTGCACTGGACTCCACACACCCCTCACATGGACTGTTCACGCTGCTCCCATCCGGCAGACGCTTTCGCAGTATTAAAGCCCGAACAACCAGGCTGCGTGAAAGCTTTTTTCCACAAGCTATCAGACTCCTCAACTCACTGCCTGCCCTCCCACTACATTCCAGACACACCTCAACTGTGAACTTAACTTTGTGAACCGTTAATTTATTTGCAGAATTCTAAAGGTTTACACATGTATATATCCAATTTCTGCCAATATATTGCACATTTCATGTTTACATATTTATTGTGTATTTTTAAGTGCCTTTTTGTGATATGTACTAGCTGGAGCCACGTTGTCTCGTCTCACTGTATATTTGTATACTACTGAGATGACAATAAAGTTGACTTTGACTTTGACATTTAAGCATTCTTTTAAAGGAGAAGGAAAGGTTAAAACTAAGTAAGCCTTATCAGAAAAGTCCACCTAAATTTACCAGTAACCCCTCAAAGTAGTGCTGCTCTGAGTCCTCTTTCTAAAGAAGCACTGCATTTCTTTCCTTCTATTGTGTACACATGGGCTTCTGTATCAGACTTCCTGCATTCAGCTTAAAGCTCCCTGCCCCGTGCGTGAGCATGCTCATTTTGTACCTCTCCCCCCTCCCCCTTTACTACTGTAATATGAGCCCAAAGCTATAAGTGAGCAGGGAGAGACTCAGGCAGGAAATTATGTCACACCAAGCTAATACTGCAGCTGCTATCCTAAACAAACAGAAAGCTTCTAGAGCTTTTTACTCAGGTATGGTAAAACATTCTGCAGAATAAATATAGCTGCACTATTGCAGCTAATCTATTGGCAGCTAATCTATTGACTCCGTAGCTTTCAACAATTATACAATTCTTTAGAAATGTTTAGAAACGTTTGTGACAACAAATATTTTTTTATTAATGTTGTGCCTGACCAGTGAGTTAACACAGCATAGCTTACATGCCTATCTCACAGGCCTCTCTTTAAAATCCTTGCTGCTTATTATATATTGAGCTAATTCTGGTTCAGAATCTGTTTGAGCATCTGTGTCTGAGTCTTTAAAATTCTGTTACCATTTACCAGATTGTACACAGTAATGAGAATGCTGATGTAGGAGGCTATTCAAGGATGGCATAATAAATATATTTAAATAGAGGATTTCTGAGTGATGGCTAGGTTAGTAATAGACAAGATACCTTTAGTCACCCCAGTATTATGTAATTGCACTTTTATGTTCCATTGAGGATGGATAGAAAACAGACAGAAAGCAAGCTGTTAAGCAAGGAGCAGATGAGTATTAAACTATATGGACAGATAGCTTCTTAGAACTTGCAGATGATTGCTAAGTCTCGGTTCTTGGCATTAGTGTCTTTCTTCCTGAAAAATATTCTAGATCAATGGTGTGATCTGGGAACTTCTAAATGATAACAGTTTGGGGTTATTAATATTTAATATTTACTGATGCAAGAACAGATAACTTAAAAGGGGAAGAAATAAAAAAGTTTACTTGAATAAATTGCATATTACCACATGGGGAGCTAAATTATCATATATCAAATCCTCTGACTCAAGTGTTTGGGGTCACAAACGTGTTTCCAATAGAAGCTTAATTCCAGACTAGTGTCATGACTTCCAGACTTTGCACAAAGCACTGGATCCTGTACAAGGTTCAGGGCACATTGCTTTGGGCATTGCCCTATATTTTGATGCCTACCACAGACAATGTCCTACTATTTCTTGTCCACATTGGTGCTCCCTAGCTTGCATGTCTGAATAATGCAGAAGCTTAAGGATGTGCTAAAGGAATGCCAACAAACCTCCCCCAACTCTCATGGATACAAAACTGTTGAATACAAACAGTGAGTAATAATTATGGCCATGGAAGAAGTGCCAAATTTTGAGCTTCTTTTTGGATTGCAAAGGCCAGCCTATCGCAAAATACAAGCACAAACAAATCTGTTTCTTTAGTTGTGGTCCAATGATTTAAACATTAGAAAGAAGTTTGGTTTACTTTTCTCGGCTTGGATAAATCTTGGATGATGTATTTTATCTTGATTGGTCAACACCCATTTAAAAATTATGTACAATGGCTTGACCATCAGCCTATGAGTAAGTGCCCATGTGGCACGAAACGTGTTAGTCCTAATAAAGATTTTTTTACTTTTATAATTATTTTGGCTACTGCATTACTACTACTGGGTCTATTTTAATCTACATTGTAATTTTTTAACTTTCCTATATACCTTTATTAAAAGTTATATTTATATATACAATATTATTTTCAGTTCTTGTAAGTTATTTGTAAAACCAATTGCTCTTGAATGTAGTATTTGCCTAAATCCTTATTTTTTAAACAATGTTACAATAGTCTTAGTTCCTCAACAAGGACAGGTCAGTCAGTGAGCTTGTCTTACATTGTTTGAGCAGAGAACACAAAGGCATAACATATATGAATAACTTAAAACTCATAGAAAATCGAATGAATGTTAGTGAAACTTGGCAGGATTGGATTTGCTGTGAATTTTCGCATTTCGCTGGCAGCGAATACATTTCTGTGAAAATTCGGCAGCAAAAAAATCCTCTGCAACGGAAAAAAAATTGTTGCGTGCACGCATAAAAATGATTCAGACGCCCATTGACTTTAATGCATTTGGAAAAATAGTCGCACATATAAAAATTGGAGCTCTCGTCAAAATTTTCGGACGTCAAAATTATTTTGGATGCCCATTGACTTCAATGCATTTCGCAAATTTTTCATCATTTGACAAATTATTCACCGTTTTGGCAAATTTTCAGCCAAATCGGAATGCCACAGATTCGACCATCACTGATGAATGTCTATTGCAAAGTTGACTAGCATTATGCTTTCTTTTATTAGGCAAAAAATATAAAAAAAAATAGGGGGTTGACATTCCCTTTAATGGATCTGGCTTATATTTTGCTGCACATAAGCTTTTGACAATTCAATGCTAAACTGGCATAAATGAATACATTACCAGTATAATCCTACATGTAAGATTACACAAATCAGCACTTTTTCACAGAGTATATTGTTTAGCTCTTCTATCCATCTTTGTCGAAAACAATCATTTTGCTAATCCATCAGATAGTACACAGTAAAAAGAATAGTGGTATGCCTCGTTATATTTAAAGCTGATTACCCTGACATAAGGCTGTTTTTTCTAAACCATAATCCAAGGAAAATAACTGTGCTTTGAATTGGACTATTGCTGAACCACACCCACATATATATAATTACTTATCCTAGTATTTAGCAAATATACTGTATACCATATATCTGTAGTGAGGTAGCTAGATGGGTAGATACTTGGACATATAGATGATAAATATAGATAGTGTAGCTAGTTAAATAGATAGACAAGCTATTTTTTGAATTATGTTCTGACTGCAGGTGATGAGCAGCTGTTAGTTTGGCAGGCAAGCCATGAAATGTGACTGCTGATGTCCTAGGAAGGATCAAGGCCAGAGGCGGCTCCCCAATCTGTTACCTATCACTCAAAGGTGTTGCCGTCATATGGCTTTTGCAGAATGAAAGCACAGCATTTGCTCTTTCAAAAACTGAACAATCGTTTCCTTGAACTTAAAAAAGCAAAGATCTTAGCTGGCACATTCTTGTAGCCAGGGATCCTGCAGAGATTTATGGGTGATATTGCAAGTAAATTAACTACTGCCCCTTTTTTACCTTTAAGAGGTGGTTTACCCTTTAGTTAACATTTGCTGTGTTATTGAATGGTCAATTATAAGCAGTGTTTCAATTGGTTTTCATTACTTATTTTTTATCGTTTTTGAATTATTTGCCTTCTTTTGACTCTGTTCTGCATTCAAATGGGGGTCACTGACTCCATCCAAAAAAACAAATGCTTTGTAAGGCTACAAATGTATTGTTATTGCTACTTTTTATTACTTATCTTTCTATTCAGGCCTCTCCTATTTATATTGCAGTTTCTTATTCAAATCAATGCATGGTTGGTAGGGTAATTTGGACCCTAGCAACCAGGCTGCTGAAATTGCAAACTGGAGAGCTGCTGAATAAAACTCAAAAACCACAAATAATGAAAAATAAAAACCAATTACAAATTATCTCAGAATATCACTCACTGCATCATACTACATGGTAATTTAAAGTTGAATAACCCCTATAAACTGTTTCCCTGTCCTAGATTTTCGTACAATTTACGATCACTTCAAAAGTGCTCCACCTGCCGTCAGTGAAATACATTACAATCCACGTCACGTCTGGGTTTGGAACCTGACTGAAACCCCTGCAGCCAATGGGGACCAAGAGTCAGGCTGTTGCAACTCAATAGTAAAGGAAAGGAAAAAGCCAAAGCAGCATCAAGTGCAAAAAAAAAAAAAAACTGAAAAAACTCCCTGAAGGAGGGCTGAGGGCCAACTTAAAGGGATACTGTCATCGGAAAACATGTTTTTTTCAAAACGCATCAGTTAATAGTGCTACTCCAGCAGAATTCTACACTAAAATCCATTTCTCAAAAGAGCAAACAAATTTTTTTATATTCAATTTTGAAATCTGACATGGGGCTAGACATTTTGTTAATTTCCCAGCTGCCCTTGGTCATGTGACTTATGTCTGCAATTTAGGAGAGAAATGCTTTCTGGTAGGCTGCTGTTTTTCCTTCTCAATGTAACTGAATGTGTCTCAGTGGGACTGAGTGGGTTTTTACTATTGAATGTTGTTCTTAGATCTACCAGGCAGCTGTTATCTTGAGTTAGGGAGCTGTTATCTGGTTACCTTCCCATTGTTCTTTTGTTTGGCTGCTGTCAGGGAGCCGGGAGCTCCCTCCAGGGAGGTAGTCAGGATCAAGGAGGATGCCCTCTTGAGGTAGCAAGGTCGCGGTGTCCAAAGGGTTAATCAAAGGAGTAGTCAGAATCCAGGCAAGAGTTCATGGGCAGGCAGATAACAGCAAAGTCCAAAGTCCAGGCAAAGGGTCAGGATAATAATCAGGAACAAGATTTAGCAAAAGTAGCTCACAGAGAACCCAGGATACACACAGGAAATGTTTCCTATACTTGGGCGCCATTCTGGCGTCTAGGTAGCGTTTTTATATTCGAATTTGGCGCCATAGTGATGTCATTGGCGTCCATGCGCCGACGTCGGCTCGCTGACGTCATCACGCCAGCGCCGCTACCCACGTGACGACCATGGGCGCCGCCATTTTGGGAGCGATGCCGGCAGGGAAGGACTCGCCGCCCGGATCTCCTGGACCTGCTCCGTGCGGCGATCGTGACAGTACCCCCCCCTCACGGGGGGCCTCTGGACCACCAGGACTAGGCTTCTGGGGAAATTTGGAGTGGAAATCCCTCACAAGACGAGGAGCATGAACATCAGAGTGTCCTTCCCAGGAGCATTCTTCAGGGCCAAAGCCTTTCCACTTGATGAGGTACTGAAGAGAGCCCCTGGAGATTCTGGAGTCAAGGATCTTTTCCACCTCATATTCTTGTTGACCATCCACAGAGATAGTAGGAGGGGGATACTGGTTCACAGAAAAGCGGTTGGAGGTAGCGGGTTTCACCAAAGAGACATGAAACACGTTGGGAATTCGCATCTCAGGGGGAAGCTGAAGTCTGACAGCCACAGGATTAATCACCTCCGAGATGGAGAATGGACCCACAAACTTCGGACCCAACTTAGGAGAAGGCACCTTCAACCGAATGTTCCTAGAAGACAACCAGACTTTATCACCAACCTTGTAGGCAGGAGAGGGTCTACGTCTACGATCTGCAAACGTCTTGTGAACCAGAGCGCTCTTCTCCAAGTTCGACTTGGTTGCAGCCCAAATAGCAGACATGTGGGCTGCATGGTCATCAGCAGCCGGGATGTCAGACAACACAAAGTCCTGGGGAAAGGCTTGAGGATGCTGACCATACACCGTCATGAACGGAGACCTTCCAGTGGAAGCGTGGCATGCATTGTTATGGGCAAATTCCGCCCATGGGAGGAGATCAGACCAGTCATCTTGACAAAGGGAGACGTGGTTCCTCAAGAACTGTTCCAAAGCTTGGTTTACTCGTTCAGCTGCTCCATTCGTCTGGGGATGATAAGCGGAGGAGAACTGGAGAGTAATACCCAGATCTTTGCACAGGGAACGCCAAAACTTTGCTGTAAACTGAGAACCTCTGTCGGAGACAACTTCCACAGGGAATCCATGCAAGCGGAAAACATACTGGATGAAGAGCTGAGACAACCCCAAAGAGGGAAGCTTCCTCAGGGGAATGAAATGGGCTATCTTGCTAAAGCGGTCAATCACAACCCAGATCACCGTGTTCCCACAAGAGGGAGGAAGCTCAACTATGAAGTCCATTGCTAAATGAGTCCATGGACGAGAGGGAATAGGCAAAGGTTGCAATAACCCATTGGGGCGGGAATGGCTAGGCTTGGATGTGGCACAAACGGTACAAGCAGCAACAAAGTCTTTGACATCTTTTCAGATAGTCGGCCACCAGACTAAACGTCGAAGGAGTTCAAGAGTCTTTTCAGGACCAGGATGTCCTGCTTGCTTGGAACAGTGGGTCTGTTGAAGAATGGGCAGACGTAACTCGGAGGGAACAAACGCCATCCCAATGGGGGTATCAGGAGGAGCAGAAGATTGACCAGCCAGAATTTGATCAGCGAATTGAGGGTACAAGGAAGCGATGATCTTGACAGGAGGAATAATAGGCTCTTGTCTTTCAGGAGTACGATCCACTGGAGTGAAACTTTGAGACAGAGCATCGGCTTTCCGATTCTTGGAGCCAGGGCGAAAAGTCAAGACAAAGTTGAATCGAGAGAAGAAGAGAGACCACCTTGCTTGTCTGGGATTCAGCCTCTTGAGAGATTGAATGAACTCAAGATTCTTATGATCTGTGTAGATTGTGACTGGGATCAAGGAACCTTCAAGGAGGTGACGCCACTCCTCTAAGGCAAGCTTAACCGCTAGGAGTTCTCGATTTCCTACATCATAATTTTGCTCCGCAGGAGAGAACTTCTTAGAGAAATATGCACATGGGTGCAGCTTTCCATCAGAGGTATGTCTTTGGGACAAGATAGCTCCAACTCCAACTTCAGAAGCATCCACCTCGATGAAGAAAGGTAACTCCGGATCAGGATGGCGGAGAACCGAAGCAGAAGTGAAGGCATCCTTCAAGGATTGAAAAGCTTCAATAGCAGGCGGGGGCCATGATCTGGGTTTACCCCCTTTTCGGATGAGGGCTAGGATAGGAGCAATACGAGAAGAGAATCCCTTAATGAATTGCCGATAGTAATTAGCAAAACCAATGAATCTCTGGATTGCCTTAGTGCTCAGCGGTAGAGGCCACTCTTGGATTGCAGACACTTTCACAGGATCCATCGCAAACCCTCTGGGGAGATGATATAGCCCAGAAAAGGAATCTTGGACACTTCAAACACACATTTCTCCAGTTTGGCAAAGAGAGAGTTCTTCCTCAAAACGAGAGAGTACTTCCTTCACCTGAGAGCGATGGCTTGCAAGGTCCTTGGAGAAAATCAAGATGTCATTTAGGTACACGACCACAAACTTTCCCAAGAGATCCCGGAAAATGTCGTTCACGAATTCTTGAAAGACAGCGGGGGCATTGCAGAGACCAAAGGACATGACGAGGTACTCATAGTGCCCATCATGAGTGTTGAATGCTGTCTTCCATTCGTCACCTTCCCGGATGCGGATAAGGTTATATGCCCCACGGAGATCCAACTTAGTGAAGATTTTAGCCCCCTTCAGTTGGTCAAAGAGTTCAGCAATCAGAGGCAAGGGATACCGGTTCTCAGGGCCGCCATCAGGGGGGGACAGGGGGGACAAGTGTACCGGGCCCGGGCATGAAGGGGGGCCCGGCAGCGCTGCATTTTTTGAAGATCCGGGCCCCCCTTACGAGCGCCCGAGCCGTACGACTTGCCTCTGTGCTGCCGAATGCGGAAGTGCCGAAAAGCCGAAGCCGATGCGCCGAAAAGACCCGAAGTCACGGAAAAAGCCGAAGTCACGAAGCGCCGAAAAGACCCGAAGTCACGAAAACAGCCGAAGCCGAAGTCCTGAAGCAGCGCAAAGACCCGAAGTCACGAAAACAGCCGAAGCCGAAGTCCTGAAGCAGTGAAAAGACCCGAAGTTACGAAAGGAGGTGAAGTTGAAGTACTGAAGCCGTGAGTTCAATTCTACTGAACACCAGTTTGTGTATTTTTTTTTTTTTTAATCTCCTGGCCACCAATGTATTATTTTAATATTCTATAGGCCCCTGCAACCAATCTTTTTTTTTAAAACATGTTTTTTTGGGGCCCCAATTTTTTTTTTAACTCGTAAGGGGCCCCTGACGCCAATGGTTTTTTTTTTTTTAAATTTTTTTTTGGGGCCCCAATTTGTTTTTAACTTGTAAGGGGGCCCCTGCCGCCAATGTTTTTTTTTTTTTTTTTCAAAATTTTTTTTGGGGCCCCAATTTGTTTTTAACTTATAAGGGGGCCCCTGCCGCCAATTTTTTTTTTTTTTTTTTCAAAAAAATTTTTTTTTTTTTTTTAAATTTTTTTTTGGGGCCCCAATTTGTTTTTAACTTGTAAGGGGGCCCCTGTCGCCAATGTTTTTTTTTTTTTTTCAAAACAATTTTTTCAAAAAAAATTTTTTTTTTTTTCAAATTTTTTTTTGGGGCCCCAATTTGTTTTTAACTTATAAGGGGGCCCCTGCCACCAATGTTTTTTTTTTTTAAAAAAAAAATTTTATTTTTTTTTTTTTGGGGCCCCAATTTTTTATAAGGGGGCCCTGACCATCAATAGCTTTTTACAACTTGTGTAAGGGGGGTTACTTTTTTAGCGCTGATGTCTGTGTGGTCTTTTAACTGCGATGTGGAGTGGGCGGGAAATGGGGTGGAGCTTGGTCGTCAGTGTGGGCGGGGCCCAGGGGGCCCCAAAAATTTTGTTGTACGGGGCCCCGTGATTTCTAATGGCGGCCCTGCCGGTTCTTAACGGTGATTTTATTAAGACCACGGTAGTCAATATAAGGACGTAGGCCTCCATCCTTCTTCTCCACGAAGAAGAATCCAGCCCTGGCAGGAGAAGTAGAAGGGGAATAAACCCCCGCTGGAGATTCTCTTGGATATATTGCTTCATGGCAGTGGTCTCTGCTGGAGAGAGAGGATAAGTATGACCTCTAGGGGGCATGGTTCCAGGCAGAAGATCGACAGGACAATCGTATTGTCGATGTGGAGGAAGGAATTCTGCAGACTTCTTACAGAATACATCAGAGAATTCCCTGTAAAAGGAGGGTAGAGTCTTCAGATCAGACATAGAGATATTCACCCTCTGGAGGGGTTCAGCAGGAAGACAATGCTGCTGGCAAAATGGGCTCCAACGGGAAATCTGTCCTGCGGACCAATCAATGGTGGGATTATGCAGGCGCATCCAAGGGAGACCCAAAACAACTGGAACGGATGGGCAGGAAATAATTAGGAACGATAGTCTTTCTTTATGCAGCGTCCCAACCTGCACAGGCAATTCCCCAGTCGTCATAGAGATAAATTCAGCCTCCAGGGGTCTTTCGTCAATGGCAGTGACACGAAGAAGAGTAGACAATGGGAATAAGGGTACTTCCATGTATTTGGCAAAAAGAGGGTCCATGAAGTTCCCAGCAGCTCCAGAGTCAATGAAAGCTGAGCCGACAATGGTTTTAGTGACTAGACGAATCTGTAAAGGAAGGAGAAACCTGTGAGTGTTCTCTTGAGACTTCGGAGTAGTGCCCCCTACATGAGTTACCCTAGATATACCTCGGGGAACAGAACTCGTGGGTTTCACCGGACAAGAGTTTGCAAAATGAGACTGTCCGCCACAATACAAAAATATAATAGAGTGCTTCCACCCCTGCTCATGTACCCTTTGCGGTACCAGGTGCTATACCAGAAGACCCACTCCTGCCCTGCGGGTCATATAGATACATAGAAGAAATTCCAGTAGCACACTGAATGCTGAAAAAAGTGTTATATTTATTCACCCAATTACATACAGACAAGGGCAACGTTTCGGACCACTCGGGCCCTTTGTCAAGGCTTGACAAAGGGCCCGAGTGGTCCGAAACGTTGCCCTTGTCTGTATGTAATTGGGTGAATAAATATAACACTTTTTTCAGCATTCAGTGTGCTACTGGAATTTCTTCTATGTCCGCCACAATACAGACATAGGCCAGCCATCCGTCTACGGAGCCTTTCTTGTTCAGAGAGACAAGCCCTTCAAACTTGCATCGGTTCCTCCGGAGGAGAAGTAGAAGCTTGAGTAGCCGGAGTATGCAAGAGAGGTCTTTGGAAGAGGCGTGCCAACAAGGGTTGAAATCTTTTACAACGCTCCTTCTCTACTTGATGCTCTTTGAGATGAGTGTCCACCTTAATGGATAGTGCAATCAGATCTTCCAAGAGGTCAGGGAACTCTCTGGAGACAAGATCATCTTTAATGCGAATAGACAGACCTTGATAGAATACGGTCTTATAGGCATCGTCATTCCAGGAAGTCTCAGCCATCCAAGTCCTTAAGTCAATAGCATAGTCACTGACACTGCGGTTCCCCTGCCGGAGTTGCAGAAGGCGAGAAGGGGCATTAATTACCCGACCCGGGGCATCAAACACAGTACGAAATGCTTGAAGAAAAGCCTTGGCATCAAAAGTCAGTGGAGAATTCTTCTCCCAAAGAGATGTTGCCCACTCAAGCAGTTTGCCCACCAAACGAGACATCACATAGCCCACCTTGGAACGTTCATTGGGGAAGTGCGAGGGTTGAAACTCGAACTGGATCTGGCACTGTGTAGCGAAACCTCTGCAGGCCTGTGGGTCCCCACTGAAGGGAGGAGGAGGCGGAATACGAGGCTCACCAGACGAGAAACCTGTGGTAGACGAGGCGACCGTCATGGGAGGATTTACAGCAGCTTGGGAAGCAGAAGGCTCTGGAGGCACTCGAGAGAGAAGGGTATCGAGTGCCTGCCCTATGCGGTACTGCTGGGCTTCATATTCCTCCATGCGTGATGCCAGTCCGCGGAGCGCTCGTCCGACATCAGGCGTATCTTCCTCAGTAGGATCCATGGCCCAAGTATAATGTCAGGGAGCCGGGAGCTCCCTCCAGGGAGGTAGTCAGGATCAAGGAGGAAGCCCTCTTGAGGTAGCAAGGTTGCGGTGTCCAAAGAGTTAATCAAAGGAGTAGTCAGAATCCAGGCAAGAGTTCACGGGCAGGTAGATAACAGCAAAGTCCAAAGTCCAGGCAAAGGGTCAGGATAATAATCAGGAACAAGATTTAGCAAAAGTAGCTCACAGAGAACCCAGGATACACACAGGAAATGTTTCATATACTTGGGCGCCATTCTGGTGTCTAGGTAGCGTTTTTATATTCGAATTTGGCGCCAAAGTGATGTCATTGGTCATCGCGCCAGCGCCGCTACCCACGTGGCGGCCATGGGCGCCGCCATTTTGGGAGCGACGCCGGCAGGGAAGGACGCGCCGCCCGGAGCTCCTGGACCTGCTCCGGGCTGCGATCGTGACAGCTGCTGGGGGGAAAAAGGGAGGGGGTGATATCACTCCAACTTGCAGTACAGGAGTAAAGAGTGATTGAAGTTTATCAGAGCACAAGTCACATGACTTGGGGCAGCTGGGAAATTGACAAAATGACTAGCCCCATGTCAGAATTCAAATTTGAATATAAAAAAATCTGTTTGCTCTTTTGAGAAATGGATTTCAGTGCATAATTCTGCTGGAGCAGCACTATTAACTGATTTCGTTTTGAAAAAAAAAAATGTTTTCCCATGACAGTATCCCTTTAACGACACCTGCACCATACAGTGATCAGAGAACTCTACAGCTAACGCCTCTGGAGGTGACACTGCAACGTTTTTAACAAAAAAAACGACATATTCTATTTCTACAGACTCTTCTAAAGAAAGTAAAACCTGTGCAGTCTGGGAAGTGGAGAATGCTATTCAGGAAAATACATTGTTGTATCCTGCATTAAGCAAAGAAAGTATTTTTTCTTAGTAAATCTGGGCCGTTTCTTGCCTTCAACATGAATTTTTACACTCACAGTGGTACAGCCTTTGCCCTTCATGGATACCACTTTAAAGACCGGTGGGATAGGTTTTCAAACGAAGATATTATATTTAAAGGAATTCATATTTCATTTTCATTGCTTTGATGGAATCATGCTGCTTTTATTTCCTGTGTCGAAAAATCGCAGCACGGATAGTACAATATTCTTGGAATAGTAATGCCATGAAATCAAAAACTTAGATTAGTTAAAGTTAGTCAGAACCCATAATGTAATATAACCAGCTGTAGAAACCCAAAGCAATAACATTACCATGTTCAATTTATCCTTTGTTCTCTGTAATAGAGTCTCTACTACTAATAATTTAGGCACATGATTGCTTTCATTACTGAGACTATTTTTCTTAAATGGAAATAGAAGGAATTTCTTTTCATTTCACAATAGGTCATTGCAATCGCTTCGCTCATATTTTGATGCTGTATTTTCATCAAAATAAATATTGTACCAATCATATAATGATTGGAAAGGCAGAGCAGACCAATGGCAAGGACATTTTCCAAGGACAAAGATGGTCTGAAATGTAAATATATTTGCCTCTGTATTGTTGTAGAACATTTATCATGAAAAGGATGTTGAAAAGGCAGAAAAAATTAAAGACATGAATTAAATAAATTGCCATGGGCAGCAAAATCATACACATGGGTAGTTGACTAGTTCACCTAACTGGCATTGTTTCAATGAGACATTTTCATTGGTGTGTGTGGTTCCTACTCTCAGTCAAGGGTAAATAGGCATTACTTAGGGGTTGATTTATCAAAGTTTGTACAGGTATGGAATCCATTATTCAGAAAGCTCAGAATTGCAGGAAGGTCAGCCATAGACTCCATTATAATCAAATAAAATATTTACTTGTTCTCTGTAATAATAAAACAGTACCTTGTACTTGATCCAGCCTAAGATATAATTAATCCTTATTGGAAGCACAGAATAACAGTAACCCTTTAAATGATAACCCGCCCCATCCCATACAAACCCAAACCAGGCCTGTCCCCTCTATTTATAGACCAATGCCCGACCCACCCCATGGTGATGTCACGAAAGGGGGTGGGGCAGGCACAAGACTATAAATTGATGGGCCTGAAGTGGGCATTGCAAGGTCACAGGCGGGAGAGTGTAATGGATCCCTTAACGTGAACACGACCCAAATGTTTTTTTTGCATTAGCCAGCCTGAACCCACCCAACCTGTGGGTAAACCAGCAGATCATCTGTGTACCGGCCCGCATATTACTAATAACCATATTTCCAAATCTGAGAATATGCACAAGAATCTATGTATCTAAACAAGTATGAAAAAGTGTTGCATCAGAGATTTTTTGCATCTAAAAGCTGGAGAGGTCATATAGAAAAGTTGATGGCATCTGTCCTTATCAAATTGTAAAATATTTATCCAATTTTATCCAAACTTACCCCACCTAAAAAACAAATGCTCTATAAGGCAGCAATTATTGTTACTGCTACTTTTTATTACTCATCTCTCCTGTTCATATTCTAGTCTCTTGTTCAAATAAATGTGTGGTTGCTAGGATAATTTGGTCCCTAGTGACCAGATGGCTGAAACTGCATATGGCATTGCTGCTGAATAAAAAGCTAAATAATTCAAAAGCCACAAATAATAAAACATGAAAACCAATTGAAATTGTCTCATAATATCACTCTCCACATCATACTAAAAGATTGATTAAAAGGTGAACAACCCCTTTAAGCGTTTGTAAAGGCACAAAAAAAAAGCAGAGTCAACTATGAATCCCAGGTATTTGTATTCTTATTAGTATTACTTTTTCTACAATTTTATTCATTTGCAATTCAGATTTTTTTAATAAAAAATTAAATTTGTGGTAAAAAAAAGAAATAAAATTGCCCAAAAAATAAATAATGCCCTTAGTATAAAATTCTTGCAAAATGAATGGAACGCTTGCTTTAGTTCTGATTATTCTCACTACTCTAAAAAGACACATCCCTTTGTTACAGTTTTTTTCCATGTTAAACCCTCACCTCCAACAGTGACCCTGCAGATGACAAAAGTGTTAATAGCTTTTTATCAAGAAAATTACTTTTTTAAGTCCTAATCTGGACAGTTGTTAAACAAAAGTGTACAGTATATATTTCTTTTAAGCAATGTAACATATAACATAGAATATTCTATTCATTATTCTAATTTATATCTTTCGTACAGAAAGTATACCAGTATACCAGAACCACATTTTCACTGGGTATTTCCAGAACATTTTTGCAAAAAATAGTATTTTTGGAGATAACTTCCCTGCATTCAGATGCCAGGAAATGCTTCTCTATTCTTCTCTAAAGTGGTACAAATAAATACTGTATACTCTGTGACAAAACAATATTTTTACATTTTCTGCTTGCTTTCTTGTGGCCTTGCTTAATTAAACCTAAGGAATCTCTTGGACAAAGATAGATGGTTTTACTTAAATGATATCAGTAGAACAAATAGCTACTTTCAGTACTGTCCTATGGAGAATTAAGATAATAAGATATTCATTTACAGCATCATTAGGCAGTGCTTGCACATACCTTCCTTAGTTGACAGTTGTTTCTGTATCTTTACCATATAAAATTAATGTTTTCAAGTGTGGTAGATATGTTGAATCTACAGGGCAAGTGGTACAAATTAATTTGAGTTTTTCATTAAAGGGATACTGTCATGGGAAAAATCATTTTTTTCAAAAAGAATCAGTTAAAAGTGCTGCTCCAGCAGAATTCTGCACTGAAATCCATTTCTCAAAAGAGCAAACAGATTTTTTGATATTCAATTTTGAAATCTGACATGGGGCTAGACATATTGTCAATTTCCCAGCTGCCCCTGGTCATGTGACTTGTGCTCTGATAAACTTAAATCACTCTTTACTGCTGTACTGCAAGTTGGAGTGATATCACCCCTCCCTTTCCACTCCCCAGCAGCCAAACAAAAGAACAATGGGAAGGTAACCAGATAATAGCTCCTTAACACAAGATAACAGCTGCCTGGTAGATCTAAGAACAACACTCAAGAGTAAAAACCCATGTCCCACTGAGACACATTCAGTTACATTGAGAAGGAAAAACAGCAGCCTGCCAGAAAGCATTTCTCTCCTAAAGTGCAGGCACAAGTCACATGACCAGGGGCAGCTGGGAAATTGACAAAATGTCTAGCCCCATGTCAGATTTCAAAATTGAATATAAAAAAATCTGTTTGCTCTTTTGAGAAATGGATTTCAGTGCAGAATTCTGCTGGAGTAGCACTATTAACTGATGCGGTTAGAAAAAAACATGTTTTCCAATGACAGGATCCCTTTAAACTTGCACAGTATCAGAGAGCATTTTACTCCTAGTTTGGTTCTGTTCACACACTGGCATCCAGCAGGCAACATGCTTAGATCAGCTCACTGTGATAAATGCTATTCAGGTATCACAGTGGTAGGGAAAATACCTTTAACGGCCATAGTGATTGTGAATCTGGTCTGCCACTGTGAAAGACAATAAAATAGCAAACTACTTCTCAGTCGCAGAACTGGTGCAAAATTAGTTGTAGGTAAAATGATGCACAACTGATAAGACATGGGGAGAGGACACACTTTGACAGAAGATGTATCAGCTAAACATTTTATGTACAGGGAAACTTTTGCAAAAGTCACTTCTTCTCATCACCTTTCAAAACATGCTGTTTTGCATAAGTGAGTGAAACTGTGCTCAGAGCTTGAGCTCTCTCTGTAATAAAAGACTGTTCATGAATCCCCACCCTGCAGCTCAAGTTTTAGTTAGGATGACATTCATTTTTTTGTATTACAGATATGTGTGTTTGCATATGTTGCAAAAAGTTGATGCAGCAAAGTGAAATTGGAGGTAAGGTGCTATGGAATAATATAATAATTTTCAAAGACTACTGCCAGGGCCCACCTCCAGACGCCCTGGCCCTACTACTGTGGCGAGTATGCGCGAACAGAGCCGAACGATGCACATGTGCGAACAGTGCTGCTTGGTGCCGCAAATTATTTTTTTTTGTAGGGCCAGGAAATTGGGAGAGGGGGTCTGGCCTGGTCTGGTGTCCCGGGCCACTCCGACCCTGTGTTTGGCACGGCACTAGCTGGGGTCTACAACTGTAGCATTTTTAAAGGGGGTTATAAGGTCTAATACAATTAGAGAGATCTTCATGGGAAACTGCAGTCCTAGTCAATGGCTCATAGCTGTTGTGTAAATACTGCACTGTTTGATTCTTGAAATAGCTTTCCTCTTCCTGCATCTGTGTATTCTGCAACTGTATTCAGGCTAATGTGCAAAATATGACATTCTAAGCAAGAATTTAATAGTTTAATGAAGGCATATGGCTACAGGCTGGTAGATTCTCTACTTGGAGTAAGATTCTTTATGGGGCCCCACAAGGTTTCCTTATCGGGTCCATGGGGAGGCCATTAATGACTTAGGGGAGGCCAGATGACAAACTGACAAACTGAAAATCTGGGCAGCTACTGTAAGTGGCAGATGAGATTCAATGTCAATAAATGTAAGGTCATGCACCAAGGATGTAAAAATATACAAGTCATGTATATAAGCACTACACTAGGCAAATTCATAGTGGAGAAGGACCTTGAAGACCGTGTAAAGACCGATAATTAATGTGGCTGTAGCAAGCAATGCCAGTCAGAATCTGTATTAAAAGGGGCATAGCTTTATTATACTGTACCCTCTCTTTCTAATTGGTTTGGTATAATCCCATAAGTGTGAATTCTGTCATAGTAACCAAGCAAAAGAAAAAATGTATATTTTACTGGCCTTTTCTTTTTCTAGTTACTATGGGCAAAATTCACATTCACAACTCTCTCCTGTGTCGGAATGGGATGTTCCTGGCCCACTGGAGCTGCTACCTCGTGAGCCTACTACCCCAGCCATGGAGGCCCCCACACCGGAACAAATCCAACCGTCACATCCCCTCCAGGAGTGGAACAAGTGGTAGGCAGGTGCTTAGGGTGCAGTCATTAGGGAGCACACTCATCCGGGGAAATAGGTCTTTCATGTCTGCGATTTTAACCTGTCACTAGTTAGGTGAGTGCAAGGGATAACTGTAGCTGCCCCATCACCCCTTCACAATGAAGCACTTGTTTTACTTTATCTGGTGCCTGAAGCAGGTGATATTGGCTTTTTTGAAGCTAAAAGAAAAGCTTCTTCTTGCAGGTTCTGGTGGTGTTTTTTGTTCACCAGGCTTGCTGCTGGCAAAGGAAGTTGATATTGTACACTGCAGATCATTAAATGGGGCAAACAGGAAATGAGGGCAATCTGTATTTATTTTTTGCCCATTTTATCTTCTGGTGCCCTGTTGGCCCAGTCCCATGCTGCCTCTCTCCCAAAGTACATGTCTAGTTGTAAAAAGACAGGAGCTACAGGGGAGGAAGGGGATTATATATAATGATGGGCGAATTTGGGTCGTTTCGCTTCTCTGAAAAATTCTAGTTTTTGACGCCCGCATCCGGTTTTGATGCCGGCATCCGGTTTTGGATGAATTTTGGAAAATTTTAACAGCGGGTTCGCAAATATGTTCGCCGGCGCCGAATGGCGGGAATTTGCTGCAAATTCGCTCCTGTCGAATAAATTCGCCCATCACTAATTATATATAAGGTAGGTTTAAGATTAATGAAATAGCTTTCCTATCAGCAAGTGGGGGCAGGGCAGCTGATATATGTGACTGTTGCCCATAGTAAAAGAAAAAAAATGCATAATAATGTTCCCTTATCTATTTTGCAAGGACCAAACATGGAGCAGCTTTTGATTTAATTTGCCCTGTTTAGCTGAAGAAATATAAAAAAACCCATACATTTTATTGTGATAAGGCCTATTCACTCATGTTCAAAAGGGTATATACTGCCCCTTTAATAATGAACAGACAGAGACACATACTATAAAGGAATTGTGGCTATTTTAGCAGAAAAACCTAAAATAAAATAATGATAATGCATTAGAAAAAACTTGCCTGAATTTGCCTGAAATGATGAATGAGATAAAAAGAAATAAGCATTTGTGAGTATGTAAAATTGTTTCTCAGAAGAGACTAAGGTATTCTAATCATAGCCACAAGATGGATGAAGTACAGTAATACATTTGTTCTTTAAACCCCAGTGGGTGAGCTTCACCCTATAATCATTCCATGAAAATAAAAAATTCCAAAGAGAAATCTGGATTTCTTCCGAGGGTTCCAACAGTTTTGCATACAAATAGGGTGGCCTCCTTGCACTACAAATATGTTGTTCCTGTGAAACCATTTAATTGCCATTATATATAGTATTTAGGAATATACAAATGCTCACTCTCATGCATCAAAACACTATGTGCACAGCAGTCATACGTTTAGCTTCTACTAATTCACTAGGCACACCAGCATAAAAAGGGATAATTTACACTTAAAGGGCAAGTCAACCCCAAAGTAAAAACCTGCAATTCAAAAGTTGCTTAGAATTAGCCATTTTATATCATACTAAAAGTTATCTTAAAGGTGAATCACCCCTTCCTATAGCTACTGACATTCATGACCTATTGTCAAAGAAATTCTTACCAAATATATATTCTTAGGGAATAAAAGTAGCTGAAACATCCTTCACCGGTTAAAACATTTTATAAACCGAAAGGAAGTGTTTTGACTTTGAAAATTGCAGTTACTTCTGAGATGGTTTCAAGTGAGCATTGTCATTAGTATGTATAATAGATATTTCTACACTCAATTGCAAAACTTGGGTCACTACTACAGCTTAATGAATTGCCTTTCCCCCTTTTTTTGTTTTAATCGCAGCACTTAATCACTGCTTTTAAACTATTTTCCATACAACTCATAAATCATGTCAAGCCCTATTGGATATGCAATTTCATTAAATGGCTCTAGATTAAGCGATTACATTTTGAGCTAGCATTAACTGCTTATAGCTCTGCATATAGGGGCCTATTTATCATATTGTGTTAAAAAACAGCAACCAAGTACACCACACATCACCAGTCAACAACAACATATTTATCAAGTTGTATATTGATTTTCAACCACTGTTTACCTCTGTGTAAAAATACAGCATTAAAGCAAACTTCTTAAGGGAATTTTATGGGAAATTAGTGTTCATCCAAAGTGTTTTCCACAGAAAATTCTGCCGGAACGTACTTGACATTGGCATTTTTCCCATTTTTCCCGTTAATCATTTTATACAGAATGATAAATCAGCCCTATTATGTAGAAGTGTTCCCCAATAGTGATGGGCGAATTTGTCCCGCTTCACCAAAAAATTTGCAAATTTTCTCCGAAATTCGTGAAATGGCAAAAAAATTTCAAAACACATGGAAGTCATTGGGCGTCAAAATCATTTTGATGTGTGTTAATTTCGATGCCTATGACAATTTTCATACGTGTGCCTATTTTGCATTAAATTCAATGGGCGTTCAAATAATTTTGACTTGTGACAGTTTTTATTTGCGTGGCTATTTTGGGGAATTTTTTTGATGCAACAGATTTTTTTGCCGGCAAATTTTTTTGCAAATTTATTCGCGGATGGAACCTTTTTTTCATGCTCGTGTTGCTTTCCATCTTTCCTGAAATCTGAATTTCTCACTTTTTTTCTCAAGAGATTTTTATTTTTTCAACATTTTGGTATTATATGTTTTAAATTTACTATTAATGGCAATAATGATCAATTCTGCTTTGACAATATGTTGCTCTCCAAGCATTTATTTCCTACAGGTGAGGAATCATTATGCACAATTGAAATTGTTTTAATCATTTTAGCCTGGGTCCACTTGCAATATTTTTACTACAAGTTCTGCCATGTCAGAACTGGGTCCATTTTTTGTAATAGGGATCAAATATTACATTATAATTCAGCTTGGAGTGTAGCTTGAAGGACACACAAATGTGTAGTCAAAACCAGATAGCGAGAAAACTGGACCTTTTATACATTTGTCCATATCTAAATAAAAACATATTGGAAACAACCGTAATAATTAAAAAAAATCCTTGTTCCGCATATTAAATTAAAAGTCAGAAATGTGTGATTGGTTGAAATAAAGCAGGAAAATTAACATGTGGTCCTGCATTTGTTTGTTTTTTAGCAGCATATGGACTTTAGACGTGACATCCCTAGTGTAAATATTATAAGAAGTAAATGAACATTTTCATTTTGCAAAATGAAATAATTTTTTCTTATTCATATAAAGACCATTTTTGTTTCTAATTTTTGGATTATAATCTGCAAAAGCTGACATCAAAATGTAAAGGAGGAAGCATTTCGCTTTCCAGTGTGAGGTTTATAATGCTCAATGCAATATCATTATATTATTCAGCGCATGTTTTGTCTCCAGTAATTATGCCTAATTGCCTCTCATGTTGGAACTCCATTCTAGTCGTTCGCTAATGAGCATCATCATCTCCCACTTATACAGCAGGTGGGCCCTTCAGATTTAAAGTCAAGATACTGTATACTCCATAAAAGAGAAATATTGCAAATGATCAGAAAGTTTTGTTTTACTGCATAGTGATAACTTTTTTGAATAAGTGTTGAAAACTTAAAAAAAAATTGAAGCAATTATATAACAGAAGTATACAAAGGAAAGCTATAAAAATATAAAAAAATTATGCAAATATGCACCTCTTACTTTGAAATTGGCGCCAATAAGTCTTTGCTTTCCAGAACTGAGATCTGAATCATGCTCCCACCTTTAGCTTTTGACTTAATACATGTAAATAATATATTATTTTTCAGATATGAATTATCCAGTGTCGGACTGGAAGGTGATGGCCCACCGGAGCTGCCACATCAGGAACCTGCACCCCCAACACCAGCTGCACCCCCCTCGCCTCCATCCCTCCCCCACCAGTGTCTACCTACTTATTTCTTCTGGTGGCCGGGGTGGTCAGTTGCTAAAGTGGCATGGGGAATGGGTTTGGGCCGGCCCAGTCGGTGAATTTCACAGATCATTTTTGAATATATATTTTTTGAGACATATATGCACAAATCTAGAATATGTGGTAAGGCACAATTACCTAAATGAATGGCACCAAAAACTGCATTCATGTTTGTGTTACCCCAGCCATGGTTGTAGTAAATTAACCTAGGAGCATCAAAAAGAAGAACAGGTATAGGACCCCTTATCCCAATATCCAGAAAGCTCTGAATTACGGAATGGCTGTCTCCCATAGACTCCATTTTATCTAAATAATCCAAATTTTTAAACATAGTTACATAGTTAAATTGGGTTCAAAAAAGACAAAGTCCATCAAGTTCAACCCCTCCAAATGAAAACCCAGCATCCATACACACACTCCTCTCTAAATTTAATTAAATTCTATATACCCAT
Source organism: Xenopus petersii (assembly GCA_038501925.1). Classification (NCBI taxonomy): domain Eukaryota; kingdom Metazoa; phylum Chordata; class Amphibia; order Anura; family Pipidae; genus Xenopus; species Xenopus petersii. The sequence continues at coordinate 143,307,365 of CM076674.1, forward strand.
ATCTATACTAACTATAGAGCTTAGTATCTGCCCGGAGCTCCTGGAACTGCTCCGGGCGGCAATCGTGACAGTACCCCCCCCCACGGGGGGCCTCTGGACCACCAGGACTTGGCTTCTGGGGAAATTTGGAGTGGAAATCCCTCACAAGACGAGGAGCATGAACATCAGAGTGTCCTTCCCAGGAGCATTCTTCAGGGTCAAAGCCCTTCCACTTGATGAGGTACTGTGGAGAGACCCTGGAGATTCCGGAGTCAAGGATCTTTTCCACCTCATATTCTTGTTGACCATCCACAGAAATAGTAGGAGGGGGAGATTGGTTCACAGATAAGCAGTTGGAGGTAGCGGGTTTCACCAAAGAGACATGAAACACGTTGGGAATTCGCATCTCAGGGTTAAGCTGAAGTCTGACAGCCACAGGATTGATCACCTCCGAGATGGAGAATGGACCCACAAACTTCGGACCCAACTTAGCAGATGGCACCTTCAACCGAATGTTCCTGGAAGACAACCAGACTTTATCACCAACCTTGTAGGGAGGAGAGGATCTACGTCTACGATCGGCAAACGTCTTGTGAACCAGAGCGCTCTTCTCTAAGTTCGACTTGGTTGCAGCCCAAATAGCAGACATGTGGGCTGCATGGTCATCAGCAGCCGGGACTTCAGACAACACAAAGTCCTGGGGGAAGGCTTGAGGATGCTGACCATATACCGACATGAACGGAGACCTTCCAGTGGAAGTGTGGCATGCATTGTTATGAGCAAATTCCGTCCATGGGAGGAGATCAGACCAGTCATCTTGACAAAGGGAGACGTGATTCCTCAAGAACTGTTCCAAAGCTTGGTTTACTCGTTCAGCTGCTCCATTTGTCTGGGCATGATAAGCGGAGGAGAACTGGAGAGTAATACCCAGATCTTTGCACAGGGAATGCCAAAACTTAGCAGTAAACTGAGAACCTCTGTCAGAGACAACTTCCACAGGAAAACCATGCACACGGAAAATATACTGGATGAAGAGCTGAGACAACTCCACAGCAGAGGGAAGCTTCCGCAGGGGAATGAAATGGGCCATCTTGCTAAAGCGGTCAATCACAACCCAGATCACCGTGTTTCCACTAAAGGGGGGAAGTTCAACAATAAAGTCCATTGCTAAATGAGTCCATGGACGAGAGGGGATAGGCAATGGTTGTAATAACCCACTGGGGCGAGAATGGCTAGGCTTGGATGTGGCACAAACGGTACAGGCAGCAACAAAGGCTTTGACATCTTTACGAATAGTCGGCCACCAGACTAAATATCTAAGGAGTTGAAGAGTCTTTTCAGGACCAGGGTGTCCTGCTTGCTTGGAGCAGTGGGTTTGTTGAAGAATAGAAAGATATAACTCGGAGGGAACAAAAGCCATCCCAATGGGGGTATCCGGAGGAGCAGAAGACTGTCCAGCCAAGATTTGTTCGGCAAATTGGGGAAACAGAGATGCAATAATCTTGGCGGGGGGAATAATTGGTTCTAGTCGTTCTGGAAGACAATCACCCAGAGTGAAACTTCTGGAAAGTGCATCGGCCTTCCAATTCTTGGAGCCAGGACGATAGGTCAGAACAAAGTTAAAGCGGGAGAAGAACAGGGCCCACCTGGCCTGATGAGAATTCAGTCTCTTGAGAGAGTGTATGAACTCCAAGTTCTTATGATCAGTATAAATCGTGACCAGAATTGAAGAACCCTCTAGGAGGTGACGCCACTCTTCAAGAGCAAGCTTGACTGCCAGAAGTTCTCGATTCCCTACATCGTAATTCTTTTCTGCAGGAGAAAACTTTCTGGAGAAAAAGGCACAAGGGTGCAACTTCCCATCGGCAGAATGTCTCTGGGATAGGATAGCTCCAGCACCTACTTCAGATGCATCCACCTCAATGCAAAAGGGTAGCTTAGGATCCGGATGACGGAGGACTGGGGCAGAAGAAAATGTGTCCTTTAGGGACTGAAAAGCTTCTACAGCAACTGGAGGCCAAGAACTGGGATTACCCCCTTTTTGGATGAGAGTAAGGATAGGTGCAATACGGGATGAGAACCCCCTGATGAATTGCCGGTAGTAGTTGGCAAATCCGATGAACCTTTGAATAGCCTTGGTGCTCAAGGGAAGGGGCCACTCTTGGATTGCTGACACCTTAACGGGATCCATCTCGAAACCTTCTGGGGAGATGATATAACCCAAGAAAGGAATCTCCAACTTCGCGAAGCGAGAGTTCTTCCTCAAACGAGAGAGTACTTCTTTCACCTGGGAGCGATGAGATACAAGGGGGCAAATTCACTAAGATGCGAAGTTGCGCCAGGCGCAACTTCGCCGCACTTCGCCGCACTTCGCCAGGCGTAGTTTCGCCAGCGCTCCGCAAATTCACTAAATTCCGAAAGTTGCGCACAGGGGTAGCATAAGGTTGCGAAGTTGCGCTAGCGTTGATTCGCTATAAAGCGAAGTTACGCTAGCGAAGGCTAATTTGCATACGGCGTGAAATTCAAATTTCAATGGAGGAACACGTATTAGCACTACAAATGCCTAGAAAACCTTCAAATTAGCAAATAAAAAAATTATTTTGATCTACACATGTGCCCACTGTCTAGGTAAGTTGCCATGAGTCAGGAAATGTAGGGGAGAAGGAGGGGAGCCCCAAAAATATTTTCGATCTTTTTCAGCCTATCACCCATCATGTAGAAAACACGCCAGCGTTTTTTGGGACTTAGAAAAAAATTTGACTTTTTTTGAAACAATCCCTATCTACTCTATTGCGCTTCGCCAGGTCTGAGGTGGTGAAGGAAGTCTAGTGTAAAAGGTAGCGTTCAATACACTGCGCAAGTTATTGAATTTGTGTAGTTACATCGCTAGCGAAAATTCGCCTGGCGTAAGGGTGCGAAGTAACACTAGCGAAACTACGCCAGCGTTCGTTAGTGAATTTGCGCAGTAATGAAAAATTCCAAACGCTAGCGAATTAACGCTAGCGAATTAACGCTAGCGTTCGGCGCTTCGGCAATTTGCGCCAAGGTCTTTCGAGAAGATCAGGATGTCATCCAGGTACACGACCACAGACTTTCCCAAAAGATCCCGGAAGATGTCATTCACGAGCTCTTGAAAGACAGCGGGGGCATTACAGAGGCCAAAGGGCATCACGAGATATTCATAGTGCCCATCTCGAGTGTTGAATGCTGTCTTCCATTCGTCCCCTTCACAGATGCGGATGAGGTTGTACGCCCCACGGAGATCTAATTTAGTGAAAATCTTAGCCCCTTTCAATTGGTCAAAGAGTTCAGCAATCAGAGGCAAGGGGTACCGTTTTTTAACTGTGATCTTATTAAGGCCCCGGTAGTCAATGCAAGGACGTAGGCCTCCATCCTTTTTTTCCACGAAGAGGAAACCTGCCCCGGCAGGAGAAGTAGAAGGGCGGATAAACCCCCGCTGGAGATTCTCCTGAATATAGTCTTTCATAGCGGAAGTCTCAGCTGGAGAAAGAGGATAGGTGCGACCCCTAGGGGGCATGGTTCCTGGCAGGAGATCGATAGGACAATCGTATGGTCGATGTGGAGGAAGGAATTCTGCAGACATCTTACAGAATACATCAGAGAATTCCCTGTAAAAGGAGGGTAAAGTCTTCAGATCAGACATAGAGACATTCACCCTCTGGAGGGGTTCAGCAGGAAGACAGTGCTGCTGGCAAAATGGGCTCCAACGGGAAATCTGTCCTGCGGACCAATCAATGGTGGGATTATGCAGGCGCATCCAAGGGAGACCCAAAACAACTGGAACAGAAGGGCAGGAAATAATTAGGAACAATAGTCTTTCTTTATGCAGTGTCCCAACCTGCACAGGCAATTCCCCAGTCGTCATAGAGATAAATTCAGCCTCCAGGGGTCTGTCGTCAATGGCAGTGACACGAAAGAGGAGTAGACAATGGGAATAAGGGAACTTCCATGTATTTGGCAAAAAGAGCGTCCATGAAGTTCCCAGCAGCTCCAGAGTCAATGAAAGCTGAGCCGACAATGGTCTTAGTGGCTAGACAAATCTGTAAAGGATGGAGAAACCTGTAAGTGTCCTCTCGAGACTTCGGAGTAGTGCCCCCTACATGAGTTACCCTAGATATACCTCGGGGAACAGAACTCGTGGGCTTCACCGGACAAGAGTTCGCAAAATGAGATTGTCCGCCACAATACAGACATAGGCCAGCCATCCGTCTACGGAGCCTTTCTTGTTCAGAGAGACGAGCTCTTCCAACTTGCATCGTTTCCTCCGGAGAAGAAGTAGAAGCTTGAGTAGCTGGAGTAGGCAAGAGAGGTCTTTGGAAGTGGGGCACCAACAAGGGTTGAAATCTTTTACAACGCTCCTTCTCTACTTGATGCTCTCGAGTGTCCACCTTAATGGATAGTGCAATCAGATCTTCCAGCAGATCAGGGAACTCCCTGGAGACAAGATCATCTTTAATGCAAATAGACAGACCTTGATAGAATACGGCCTTATAGGCATCGTCATTCCAGGAAGTCTCAGCCATCAAAGTTCTAAAGTCAATAGCATAGTCACTGACACTGCGGTTCCCCTGCCGGAGTTGCAGAAGACGAGACGGGGCATTAGTGACCCGACCCGGGGCATCAAACACAGTACGGAATGCTTGAAGAAAAGCCTTGGCATCAAAAGTCAGTGGAGAATTCTTCTCCCAAAGAGATGTTGCCCACTCAAGCGGTTTGCCCACCAAACGAGACATCACATAGCCCACCTTGGAACGTTCATTGGGGAAGTGCGAGGGTTGAAACTGGAACTGGATCTGGCACTATTTAGCGAAACCTCTGCAGGCCTGTGGGTCCCCACTGAAGTGAGGAGGAGGCGGAATACGAGGCTCACCAGACGAGAAACCTGTGGTAGACGAGACAACCGCCATGGGAGGATTTACAGCAGCTTGGGAAGCAGGAGGCGCTGGAGGCACTCGAGAGAGAAGGGTATCGAGTGCCTGTCCTATGCGGTACTGCTGGGCTTCATATTCCTCCATGCGGGATGCCAGTCCGCGGAGCGCTCGTCCGACATCAGGCGTAGCTTCCTCAGTAGGATCTATGGCCCAAGTATAATGTCAGGGAGCCGGGAGCTCCCTCCAGGGAGGTAGTCAGGATCAAGGAGGAAGCCCTCTTGAGGGAGCAAGGTCGCTGTGTCCAAAGGGTTAATCAAAAGAGTAGTCAAAATCCAGGCAAGAGTTCACGGGCAGGTAGATAACAGCAAAGTCCAAAGTCCAGGCAAGGGTCAGAATAATAATCAGGAACAAGATTTAGCAAAAGCAGCTCACAGGGAACCCAGGATACACTTAGGGAAAGTTTCCTATACTTGGGCGCCATTCTGGCGTCTTGGTAGCGTTTTTATATTTGAATTTGGCGCCATTGTGACGTCATTGGCGTCCTTGTGCCGACGTCGGTTGCAGTTGGAACATAGTTCCGGACTAATATTTGTCCTAAATTATTTGCCTTTTTGTAAATCAATCTGGGTTTTTGTGGAATTCTCCCCCTCAATAATTCATCCCCTTCTAAGATGTTCCAATGTTTTATTTATAATCCTATTTATTTCCTGTGTCCCTGGGGCATAGGTAGTGATAAATGCACAGCTCTTAATTTCAGCGTCCTCTTTCTTGTTTGGTGGAGGTCCACTAAGGTTTATGTGATATGATATCAATAAATTTTACCACAAAGGGATACTAGAGCAGTGTGTGTAGTACTGCAAAAGGGAGAGAGTAAAAGTAATAGGCACCTTTAGAGTTAATTGTAACCAAACACTGGGTGTCATCCCTTCTAACAGAAATACTGCACCATATTGGTTTCTAAACTTCTGTTGCCACAGGCGCTGGTCTTGCTTTTGCATATTTAAGATATAATTAATCCTTATTGGAAGGATTAACCAGCCTATTGGGTTTATGTTTATATGTTCAAATGAATTTCTAGTAGACATAAGGCATGAAGACCAAAATTATGGAAAGATCCGTTATCTGGAAAACCCCAGGTCCCGAGTATTCTGGATAACTGGTCTCATACCTATATATGGAATTGCATTACACATATCTAAAATATAGAAATAATGTACCATTAAAAGTTACTTTTGCTTTACTTAAATTTAAGGGGGGTATTCACCAAAACACATTTTTTCAATTTTTTTATTAAAAAAAAGTCGATCTAACGCTCATTCACCAATTCAAATTTGTTGGTGCAAAACAATGGCACGACAAAATTGTGAGTCAATTTGATTTGTGCAGGGTTTTTTAAATGAAGTTCTGAAACCTCGACTTTATCAAATTGTCGCCGCAACAACTCTAATTTATAAGATAATCGGATGATGTCAAGAAACATCTTTAGGGACATCTGCCATTGACTTCTACATGATGTCGACAGGTTTTAGCTGGAGTATTTTCGGAATGGGATTTTTAGCAGCTTTGGGGTATAATAAATCTCTAAATATTCACGTTTTTTTCCTCAAAAATTTGAGCTTTCCCCTGTGGCTAAGGCTTTGAGGGCGAAGTTTGTTCAGTGATGTGAACAGCTTTTACATTCTTTTGTACAGGTATGGGACCTGTTATTCAGAATGCACGGACCTGGTGTTTTCCGGATAACGAATCTTTCTGTAATTTGGATCTTCATACCTTAAGTTTGTTAGAAAATCATGTAAACATTACCGGGACTATTTATCAATGGTCGAGTATGTGAGGGTTGCAAGGTTAAATGTTTTCTAATTCACGAAAAAACTGAAATGTGAAAAAATCTAATCAGTGTATTCAGGGTGAAAAACTCAAATACTCTGATCAAGTTTTTGTATTCAGTCAAATTGATCTATTTTTTGAGCAAAAACCACAGAAAAAAAGCTGAACATCATGAAGGCTACAAACATCTTCAAAAGGTTCAAGGGACCTCTGCCATTGACCACGTCAGGTTTTAGTTGGAGTATTTTCAGATTCATGCTATTTCCAACCTCGGGGCAATTTGAGTTTTTTTACCCGAAAATCCAAGTTTTTACTCGGTCTTTGATAGATAACCCCCTAAATGAACCCAATAGCTGGTATTGCTTTCACTAAGCATTAATTATATCTTAGTTTGGATCAAGTACAATGTACTGTTTTATTATTACAGAGAAAAGGGAAATCATTTTGAAAAATGTTGATTATTTGGATAAAATGGAGTCTATGGGAGACAGCATTTCTGTAATTCTGAGCTTTCTGGACGACGGGTTTCTGGATAATGGATTCCATACCTGTATTAACAGGTGTTAAAGGAGAAAGAAAGCTATGAGGCATTTTATTGCCACTAGATTAGCTGTAATAGTGCAAGCTAGTATGCTATATTTATTCTGTAGAATGTTTTACCATACCTGAGTAGAAAGCTCTAGAAACTCTCTGTTTGTTAAGGATAGCAGCTGCAGTATTAGCTTGGTGTGACATCACTAACTGCCTGAGTCTCTCCCTGCTCACTTATAGCTCTGGGCTCAGATTACAGCAGAGAAGTGAGGGGGGTAAGAGGAGGAAACTGAGCATGCTCACGCCCGGGGCAAGGAGGTTTAAACTGAAATCATGAAGTCTGATACAGAAGCCCATGTGTACACAATAGATGGAAAGAAATTCAGTGTTTCTTTAGAAAGAGGACTCAGAGCAGAACTGAGGGTTTAGTCATATATTTAGATGGACCTTTCTGATAAGGCTTACTTAGTTTTAACCTTTCCTTCTCCTTAAACATTTACATGACGGTATTTCTACATCAACATAAAGTAACATATTTTAGGGAAATCTGAGGCATGATATTTATATTTTAACTCTTTTAAATGATTCCCATGTCAAATTGTATTCAAGTTACCCAAGCTACTTATTACATTGTTTAACATTTTCTTTTATAGCCGGATCAATTACAAGCACTGCTAATTAAATCTTTAATGCAGATTACATTTTACTTTTTCTTCTTGCAGTATATAAATCGTGCAGAAATTAGTGATGAGTGAGCCCATAGACTCCATACAGTGTACAGTGTACAATACAGTGTATTGTAAAAAGGTGCCATCTGACAAAAAGTCCCTTCAAAAAATGTCCATTGACTTCAAAAACAAATGACGCACATAGACTTTATTGCATTTCGGCAAATTTTTGCCGCCAGCAAATTTTTGGCAAAGTGAAACGGGTCAAATTCGCCCATCCCTAAAGATGAATTGAGAGCAAAACTACAAGTAGCAAATAAAAGAAAAGCTTAAAAAAAGTTTGATCAGAAGACTAGTTTATGTGACATTGAACATTATTGATAATATTAGTATTTACCCTACCAAAATCAAAGACATGTAATTCCAGCATTTTTTTTAGAGGCAACACTGTTGTAATGTAATTGCTTAGTGATTAGACTTCTACTCTCCATTACATGTATTGCTATACAATACATAGTTAAACAGGAAAACTACATAAACCACAATGGGCAGTATGTTTACTGCTAGTGCCCTAGCTTAAGATTCATCACAAACTTCTGAATTTTCTTGAATTTATATTTTATGTCCAGTACCTACAAACTACATTCCATGAAATTTTGAAAAATGTTTTCTGAATTAACAGCAACGTAGCACAGTGCCTTTTTTATCAGGGGATTCTGTTTAGTAATTATTTCCATTCTTTTGTTGTTTCGATTTTATATATTTGAACAGAGAAGATAAAGGCACTGTCAAAAAATAAATACAGTGGATTTAAACATCTTTGAAACCGTTTGGGAGTTTTTATAGTGTGCAGGGTTCCATGGAACATGGTATAAGAAAGAATAAATCATTTAAATCCTGTTTGAGCTTTTTTTAAAGACATTCATGAGGCAACAGCAAAATGCATTCAGTAGCATAAAGAGGAAGAGGGTTTTGTGAATAAACTGAGGTTTGTTGAGCATAAATATCCTAATGAAACAAACTATTAGGTTTATAGAGAATGATGATGAGGGGATTATGTGACCAAATATAGTCTTCCATTGAATCCTGGAAAAGGCAGGAAAAAACTTACATTTAAAAGTGGTTAAAGGGCACCGATCATCAAAAAATGTTTCCCTCCACCAGAGATTTTGGGCTATTAGAGCCCGCACTCCAGTTGGGGGAAACAGTTTTTAAAAAGATCCTCCCTCCATTGAACGATAAACTATCTGAACCAGAGATAAGGAAACTCCCTGTATAGGTGTGACACTAAGCAAAGCATGCATGTAACTGAACATAGCCGGGAGGCTTGCAAGTGGGAAAATTTTAATAAAAGCAACCATTGTTGCCCCAGCCAGAGTGTGGGATCTATTAGCCCACAGAGCTAGTTTTTGAAACTTTTTTTGATGCTTGAAGCCCTTTAAAGAGGCACTAATTAAAAGCATTTTTTAAATTATTTTAGGTGAAACTGAACATTTTTCTAATTCATTATTTTTAATAATATATACAAGCTTTCCCTCCAACATTTATTCAGTAGGATTTTGTTTTTAGTTTCCTAGTCTATCAAGCAACATCATTGGGTTAGAATGTCAAATTTTTCACATTGTGCGCCTGTCTCCATTAACCAGAAACCACCTATGTATATCATTAAAAAAGTATACAAAATAGATTTTTTTTTAAACAATCTTAGGAATGGTAACTAGCTTTTAAAAGGGGCAATGAGCAGAACTTCAGTTCTCCACTGTACATCCTTCAGTGTACTTCAAAACACAATAAAAGTAGGGTTCTGTAGGGACCCATAGGTTTTCTATGTTCCTATGGCTTTAAGCCCTACCCTTTTTCCTTTTTCTTAGTTACTAGGCAAAAACCTATATATCCTTTTAAGCATTTACATCAGTGTCACATCAGTGCCACACTTCAATATAGTGTTAGGAAAGGGGTGGATCTTTCTCTTTGGCTGATGATGTCCTAACTATCTGGATGTGCCCATTGAGCCTGGGTACACCAAGGCCCAGTAAAGCCACCACCCTAAAGGGACCAGCACCTTTAGTGTCTGAGTTGGGGACCAGGGAACCCCGTGATTTAGGTGATCTAGAATTAGGTTATATCTGTTATAGACTCTCTAGGAGAGTAAAATAGAGAGTTCAGATAGTAAGAGCAGCTTTGTGCTCCATCAAGGATCCATAGCAGGGAGTAGTTTCCCAAAGGCTTCTTGATTGCCTTCAGTGAAGGGACCACAGTGGATAGGGTGTCAGGCTAGACTTCTTCTCCTTGACCACTCCGCTGGGTGGGATCTGGACCACTTCAGGGTACATCTGCCTGGTATTCTTGATTACTATTTGACTACAATGCCTTAAGCAAGTCACATTCCTCAGCTGTGTCATCCAACCTATTCTAGCCTATGATTTTACATCTACCTATAACTCTTAGCAACTGTGAGCAAACCTGGGGATTGTGACGGCCATTCCAGAATATTTTACTTCCCCCTCTGCATGACTGCCTTTGTTGATTTCAAAGTGTGTTTGCAAAATTACAAGGGTACCCACATTTTTGCACAGCCAGTTTTTCACATTTGATTTAATTTCATACAACGGAATACTGCATCATTAAAAATATTTGTTCAGAAAATACCCCAGTTATATATATATATATACACACAAGTAAGATCCACACTCACAGGACTTATGAAAATTAAAGAAAATTTATTGCAAGAGTCTAACGTTTCGGCCTCCTCTGAGGCCTTTTTCAAAGTAACAAATACATAACCACAAATGCTTTAAATATCTAGATTGGCGGGAGAAATTTGGCCAATTGAAGATGACATATTCACCTCATCATTAAAGCACGACTAATTTAAATATTCCAAATTAAATAATTATTATCACATAAATTAATATCACACTTGATCACGATGGTGCACAGAAATACGTCACGGGGACAATGATGGTATACTTTCATGTCTCTCTTAGCACAGACCCCTCAGGGGATAGTAATGAGTATATTAACAATGACATACAGTAATTGATGGACGGTGGGCGAGGCATTTTTTCGGGTTATAATGATATCAAGCGGTAGTGAGAGGGTTAATATGTGTGGGTGACCGTTGCCCTAATGTTTTTATAACAGATCCACAGAGATGTTATCCAGATTCGGATATTAGAATAGGAATTAAGAGTTTTGATATTTTGAAACATTTAGCAACCATGGAAATAGCTATGGCATTATATTGGGAAGTGAAGTACAATGTTACTAAATACCTTGTTTTTAACCTATTTTTAATGTGTATTTGATAGTGTGTATTGTTATTTTTTATATGCAATTTTCTTTTGTGTATAGTCTTTATGTGATAATGATTATTTAATTTGGGATATTTAAATTAGTCGTGCTTTAATGATGAGGTGGATACGTCATCTTCAATTGGCCAAATTTCTCCCGCCAATCTAGGTATTTAAAGCATTTGTGGTTATGTTTTTGTTACTTTGAAAAAGACCTCGGAGGAGGCCGAAACGTTAGACTTTTGCAATAAATTTTCTTTAATTTTCATAAGTCCTGTGAGTGCGGATCTTACTTGTGCATTACAGATTGAAACTGTTGATACTGCACCCAGGCGTCTGAAACCATATATCGAGAGTGCCGGCTTCACGATGGACTATATATATATATATATATATATATATATATATATATATATATATATATAAAATACAGCTCTAACTGTAAAAGTGTGCAGTGTGACTCATATGTTCCCAGTGGCGGCCCTTTTCTATTTAGCATTACCCAATGGAAAATACTACTAAAAAATGACTATGATAATTAGAATGTATATATTTTTTGCCAGGTCAACATCTTCCATCCAATTCACCTATGAAAGGTTTTTTTTTTAAACTTACTTTGAATGCTACTTCTATTCTTTAACCTGTTGGTCTTGTTAGGCCTCCTATGTAAGTAGTGATGCTGAATATGTTATCTGAAATGTTAGCAGCGCTAGGGAGACTGCATATTCCAGTGTGTAATATGTAAATGTGCATATCTCAATGAAGCAGGTTTACATGAAAAGGTCACAAAACAACAGCAAGCTAAATGTAGATGTAATTATTTCTAAACAAATTAACCCAACCAGGAAGGCTACCCACTGTTTTTCACCTGAAATTACATCTGCATGTGCTAATCCTTATTTCTATTTTTCTGGCCTTAATGTGCTTCCCACTGTCGGTGTTGTTATGTACACTAGGCAGATCTGCAGTTTATGAAAAAAACCAACAAAATAATAAACTAAATAAATAAATAAATAAGTAAAGCCTTTCATTTCTTGAAATAGACAAAATACATTAAAGTAAACACAAAAGCTTTAGTCCTTTCTGTGATGTAATAAAAATAAGATTGTATCCTAAGTATACCAGATAACTTGAAAAATCAGGAGAATATTTAATAAGCACAAGTTATTGTGCTGATTGGAAACTGATTGCATATAAATTAAATGCAACCATTGCCACCCTTATAGATTTTTTGATTGTGTCCTCGATTTTTCATATCATTTATTAAAATAACTACAAGGGTGTGCACCATTTTGCAAAACATAAATACACAGATGGGGTTGACAAAAGCAAATTCGCTAAATTAATTATATGCATACTGAGACAGTCATGAGACGTGAACTTCCAAAAAGAGCTTACTATTTATAAGAAAGGGCAGACTTACAGACAGTGGTAGGAGGAAATAAATGCATAAATCAGGTAATCTCTGAGATGGGTTTAGAAGAGGGTTGACTAAAAAGAGTTGAGGTGGCAGAAGGTTCCAGAGTATACTGTAATTAAGAATTAGGCTTTTTTGTGATAACCTGTAGGTACAGCAGATTGTCTTGGACTGAATATAAAGACCACAAGGAAGTTTATTTGTACATTTTGAACAGATAGAGTAGTTCACGTGGAAGAGGGAATAGTGTAATTTTATTACCAGAAGCTGAGAATTAAGTAGTAGAGCCCAAGAAAAGTGCTATTTTATAAAATTGGGCATTGTAACGTCACTTATTCTTCTTGTGAATTTTGGACTGACCACCAGTTGTGTGAATGCGCACTACTGGGGCTGCATATATAAATATATAAAGAACAAATTAGATATCACCATATTGATCATTTGTTAGGAAGACAGATATTAAACATATTGACAAAAATCATCATAAATAACGAAATCGTCAACATACTTTTTCAGGATCATGTCACTTGCTAATTATTGTGGCTTTCAACTGAAATTGCTGGAATTAGTGCTGAATAAAAGGAAATCCTGTTTTCATAGTTTTACCAAGTATATAAATATAGTAAGCAGCCTATGCGTCTAAAGGGACATGGATTCATACTTTAAAGGATGTGCTATTTGTAAAATTCCTATCTCTAAGACCATTCACATTTGGCCCATTTTTAATAAAGTGAAGTGATCTCTAAATCAAAAGCCTTTCTTTACACAGTGTGCCCAACCTTGCCTTTCTTTGTTGTTTGATGGAGCAGTTACACCAGTCCAGGGAAGATGTCAAATTCAATTAAATTCTGAATATTATGGGATTAGGAAAACCCAGCACAAGTGCCTTTATACAGGTCCCTGGAAACCAAAGCAACTTGGTGAGTAAGTCAATATTATAATATTCTTTCAATAAATATCTGGCCATCTGTCTGTCTGACATCTCATTCCTAAACCAAGGGCATTAATATAAAGTTGGTCCTTCCTTTGCTGCTATATAGCCTCTACTCTTCTGGGAAAGCTTTCCATTAGATCTGGGAACATTATTGGTGGGATTTGTTTGTGGGATTAGCCACATGAATGGTAGTGAATTGTAGCTTGAAACAGAAAAAGAAAAGATGCTCCAAAATATCAGTATAAATAGTTCACCAAGTATATGCAGTGGTCCAGGTGTACCAGCCCCAGACCCTCAGCTTCAGGGAGCGGCAAACCAGTATATGCAAACAGAAAAACACAGGAGCAACGGGTACTCAAAGGAATCCACAGGGCCAAAAAAATAAAGTAAAAAAAACAATATTTATTAGTACAATTTATAAATGACACAACCTCATAGGCCCTATATTCCTATCACGCATCAAAAAAAATGTCACAAATCAAAACAAAATTGACTCACATCAAAAAAATTCATGCACAAAAAATTAGATACGAATTTGATTTGAGTTTTCTGGTTGGGACTTTTCAATCGAATTTTAGACTAGCTCTAATTTTTTGATAAATATCGTAACATTCGAATTTTGACTAAAATTGAATTTATTACAGTTAAAAAAAAATCACATTACTCTATAATTCAACCTTTCATTAATAACCCCCATAAAGTATACAAATAAAAGTGTAAACATCATTGATGAATCAATAATAACAGAAGGCATCAAAATCTGAGTTCATGCCCAGGGGTATCCTTGTTAATGGTAGCTCACCATTGTCACAGTTCCACTTCATCCAAATCAACCAATTGTATTTGGTTGACGTCAGGGCATCTGTGCAGGTCAGTCAAGATATTTGACTATAAACTGTAAAATAAATTCTATAAAATAAGGAAAAGGGCAGCATAGTTGCTGCATTGTAGGAAATATGTCATTATACACTTGAGCCTTAAGGTTTTCTTTTAATGGAGTCCCTAGCCAAAATAATGGAATTAGCCCCGGGCAATCATCCCTTTTTCACCAATATTTACCATCATGTGTTTAGACAGGAAGCATTCTCTTGTCATCAACTGAGACTTTTCTGCAGATTTCTAAATGGCCAAGCTACATTGCCTTCTAAAGTCTTCACATCTCTTTGTACATAATAACCATCTCTGTAAAGAAATTGTATATTTGTTAATTAGAATAACAATAACCCTCTGAATTTATGTAATATTTCTTAGTGTAATAACCTAATTTGGTATTAATTTGTCTTGTTGTCTAGAAAAAGTATTTAGGGAAAGCATTATGAGATGAAACTGCCCCATTTGGCTTTGCCAAAAAAATTGCAACATAGAAAAATTGACAAAATGGTGAAATTTTGCTAAATGCATTGTAGTCAATTGACTTATTTTGCCATGTTTTTTTTTTTCTTGCACCAAATCCATTTTTGTCTCTCGCCGAATGCATTGGAGTAAATGTGTGCTTTTTCTCACACCAAGGGGCATATTTATCAAAGGTCGAATTTAAAAAAACTTCGAACTTCGAATTCAAAAAGACCAATCGAATGGAGGTCAAAGTTTTTTTGGGGTTGAAGTGGGCCGAATTCAGTCTACTTCGAATCGTACCTCTTTTCACTTCGAAACTTCACCTCAACCTTTGATAAATCTGCCCCCAAATGTGTTAAAGTCAATGGGTGTTTTTTCTCGCAGCAAATGCAATAAAAAAAGCCATTGAATGTGATATTGAGGTGCATAACCCTACCATATAAATCTCCTCTTCAGTCAATGGGTCCAGCAGACCTGCACTCACCTTCCAGCGGCCGAAACAGTAGCAAATTATCCATAAAGTAACAATATTTTATAGGGCTTTTCATGCTGTTTGACGAGAACTATCACATGTGGAAAATTCAAATACTGCAAATTGCACATTGAGAAATACATTATGCTTTGTACTACTTGAGACTAGCATTTGAAGAGTGCAAAGGAGGTGAAGCAGAAACACGGGCTCACATGGCATAAAATTATACTTCGTAGCTAACCCCTTTCCATTAAGTTCTACAGCATTTCAGAAGTAGATTAAAATTATTTCAACTATTTGAATCTCTCTTTCCCAGGCATCACTTATCTTCCTTCCTCCAGTGCTTCGGCTCCAATTGTCCTTAGCTTTTGGTAAAAAAAAACAAAGGAGAATACTGAAGAAATTCGAACATTCAATTTTGTTGCAAAGTTCCAGTCATTGTCAAGTACAACTTTTTTTACCCACAACATTATATACAAGGGCTGTTTTTCTTTATAAATCCTGATTAGTACTAGTCCATATAGTCCTCTACATTTTAGGACTATTCTTCTAGTCTCAGCAGGTCATTGATGAATAAATCTGAAACCATTTGCAAACAAATATCATACATGAAGGGATTAGAAAAGCACACATTAAAAATGATGAGATTAACGAGATTAGCGTGGAAATCATGAATAAGACCACAGAAACCAATATGCACTTTCCTGTTCATTACTTTAGGTAGCACAATTTTAACCAGAACCCCAAAGCAATGATTGAGAAAGAGTAACATATCCAGTAACTACTACTTTGTTAGAGAAGTAGCTAAGTGTACAAAGTAAATAATTGTTGCTTCTAGTAAATACTTAGTTAAATATTATTATGTTGGAGCAAACAAACACATTAAGCTTTTTTTTTACAAATTCAACCCATATGTAGTGATGGGCGAACTTGCGCCGTTTCTCTTCGCTGAAAAATTCGCGAATTTCGCGCGAAATTCGCGCGAAATTCGCGAAACGGCGAAAAATACGCGAAACGGCGTTTTTCGACGCCGGCGCCCGTTTTTTACGCCGGCGTCCATTTTTTCGAAAAAATTTTTTTTGACGCCGGCGAATTTTTGACGCGAATTTTCGCGGGAGTTTCGCGAATTTATTCGCTGGCGGCGAATCGCGCAAATTCGCCGCGAATTCGCGCCTTGCGAATAAATTCGCCCATCACTACCCATATGTTTCTGCATATGTGACTACAGATTGTAGCATGTTTTAGCCCTTTTTAATATGTTATGCAATAGAAAAATGTAATAAAGTATGGTTGTGGTTAGAGCCCCTTTAGTATTGTTGGTATTCAGGCCCGGATTTGTGGCAAGGCCACAAAGGCCCGGGCCTAGGGCGGTGAAATTTTTCGGGGCAGCATGCCGCCCAGCTGTATCCTAAAGTGTATGGGGAACCCAGGGTTCCCCAGCAATATGACCCGCACTCACACAGGGAGGGGGAATGGTGCTCGCCGATATCGGGAGCTAGGATGCAGAGGCCTTGGGGCGCCCTGGAGAGAAATCCGGCGCTGTTGGTATGAAGCAGCATACTCAATAGCCAGGCCAGTAAAATACCATCATATTTGCACCAGGGGGCAATACAAGGCACAGTCTTCTTCATGATGGCCAGGGTCGAAGTGGGCTGCCGGGAAGAAACGCAGTGGGCCTCGGACATCATGGGCCTAGCTGACCCAAACCCCTCCCCCTGCCAGCCTGTAAAGATCACTCCTCAACCCTCCCCCCACCCTGATTGATGCAGAGGAAAATCACGTACCCACTGGGGGAGGCGGACAGAAGAGGGCTGAGTCTGGCAAGGGGCCCGTGGAGTTGAAGTCCGACACTTATGATGGCAATAGGAGTCCTCACTTCTGCAGCATACACTGAGGGCCTAACACAGTTTTGTTGTTTTAGTGCTTCATACTGTAATGCTTGTGAAAGCATTATAATCCAAGGCACCTTTAAAGGAGAACTAAATCTTAAAAATGAATTTGGCTAAAAACGCCATATTTTATATAATGAACTTATTGCACCAGCCTAAAGATTCAGCTTCTCAATAGCAGCAATGATCCAGGACTTCAAACCTGTCACAGGGGGGTCACCATCTTGGAAAGTGTCTGTGACACTCACATGCTCAGTAGGCTCTGAGCAGCTTTTGAGAAGCTAAGCTTAGGGGTCGTCACAAATTATCCAGAAGAAAATGAGGTTTGTCCTGTAATATAAGCTGATGCTACAGGGCCGATTATGTGATAATTATATGTATTAATATCAGCCTTATATTGTGACATTTATATTATATGTGTACTGCAGCAATGATGTGCAGGTCGGGTTTTTCTAACCTGCACCCCCACCCCCCGATATCCACCCACCAGCTCCTGAGACAGATTTCCGGGTTACTTTTATACCTGCCTTATAGACCTGCCTCGGCCTGCAATGATGTCATAAAAGGGGCGCGCAGGCATGCGTCTATAAAAGCATTGTAAGGTCGCGACCCAGAAAGGGGGGTACGAGGTCGGCCCAAACCTGCCTGACTCGTGGGTAAACCTGCAAGTCCTGCGGGTATCGAGCCAGCCCACACATCACTATACTGCAGGTTTGGACTGAGAATCAAAATAGGCCCTGGCATTTCAGGTCCACAGAAGCCCAAACACCCCTCACAAACGCCCAAACATCCCCCAACAGCCCAATAAATATTGACTGTCTTTAGTATCTTACAGCAGCTCCTCTGGCATTTGCCAGAACCCACCGATTGCCAGTTCGGGCCTGGTGTACTATATATTGTGAGTGGGTCCCTAAGCTCAGTAAGTGACAGCAGCACAGAGCATGTGCAGTGAATCAGAAGAAAAGAAGATGGGGGGCTACTGGGACATCTTTGGAGAGACAGATCTTTACTTCTAAAGGGCTTTGGTTGCCTTGGGCTGGTACAGAAGCACAAAACATAATGTACAACATTTCTAGTGACTTCTTTAGTTAAGCTTTAGTTCTCCTTTAACAAGTAATTCTACATTATCAGGTGATAATTCTACAAATGGGGGGCATATATATCATATTGAAACTAGAACTTGCCACAGTCCACCAGAGTGAAATTCCTCTGCTCTCCTGCTCCCCACAATCCTATAGAAATGAATAGAGGGGCTGATTTACTATTTCCTCCAAATCATTCTTTTTGGAAGTAAAAGTAATTTGGGGCAATGTAATAAAAGTCGCAAAGAGCAAAACAATTAGCACAAATAAGAACAAAAGTCTCATTCTGCAATGTAATACTCTTTCTTAAACTGTTATTACATTGCAAATTTTTATTGCGCATTGCGAATTTTAATTGTGCATTGCCCACTTCGCAAACCTTCTTCCATTGTTAGAAGTGGTCGCTAAACAGTTTCCGGGCTCGCAAAAGCTATATTAAATAAGCACAAAGGCAAATTTGTTCGCAAAGAGGCATAACTTTTTGCATTGCGAATATTTTTTCAGTTACCGACTTTTATTACATTCCGCCCACAAAAAACACAAATAGAAAACGTTGCCATCTAAAAGCTGGCAAGGTCATGTAGAAGTCAATGGGAGCTGTCCTTTTTTCAATTGGAAAATCTTTTTTTGCTTTGTGATTTTGGTGGTATTTGGGTTTATCTGCTCTTTTATTCGTATGAAAATTCTTTTCACTTTTTTCGTTTGGCTTTTTAAATCAGACTGTTTTAATAAATTATTTAGCATAGGTGGTTTTAGGGACAATTCACTAAAAAATACACTAAAATCAGAATCTTGATAAATGGCCTTTGAGAACTGCAAAATTTTATTCTGAAGAATTGTGGTTTGTAGAGATGAGCAAAAATTTTTGTCAAGTTTCGCCAGGATCATGACACTGTCAAAACAATTTTGTCACCCATAGACTTTATTGCATTTCGCCGACTTTTTTGGTGAATCGAAACGGGTCAAATTCGTCAGTAGTGGTGAGCTTTACTTTCACTCTTTCATAAATATGCCAATATGCCACATTGTGTATTGCTGTTCTAATATGAAGTCCTATGGAGTATGGAGTCCTAACTCGTAACTCTATTATAAATAGGATTGTATTACTTATTAATGCAAATGAGAGGTTGCATTTTCTTTAACCCCTGTGCCTGTCACATGTAATTTCAGGCTCATTCACATGCTCACAGAATTTTGCTATCTCTGTTTATATTACAACTACTAAAAAACAATAAAAACAACAGCAGCGGAACTGCCTGTATAAAAAAAAAAAAAATTCTACCAAACAATGCACCGTGGTCAGCTCCTTAGATAGACAGGGGAGGGCTCCGATACCATTGGTTGATGTGGAAGGCAAGGGGCATATAATAACGACTTGTGTGTTTTTCCCCCCAGTGAAACAGACCACATAGCGGAAAGGTTATCATCCCTATATATGACTTTGAACTAATAAAGGATTCCATGCAATATTTGTATGAATGTGGGCTTTCATGATGGCCTTCACTCTTGTGTAAAAGGCTTTTATTTAGGGAATAAAATATTAGTCATCTTTCCTGACCACTAATTAAAAAATCCATTAAAGTGAAGTACTTGAATCTGCTTTTTAACTAACTTTAGAATTGTGGTACACCAGCCATATTCCGTGATATAGCAATATATTTTAATGGAAACTGCTCTGGGAACACATTCTACTCAAATCCATTAGCAAGAGAAATAGATTAACTGCAGGAGCTAATGGCACAGTGGAACATAAATATTTACATTAGCATATGACTACATCTTTTTATTAGTGGGTCATACATTTTATTCTATTTGGTAGGTCTTTCCGTTTATAATTAGATATTAATGTGCATTTATTCCCAAGGTAGCAACAGTGTAACTTGCAGACCAGCAAACGGTAGTAGCTTGTTTAACTGATCCTGATTTGAACACAAGCATAAATTGTGCATGTTTCTTGTGTGTGTGTGTTTTTTTTTTATACTATTGCTGGGCTTTAGGGCAGATACACATGCTCAGATTCGGGGAGATTAGTCGTCCAGCAACAAATCTCTTTTGGGCGACTAAACCCATGGAACTACCTTCCCCTGCCTTCCCGCTGGCTAGAATTTAAATCACCGGCGGGATGGCACTCGGAACGCTTCATTTTCTGAAGTCGCCCGAAATTGCCTCACCGGTAAACTTACCACAACTTCTGAAAACGGAGCGATCTGAGTGCCCTAGTTGTAAAATCAGATGGCTAGTGTCTCTGGTATATGAGTCCATTTGTTGGACTAAAGGCAACATAGCATGCAACCAGTTGCCAGAGGGAAACTGTAGCAGAAATGCTGGGTCGACCGGAGGGGGGGGCTGTTGTGGATTTATGTCTTTTTGGAATAGAGGAGGGGGATCTTAGGGTATTCAGGGGTTAAAAAATACAAAAATCTGTTCATCAATCCATCTTGCTGTCTTGGCACAATTCATGGTATTATCTAGAAGTGCCTGTTGAAACCAAAACCTCTGTTTAATTATTTTGTTTTGCCACTCGAAGTCCTGTGAGTGCAGTTTTTGTATGCTGCTCTATTGTAAAATATTCTGGCACTCAGGCACTTGTTTTCTAAACAGAGTGCAAACTTTTGGTTGTTTTTTTTCCCAGGGGCTTGATAATACACAAAAATAATCTATATATTTTCTACAATAAAGGATTGCCCATGCTAGGTAAATGACATACACACACTTCCACCTCAAACCCCTGTTCTGCCTCGTTGGTGATCTCCTAATGACCCAGCCTGGAGAACTATATTGATTGCCCAGAAAGCTGATTTGGTATATTCGGTTTGATTCAAACTACAAAACACATTTTCATCTGAGACCACATGAAAGGTTAGCCTGAATGCTCTATAAACCCTTTTTGTCTGACAGCTTTATGACAGCTTTATGATAACTACCAAAGTATCAGTGGAAATCTGTTGAGAGAAGAAAAGGGTCAAAAGCCTTTGTGCTTGACAATTCTGTCACATTACTGAGGTTGTGAATAGTCTGTGGGGAATGAAGAGATGAGTAGTTAAGAACAGTAGTTAAGATGCAGTAGTTAAGAATATTGCCAAGAAACACCTGAGATTGTTCTTAGATCAACTCACACCAAAGCCTTTAAAATAAATATGTTTATATAAGATTATGGCTTCTCTTATTATTAGGAGGACTATGAAAATATGTGTCATTGTGTGTTTTCGCTGTTTATGGTCAGTTTGCTTTATATATATATATATATATATATATATATATATATATATATATATATATATATATATATATATATCTCCAAGTGTTGGATAGCGATCACTTTCCTGAATAGTGCAGAATTGTATTTTGTTACAACACTGTTTTTGCGCATACAATATCAACAGGTTTCTATAGTAAATCATAATAAAGGAGATTTGTCAATAAAGCTGCATGATTGTGTTTAGGGAAAGAGCAATAGCTGTTACAGCATGATTTTTTTGTATACATTATATAAACTTTAAATAGCAATATCTGTTATATATTCTCATAAACAACCCAATATAAAATAATTCAGGTATGGGACCTTTTATGCAGAATGCTTGGGACCTGGGGTTTTCTAGATAATAGATTTTGTCTACAAGAAAATCATGCAAACATGATGGTGGTTTTGCTTTCAGTAAGGCTAATTGTATCTTCGTTTGGATCAAGTACAGGTTATTTTTTTTTATTATAGAGAAAAGGGAAATCATTTTTAAAAATGTTAATTATTTGGATGACATGGAGTCTATGGGAGATGGCCTTTGGATAAGGCCATTTATCTTGTATCTTGGCCATTTATCTTGTATTTATTTTGTTTTATAAAACAAAAGTAATTGGATGAATAATCTTCCTGAAACAAAATGTAACATATGGCCTTTAAGGTTCTCCACTGAAATGCCTCAGGTTACAATACATATATTTGCTATTAACAGAAAAACGATAAGGGGTGATATAAAGGTGCTGTTTGTCTTATAACTGTCAATAACATATAGCTTAGTCTTGAAAAGTGTGTTTAAAAAAAAAATGTATATACAGTATTTTGTCCAAATTCTATTAGAGAAGTTGTAGGTGACGAGAAGAGAATTCTCGGTTCAAGCAATTTGATATAAAGCATTTTGATCTTGATTCAATTAGGGGCGAGTTTGCTGAAAAAGACTTTACAAGTGTTATCTGCTACTGTGACTCTTTCTGCTATTCAGCATATTAAACATCCTGCTCGCAGCTCTTCCTTTGCAGTTTTGTCCCTTAGTAAAGAATAAATCACACTGATGTTATTCCTTTGTAACCACTAAAACATCCTGCCTGCAAAGCTGTGTACAAAGCCATTACCTTAAATATACCTTCTCCAGGGGGGAAACAGATCATTTATGAGATTCATAGATCTCCTCAGCTGAACACCATTAGCACGACAAAGATTACAGATATAGCCGCATTGCCACCATATACAGTCCCATACTGAATAATCATAAAATTGTGAGAAAGGCACTGTACATGCAACACACTTGTAAAAAAAGGGGTACTTAAATGAATGGGTTAATAGTGCTGCTGCAACAGAATTCTGCACTGAATCCATTTCTCAAAAGAGCAAACAGATTTTTTTTATATTCAATTTTGAAATCTGACATGGGGCTAGACATATTGTCAATTTCCCAGCTGCCCCAAGTCATGTGACTTGTGTTCTGATAAACTTCACTCACTCTTTACTGCTGTACTGCAAGTTGGAGTGATATCATCCCCTCCCTTCCCCCCCCCCAGTAGCCAAACAAAAGAACAATGGGAAGGTAACCAGATAACAGCTCCCTAACACAAGATAACAGCTGCCTGGTAGATCAATGAACAACGCTCGATAGTAGAAACCCATGTCCCACTGAGACTCCTTCAGTTACATTGAGAAGGAAAAACAGCAGCCTGCCAGAAAGCATTTCTCTCCTAAAGTGCAGGCACAAGTCACATGACTGGGGGCAGCTGGGAAATTGACAAAATGTCTAGCCCATGTCAGATTTCAAAACTGAATATAAAAAAAATCTGTTTGCTCTTTTGAGAAATGGATTTCAGTGCAGAATTCTGCTGGAGTAGCACTATGAACTGATGCGTTTTGAAAAAAACATGTTTTCCGATGACAGGATCCCTTCAAAAACAAGAGGGATTCACCTCGCACACCCTGGCCTTCAGGAACTCTGCCAGGTGCTCAAATACCAGGAGGGATCGGCACCCCCCCAAACCAATGGCATAAGAAAAAAGGCAATGGCACACTGGGCACGATCAAGCAGGGTAAACCCTTGCAGAGATTTATTTGCACACGATGCAACATTTCGGGGCGGTCCCCTTTGCTTGCTTGACAAAGGGGACCGCCCCGAAACGTTGCATCGTGTGCAAATAAATCTCTGCAAGGGTTTTCCCTGCTTGATCGTGCCCAGTGTGCCAGGATCCCTTCAAAGGCTTAGTCAATATAACATATCCCAAACACGGTATATATGTTACAACTGATATGCTCTAAACCAGGGATCCCCAGCATTAAAATATAAAAGGTGTTAGGAGCAACGCAATGCAAGATTGAAAAATGTTCTTGGGGGTGCCAAATAAGGGCTGTGATTGGCAACTTGGTACCCCCTATGTGGACTGGCAGATTATAGGAGTTTCTATTTGGCACAACACCTGGTTATTATTCAACAAAAATGTTCCTTCAAGTCAGGAATTCAAAAATAAGGAGCTGCTTTTAGGCCATTAAGCGGTTGGTGAGCAACATGTGAACCATGGAACACTGCTTAAAACAAATTATATATCCAGGGCTCTGGGTCTTGATTATTTCTCAAGACGATAATGTTTGTTACATTCACCAGACAAAGTATATATAGTAAAACCATATAAAACAGTCTTATAGTTATACATAGTGGCTAGTGAACACCTCAGTGGCCCATTTTGTTGCTAAAATTTTGTGCACGGGTTATTGGAAACCTTTCAATGTAATATGTTTAATGGAGAAACTGGTTCTGTATGTAAAAATAGCCGCACCTCTCACCTTTCTTTTGATATTCCTGCTTAGGTGGTGCAGAGTTCTCAGGACGGTCGGCACACGTCATAACAATTGCAAGAATAGAAAGAGAATCGCACAAACACCAAATATGTTGCAGGTGGGGAACTTCCCCTTTTCTTTATTGTGACCACCTGTGCATCAATGTTTCGTTGGGATTAACCGACCCTTCCTGACGAAGGAAGCACACAGTAGTTATGCAAGGTTAAAAGCATGTTCAAAATTTTACTTTCCCCTTTCAGGTATCTAAATGTATAAAAGTCTATTGTTATTATATTTGGTTTAAATAAAAATAAAAATTGACCTTTAAAAAAAGAAAGAGTAAGGACAGGCTTATCTTGCCACATTTTCATGGGCCCTGGAACACTGGCCTGATCCATTGCCCACCAACCCCCTCAGTTGCGGGTATTGTATGCTGTTTATGCACTTATTGTATCATGCATTGTGTGTTGCTTTACACTGTATCTCGCAATTTCTGCTTTAAGCATCAGGTTTGTTTGTAAATTTGCTATATTTGTTAACTGTATGACAGTGGTTATCTAATTATGTCCATGCCATGGTACATATAAACATAGTTCACAGTTGATGTGGCTGGGATTGGAATATTTTAAAGTTTTATTATGGTTTAATAAATATATATAATTTAAGCTGTGACTGACCTCCACCCATTCAAAAGGAAATCTGGTCTTAGGGTCTTCTTTACAGCTATTGTATACCACCTACAGGGAAACCTCAATAATACATAATCTGAATTTGTTATCCCACATTTTACATTATTTTCCTTTGGTCCCACCCAACACCAGATTTCAAATTGGTCCGCCCCAAGGCTGGCATGCGATTGTTTCCCCCCCACACACACACACACGTGCTCCATCACCCTCTACATAATAAAACAGGAGCCGCACTGGAGACACAGGAAATTCTAAAGCCGGCACAGTCCCTGGTACAACTCTATTAATGTGGCAAGTGGATGGCATGCCGCCCCTAAAACTTTGCCGCCCTAGGCCGGGCCTTTGTGGCCTTGCCAAAAATCTGGGCCTGGTCCCAACAATATATAATGTAAAAAACATTTTCCTGAATTTTGTATTCCAACAATATATAATGTAAAAAACATTTTCCTGAATTTTGTATTTACTTTTCTGGTCCCCTGAAAAACATAAAATATGAATTTTATGTTGGTTTCTGTCATTTAAGAATTATCTACCAGCATCAGCCACACTTGCCTCTCCAAAGTTTGATTCAACCAGCCTAGGGTCCTGAGTAAGTAAGGGCACCCTAAACTGAGAAGATTTTTGTGGATAACAAACTGTTTACTTCTAGGCAGAGCATTTAAGGGGTTACTAAAGCAAATTAAATACTCTCTTGCATTAAAAGGGGAAAAAAATGTGTCCCTGCTGGAAATAGTACAGGGATAGGCAACTAAACTGAAAAAAAAAATCGAACAATTAAGCTACAAGGAAAGATTATATGAAGATTGGGGCTGTTTTTCCTAGAGAAAAGGGACTTGGGATTTTACAAGTACATTTGACAATATTATACACACAGATGATCTTGTTTCACTTCAAAATCAAAAAATTAAAGGCCACCTCTTTAGTCTTGAAGAACTTTCATTGGATCAAAGATAATGGTTTTCACTGCAAGGGCAGTGAGGTTGTGAAATGTCCTCATTTGAGTGTAAAGATAGGTCTTTATAAGTGTATACTTCAACCTGTGTACCAGGTTGAATTTTCATGAATTTTTCTAATTTTTTTCAACATAGTTAAATATTTATGTAAACAATGCACAAGGCTTTTACTCTACAGTTCTCTTTAATTTACCATGAGTGCATTTAACTGGGACCACAGTCTCTCTCTCCTTTTCTCTCATGCTGGATAACTTATTTTTTAGGTACTTCTTCATAGCATTTTAGAGGGTGCCACTGAATCTTACAAGAATTTTACTGTGCTCAATACAAAATAGCAATTTTTTGTAAAACAAAGTGCTACCAGCATTGTATTCATATTTATTTGCAAATTATATGCAGGTATTTTAATAAATGACAAGGCCTTTGTTATTTTAGAGAAGTAGCGCTAAATCATAGTTTTTTAAAAGGAAACGTTAAAACCGCTAAAATGAAAGTGTTGATAAATGGACCTCTAAAACAACAACAGTTAAAGTTTTTATTTTTTTAAAGCTATATATATATATATACATGTAGTAGTTATCTTCTCAGTCTCACAGTTGAACTTGACAGTACAGTGATTGCAGTTTACCAAGCAATTTATAGTTCATTTAATTTTTGACATCTAACTTTCCTAAACTAAAAAACAAAACAAAAAAAACCTCTCTAGCTCAAAATGGATCTAGATCAAGAACAATTAAGCTGGAATTTTGGAGAGAATGCATCATTTTGGGAAAAGAACAGCCAATTGTATTTATTTGTTGCACTTTCTCTCACTTAATTAATGAGGCCCAAAGTGATTTATACTTTCGAATTATCACACGGCACAAGCAATCTTTATCAAGCCAGGGTTTGATAAATAGCCAGGTTGGGCACAAAACGTTGCCAGGAGGCACAATGTCCTGTTGTGTTCACTAATAAATCACTTGTGCTAAAGCCTGCTTGTGCTGTGAGATACTACTTGTGTTGAAGCTTTGGTTTCCTGCAGTAAAAACCTATGTTACATGCAGTGCAGCCCTTTGTTTTGATTAAACTATTGCAATTCTCCCTAAGCTAGCTCAAATTGCAGCATTTTATTCACAAGTAACTCTAATGTCCAAACTTCTAAACAGAATATGGAAGACAGACTCTATTTTTATAGGGTAATATATATTTTGTAATAAAGAATTGTGATAATAAAGGCATTCCCTCCTAGTGTATAAACCTAGTACAGGTATGGGTCCTGTTATGGAGAATGCTCAGGACCCTGGGTTTTCTTAAGGGATCTTTCAGCAATTTGGATCTCCATACCTTTAGGGGGTTATTTAATAAACTCTGAATGCAAAAATAATGAAAAAGATGTTTTTTTTTTATATAAAATCTGACTTTTAAAAAATCATGAATTTTTCAGAATTTATTAAACTCAGAGAATGGAAAAGTCTGAATCAGAAAATCCGGCATCTCAGACCTGTCGAGGTTGCATTTAAGGCAATGGGAGAGGTCCCAATGATTTTTTGGGTTTCGTGCAATACCCTGAAGTTTTCGGACAAAAATCAAAGTTTTCGGGCGAAAATTGTGAAAATCGGATGAAAAATCAGAAAAAAAATCGTGAAAACCAGATTTTTTACCGCAAAGCAAATTTTCGGGACAATGTAATAATAAATAAGCGTAAAAAACCTGAGTGGATCGGAGTTTCTAGCTGAAAATATTAAGATAAATTTGTACTTTGATAAATAACCCCCTAGTCTACTAAAATAACAATTAAACATTAATTAAACCCAGTACAATAGTTTTGCCTCCATTAAGGATTATTTATATCTTAGTTAGGATTAAGTACAATGTACTGTTTTATTATTACAGAGAAAAAGGAAATAATATTTAAAAATGTATTCAATTAAAAAGGGGTCTATGGGAGATTGTCTTCAAATCTTTCTATATAATGAGTTTATACCTGTAGTAATACTACAAAGCACGTGGTTAAATAAAAGGCTGAGGTACTTTAGGTTATACAGATGCAGCCACTTTGGTTTGTCTGTTTGACACAGAATAACTAAACACAGATATCCCATTTATCTCATTTAACACAGAAAACTGCGTCACAACATCCCATCTAATTAAAGCATTCACCATTGTGAACAATGGAGCTTTGGTATGCTAATGAAAAGGTTAAATGCATTAAATGAGTTTCGATGACTTAAGATAACACAGTTTCTTCAATTACCCCTGAGTCATGACGCATTTAACTCACAAATCCAAGTGGCTTCATCTGTATGTTTTACATGCTAAAAGTTTATATATGGAAACTGTTTTTTTCAACCAGTGAGAGAAAATAGTTTTATCCTTCCAGATCTGTTTCTTGCAGTGAGATAATATTATACTGTTACAATGTGCTCTTTAAAATAAGTGTGAGTTGTTATATCGTACACAGTTTGCTAAAATAATAGTTACTTCGAAGAGCAGCTTGTACAATTCATATACTGCAATGTTCTACTCTGATGCCGACAATTCAGTGGTGGGGGAAAAACAAGAACACTTTAATTCCAAGCCTTCTAAAACAATATGGGGAAAATATGTATCATACAGTATATCCCATCACTATTACATATCTATTTTAAGGTATCACTAAATTCTAGTGATGTTCAGTTTTTTTTCTTATTTGTTAAAATGGTATTAATAAATAAAAGGAGATGTGAATGGAATTTCTTAAATGGATGCTGTTCCTTGGACACTTGGGGGCACATTTACCTAGGGTTGCATATCGAGGGTTAATTAACCCTCGATATTCGAGCGTCTAAGTAAAATGCTTCGAATATTCGATCGAACGATTAAATCCTTCAAATCGAACGATTCGAAGGATTTTAATCCATCGATCGAAGGATATCTTCGATCAGAAAATTGTTAGGAAGCCTATGGGGACCTTCCCCATAGGCTAACATTGGCCTCGGTAGGTTTTAGGTGGTGAACTAGGGGGGTCGTAGAATTTTTTAAAGAGACAGTACTTTTTTTAAGTTTGAATCGTTCGATTCGAAGTCGAAGGTCATAATTGAAGGTCGAAGTAGCCCATTCGATGGTCGAAGTAGCCATATTCAACCATTCGAAATTCAAACTATTTTTCCTCTATTCCTGCACTCGAACTAAGTAAATGGGCCCCTTGATCTTTAGAACAAATCAACACCCTCTTTACTGCAGGATAAGGTGCCTAGTTCAATTAAAGGGATGTCAACATTCCATTTAAATGTTTTGGTTATTAAATCTTTGTATAAAAATAATTGGTATTATCTTTTGAAAAGGTAGACCTTTTTTTAATGTTGCATAGGAAAATACATTTCCTTCTACTTCTTTTGTAAGTCACTCTACTTCCTATTCTACTGTACTAGGAGTCATAACAGGCATGGCATACCCCTTAAATAAATGACGAATACTTTTTAGTAGGATGGGGAAATGGGAAGACAAGTAAAAGGTATACTACCATTATATGATGTTTGTTATCCCACTTTTCTTGTAACAAAACTGAGGGTAAGCAGAGACACTCATGGCTACCAGGAAACTGTTGCTTTTATACTAATCCTAATTATAACTTTTTAACAATTAAGGAAAATCATTTATTCACTCTATTATCATTCATTGCCATAGAAGTAAAGGGAGCTGTGCTGATCTTAGTGGACCGCTTTAAATCAAATCAGACTTTTAGAGCTTTTCTGATTCTTTTACCCTAGAATTGTGAAACTTTAGAGGTTTTCGTGGTATTCAGATTCAGCACATCGTTCAGAATTTTAATAAATTCAATAACAATCGTGATTTTAGAGTTTGTGAATTCCTAAAAGCTGACCTTTAATAAATAAAGAAAAAGAAGAAAAATTGATCAATGTACATTCCCTGGTCCCCTGTCATATCAGTAATCTATGCAGATGCATGCATTTACAAAGACAGGGTTTTTTTAGTTACAAAATTATGATCATAAGATTGATAAGCCACCATTTAACTACAAAACCCCTGTCTTTGTAATTACATGCATCTGCATAGATTACTTATATGACAGGGAACCAGGGAATGTGCATTGATACATTTTTCTTCTTTTTCTCTGTTTGTAGTTAATTTGGCCAGATCAGTAGCACTTCCATTGTGTTTTAGTACATTTTTATTAAGCCATGGAGTGCTCCCACAACCTTTCCTTTTTGCATTTTGTATTGTAGCAGATCTATTCTGTTCGGAAGTTCAGCAGCTATGCTGCAGGCCAGGCTTCCATGTGGTTGTAGCACCCCCCACACCTGTCCGTTTAAATGGTGGAACAATTCCTTTGGAAATGTGTGTTGGTCTGGGCAGTTTCTCTCTCTTAAAAGTGGGGGAGGATTAATCGCATGGAACCAATCAGAGCTGGACTGGGAGTAAAAAGCAGCCCGGGCAAAAAAAAAAATCAAAGCAGCCCACATGTAAACAAACAATGCTCTTGTACTCAGCCACACTTATATATTAGGTTAAAACGTTTATATTGGGGTCCACCTCGTAGGTCTGTTCACCCTCCATGTATGCAGATAAAAATGATCCTCAAATAACTGATATACTGCCATAGATGCTATAATTCATCAGTGCAGTTTCCTATATAAATCAATAGCTTGAGGTAAGCGATATCAATCTGATCCAATCGTGCACCCTAGGGCCCAACGATTGGATCAAAATGCAGGCAATACGGGCAGTCGGATCACGGGACCGCATCAATGAACAGATTTTTAACCCTGCCTAATTGACATCTGGCCGACTCTCACCAGATATCGATCGGAGAAGCCTGTCGGAGGGCCCCACACATGGGCCAATAAGCTGCCAACTTGGTCTGTTGCCAGCTTTTATCAGTCTGTGTATGGCCAGCTTTAGGGAGAATGCTATTAAAATCAAGCAGCCACTGTGGAAAGGTTCCCCCCTCCCATTCCAAGTCATAAGCACAGTCCCTAGCGCCATACAGATATTCAGCTGAACAGTGACGTAACTACTTGCCGACGGGCCCTGGTGCAGGATGGGCACCTGGGCCCCCTTGTCAAGCCTAGAGATGGCGCGAACTGTTCGCCGGCGAACTTGTTCGCGCGAACATCGGGTGTTCGCGCTCGCCGGAAGTTCGCGAACGTCGCGCGACGTTCGCCATTTTGGGTTCGCCATTGTTGGCGCTTTTTTTTGCCCTCTCACCCCAGACCAGCAGGTACATGGCAGCCAATCAGGAAGCTCTCCCCTGGACCACTCCCCTTCCCTATAAAAACCGAAGCCCTGCAGCGTTTTTTCACTCTGCCTGTGTGTGCTGAAGAGATAGTGTAGGGAGAGAGCTGCTGCCTGTTAGTGATTTCAGGGACAGTTGAAAGTTTGCTGGCTAGTAATCGTTTTGATACTGCTCTGTTATTGGAGGGACAGAAGTCTGCAGGGGTTTGAGGGACATTTAAGCTTAGGTAGCTTTGCTGGCTAGTAATCTACCTTCTACTGCAGTGCTCTGTATGTAGCTGCAGTGGGCAGCTGTCCTGCTTCTGATCTCATCTGCTGACTGCTGCAATAACAGTAGTCCTTGTAAGGACTGCTTTTATTTATTTTTTTGTTGTTTTACTACTACTACTACTACTACTATAAGAGCCCAGTGCTATTAGTCTAGCAGTGTTGGGGAGTGGGACTGGTGTGCTAATCTGCTGCTCCTAGTAGTTCAGCAGCACCAACTTTAATTTTTTTTTTTTTAATATTCATTTTTTTTTTATTTTACTTTTTTTTATTTTACTACCGCTGTAGTAGTGTATAAGTTGACCTTTTAGGCATTATTTGCCCTGTAGGCATTTTTTGCCCAGTGTGTTATTCAACCAACTGCCATCTAGCTGTGTGACCTTGTTCACATTCTGTCTAAATATCCATAATATTACCGTCTCCAGAAAAAACACCGGAGTGACTTTTTTCAAGCAGCCATAATATATTTTACGTAATCCGTATCCATCGCTGTAGTAGTGTATAAATTGACCTTTTAGGCATTATTTGCCCTGTAGGCATTTTTTGCCCAGTGTGTTATTCAACCAACTGCCATCTAGCTGTGTGACCTTGTTCACATTCTGTCTAAATATCCATAATATTACCGTCTCCAGAAAAAACACCGGAGTGACTTTTTTCAAGCAGCCATAATATATTTTACGTAATCCGTATCCATCGCTGTAGTAGTGTATAAGTTGACCTTTTAGGCATTATTTGCCCTGTAGGCATTTTTTGCCCAGTGTGTTATTCAACCAACTGCCATCTAGCTGTGTGACCTTGTTCACATTCTGTCTAAATATCCATAATATTACCGTCTCCAGAAAAAACACCGGAGTGACTTTTTTCAAGCAGCCATAACATATTTTACGTAATCCGTATCCATCGCTGTAGTAGTGTATAAGTTGACCTTTTAGGCATTATTTGCCCTGTAGGCATTTTTTGCCCAGTGTGTTATTCAACCAACTGCCATCTAGCTGTGTGACCTTGTTCACATTCTGTCTAAATATCCATAATATTACCGTCTCCAGAAAAAACACCGGAGTGACTTTTTTCAAGCAGCCATAATAAATTTTACGAGATCCGTATCCACCGCTGTAGTAGTGTATACGTTGATCTTGTGGGCAGTATTTGCACAGTGTTTTCTTCAAACCGCCATCTAGCTGTGTGAGCTTGTTCACATTTTGTCTAAATATTGATAATATTATCGTCTCTAGAAAAACCACTTGAGTTACTTTTTTTCAAGCAGCATTCATATATTTTACGTAATCCGTATCCACCGCTGTAGTAGTGTATACGTTGATCTTGTAGGCATTATTTGCACACTGTTTTCTTCAAACTGCCATCTAGCTGTGTGTATTATCGTTTCCAGAAAAACCAACTGAGTTTTTGTTGTTGTTGTTTTTTTAAAAATAATGCCAGGCAAAGGCAGGCCGCCACGCAGAGGCCGTGCTAGGGGCCGTGCTGCTATGCAATCCTGTGGCCCTAGCAAATTGCCCAGTTTTAAAAAGCCAATGACCCTGAACTCCCAAAATGCTGAAGAGGTAGTTGACTGGCTTACACAGCACACCCCATCCTCTACCGTTTCTAACTTTACCACAACATCCTCCTCATCCTCCACTGCTATGGCCACCCCACGTAACACTTCCTCCACCACCGGTGCCCCTTCTTCACTGGAGTCAGAGGAGTTATTTTCCCATGAGTTTCTTGAACTGAGTAATGCGCAACCATTATTGCCAGAAGAAGATGAAGGAGATGAGGACGTTACACCAGATTTAATTCTGGCAGAGAACACGACAGAGATGGACATAATGAGTGATGAGGAGGAGGTCCCCGCTGCTGCTTCCTTCTGTGATGTGTCAGAAGAAATTGATGCATCTGAGGAGAATGATGATGAGGAGATTGATGTTTTGTGGGTGCCTAGTAGAAGAGAGCAAGAGGAGGGTAGTTCAGATGGAGAGACGGAGAGTCAGAGAGGCAGTAGGAGAATAAGACTTAGAAGAAGCAGGGAGGACAGCCCGCAGGGATCAGTAGGGCAACAACATGTATCGGCACCTGTGTTCAGCCGGCCAACGCACCCGCCATTGCCGCCAATGCCGCCAACTTCTACTGTTACCGCCAGATCGCACACTTCCAAAAAGTCAGCAGTGTGAGATTTTTTTAATGTGTGTGCCTCTGACAAAAGCATTGTAATTTGCAATGAGTGCAGTCAGAAACTGAGCCTTGGTAAGCCCAACAGCCACATAGGTACAACTTCTATGCGAAGGCACATGAGCGGCAAGCACAAAGCACTTTGGGAGCAACACCTCAAAGGCAACAGGCAAACTAAAAGCCATACTCCTTCTGGTCCAGCATCTTACTGCTCTACCTCTGCTCTCCTTGACCCGTCTGAACCACCCTCCACTCCGCCTTCCACCTTGACCACCTGTTCCCATTCCCAGTCATCTGCCACCAGCCAAGTTTCTGTGAAGGCCATGTTTGAGCGTAAGAAGCCAATGTCTGACTGTCACCCCCTTGCCCGGCGTCTGACAGCTGGCTTGTCTGCACTCTTAGCCCGCCAGCTTTTACCATACCAGCTGGTGGACTCTGAGGCCTTCCGCAAATTTGTAGCAATTGGGACACCGCAGTGGAAGGTACCCAGCCGCAATTTTTTTTCTAAAAAGGGAATACCACACCTGTACCAACATGTGCAGAGCCAAGTTACCGCATCTCTGTCACTTAGTGTTGGGCCAAAGGTCCATATGACTACTGACGCATGGTCCTCCAAGCATGGTCAGGGCAGGTATGTCACCTACACTGCCCACTGGGTGAACTTGGTAATGGCTGGGAAGCAGGGAATGGGTAGCTCAACAACAACAGTGGAGTTGGTGTCACCGCCACGGATTGCACGCGGTTCTGCCACCACCTCTACTCCTCCATCGCTCTCTACCTCGTCTTCTTCCTCTTCTTCTTCTTACTCTGCTGCTGGGTCCTCCTTCTCCTCCTCCACACCTGTGCACTCCCAGCTCCCCCTAGGCTATTCGACGTGCCAGGTATGCCGTTGTCACGCTGTCTTGGGGATGACGTGCCTGGAAAGCAAAAACCATACCGGATCTGTACTCCTGTCATCTCTGCAGTCACAGGCCGATCGGTGGCTGACCCCACACCAACTGCAGATCGGAAAAGTGGTGTGTGAC
The DNA here is from genome assembly GCA_038501925.1 of Xenopus petersii. Taxonomy (NCBI): domain Eukaryota; kingdom Metazoa; phylum Chordata; class Amphibia; order Anura; family Pipidae; genus Xenopus; species Xenopus petersii. The sequence continues at coordinate 143,342,032 of CM076674.1, forward strand.
AATGGAAGCAATCTGTTGGCAGCGTTGAGACTGGGCAATTTAACACATGTGCCCTGCATGGCACATGTGTTAAATTTAATAGTCCAACGTTTTGTCTCCAAGTACCCAGGATTCCAGGACGTTCTCACCCAGTCCAGAAAGGTGTCGGCCCATTTCAGACGTTCCTACACAGCCATGGCACGCCTTGCTGACATTCAGCAGCGCTACAACATGCCAGTCAGGCGTTTGATTTCTGACAGCCAGACTCGCTGGAATTCAACGCTCCTTATGTTGGAACGTCTGCTGCAACAACAAAGGGCCGTCAACGAGTACCTTTTTGAACTGGGTGGTAGGACTGGATCTGCAGAGCTGGGGATTTTTTTCCCCCGTTACTGGGTGCTTATGCGCGATGCCTGCAGGCTCATGCGACCTTTTGAAGAGGTGACAAATATGGTCAGTCGCACCGAAGGCACCATCAGCGACCTAATACCCTTCGCTTTCTTCCTGGAGCGTGCCGTGCGACGAGTGACGATGAGGCTGTAGACCAGCGTGACGAGGAGCTGGAAGCGCACGATTTCTGGTCGGAATCACCAGAACGAACCCAGGCACCTGCTGCAACGCAGGGAGAGGTGCCAGAAGTGGAGTCAGAGGAGGAAGGTGGCTTTGTGGAGGAGGAGGAGGAGGACCAACAGGAGCAAGCTTCCCAGGGGGCTAGTGGTGACCTTTTGGGGACCCCTGGTCTTGTACGTGGCTGGGGGGAGGAGACCGTGGATGATGCAGTCCTTGATAATGAGGAAGCGGAGATGGATAGCTCTGCATCCAACCTTGTGAGAATGGGGTCTTTCATGCTGTCATGCCTGTTGAAGGACCCCCGTATCAAGAGGCTTAAGGAGAAGGACCTGTACTGGGTCGCAACGCTACTAGACCCTCGGTACAAGCATAAAGTGTCAGAAATGTTACCAACATACCACAAGTCCGAAAAGATGCGGCATTTACAAACCAGCCTGCAAAACATGTTGTACAATGCTTTTAAGGGTGATGTCACTTCAGGAACTCATCAACATTCCAGGGGCAGAGGTGCCAGTAATCCTGCCACGAGCACACCTGCAAGGACAAAGCCCTTTGGCCAGTCTGTAACGTCAGACATGCAAATGTTTTTCTGTCCAAGGCAGTGCCACAACCCTTCTGGATCCACCCTCAAAGAACGCCTCGACCGGCAGGTAGCGGACTACCTGGCATTAACTGCAGATATCGACACTCTGAGGAGCGATGAACCCCTGGACTACTGGGTGCGCAGGCTTGATCTGTGGCCAGAGCTGTCACAATTTGCCATGAACCTCTTGTCTTGCCCAGCCTCAAGTGTGCTCTCAGAAAGGACCTTCAGTGCAGCAGGAGGGATTGTAACTGAGAAGAGAACTCGCCTAGGTCACAAAAGTGTCGATTACCTGACCTTTATTAAAATGAATGAGGGGTGGATCTCGGAGGGTTACTGCACGCCGGAAGACTTGTTCTGACTTCTATGCAGCTGTCCTTCTCTTCAAGCCTCATGACTCCACACACAGCTGTCCTTTAGCGTCCTCCTCCCTCCGCCACCGTTACAAACTAGGGTGCAAACCCTACTGGTTTAATTTTTTCTGGCCTCTGTGCTTCAGTGGCTGCAACCAAAAAAACTGGGCAAACAATGTCTACAAGGTCAACGTATGGCAAAAAATGACTATTTTCAGCATTTATATGGCATATTTTTTCTCGCAACTGTGCTTCAGTGGCTGCGTCCAAAAAAATGCATATTTTCTGCATTTATATGGCATAATTTTTCTGGCCTCTGTGCTTCAGTGGCTGCGTCCAAAAAAATGCATATTTTCTGCATTTATATGGCATAATTTTTCTGGCCTCTGTGCTTCAGTGGCTGCAACCAAAAAAATTTATATTTTCAGCATTTATATGGCATATTTTTTCTGGCAACTGTGCTTCAGTGGCTGCAACCAAAAAAACTGGGCAAACAATGTCTATAAGGTCAACGTATGGCGAAAAATGACTATTTTCAGCATTTATATGGCATATTTTTTCTGGCAACTGTGCTTCAGTGGCTGCGTCCAAAAAAATACATATTTTCTGCATTTATATGGCATAATTTTTCTGGCCTCTGTGCTTCAGTGGCTGCAACCAAAAAAATGCATATTTTCTGCATTTATATGGCATAATTTTTCTGGCCTCTGTGCTTCAGTGGCTGCAACCAAAAAAATTTATATTTTCAGCATTTATATGGCATAATTTTTCTGGCCTCTGTGCTTCAGTGGCTGCAACCAAAAAAATTTATATTTTCAGCATTTATATGGCATATTTTTTCTGGCAACTGTGCTTCAGTGGCTGCAACCAAAAAAACTGGGCAAACAATGTCTACAAGGTCAACGTATGGCGAAAAATTACTATTTTCAGCATTTATATGGCATATTTTTTCTGGCAACTGTGCTTCAGTGGCTACGTCCAAAAAAACTGGGCAAACAATGCCTACAAGGTCAACGTATGGCAGTTGTTTAAAGAGAACAGTAGATTACTAGCCAGCAAAGCTACCTAAGCTAAAATGTCCCTCAAATCCCTGCAGACTTCTGTCCCTCCAATACAGAGCAGTATCAAGCAGATTACTAGCCAGCAAACTTACTATCATCTGTCCCTGAAATCACTAACAGCTCTCCCCCTACACTATCTCTAGGGATGTAGCGAACGTCGGAAAAAAAGTTCGCGAACATATTCGCGAACTTGCGCAAAAATGCGAGCGGTTCGCGAACGGTTCGCGAACCCCATAGACTTCAATGGGAAGGCGAACTTTAACATCTAAAAAAGACATTTCTGGCCAGAAAAATGATTTTAAAGTTGTTTAAAGGGTGCAACGACCTGGACAGTGGCATGCCAGAGGGGGATCAAGGGCAAAAATGTATCTGAAAAATCTGCCTGTGTTTGCTTGGAAGAGATAGTGTAGGGGGAGAGCTGTTAGTGATTTCAGGGACAGATGATAGTAAGTTTGCTGGCTAGTAATCTGCTTGATACTGCTCTGTATTGGAGGGACAGAAGTCTGCAGGGATTTGAGGGACATTTTAGCTTAGGTAGCTTTGCTGGCTAGTAATCTACTGTTCTCTTTAAACAACTGCCATACATTGACCTTGTAGGCATTGTTTGCCCAGTTTTTTTGGACGCAGCCACTGAAGCACAGTTGCCAGAAAAAATATGCCATATAAATGCTGAAAATAGTCATTTTTCGCCATACGTTGACCTTGTAGACATTGTTTGCCCAGTTTTTTTGGACGCAGCCACTGAAGCACAGTTGCCAGAAAAAATATGCCATATAAATGCTGAAAATAGTAATTTTTCGCCATACGTTGACCTTGTAGACATTGTTTGCCCAGTTTTTTTGGTTGCAGCCACTGAAGCACAGTTGCCAGAAAAAATATGCCATATAAATGCTGAAAATAGTCATTTTTTGCCATATACGTTGAGTCAACGTATGGCAAAAAATGACTATTTTCAGCATTTATGTGGCATATTTTTTCTGGCCTCTGTGCTTCAGTGGCTGCGGCCAAAAAAACTGGGCAAACAATGCCTACAAGGTCAACGTCGTTGACCTTGTAGGCATTGTTTGCCCAGTTTTTTTGGCCGCAGCCACTGAAGCACAGAGGCCAGAAAAAATATGCCATATAAATGCTGAAAATAGTCATTTTTTTGGTCGCAGCCACTGAAGCACAGTTGCCAGAAAAATTATGCCATATAAATGCTGAAAATATAAATTTTTTTGGTTGCAGCCACTGAAGCACAGAGGCCAGAAAAATTATGCCATATAAATGCAGAAAATATGCATTTTTTTGGTCGCAGCCACTGAAGCACAGTTGAAAGAAAAATTATGCCATATAAATGCTGAAAATATAAATTTTTTTGGTTGCAGCCACTGAAGCACAGAGGCTAGAAAAATTATGCCATATAAATGGACAAAATATGCATTTTTTTGGTTGCAGCCACTGAAGCACAGAGGCCAGAAAAATTATGCCATATAAATGCAGAAAATATGCATTTTTTTGGTTGCAGCCACTGAAGCACAGAGGCCAGAAAAATTATGCCATATAAATGCAGAAAATATGCATTTTTTTGGACGCAGCCACTGAAGCACAGTTGCCAGAAAAAATATGCCATATAAATGCTGAAAATAGTAATTTTTCGCCATACGTTGACCTTGTAGACATTGTTTGCCCCGTTTTTTTGGACGCAGCCACTGAAGCACAGAGGCCAGAAAAAATTAAACCAGTAGGGTTTGCACCCTAGTTTGTAACGGTGGCGGAGGGAGGAGGACGCTAAAGGACAGCTGTGTGTGGAGTCATGAGGCTTGAAGAGAAGGACAGCTGCATAGAAGTCAGAACAAGTCTTCCGGCGTGCAGTAACCCTCCAAGATCCACCCCTCATTCATTTTAATAAAGGTCAGGTAATCAACACTTTTGTGACCTAGGCGAGTTCTCTTCTCAGTTACAATCCCTCCTGCTGCACTGAAGGTCCTTTCTGAGAGCACACTTGAGGCTGGGCAAGACAAGAGGTTCATGGCAAATTGTGACAGCTCTGGCCACAGATCAAGCCTGCGCACCCAGTAGTCCAGGGGTTCATCGCTCATCAGAGTGTCGATATCTGCAGTTAATGCCAGGTAGTCCGCTACCTGCCGGTCGAGGCGTTCTTTGAGGGTGGATCCAGAAGGGTTGTGGCGCTGCCTTGGACAGAAAAACATTTGCATGTCTGATGTTACAGACCGGCCAAAGGGCTTTGTCCTTGCAGGTGTGCTCGTGGCAGGATTACTGGCACCTCTGCCCCTGGAATGTTGATGAGTTCCTGAAGTGACATCACCCTTAAAAGCATTGTACAACATGTTTTGCAGGCTGGTTTGTAAATGCCGCATCTTTTCGGACTTGTGGTATGTTGGTAACATTTCTGCCACTTTATGCTTGTACCGAGGGTCTAGTAGCGTTGCGACCCAGTACAGGTCCTTCTCCTTAAGCCTCTTGATACGGGGGTCCTTCAACAGGCATGACAGCATGAAAGACCCCATTCTCACAAGGTTGGATGCAGAGCTATCCATCTCCGCTTCCTCATTATCAAGGACTGCATCATCCACGGTCTCCTCCCCCCAGCCACGTACAAGACCAGGGGTCCCCAAAAGGTCACCACTAGCCCCCTGGGAAGCCTGCTCCTGTTGGTCCTCCTCCTCCTCCTCCACAAAGCCACCTTCCTCCTCTGACTCCACTTCTGGCACCTCTCCCTGCGTTGCAGCAGGTGCCTGGGTTCGTTCTGGTGATTCCGACCATAAATCGTGCGCTTCCAGCTCCTCGTCACGCTGGTCTACAGCCTCATCTGTCACTCGTCGCACGGCACGCTCCAGGAAGAAAGCGAAGGGTATTAGGTCGCTGATGGTGCCTTCGGTGCGACTGACCATATTTGTCACCTCTTCAAAAGGTCGCATGAGCCTGCAGGCATCGCGCATAAGCACCCAGTAACGGGGGAAAAAAATCCCCAGCTCTGCAGATCCAGTCCTACCACCCAGTTCAAAAAGGTACTCGTTGACGGCCCTTTGTTGTTGCAGCAGACGTTCCAACATAAGGAGCGTTGAATTCCAGCGAGTCTGGCTGTCAGAAATCAAACGCCTGACTGGCATGTTGTAGCGCTGCTGAATGTCAGCAAGGCGTGCCATGGCTGTGTAGGAACGTCTGAAATGGGCCGACACCTTTCTGGACTGGGTGAGAACGTCCTGGAATCCTGGGTACTTGGAGACAAAACGTTGGACTATTAAATTTAACACATGTGCCATGCAGGGCACATGTGTTAAATTTCCCAGTCTCAACGCTGCCAACAGATTGCTTCCATTGTCACACACCACTTTTCCGATCTGCAGTTGGTGTGGGGTCAGCCACCGATCGGCCTGTGACTGCAGAGATGACAGGAGTACAGATCCGGTATGGTTTTTGCTTTCCAGGCACGTCATCCCCAAGACAGCGTGACAACGGCGTACCTGGCACGTCGAATAGCCTAGGGGGAGCTGGGGGTGCACAGGTGTGGAGGAGGAGAAGGAGGACCCAGCAGCAGAGTAAGAAGAAGAAGAGGAAGAAGACGAGGTAGAGAGCGATGGAGGAGTAGAGGTGGTGGCAGAACCGCGTGCAATCCGTGGCGGTGACACCAACTCCACTGTTGTTGTTGTTGTTGAGCTACCCATTCCCTGCTTCCCATTCCCAGCCATTACCAAGTTCACCCAGTGGGCAGTGTAGGTGACATACCTGCCCTGACCATGCTTGGAGGACCATGCGTCAGTAGTCATATGGACCTTTGGCCCAACACTAAGTGACAGAGATGCGGTAACTTGGCTCTGCACATGTTGGTACAGGTGTGGTATTCCCTTTTTAGAAAAAAAATTGCGGCTGGGTACCTTCCACTGCGGTGTCCCAATTGCTACAAATTTGCGGAAGGCCTCAGAGTCCACCAGCTGGTATGGTAAAAGCTGGCGGGCTAAGAGTGCAGACAAGCCAGCTGTCAGACGCCGGGCAAGGGGGTGACAGTCAGACATTGGCTTCTTACGCTCAAACATGGCCTTCACAGAAACTTGGCTGGTGGCAGATGACTGGGAATGGGAACAGGTGGTCAAGGTGGAAGGCGGAGTGGAGGGTGGTTCAGATGGGTCAAGGAGAGCAGAGGTAGAGCAGTAAGATGCTGGACCAGAAGGAGTGTGGCTTTTAGTTTGCCTGTTGCCTTTGAGGTGTTGCTCCCAAAGTGCTTTGTGCTTGCCGCTCATGTGCCTTCGCATAGAAGTTGTACCTATGTGGCTGTTGGGCTTACCAAGGCTCAGTTTCTGACTGCACTCATTGCAAATTACAATGCTTTTGTCAGAGGCACACACATTAAAAAAATCCCACACTGCTGACTTTTTGGAAGTGTGCGATCTGGCGGTAACAGTAGAAGTTGGCGGCATTGGCGGCAATGGCGGGTGCGTTGGCTGGCTGAACACAGGTGCCGATACATGTTGTTGCCCTACTGATCCCTGCGGGCTGTCCTCCCTGCTTCTTCTAAGTCTTATTCTCCTACTGCCTCTCTGACTCTCCGTCTCTCCATCTGAACTACCCTCCTCTTGCTCTCTTCTACTAGGCACCCACAAAACATCAATCTCCTCATCATCATTCTCCTCAGATGCATCAATTTCTTCTGACACATCACAGAAGGAAGCAGCAGCGGGGACCTCCTCCTCATCACTCATCATTATGTCCATCTCTGTCGTGTTCTCTGCCAGAATTAAATCTGGTGTAACGTCCTCATCTCCTTCATCTTCTTCTGCCAATAATGGTTGCGCATTACTCAGTTCAAGAAACTCATGGGAAAATAACTCCTCTGACTCCAGTGAAGAAGGGGCACCGGTGGTGGAGGAAGTGTTACGTGGGGTGGCCATAGCAGTGGAGGATGAGGAGGATGTTGTGGTAAAGTTAGAAACGGTAGAGGATGGGGTGTGCTGTGTAAGCCAGTCAACTACCTCTTCAGCATTTTGGGAGTTCAGGGTCATTGGCTTTTTAAAACTGGGCAATTTGCTAGGGCCACAGGATTGCATAGCAGCACGGCCCCTAGCACGGCCTCTGCGTGGCGGCCTGCCTTTGCCTGGCATTATTTTTAAAAAAACAACAACAACAAAAACTCAGTTGGTTTTCCTGGAAACGATAATACACACAGCTAGATGGCGGTTTGAAGAAAACACTGTGCAAATAATGCCTACAAGGTCAACGTATACACAGCGGTGGATACGGATTACGTAAAATATAAGAATGCTGCTTGAAAAAAAGTAACTCAAGTGGTTTTTCTAGAGACGATAATATTATCAATATTTAGACAAAATGTGAACAAGCTCACACAGCTAGATGGCGGTTTGAAGAAAACACTGTGCAAATAATGCCTACAAGGTCAACGTATACACAGCGGTGGATACGGATTACGTAAAATATAAGAATGCTGCTTGAAAAAAAGTAACTCAATGGTTTTTCTAGAGACGATAATATTATCAATATTTAGACAAAATGTGAACAAGCTCACACAGCTAGATGGCGGTTTGAAGAAAACACTGTGCAAATAATGCCTACAAGGTCAATGTATACACAGCGGTGGATACGGATTACGTAAAATATAAGAATGCTGCTTGAAAAAACGTAACTCAAGTGGTTTTTCTAGAGACGATAATATTATCAATATTTAGACAAAATGTGAACAAGCTCACACAGCTAGATGGCGGTTTGAAGAAAACACTGTGCAAATAATGCCTACAAGGTCAACGTATACACAGCGGTGGATACGGATTACGTAAAATATAAGAATGCTGCTTGAAAAAACGTAACTCAAGTGGTTTTTCTAGAGACGATAATATTATCAATATTTAGACAAAATGTGAACAAGCTCACACAGCTAGATGGCGGTTTGAAGAAAACACTGTGCAAATAATGCCTACAAGGTCAACGTATACACAGCGGTGGATACGGATTACGTAAAATATAAGAATGCTGCTTGAAAAAACGTAACTCAAGTGGTTTTTCTAGAGACGATAATATTATCAATATTTAGACAAAATGTGAACAAGCTCACACAGCTAGATGGCGGTTTGAAGAAAACACTGTGCAAATAATGCCCACAAGATCAACGTATACACTACTACAGCGGTGGATACGGATTACGTAAAATATATTATGGCTGCTTGAAAAAAGTCACTCCGGTGTTTTTTCTGGAGACGGTAATATTATGGATATTTAGACAGAATGTGAACAAGGTCACACAGCTAGATGGCTGTTGGTTGAATAACACACTGGGCAAAAAATGCCTACAGGGCAAATAATGCCTAAAAGGTCAACTTATACACTACTACAGCGATGGATACGGATTACGTAAAATTTATTATGGCTGCTTGAAAAAAGTCACTCCGGTGTTTTTTCTGGAGACGGTAATATTATGGATATTTAGACAGAATGTGAACAAGGTCACACAGCTAGATGGCTGTTGGTTGAATAACACACTGGGCAAAAAATGCCTACAGGGCAAATAATGCCTAAAAGGTCAACTTATACACTACTACAGCGATGGATACGGATTACGTAAAATTTATTATGGCTGCTTGAAAAAAGTCACTCCGGTGTTTTTTCTGGAGACGGTAATATTATGGATATTTAGACAGAATGTGAACAAGGTCACACAGCTAGATGGCTGTTGGTTGAATAACACACTGGGCAAAAAATGCCTACAGGGCAAATAATGCCTAAAAGGTCAACTTATACACTACTACAGCGATGGATACGGATTACGTAAAATTTATTATGGCTGCTTGAAAAAAGTCACTCCGGTGTTTTTTCTGGAGACGGTAATATTATGGATATTTAGACAGAATGTGAACAAGGTCACACAGCTAGATGGCTGTTGGTTGAATAACACACTGGGCAAAAAATGCCTACAGGGCAAATAATGCCTAAAAGGTCAACTTATACACTACTACAGCGATAGTAAAATAAAAAAAAGTAAAATAAAAAAAAAATGAATATTAAAAAAAAAAAATTACAGTTGGTGCTGCTGAACTACTAGGAGCAGCAGATTAGCACACCAGTCCCACTCCCCAACACTGCTAGACTAATAGCACTGGGCTCTTATAGTAGTAGTAGTAGTAGTAGTAGTAGTAGTAGTAGTAAAACAACAAAAAAATAAATAAAAGCAGTCCTTACAAGGACTACTGTTATTGCAGCAGTCAGCAGATGAGATCAGAAGCAGGACAGCTGCCCACTGCAGCTACATACAGAGCACTGCAGTAGAAGGTAGATTACTAGCCAGCAAAGCTACCTAAGCTTAAATGTCCCTCAAACCCCTGCAGACTTCTGTCCCTCCAATAACAGAGCAGTATCAACACGATTACTAGCCAGCAAACTTTCAACTGTCCCTGAAATCACTAACAGGCAGCAGCTCTCTCCCTACACTATCTCTTCAGCACACACAGGCAGAGTGAAAAAAACGCTGCAGGGCTTCGGTTTTTATAGGGAAGGGGAGTGGTCCAGGGGAGAGCTTCCTGATTGGCTGCCATGTACCTGCTGGTCTGGGGTGAGAGGGCAAAAAAAAGCGCCAACAATGGCGAACCCAAAATGGCGAACGTCGCGCGACGTTCGCGAACTTCCGGCGAGCGCGAACACCCGATGTTCGCGCGAACAAGTTCGCCGGCGAACAGTTCGCGCCATCTCTAACTATCTCTTCCAAGCACACACAGGCAGATTTTTCAGATACATTTTTCCCCCTCTGGCATGCCACTGTCCAGGTCGTTGCACCCTTTAAACAACTTTAAAATCATTTTTCTGGCCAGAAATGTCTTTTTTAGATGTTAAAGTTCGCCTTCCCATTGAAGTCTATGGGGTTCGCGAACCGTTCGCGAACCGCTCGCATTTTTGCGCAAGTTCGCGAATATGTTCGCGAACTTTTTTTCCGACGTTCGCTACATCCCTAGTCAAGCCCTCCTCCCTATGAATGGCACAATCACCCCCCCCCCCGCACCCTTGGTAATTACTCCACTGAGAGGGGATAGGCAGAACTGAACTTAAAGCTCAACAGGTTTTCAGAATCAACCAGATGGCTGAAATTGCAAATTGGAGAGTTGCTGAAAAAAAAAGCTAAATAACTCAATAACCACAAATTACAAAAAATAAAAAACAATTGCAAATTGTCTCAGAATATTACTCTGTACATCATAGTAAAAGTTAACTGAAAAGGTGAACAACCCCTTTAAGGCATCTATACACTATCCCACAGGCCATACAGTTGTATTGGCCCAAGAGCCATACACACAGATAGCATATAATGGACAGGCAGAGCTGATGTGGCTCCTCTTTACTATCACATCTGCTTTTGCACCATATATATGTGTTATGGGGTGAGGAACAAAACAGATTTCTGGGCATCCTTCAAATACTTTGGTGCAGCTGTTCAGTTTTACTAGGGATAAAGAACGCCAGGGATGCCGTAAAAACAAGCAAGTCTGACTGACCATTGTATCTGCCAGTGTGACTGTAAGATTTGTATTGCGGAAGTTATATTTTGATTTTCCACGTGAACATGTATTATAATACAGGTATGGGATCCGTTATCCAGAAACTCATTATCCAGAAAGCAATGAATTATGGAATGTCTTTTCTTCCATAGACTCCATTTTATCCAAATAATCCAAATTTTTAAAAATTATTTCCTTTTTCTGTGTAATAATAAAACAGTACCTTATACTTGATCCCAACTAAAATTTAATTAATCCTTATTGGATGCAAAACCAGCCTGTTGGTTTTATTTAATGTTTATATGATTTTCTAGTAGACATAAGGTATCCAGAAAACTCCAGGTCCTGAGCATTCTGGATAACAGGTCCCATACCTGTATTGGGTGCGGTAGGTGCAATAGGAATAATGTAGATATAGTTAGATACAATGTTTGTTTAAATGTTAATAAGCATAGATAGGATATGTGGTTAAATGTACCATTTGTAATTTGTACCATGAGACTCACGGTTTAAATAATTAATGAACCATTGTTCATGGTTCACCTTTATTTAAATTGATGTTTTATTCAAATGGAAAGTATTCATTTATCACAACTGATCTCAGCGGGGTAACAGACATACTCATAAATGTAGTAACATGAGTCTCAGGGGCACATTTACTTAGGGTCGAATATCGAGGGTTAATTAACCCTCGATATTTGACTGTCAAAGTTAAATCCTTCGACTTCGCTCGACCGAACGATCGAAGGCAAAATCATTTGATTGGAAGATTAAATCCTTTTGAATCAAACGTTTCGAAGGATTTGAATCCATAGATCGAGCGATTTTCCTTCGATCCCAAATTGGCTAGAAAGCCTATGGGGACCTTCCCCATAGGCTAACATTGAGGTTCAGTAGGTTTTACTTGGTGAAGTAGGTGGTTGAAGTTTTTTTAAAGAGACAGTACTTCGACTATCGAATGGTCGAATAGTCGAACGATTTTTAATTCAAAACGTTCGATTCGAAGTCGTAGTCAATTTGATGGACGAAGTAGCCAAAAAAATCATTCGAAATTCGAAGTTTTTTTTATTCTATTCCTTCACTCGAACTAAGTAAATGTGCCCCTTACTGTCTAGTAACCCATATCAACCAGTCTACAATTAGCTTTTACAGGTCTCTTGTGGTTAAAAAAAAATAACTAATTGGTCAATATGGTTTCCCGGAACATGATAAACCATGCCCAAGTTACTGCATACCCCTTATAATGACTGTAACGGTACAGGCAGACTTACCAATGACAGAACCGAGGGAACAAAATAATAAAGTAATTATAATTGTTCTGAGGGTAACAATTAAAGTAAGTGCACTTATAGAGAATAAATAAACAGACAGCAAAATAAAGATATAAAAACAATTGTAAAGATATTAGGCACAAATGAGCTGCGATGATGAATCAATTGAAATGAAAATGCATGTGGTACACATTGTACAATTCAATAATGTAATTGCATTTTCCTTACTTTATTGCTTTTGCATGCCGGGCAAGTTTAGAAAAAGCCGAGTGCATTTTGATGAAATACACTTTATAATCCTAACATTTTACAATGATTCAAATATGGCATTTTATTAAATTCCAGCTTTGTATCTAACATGTTTGCCTTTGTAATTAAAAAGTGATTGATAATAAATGCTACGTCTCCGTTTACAAACGTCCCTGTAATTATTGTATGTTTATCAGAACAGATTTTTGAGTTTTTTGAAATATAATGTTTATGCTATTTAGTTTTTTTAAGATGTAGATTTGTGTCCTGTAGTTTATGCTACATAAAAGTTAATTACTCAGGATCTCATTTCCATATGTCCATATGTTACTGTATATTGGACTCTTGTTTGATTAAAGGATATAAAAGGGAAAAAATCTCCGACTCCTGTGTATTTATTCTGTTTGGGTGTAAATAATCTGAGCTAGATTCTGAAGGAAAAAAATCAGATCATTAAAAGGTAGGTAGAAGCCAACAGTACTCAGCAAGGTTAGCCCGGGGTGTTCTATTACTGTACAGATGGTGCCAAGCTATTAACCTTCAGATAAGGTCACAGCCATTTCCATAGGACAATAGTAGTAATGATTAAGAGCTATCAAGGTCCTCAAGGAGATCCAGAAATTGATTTTCTACCTATTTTTAGAGATGTTATTCAAAGGAAACACAGCATTTTTGGACAGTCAATGAACATTCATCATGGACAGGTACCAGCTTGAACTTAGAGCTTAAAATAATAGTAAGGATTTGATTATGCCATTATGTGGAGCCTGCTATAAAAACATTTATATAAAGTTTAATTGTGTTTTATTGATTTGAATTGACGCAGCTTGTAAATAGTATTTTAAATTATTAAAGAGAAACTAAGGTTTTAGTATGAGGCTCTTTTTCATGTGTACAATAAAAGTGCTTCTATAATCCCACTGTAACATGGGACAATTATACATGTATCATGCATTGTTATTAACAGTCCTGAGATCAATGTATATATGCACATTTTCAACCTAGGTGCCCAATGGGATTAGTGGTCCATATAGCTATTTCAATTAAAAAAAAAAAGATTCTATTAAAAAATGTATTTTTAGCTGCACTGCTGGGCCTGTGTCTGGTCAGGACAGGTGCTCTGTACACCAGTGACATCACTAGCACTCATTGAACCCCGACACGTCTTAGAGAGCTCAGGTGCATGCCATGCATATACGTGTCCTTCCTTACTCTGGATGCCTAATCTTCTCCCAGCAGGTACCATGCACATGTCCTGACCAGAACCAGAACCAGGACCAACAGAGCAGGTATAACACAAATATAAAAGAAAACACAAATAGTAATTGAAAAAGCTAGATCATAGGCCACATGTGTCTCTTGTGCACCCATTCCCTGATTAATTGTTATATATTTGGCTAGGGGCCTTTAATAAGCCACTGGGTAGCAGTGAAGATTGAGACCACAGCTAGGGTCAGCAACAGGCAAAGGAATCAATAGCAGTGTATTAGGAGTGGAGTGTGTAGGAGAACTGGAATCTTTTAAAAGCAAGTGCAGATGCATCATAGCATATGCATAAATGGATGTGCACCTAGACATGCAACCACCACCCACTGGTGACACTGAGAAGCACTGGACAGAGCATGTCTAACACTGTCCTGGTTTTCCTTTTATCCTTCAAATAACTGTCAGTGTTTCCTACAAAGATGTTTTATCTTCTCTCTTACCTCTTTCTGTTGGGGTTGCTCAAGGCTCTGCCCTCTGCCCCAAAACCCTTCTTTGGCAAACAAATTAATTCAGATAGTTACCAATATTACCTCTACAATGACAATTCATAATGTTTTTATTATAGTAAGCTGGATGAGTTTACAATAACAGTGGGAGATGATAATATACTGTAGACTATTCAAGCAGACTCTGGGACTCCTGGTGCCAAACACCTTGGGTGCAGGTACAACCGTGGTTGTCACTTTTAGACAATAAAGGGTATATTTTATTTATCAATGGTAAAGAAAAAACATTTTCATACTCCCAAGACATCAGTAATATTGTTTTGGAGAAATGTGGTGTACTTGGTAAAAAAGTTTTTTTCTCATTCTTTAGATAAATATGTCTGGAAAAGATGACCAGCAGATAAACTAATGGCATCCCATTACAAGATGATTTTCAAATGAAAGGTTAGAAAGGTTAAAGAGATGTGTTTTAATCAGTTATATCTTATCTAATTTGTTTTCACTGTTTCTTGTTCATCTTCCCTAATTCGTTATTTTTCCATGAAATTACATGTACAGTTCTATGTCTAAGATGCTAAATTAGAAAATCCATTAATCTCATTTAATGCTCCAGCCATTGATGGGTGTACAGTGAACACACAGCACAAGTGATAATGCGCCTGCAAAGAGTCCAGATGGCCCTGTGATCTAGATTATGAACTGAACTACAGTCTGTTTTTTTATAATTAACTGTGACTAAAAACATGCAGCTAGAATTAAAAAAGAAAGATGCTAGGAATAAAGAGGTGGCGAGTAATTATTGGCATGAACCTAACAAGTGTCAACGGGAACCATACTGCATAATAAGAATGATCTGTGAGATCTAAAAGCAAGCAAGTTTAATAATAAAAGTATGAAGAGGTCATGGGTTATGGAAGCAGCTTCTGTAGTTAAAATACAAGTAGAGTATTTGAAGGATTTAGTAATAAGACTGCTGCCCCTTGTAAAGATTGGTAACCTCATCCTGCCATAGGTGTCAGGATCTACCAACAGTGTGTGGTTGGCAGGTAGGAGCCGAAATGCATGGTAACATGGCGACACCATGTTTGGTGTTAGAATAACCAGGAAATGGAAGTGTGCTCAGAATGAAGTTTAATGGTAAACTATAAACAATTGGTGCTGGTGAAACGGAAGACAAATAAGAAGTAAAATGAGAACTATAACAAACCAAAGGTTGGGGCAGGCTGATGCAAGTCCGTGTACACAGGCAAGAGTTCATAGGCGGGCGGCAGGCGATACAAGTCCTAGGAACAGGCAAGAGATCAGTGGCAGGCGGCAAACAATGCAAGTCCGTGAAACAGGCGAAAGGTCAAACCAGGAGATCAGATCAAGGATGAAGCAGGTACAAGGAATAAACAGGTCAGAGGAACAAGCAGGACAAGTCAGGAATCAGGGACTGGGTAATTTCAGGAACACTGGCACAAGGGGACTAGAACACAGAAATAAATCAATGATCCAGCAATAGCTGGCAGAAGGGTAATGGCTTATATAGAGCCTTGATGATAAGATCACCGACACCTGGCTTCAATGAGATTAGGGGTGGAGACATGGAATAGCAGTAATTTACACTGACAGTTCGAGGTGTGAGCTCCAACTGCCTCCAGTGGCTCAGCATGAGAATGCACTGTCCAGTCAACTTGCAGACCAGGGATTCAATCCCCAATAGTCCTGACAATAGGTCTGGCAAATATTAATAGGTAAATGGAAGTATTCACTTTCACTCTTATCTTGTGACTTGTGGGTTGTAGATGCTTCCTATGTAGAATAAAACCGTATAAAAGAAAATACTGTCATATTTTTGTGTCTGTGCTAGGTAAGTAACTAACAACAAAACTGAAGTTGGGAAAAAGGCAGGCCATGATTAAGTATCTTGCAGGTACAAAACATACATTTATAATTTAAATTATGATTAATAAAGACTTAGTTTTTAACTCATATTTTTGGCCCTGTGGATTCCTCTAAGTGCCGGGTAGCCCTGTCTTTTTTCTGTGTATATCAGTTTTCCGCTCCCTGAAGCTGGGGGTCTGGGGCTGGTGCACCTGGGCTACAGGATCAACTTGGTAAGCTATTTACTTTTTCATTCTGGAGCTCCATTCAATCTTTTTTGTTGCAAAAAGGCAGAGACACATTGAATGTATTTTCCAGTATAAATTGGGAATGGCAGTAGTGTAACTACAAGGGGTGCACAACTACACCAAGGACTGCACCCCCTCTAGGCCTGTTGGAGAAGCAGCTGGTAAGTTCAAGGCTACTTGCAATAGTGTGAGCAATTTCCTGCCAAATCACCGAGCTGTACCATATTTAGCACAGTTTTTGTTAAATTGCTTAAAGATGCTTTGCTAACTGCACCTCTTACGATAACTTAGCTTTAGGCTGTTTTCTAATGCAAAACTGTAAAATTCTGATAACTGTTGTTAAAATGCATAAACAAAAGTCAAAATAAAACCCTGCTGTCCTCCTTTACTAATGGAATAGGTGTAATTGCTCGGCCATGCTCCTGACATATAAAAACTGGCACAACTTTTTGAACTCAATGTTGCAAGCACAAAAAGCTGCATCTTTACAGCCACATGCAAATTGTAACTGGGCAGGGTGCAAACATCACACTCTTCTTTGTACTTCGCACCTTGAAGTGCCATTTTAAAGCAGCCCTTAGAGGTCTGTAGTATGGAGCCAAAAACCTGGACACAAATGAAGCTAGCACACAGTGCACTTAAAGGCCCTTAGAGGGTTATTTATGGTAATGAAAATTATATATCTGACTTCAAACCACATGTGACTGCAAGAAGAACAGAACAAAGACAATAAATAGAAATTGTAATGTATCAGTGGACATAAGCATTGTGCTCCACTTAAACGATTGTTCTGTATTTCTTTAACCCCCATTTCAAATGCAAACACAAACTAAATTGGAATGAAATGAATTCTCACTACTGGTTTAATCTCGCCATGCAGGGAACAGAAAGGGATCCTGGATCATAGGGGAGTATCGCCTAGGGAGTACTAACCCTAGTATTTCTCCTGGATGAGGCTTTAAATTGCCCTTACTAACTGACCCTGATCTGCCTTTCTCCCTGGTGTGCTCTGAGATCTTATTTACAATGTAGTACTCGTGTCAAAATTGGTTGGTATGGAAGAAAGAACTTTTTCAGTCCCTGGACCTCAGCAATCCCACCTGCTTCCCAGATGGAGCTCCAGAAGACAGAAGTACATGGGAATGCCTCTCCTTTTATCAACATGGGAAAAGAACATCCAATTATATTCTTTAACCAATGGGGGAATTCCTCCTTCCACAGGGTACAGGTTATCCTATGTAACTTCCGGTCACAGGGGAAACATATTTACTATTTCACATCCCTACACATAAATCATTATTGATTTTAAGAAATATTGATTTTAATATCAGTTCACTTGTATTAATACTGTATATTTAATATCATTAAAGATGTATTATGTCATATTATGAAGGTGTCTAGAATTATTCTATTTTATTAATAAATAATAGTTCTACTCCAGCACAATTTGGCATTGAAATTTGTTTTTCAAAAGAGCAAACAGATTTTTTTATATTTCATTTTGAAATCTGACATGGAGCTAGACATATTGACAGTTGTTTCCCAGGTGCCCCCCCAGTCATGTGACATGTGCTCTGATAAACTTTAGTCACTCTTTACTGCTGTACTGCAAGTTGGAGTAATATTAATATATGTAAGAAGATAACAGCTCCCTGACACAAGATAACAGCTCCCAGGTAGATACGAGAACAGCACTCAATAATAAAAATTCAAGTCCCAATGTGACGCTTTCAGTTACATTGAGTAGGAGAAACAATAGCACATCTGAAAGCAGTTCCATCATAAAGCGCTGGCTCTTTCTGAAAGCACAATATCAGGCAAAATGATCTAAACTGGCTGCCCACACACCAATATTACAACTAAAAAAAATACACTTGTTGGTTCAGGAATTTTATATGGTAGAGTGAATTATTTGCAGTGTAAACAGTGTAATCTAGAAATAAAAACTATGCAGAATCCCTTTAAGCAAAATTGGATGTTTCAGCTTCCAACCCCTTATACTAATAAAGCTGCAATTAAAAGTTAGATATTATAGCTAAACATTTACTTGAATTTTCATTTGAATTTAATCTGTGAATACTGAGGTACTGAAACTTATCTTTCTTTTAATGGGCTAAAACATTATTAAGAACTATTGCAAACGAAGTGCCATACCGATTTCTAGCAATACACTGGTACAGTAATTGTGCAGCAGCCACTTAGTGAAAGGATTGAGTAAGTAATAAAGTCATAGCTGGCCTAAATCCCTTTCTCCTTGGGGAATAAAACTGCAAATAAAGTTTTCTCCAGAGAGAACTGTGTGGCCAATTAATAATTTTACATGTAGATGTCACAAAACATGGCTGGATTCATTTCTTAAGGTTGCTAAGTGAAACTGAAAATAGAGGTAAATGAGAGTATAAAGCAGAGAATGGAAAGGCTGCGACTATATTTAGAGATATGGATTTACCTAACAAAGTCACTGTAGGAAGATTACACCCCCAGCTTTATCCCTTTTCTCTTTGTATATGTCTCATAGTAACATTATAAGCCCCGAATATATAATTATTTCCCTTTGCTCTTGATTCCCAGTTTGTATGATGGTGTTACTAACGCACTTTAAACAAGTTGTCCGGTCACTTGCTTTCATATCATCTCTAAAAGCCCATTTATAATATTATAATTATAAAGACAAGAGAGTTTATATAATGCCCTACACATGAGCCCAGTGTAAAATTCATGTTCCATATGTTAGGAAATGTCTCGAAAAAAATGGTTCCCCAAAAAAAGTTTGTTAGGACTTTTGCAGGCAATCACGCTTTGATGCCTTTTTGGGTCAAAGGGTATAATGTAAGTGTCAGAAGATCTAGCTGCTTTATAGCAGTTGCCTGGTCTGAGGTGCTCGAAGGCAACTCTGGCGAAAGAGGTAACGTTCAATAAAATCCACATTTTAGTGAATTTGCATAGTAGCGTCCATTCGCCAAAGTGAAAAGCTGCCTGGCGATAGAGTGCGAATGACCACTAGCAAAGCTCCTGTTCGCTAGTGAATTGCAGCCTGCGCCTGTTAGTAAATTGGCGATGTCCCTGTGGGCGCCTACGCTGCCGAACTGTCGTTAGGGTTAGCCACTTCACATCTTAGTAAATCTGCCCCAAAGACAAGATGAAGTGCGCAAAATGGCAACTGGGAGCTCCACTTCTCTGCATTTAAGGATGAGAATTTTTAAAGGGTTTTTGTTTACACTAAAGCACATTGTGGGAAGGGAGAGGGGAAGGGGCAAAGGCAATGCGTGGAAGCTTAGGGGCTTATATGGTAGGGGGGTTGGGTCAACATTCAGTACAGCCAATTCTAAGCGACTTTTCAATTGGCATTCACTGTGTATTTTTTATAGTCTTTTTACTATTTGCCTTATTCTTTTGACCCTTTGCAGCTTTTGAAATGGGGGTCATTGAACCCATCTAAAAAAACAAATGCTCTGTAAAACTACACATGTATTGTTATGGCTACTTTTTAATACTCATCTTTCCAGTCTATGTCATACTAAAAAGTAACTCAAACGTGAACAACCCCTTTAAAACATACCAAGATAACCAAACTCTTTCATTCTGGTGAATTGTCGCTAGCAGACTTTGATAAATATTCCCAGTGGTAAGAGTGTTACCTTTCTGGGAACCCTCAGATATTTGTTAAAATAATCATTAAAAAACAATAGCTTCAAAGCTTCCTCACAAACCTTTATGTGCAAAAAAAACCCTTTTTTGTCATAATAAATAAATGAATATACAAATAAATCAAAACAAGCAGAGGAGACCATTTTCAGTGATTAATGAAACCGTGACAGAATATCCAGGGGCCCTGTTGTTGTTTTTAAAGTAATAAAGGCTTTCATTGATCTTATTTTTAGGTCACCACCTGTTCTGAAAACTGATGAGATGACTTTATGTAGTCGTTTTTGTTGCTGAAACAGTTTGGAAACCCCCTTCTGGAGTAAACTTGGGAAACAGTACAAGTTTATTAGAACTTATAGCTTATTGCAGGGACAAAATCCATGCCTAAAAATATTATAGATCTAGAACTATGAACTTTTTCTTTTGTTATTCTGTATATAGTTATACCTATCCAGTTTCGGGTCAACTTTGAATGTTCCAATTTTTACCACCAGAAACCTGGACAAAAATCCTCCAGTCTTAGCCCTCACGCCTTACATCAACATCACGCCCCTTGTCTGATGTGTAAGGCCACCAGAGATGCAACGGCAAATATTCTCACGAGTGCCTATTTATCAACACTCAATTTTTGTCATTTTAGTGTTTTTTTTAAAGCACAACTAAACTAGCAAACTCTAAAACGACGAATGTCATGAGATTAATTATAAAATCTGAATTAAATAAGTACGAACGGAAATTTACGCTGAACGCTGCACTAAAAAATCTGAATGCCTTGAAAACCTCTACAAATTCAAACTATTCAGACAATTCCTAGCAAAAGAAAAATACAAAAACCTCTAAGTCCAAATTGATTTAGAACGACCCAAAAGGATCAGCACAGATCCCATTGACTTCTATAGGACCTCAACAACTTTTACCTGGTGAAGTTTTGTATTAGTGGGTTTTCATGGTTTTTACACTTCATAAGTTTGTTTTAAAGATAACGAGAAAACCGCACATTTTTAGAGATTAATGGAAAGAAATCTAAATACGATTGTTAGTAAATGACCCCATAGTCTATGAGACTAGAGGGTTTTTTTCACCTTTCAGTTTACTTTTAGTATGATTTAGAGAGTGATATTGCAAGAACATTTCTGTTTGGTTTTCACTTTTTACTTTTTATTTGTGGTTTTTGAGTTGTTATTTATTCAGCAGTGTGCAATTTCAGCAATCTGGTTGCTACGGTCCAAATTACCCTAGCAACCATGCATTTATTTGATTTAATAAGAACATAAATACGAGAGGACCTGAATAGAAAGTAGCAATAATAATACATTTGTAGCATAACAGAGCAATTGTTTTTTAGATGGGGTTCAATGACCCCCATTTGAAAGCTGGAAAGAGTCAGAAGAAGAAGGCGTATATTTATAAAACTATAAAAAATATATTGAACAATTGAAAAGTTACTTAGAATTGTCCATTATATAACATACTGAAAGTTAACTTTAAGGTGAATTACCCCTGTAATTTCCTCCATCCTAAACCAATTCAAAGTTTATCTAATAGGTACACAAGGGGGCAGATTTATCAAGGGTCGAATTTTGAAGCAATGGGAGTTTTTCTGAACTCCCATAACTTCGAAATTCTAATAAAAAAAGACCAACTGAAATTTAATAAAAGAATCTAAGTTTTTTTTTTTGCGGGTGAATGAGACTGTATTTGATTGTTTGAACTGAAGTAAGATCTTATTCAATTGAATTCAATTAGAAGTATTTTAGATAAAAAACTTTGATTTTTCAGAGTCCACTAATTGACCCTTATGGGCCCATTCTCTAAGCTCGAGTGAAGGAATAGAGGAAAATAGAGGAAAAAAAATTCTATTTTCGAATGGTTTTTTTGGCTACTTTGACCATCGAATTGGCTAGTTCGACTTCGAATCGAACGATTCAAACTAAAAATCGTTTGAATATTCGACCATTCGATAATCGAAGTAATGTCTCTTTAAAAATTTCTTCGACCCCCTAGTTCGCCACCTAAAACCTACCGAGGCCAATGTTAGCCTATGGGGAAGGTCCCCATAGGCTTGCTAACAATTTTCTGATCGAAGGATAATTCTTCGATCGATGGATTAAAATCCTTCGAATCAAACGATTATTCCTTCGATCGTTCGATCGAACGAATTGAGCAAAATCATTCGACCTCGATATTCGAAGTCGAAGGATTTTAATTCGGCAGTCGAATATCGAGGGTTAATTAACGCTCGATATTCGACCCTTGATACATCTGCCCCTTAGTAGGTTCTAGGTTAAAAACAGAAATTCGGCAGGTTTTAGATGGTAGAAAGTTGAATTTTTACATTTTTCAAATTCTAATTGAATTTAGACTATTCCCCAGTACACAAAATTGTATGTTATTTAGAACACATCAGGCTTTTAGCAATTAATAGAAAAAGAGTACACATGTTATTCTTTGCATGTGCCAGATGCACGCTGCGACAACGTCCGACATTCTTTTTACTTACTTTAGATTTGGCACACCCGACTTGACACCTGCACTTCCTCACGTTGCAACAGAAGGTATAGGATGTCATAACGCCTGTGTAGTTCTATCCTAAGAATCCGTAATGCAACACGTTATCCCACATCAAGCTGTAGCAAGTCATAGAATAGGGAACTTCTGAAGCTGAGTGGGAGCCAAGAAGAAATGGTATGGAATACAGTGCAATCTCCTATAATTACTTTTCTATTCCAATACATATCTTAACAGTGCATTCAGATACATGTTGTATACACATTTTTCTGTTTTATTTACGTACCTCACACATAACTTCACCCTATATCTGTGGGCATTCAGAAAAATAATTCACATAATGAGACTGACAGTGATTTCATAGATCATTTTCTTTACTTCTATAATTGCAATTTATCCAAACTAGGTCGACCTTAATCTAATGTTAACCTAATCTAATGCAGTTAAGGTAAATAATTCTTATCATCATTATATATAGTCCTAATCCAATCATTCCTATCTTTAAAGCCTTACCTGTTAACAAAGATTTCCTGTAGCCACCATTGAATCTGTGGCCACTAAAATACATCATTTAAAACTTAGATGTAAACCAAAATCCCTCAAGTCCAAGCCAACACTTACAAATGCAATATAAGAAAACAGTGGTATGCTCTACGATTACAGAATGGCTCCTTTGAAAAGACAGAACTATGATTTATTTCATTGTGACTCTGAGTCTCTTCAGCAGCAGAGGGATTAAAACACCTGACAAAAGACAAAATGGAACTCCGGAGTAGAATAAGACAATATTCATGTAGGGCCACCATATGTTTTTATTGCAGATATCTCCCCTGTCTGAAGGGAATTTCCTTTTTTTTCTCCAATCACAGCTTTCCTACAAACGGCTGTTCTCATCAATAAAATATTTGGTTTGCTAGCTGTGGCAAGCAGAGAGAAGATAAAAACAGGTGCAGCTGGATAATATTTCTTTATAATTACTCCTCATAAAAAAGACAAGAGCACTCGGAAATTAATTATTCGGTGTGACAAAAAAGAGCAGGAGTTCTGGAAGTACTAATTCTAACTTTACAAATTAATGGTGGTAGTTTTATTATAATGTATAATGCCAAAAGCAATTGGTATCTACTTATATAAAGTGGCTGTTTTGTGTCTTTTCCATACACTTAAGCTTAGCACAAAAAAGTATTTCAGAATTACTGATTTTTTTTTTAATTTGGAGCAAATTAGCAAATGGCAAAATATATTTTCAGCTTCAGAACGGTGTAAATTAATTTGTCAGGCTTTTAGTAGACTAATTATTAAGTGTTTTTTTTTTTTTTAAACCTTAGCATCACCTTGTTTTAATGCTTCAAGTTACAAAGCAATATATTTACTGAATAGCTATATTTGTGCCAAATGTGAATTGTTTTTCCATATTGTTATAAAAGGGGTGAATAAGATATTGGGCAGTGCACACATTTTGGGTCCTTCAGACCATCTAAATAGATATAATGGTAAATGTGCAATGAACAAAAATATAGGGTTCAATGCCAAGCCAGGGGGATGAAAGTGCAAGAGTGTACCCCCTTCATGCTCATTTAGCAGAATATGAGCCCCACTGAGTTGTCATGGGGCACCAGATTTAAAATCCTATGTGCCACCAACCATCCATAGGTCTCTGCACTCCTCCTTACAGTGGTCTCCCATTATTATGCAGCATTTTTTATACTAGAAGAGCAGCTGCTGATGCTCTTTATTGATCACTTCCCAGTGTGAAGCTCCCTTGGTGCCAAGGCACCTGTCAATTGACTCAAATATTTGAATTCTGCAGACAAGCTGTTAAAAACATTTTGCTTAATTTATCTAATTGCTTGGTTTGGACCCTTGACTTTCTTCTAGAATTGACTGTTAGCTGACTGCCCTGACCTTTGCCTGATCTGGAATAGGTATTTGCCTGACCCTCTGGTTGTTACCTGAAACGTTTAACGTTGTGCCCTGACTCTTGATTTAGGTATTTCCCTGCAGTTCTGCAGTTTTGAATTCCTTGTGTCCTAAGAAGTGGGGTTGGATCTCTGTAGCTGCTGCTGCAAAAACCCAAGGCAAGAGGGTGTTGGTGTTCCTGCAAGGGTCTCCATCATTGCCACAGGAGTCAAACAGACAGCCTATTATACTATGACTATGCCTTAGTAGTGTCTTACAAGGAAACAGAAAGAATAGGTCTTTGCAAGAAACTGATTATTATCTTTGTTTTCTCTGGAACTATAGGATAGTGTTGTGCTTTCATAAGTCTATGACCTTTTAATGAGCTAAGAGGGAGACCATCCAGATATTTGACAGAAAAAGAGGGTCCGACCGGAACCCAAAAAGTCTAAAGACTTCTGGTCTAAGGTTTAGAAAGTACAAGTTGGTGAAATTGCTCTTGACAAAATAGTGGTTTAGCATGGTAAAAAGGCTTTGGTTTATAGGATAATAAAAGGCTGACCCAAATATAGACTGGTACATCAATCTGAATTGACACAATTGCTGATCTCTCTCTGTATCACTTCACACTTTAATAATTCAAGATAAGATGGCTAAGTGCCAAGGGGGTCATTTTAGATGGAGGCATGAAACAAATTTCAGTTGTTCTGCACAAGTTTTAATGCAGACATTAGCTACAAAGAAGACTCATTGGCAAAGCATTTCCTCTTGTAACAGTACATATTTTATTTTGACTATGGGCATGTTAAGCTTATACTGTATCTTATAGAGAAAACAACATACACTAATTAAAACACAACTGTTTCTAAAAGATAAAAAAATGCACAACACTTCTTAAACATATCTATAACTGCTTATATGTGTATTCCATGAAAATACATTTTTTGAGGATGGAAAAGGGGAAATTATCTTGTTGCTAGGCTTTTGCCAAGTTCCATATTTGGTTCAAAGCCAGATAAAGAAGCTAATGATTAACTAACTGGAAATTGGAAAATATACAAAATATATAATTCTGCTCTTTAAAAATGTTCAGCTATGTGCATTTAAGAGCACTTAACAAATGAAAATGTAAAGCCATTAGGAACTCTTTCCAAGTAAATGGACATCATATTGACCTTTTGGGCCCTGTAATTTTATGTACTTTATTGGAGATATATATTACAGGGAGAAGATTATCCCCTAAACTTGTCCGAAAAACTACTTATAGAAGCATATTTGAGTAAATTCATTTCAAAACAGATAGAGATTTTTCCAACATCTCTGCTCTTTTTTGCACCTGTGCGATTATTTCAAGTTAACATACAAATGACCCTAAAGGTTCTTCTTGGTGTCCATTTATGTGGTTACATCATGTAAGATTGTACAAACAAATATGCTGCACTAACATTTAGCAGTGAGAGAATTAGAAAGGTTGTTTTGTATATTCCCAACATGTTTCAGTGGCGTCCCAACTTTCTCAAGGGTGAATAAAGGAAACTTGTGGAAATGGTAAATTTCATAATACACATATGGGATCTGTTATTCACAAAAAAACTATTTATCCAGAAAGTTCTGAATTACAGAAAGGCCGCCTCCCAAATGATTTCCTCTTTTCTATAATAATAAAACAGTATCTTGTACTTGAAACCAGACTATTGGGTTTATTTAATGTTTACATTATTTTCTAGTAGACCTAAGGTATGAAGATCCAAATTATGGAAAGATCCACTATCCAGGAACCCTTAGTCATGAGCATTCTTGATAAAAGGTTCCATACTTGCAGAACCAATAGATTGTAAGTTAGATCACACTTACACTTTCTGCCCACATTTATGGTTGGGTGCACGTCTTGTAGCCTGTTTACAAGGGCCACTTCTAGTAGACAGCACTCCCGTTTTAATAAAGCTTTTAGGACAGCAGCATAATGCAACATTTCGAGCAGTACTCCACTCTTGTCAAGCATAAAATACCACCTGACCTTAAATACCATGAGGCACAGTGCCCCCTGGTGTCATCACACATTTTTACAAGGTACGTGGAAATAACATACACAAGTGTCCAGTTATTGTTGCAGAAGTATAATTTTGTGTCCAAATGCCATCCTGTAATACTCAACATTGAGGGGCCCATTTACTTAGCTCGAGTGAAGGAATAGAATAAAAAAACGTTGAATTTCGAAAGATTTTTTGGCTACTTCGACCATCGAATTGGCTACTTCAACCTTCAACTACGACTTCGACTTTGAATCGAACGATTCAAACTAAAAATCGTTCGACTATTCGACCATTTGATAGTCAAAGTACTGTCTCTTTAAAAAAAACTTCGAACCCCCTACTTTGCCACCTAAAACCTACCGAAATGGTCCCCATAGGCTTTCTAATGTTTTTTAGGTTGAAGAAAAATCGTTCAATCAATGGATTAAAATCGATTCGAAGGATTTAATCACTCGATCGAACTTTTTTTGTTCGATCAAAATATTTGCGGTAAATCCTTTGACTTCGATATTCCAAGTCAAAGGATTTACACTCGGCAGTCGAATATCGAGGGTTAATTAACCCTCGATATTCGACCCCTATGTAAATCTGCCCATAACTGTATCCATATAACATCAAAAAGGACAACTCATCTGAAATGTGTCTGATACAAGGTGTAATCAGATCCTGAAAAAGGAATACAAAATGTCCATGTAACAACCTATAAAAAATAAAATCAACTTACAATTATAAATTATTTTACAACAAATGGATTCAAATCATAGTCATGGTTTAGACCATACGGGGCCAAAATACCCAACCTCCTTATCCACTACGCCTCTCTAAGCAGTAACTCATTGTCACGGTCTCCCCCACGTCTCTTTCTTGGAACTGTATCTAGGATTTGAAAGCGTAGTTGACTTATAGTGTGACCACTCTCATTGAAGTGTTTAGCTACTGGATGATTTAATCTATTTCTAATCGCTGATTTGTGTTCAGTAAGCCTATCTCGCACACATGAAATCGTTTTACCCACATAAATTTTCTCACAGGGGCATTTAATACTATACACCACATAAGTGGATGCACACGTAAAAAAAGGATGATATATCCGTTCCCTTTTTAGAAAATTCCTGGTTAGTAAACCCCATTCCTTCCTTATTATCCTTGAAATCTCACCACTCAACATTTTATATTGATTTACAAATGGAATCCTTTTGGTATTTTGTTCTCTGTTTTTATTTATATTTGTGTTCATTTTCCCATTTGATTTATTAGACAGCCCAAACCTTTCATGATCATTATCAATTCTCTCTAAAACTCTGGTAGGGTATCCTCTTACTTTAATTTTTTCTTATATTTCTACTACCCTATCGGCCCGCTGCTGTTCATTTTTAACTATTCGTTTTACTCGCAGTACCAGTGATTTAGGTAGGGATTTTTTCACATGAGGTGGATGAAAGGAATCATAACGTAATAGTGTATTTTTATCCGTTCGTTTCACATATAAATCAGTATCCAAAAGCCCATTTGTGTTCATTTTCACCAATACATCAAGAAAAGGAATACTAACCGTGTCACAATGTGTAGTAAATTTAATTTTAGCAGTACATTTATTTAAATCATTAACAAACTCAATAAGGTCTAAATGTCGCCCCGTCCAAATTGCAAAAATATAGTCTATATAGCGATACTAGCACTTACAGTGGTGTTGAAATCTCTGATTGGTATAAACAAAATAATTTTCAAAGACATCCATGAAGAGGTTACCAATAGATTGCGCATGATTTATTAACGGTTTTCTGTAGATTTAGGGGTGAACTACCCCCTAAAAAAACACAGGGACTGTCACATCTTTGGAGTTGGACAATATATATGCAAGACAACTTGCTGCGGCACCTAGAAAGGCAATACTCTGACCTATATATTAGCCTTATTCATACTTCATGCTGTATGGTAGCCTCAACAAGGGGAAGCTGATTTATTAATTTTGGAATTCAAGATTTAAAAAAAAAAAAGAAAGAAAAAGATGGCTGAAAAAAATAATTACAATTCAATATCATTATATTTATGATTTTTTTAATTTAGTTATGCCTCAAATCAATCTCAACAAAAATCTAATACTACTATTAATATATAACTGTTAAAAAACCTTGAAAATCCTTGAAAATAGCTTGAATAGTAATGTAAATACCCTTGAATGAAAAAACATCTCCCATGGACTTAATAAGAGAGGAGCCAAGCGAGGGTTCTGGACGAGCAGAGGGGCATGATCGTAAAACAAAGTCTTTTGGGCAGAAGATCACAGTTCAAGAAACAGACATAAAGCGAAGTCAAACAGGCTGGGTCAGTGCGGGCAGAATTCAAACAAAGTCAAACAGGCAAGGGTCAAAACTGGAGGATCAATCAGAATGGTCAGCGTTCAGAATAGTCGGATAACAGGCAAGGCACAGAAGTTAGAGTAGTCAGGCAGGCAGGGGTCAAAGCAGGAATCAAATAATCAGGATTTCTCAGAAATAGCATCAGGAACTCACAACCTAATAATGGACAAAGATCACAGTGTAAAAGCCCCTTTAATACTATTTGAATTTTGCGCCATTGCACGCTGATGTAATCACGCCAGCTTCAATGCACATAGAAAAACCAGAAGTGCGAGCCGCTCGCGCCCTAAGGCAGATTATTGCGAACGGCTGAGGAGGAAGCACCACGCGGCTGGCGTCCCCAGGATGAGTGCCCCTTACAATTTCTTCATCACATTTTTTAAAATTGATAAATCTCAAAAAAGTTGTAAAACCTCTCATTTGCATTTTTTGCCACGATTCTTTTGAATAGGGCCACAATCTCCCAATTCAACGTTTGAGAAATTTGCTGCATAGAGACAACTATAAGCATAAAAAACTGTATATAGTGACAACAAATGGTGACATAAAAAAATTGCTTTTTTTGTTATAAAGGCAAGTGTGAAATGATTTTCTTACATTTTTGGCTAATAAACAGACTTCTCATTTATTTGCACTGTAAATATGCTGACATTTCTCCTGACACAATGGCTTTTGTTGTACACATTTGAAAACTTGCCTAAAAATCCAAATTAACTTTCTAGTAGTGATCAATCTCCTCTAATTAGATTTAGAAAATTGCTACCTACAGTTGTATTGCTAGGTCTGACTGCAGATATTGCAACTGAAACTATTTACTGGCAACTTTTTCGAGTTGTGGTGGAATATTAAGTGGGCACTGTGCAATATGCTCTTTTAATTTTTCAATACACTTAGGCCTTGTTTATCCAAATCCAATTTTTTCAGATAATTTTATATAAAAAAGTCTGAGTAAACTAGAATCCATGATTTGACCTTATCATCGGATTGGGGAAAAACTCAATAAAATTTTGAGAAAATCCAAATTGTACGATTTTTTCCATAATTGTTTGATTTTTTTTTTGGGCTTTTTCCCGAAAAGCAAATTTTTTCTAATTTTCGCCGAAAAGTCCAAAATACTGAGATTATCTGGATAATTTCAGCCCAGACCACAGAAACCACAGGGACCTCTCCAACTGACTTATACAGACTGGATTCAGACTTTTTCATCCTCTGTGCATAATAAATCTTAAAAAAATTCAAGTTTTTTTCACGCTAAAAATTCGGATTTTATAGCAAAATAAACTCAACTTTAACAAATAACTCCCTTACAGGGTAGATTTTTTGATTTGATGTAGGTGATAAGACCTGTAGGAAACTTGGCACTTTTATTATATAAACTGACCAGTATGTTATAGATGGACCTATTCTAATCAACTTTTTTTAGTTGGTCTTCAGTATGTATTCATAATTTTTAAGTATTTCCCTTCATATTCTGGCTTTTCCAGCCTGCAGTTAAAAAAGCTTTCTGGTTGTTGGGAGTCACTGGTCCCAGCAACAGATTTCTATGACACTTCAGTTTTATTGCAATTCTTATTTTGTACTGATTATTTCACTTTTCAGAAACTTTAGGGGCAAATTCACTAACCTCCAGAAATTCGCCAGCGATGGCTTCGGTCACGTCGCCACACTTCGCCAGGCGAAAATTCACCAGGACAAGCTAATTCACTTAAATGTGAAGTTGCGTCCAGGGTGCCGAAAGCTGGCGAAGTAGCGCTAGCGTTACTGCGGCAAGTAAAGCAAAGTTGCTCTAGAGTTGGTTAATTTGCATACCGTGAGAAGTTTAAGTTCAATGGACAAATATGTTGCAGCAAATACATTACACTACACAAGCCCAGGGAACCTCAATAAAGTAAAATAGAGTTGTTATATTGCCCTTCACATATGCCCAGTGTATAGTTTATGTGCCATATGTAATGAGAGTTAGGGGGGAAGCCGGGTATCCTAAAAAATGTAACAATCTTTTGCAGCCTATCACCCTGAAAAATAGGAATAGCCGCCAGCGTTTTTTTGGGACTTAGAAAAATGTTACATGTTTTTTTAAGGAACCCTCTATCTACTCTATTGCACTTTGCCTGGTCTGAGGTGGCAAAGGCAAGTCTGGCGCAAGAGGTAACGTTCATTAAAATCCGCATCTTAGTGAATTTGCGTAGTTACATCCATTTGCCAGAGCGAAAATTCACCTGGCGTTAGAGTGCGAAGTAGTGATACAGTCTCCTTCGCTAGCGAATTTATGCCAAAGACTGTTAGTAAATCGGCAAAGTCCCGTAATTACATCACACAAGAATTTTCATCAGCGTTAGTGACGTCGTCCTTTAGTATATTTGCCCCTTAGTATTCATCTTTTATTCTGATTCAGTAACGCCATCATTAACCTCCTAGCAACCAGATATATAAATACCCAAGTCTAAGCTAAAGTACAAAAATAAATATCATTTGCGAACCAAAACAAAATAAAAATTCAAGTTGAAATTCAGTTTTGTCTTAAAAGTCTCCTCTAAACACCATATTAAAATGGTTTTTAAAATGAACTCCCCCCATTAAAAAAATGTTTATTTCTCTCATCAGTATTTATCCGTATTTCTGCATTTACCATAAATATTATAAACATTTAATGCATAAAACTGTCACCAATATGATCAAGATAATAGGAAATGAGTGACTACAGTAATTCAGTTTTTAATGAATACACTTTCCCCACAGAATAGTAACATATTCTGCTGCTGAGGCGATAGTCTTTACTAGTTTCCATGTTTTTCATTATTCCATTTTCCAAAAAGAAAGATGAATACATTATTATTAATCAAATGGTAGGTAGAAGTGACAGGACACAGCAGTTGGCTCCTAAGTTTCGCAGGCACTGTATGTTGTTCCCAATTATTCATCAACCGTATCAATCCTGAATGAGCGAGTGATTCAGAACAGTGCAATTTCAATGCCATACATTGTCAAGGAGATACATAACTTATGTATTTTAGTGATGACTAATAAGGTTCTGGTCAAGTAAGTCACTAAATTAAATGTTCGGGTTTATTGGGTTTCTGACAGACTATTTTTACACTAATTGCACAGATAAATCACATGCTCCCTTAAAAAAAAGAAGAATATTGATTCATTGGAAAGCATATTAAGGATATTCTCCAAAATAAAGACAGATGACAGCTCAAAGTAGTCCTGTATGTCATTGTTCAGTAAAAATATTTGAGGTCTACATAAAACAAATTTACTATATAGGCAATTATTATAGCTTAATTATACCAGTGGTCTGCAATAAATTTATGCTAAGTACAGGTATGGGACCCGTTATCCAGAAAACTCTGATTTACAGGATGGCCATCTCCCAAAGGGGTATATTTATCAAAGAGTGAAGTTCCGCCACTAGAGTGAAATTCCGCCACTCTCCATTCATTTCTATGGGATTTTTATAGGCGTATTTATCAAAGGGTGAACTTTCACTTTCCCATAGAAATTAATTGCGAGCTGCGGAATTTCACTCTAGTGGCGGAACTTCACTCTTTGATAAATTTACCCCATAGACTTCATTTTAATCAAATAATTCATGTTTTTAAAAAATGGTTGCCTGTAATTATAAAACAGTGTCTTCTGATTGATCCCCACTAAGATATAATTAACTCTTATTGGAGGCAAAACGATCCTATTTAGTTAAATTAACATTTCAAATATTTTAATAGACTTAAAGGAATTGTTCAGTATAAAAATACAAACTGGGTAAATAGATAGATTTTGCAAAATAAAACGTTTTAAATATAGTTGATTAGCCAAAAATGTATAAATGTATAAAGACTACAGTGATGTCTAACATAACAGAAGAGAACACTACTCTTTGCAGCGCTCCTGGTTTCCACTGATTGGTTAATGATGGTCGAATTTACCGTAAAATTCTCGAAATGGCAAAAAATTTGTGCAACGCGAGCAACGATTTTTATAGGCACGACTATTTGTTCCATATGCATTAAAGTCAGTGGATGTCCAAATAATTTTGACGCGCCAATTTTTATTTGCGCACAATTTTTTCGCCTGCGAATTGTCGCAAATGAATTTGCTTGTCGCGAAACATCGCAAAATTTGTGTCTGCCAAATTTATTCACCCATCACTAGTCATAACTGTTGCTTTTGAATCTGTTGTGTTATGTTAGACATCCAGTCACTCCAGTCTTTATACATTACATTTTTGGCTAACTAACTATAGTATAAACTTTTTTATTTTTCAGATACAATCTTTTTAACCCAGTTTTTATTTTTACACTGAACTGTTCCCTTAAGGCTGTGATCCCCAACCAGTAGCTCATAAGCAACATGTTGCTCTTCAACCCATTGGATGTTGCTCCTAGTGGTCTCAAAGCAGGAGCTTATTTTTTTCATTCCTGGCTTGGAGGCAAGTTTTAGTTGTATAAAAACCAATTGCAATGTAGGTTGACAATCCACATAGGAGCTACTAAATGGCCAATCACTGCCCTTATTTGGCAGCCCAGGAACATTTTTCATGCTAGTGTTGCTCCCCAACTCCTTTTACTTCTGAATGTTGCTCCGGGTTCTAATGGTTGGCGATCCCTGCCTTAAGGCATGTAGACCCAAATTACAGAAAGAACCCTTATTTGGAAAATTCCAGGTCCCTAGCATTGCGGATAACAGATTCCATACCTGTACAAATTACTGGACATGGATCTATTCTGAGTAATGAATAGAAGATTCAAGACTCAATCAAGGGAATTTAAAGTCATTACTACAGGTACTAAGGTTACCACAGAAATTTTTTAGGCAACTGAGCAAATGCGTCCTTGGATAAAATTTAGAGATACTACGCCTTTATTATAATAAAATATTCCATATATATATATATATATATGTATATGTATATATATATATATATATATATCATACTTGTAGCATGTATTCAGAATATATATAAATATGTGTCACATTTTCTCTCTGTTGACAAAAACTAAAATCATAAAGCAGAGCTCACACTAGCAATTCTTCTGAAGGAATATTTGAAAGTCTATAGAGAGTTCCCAAAAGCATTGCATTTTGCTTTATTTAGACAGCTGTTCCATCACATACCGTATGTATACATCCCAGTTCAGACGGGAAGCCGCCACTGGATGTTTTGAGAGGGTTTATGTGTGTAACTTTTCTCAGCAAACATCCCTTTTAGAAATAATAGATTTATTTTTATTTTTAAGAGGCACAGAAAAGCAACATAAAAAGTAAATCAATGAATGCTATTTACGTTACTTTGAAAGAAATACAAAATAGTGTAAGAGAATCACTAGTTCCATCACTTTTGCTCACAGCCTGGGCAGAAATATTCTTCACTTTGCAATTCTGTCCAGCATTTCATTAAAGGATCACTATGCCTTTCACTACCCTGTCAGTTAGGGTCGTTTACACTTATTTTCAGCCCCAATGGCAGTGTCCTGACCTGAAGTTTTGCTCTCAAGCTTTAATGCCTGCTAAGTGCTTTCATTATACATTCTCTAAAGGACTAGTCCAGCTTATGATATTCTAGAACACGTGTCGATTATACAATCCAAAAATGTACTTACTATTGGTGCATTTGTAAAACGGATCCCCATTATTTTTATAATTGCCACAAAAGGGTAAAAGGGATGAAGATATAAGACAGATGAACAATGTCAAATAGCAATTATATTTGCAAATATATATAAAAAAAAATATTTTTATATATATATATATATATATATATATATATATATATATATATATATATATACTGTACTTTGATAAAGGCTGGGGCTCCAGCCGAAATGTTAGTTTGTGCCTACAATAAATAATTTTGTTTGAAACATAAGTCCTGTGAGTGCGGCTTCTCTCTACTTGTTCCTGTGATTGTTACTGTGGTCTACACCATATCCTATTCTATCTCTAGCACATATGCTAATAGTGCTAATAATTAAAGGACATATTGTAGAATGCTACAAAATGTGAAGCTTATCCTAATGGAGGATGAAGATTTATTTTCAGCACCATGGACAAGGATCCGTATGCACTGTAAGGGGTCATGGAAAGCTTTACACAGGGCCATTTTTAAATGGAAATATGTACCGTAATAAACCTCTGCACAGCATTGCTCCCTCAAATGTTTGTGGGTTGTTTACCATATACTGTGCACAAGTGGTCACAATTTGGTAAATAATCAGAAAGTAGCACTTCTGAAGCAAACATCTAATTTTTAGCAGTGCAGAGTAACAGTATAATGCATTTAAATGCATATATTGTTTGTTTAAATCTGGCACATAATTATGCTATGTCATTTTGGTATCACCAAATTTAAGTCATTTGCGCATTAAGTTTGCATCTGCTTGTTTTGTTTCATATCTGTACTTGACTGATAGATGGAACACACGATATTGTATGTATATGAATAGAAAGGAAAGTCCTGGAGCTATAAACGCAGGGGCTGCATGGCAAGGGATCCAAATGACCAGCAGCCAGATTATACTGGTTTATATTTAAAGACTGGCAGAATCAGATGTAGCTGTGATTGGGAAGGAATGAGTTAAGAAAGGAGAGAGCTGGTTTTGGGATGGAGAAGCCTAATGGTGGATATAATGACATTGTGCTGATCTCGTCTTCAGTGAGGAACGGCAGAACATAGTAGCTATCTCTTATGGAATTCTGGCTTTGAATTGCCTTGGGATGAGGCTGTCAAGGTCCTATTTATTTGGTAAAATGTTAATAAATGCTGCCATTTTACCCCATTTCTGGCTCCTGATATTTCATTAAGGTATATTACAATGGGGTTCAGTGGGATGGCTGAAAGTGAAGGGTCAATTGAGGAGTCCCCTTGTCACGGGCTTTATGGTAATGCTGACTCTGGTGACAGAACAAAGATCAACTTTTTTTACAGCGCTTAAAGCTGACAAGAGCACCCTGATATTAACTTTCTTCCTAGGTGTCATAGTTACAGTACATACACACTCTTGATGCAGGTGTGCGCATCAGAATTGACAGGCGCTGGAACGTGTGCCTTGTGCATGCGTGCTTGCAACCAAACTGTTGGGAGCTTGTTGAGTGACCATACACAATGTTTCAACATCACAGAGGGGTGTCTTTCTCAAGACAAAAAAAGACAAAAAAATGCCCCTCTGTGGTGTCAAAACATTGACTAATAAATGTAGAGAAGCATGCTGATATTTCAAAAAACCTAAATGCTTCAGTGCATATACAGTTTTTGTTTACATCCCCTTATCTGACCAGCACCTGGTAATCATATTGCACCATGTGCATTTCTACTCTGCAGTATTTAACTTTAGGTTTATTTCATTTTTCTGAGCAACATTAGATTACTGCAATCATTTCACCTCCCTTGTATGGTTGCCTCTTCACTCTGCTTAGGGAACAGCCTTTTAATATATGCATTCTTCAAGAGCCCAAAACATGGCTTGAATTATTTCAAAGTTGTCCACAGCAGCTTCACAAGTTCTTATATTAGACCATCTTTTGTGTGCCAGTGGAACTGCACTTGCTCTATGTGCTATAGCCTGCTCTTGAAAAGATATGCTAATAGAAATCATGAAACCATTAGCAGAAATTGTTCCAGAATGCAGTGGTCTCTATGCAGCAATGCCGAATCTAAATAAACGAATCTGCCTTGAAAGGAAAATGTTTTATTGTTTATATACTGTATATTCTCCCGAGTCCCTAAGCTCATATAAGTGACAGCAACCCAGAAGAAATAAAAAATGGGCTAATGGGTTAATGTTATACTGGCAGCATCTTCAAAGGCATACATTGTCAATACTATAGTGGCCTTGGGCTGAGAAAGAAATACAAAACATTAAACAATTTGTAGCCTAATTCTTTGTTTGAGCTTCAGTTCTCTTCTACTTTACAATCCTTAATATGAATGTAGAAGAAACTATTTTATTTAGAAGATTGTCAGTAAACAGGTATAATCAAGTGATTATTCTGGATCAGTTAGTTATAGTGATAAATTTAAGTTCTATTTCTCTGTCTAAGGCAATGTTGCAAGAGTTTTTTTTTCTCTCTATTTCCTCTATTGGGTGGCGATCCCCTGAAAAGGATAGGGAAGGGTAATCATGCTTTATTAATGTGTAATGAAGGAATTAAAGGTACAGGTATGAGAACTGTTATCCAGAATGCTTGGGACTTGGGGTTTTCCGGATAACAGATCTTTCCATATTTTGGATCTTCATACCTTGTCTACTAGAAAATCATTGTAAACATTAAATAACCCCAAATAGGCTGGTTTTGCTTTCATTAAGGATTAATTCGATCTTAGTTTGGATCATGTATAAGGTACTTTTTTATTATTACAGAGAAAAAGAAAATAATTGATATTTGGATAAAATGGAGTCTATGGGAAACGGCCTTTCTGTATTTCGGAGCTTTCTGAATGGGTTTCCGAATAATGAATCCCTTACCTGTACAAGAAAAAATTACCTTTATCCTATCTCTAGCACAAAAGGACATATTGTAGAATGCTACAAAATGTGAAGCTTACACTAATGGAGGATGAAGATTTCATTTCAGCACCATGGACAAGGATCAGTATGCACTGTAAGGAGTCATGGTAAGCTTTACAGACACACAGGACCATTTTTAAATGGAAATAGGTACTAAGCCTCTGCACAGCTGTGCTCCCTCAAATCTTTGTGGGTAATTTACCATATACTGTGCACAAGTGGTCACAATTTGGTAAATAACCAGAAATTAGCACTTCTAAAGCAAAGATCTTATTTTAGTAGTGCAGAGTAAAAGTACAATGTATTTAAATGCATATGCATATTAAATGCATAGATTGGTCATTTAAAGCTGGCACATAATTATGCTATGTAATTTTGGTATCACCAAATTTAAGTCATTTGCATATTAACTTTGCATCTGCTTGTTTTATTTCATATCTGTACTTGACTTATACATGAAACATACAATACAGTATGTATAATAATTGCCATAATTTTATGGAAAATGCTGATGCTGGTGAAAGAACAAAGATCAACTGTTTTTTTACAGCACTTAAAGCTGACAAGAGCACCCTGATATTAACTTTCTTCCTCGGTATCATAGTTACAGTACATACACGCTCAACATAGACAGGCTGAAACTTATTCAAGCCTATTAAGTTCAACCTCTGTTAAACTCTCGGCAAAAGAGAACTTGTTTTTTTCTTTTTGATGAAGTGCTAAAGCATGAAACATTCACAGGAACAAAATGTGAAAGTGCATACTTTAGCAATGCAGTGCCTTTCTATAATAGTATTATTATATACATATATTTATACATTACCAACATATTCTGCAGCTCTGTACAACACACATGAAAATGAATATAAATATAAACATCTGTCTGTGTTTCTAGGTACCTGCGGTTTTCAAAACCATAAGAAAAAACAACATTGCTGTCACAATAGGTTTATACCTTATTAGATAACATGAATTACAACTTCTTGGCAAACTTTAAATATTGTTTCTATTATACATTCAGGATAATGGCAGTATATGGAGATATACACAATATAAACAGTCTATTTTCTTCCTTACTTGATTGATAATACTCTTGTTTTTCAAAATGCATCAAAATGAATCAGTTAATAGTGCTACTCCAGCAGAATTCTGCACTGAAATCCATTTTTCAAAAGAGCAAACAGATTTTTTTATATTCAATTTTGAAATCTGACATGGGGCTAGACATATTGTCAATTTCCCAGCTGCCCCTGGTCATGTGACATGTGCCTGCACTTTAGGAGAGAATTGCTTTCTGGCAGGCTGCTGTTTTTCCTTCTCAATGTAACTGAATGTGTCTGAGTGAGACATGGGTTTTTACTATTGAGTGTTGTTCTTAGATCTGCCAGGCAGCTGTTATCTTGTATTAGGGAGCTGCTATCTGGTTACCTTCCCATTGTTCTTTTGTTTGGCTGCTGGGGAGGGGGAAAGGGAGGGGGTGATATCACTCCAACTTGCAGTACAGCAGTAAAGAGTGATTGAAGTTTATCAGACCACAAGTCACATGACTTGGGGCAGCTAGGAAATTGACAGCATGTATAGCCCCATGTCAGATTTCAAAATTGAATATAAAAAAATCTGTTTGCTCTTTTGAGAAATGGATTTTAGTGCAGAATTCTGCTGGAGCAGCGCTATTAACTTATTCATTTTGAAAAAAAAAAATTTTCCCATGACATTATCCCTTTAAGAACAGGCCAGACTTCCCAATGCGCCATTTCCTTTAAGAGAACAAGGTTCTAACTGTAGGATCAGGAATAAATAATAGATACTTTTTTTTTCTCTTTCAGTGCTGATCTGCACTGTTTCTTGCCCAGGTCCAGTTTTTCTGCATATAATAGAATCTACAATGCTTGCTGAAAATCTAGTGTCGGCTATGTAGACCCTACTTTTCTGGATTTCATTTAGTTGTCAGCGCTGCAAAACATGTTGCCGCTCTATCAATACATGTAAATAATTAAAGGGCTCTCTGTTCTCTAGCAGCTGGTTAAGGCATTAAGGCACGTTATACAAATACATCTATAATGTTCATATAGTGCACAGCACTACTCTTTTAAAAAAGCATATTTATTAGAAAAAAAAAATTAAAACTCACATAGGTAGTATTATTGTTTTGGTGGTACCTACCCCCTTCCTCAAGCTAACTCCCAAACATATCAAACATTTAAACACTAAAAGAATCACATGACATAATGACATGATGATCCCTCTAGATAAAGACAAATGGTCATTTTAAATGTTGCACCATTATATCCTATTCACCAAGACGCTATGCAGACTGTACACATAATCCAAATGATATCCAATTTTTAGTCCTGGAACAGGTACAGATTCCATATCGAGAGGGAGATAGACGAAGAACCTTTGAAATGCAGGGAAGTCTGTTGGATGCACAGATTAAAAACTTTACAGCCAACTGGGCTAAATAAGTATTATGATTTATATGTTTTTCTTTGAGCATAATTTTAATTCTATATAGTTAGTACTAATGTTTCTTGATATCTGGTTGGGTCTATGCACCCCCTCATGGTAAGGCGATGACTTGTGTAGTTGTGGTTTGGTCCATAGGATATAATGGTATGGAATTTAAAATGACCATTTGTGACTTTTAATGCTTGCACCTTATTACAATTATTACTATTCAGCTTTGCTACCAATTGATTTTTAAACAAAACAGGATTTGTTTGTCCATATATTGCAATATATTTAAGCTGGCCAACTACGTCAAAGTCAACCCTATTGGCCAGTCCTACACTCAACTTGCATGTGATTCAATAAGAATTCTATTGCTTCATTAAACATTTTACACAGGGACTAAGTTTTACCTGCAACTTACTTGCTGCTTTCAAAGTAATAATAAATCGCCAATACTATAGTGGCCTTGTGCGGAGAAAGAATTACAAACAGGGATGGGCGAATTTGACCCATTTCGTTTCGACAAAAATTTGCCGCCGGCGAAATGTCGCAGACGCCCATTAAAGTCTATGGGCGTCAAAAAAATGTTGTCTTTTTTTTTGACGCACGTCTCCATACAAGTCTATGGGCGTCATTTTTTTGGCGAAACGAGGCGAAAAAATTCGCCCATCCCTAATTACAAAACATAAAACAATTTGTAGCTTAATTCTTTGTTGGAGCTTTAGTTCTCCCCCTCTTTATAATCTTTAATATGAAAGTAGAAGAAACAATTTTATCTAGAAGATAGTCTGTAAACATTTATAATCAAGTGATGGTTCTGGATCCATTAGTTATAGTGTAATTACGCTAGGGCCACATGGGGGGCTGAGGACTCCTCGTCGATTTCCTCCCCAACCGCTGGCTGTAGCATCCTCTCTTTTCCTCATTCAGAAATATTGAATCGGAAGCATACAGACTTGGAGGATTTCATTGAAGAACCACAAGTCTTTGCATTTTGAGCCAAAAGCCGTTGCTTCCAATTCATGCAGAAAAGAGGATGCTAATGGCAGTGGTTGGGTGGAAATCCTGCACTGGATTTCAGTGAGCAATTTGCTGCTTAGTCAAGGTATGCAACCATAATATAGGAGCTGGCACTAGAATAGATGATTACAAGTAGGCCCAAGCGCATTATGTACAGTAATTTTATGAGTCTACATGAGAGTAGCCTTTTCCGTGATCATGTTTTTTCAGGTAAAATATACCAAATAGACTTATATACACTTAACACAGACCAAATAAAGACCAAGAATGGTTACTTAAGTAGCTCATGTTTCATATCAAATAGACTGTCAGAATGGTATGAGCATCAAGCACAGTTAAAGGCCCACAAATACTTCACCTTAGCTGGAGGTTTGGCTGAAAATTGGTACAAGTAGCTAAGCAGAGAAGAGTGCCCAAATAAATTGCCATCCGGTAAGGGATTTCTATAGAGAAGAAGGTGTGAGTCCTTCAGGCAAGGATTGGTATTTTGCAGACAAGAGGCAAGAAGGGGTGATGAAGGAACTGGAACAAGATCAGGGTGATGAGAGCGAAGAGTCAAGGTGGCAGGGTAGGGACTGTGTGGGCAATGAACCGGTAACAAGGAGGAGCAGGATGGAGCCAATGAAGAGTCAGGAACAGGCTTATCAGGATTAATATGGTGCAGGTGAAGAATTGGTGAGTGGAGCAGGACTGGAGCAAGAGCAGGACTAGAGAACAAGAAGAGGTCAATGTGGAACACTGGAGCAGGGAACAACAACAGGACAGGAAAAAGACAAGTTGAAAATCAGAGCTGGAGCAAGAGAGAGTCAGGGACGTCCACCGTGTTCAGGTGCATAGGCCAATGCTCAGGCACAGGAAGTTATGGGAACTGGGTTTATATTCGGCTATATGGCTGACCCTATTTGACCAATTAGGCTGCTGGAGTAATGTGACCACTGAAACAAGTGGAAGAGAGATATGGGCTGCTCTCCTGGCCCAGTGGTAAGAAAGAGCAGCCAACATCCAGGAGGTCATGGGTTGGTGCCCAGCAGAGCCTGATACATACAAAGCATGCTTAGACAGGTCCAAGTTCGAACAGACAACAAAGTGTAGTATGAGAGGCAGACAGATGTCAAGACAGGTAAAAAAACAGTAAAAGCTGGGTCACAAAAGAAGATTAAGCATGCACAGATGACAAGTATAAGGAGAGAGAATTTGACTCTTATGTTTAATATACATTTAACATTAAGACAGTATCTACAATCAGGACCGCCATCAGAAATCACAGGGCCCCATACGACAAAATTTCCGGGGCCCCCTGGGCTGCGCTCACCGAAAGCCCCACCTACAGGTCCACCCTCCCCACCCACAGGTCCGCCCCCACCACACAGTAAAAAAACAAAAAAAATATTGGTGGCTAGGGTTCCGACATGTTAATAAAAAATAAAAAGATATTGGTGGTCAGGGCCCCC
Source organism: Xenopus petersii (assembly GCA_038501925.1). Classification (NCBI taxonomy): domain Eukaryota; kingdom Metazoa; phylum Chordata; class Amphibia; order Anura; family Pipidae; genus Xenopus; species Xenopus petersii. The sequence goes on from CM076674.1 coordinate 143,384,290, forward strand.
ATAAAAAAACATTTGTGGGTAGGGCCCCCCATTTAAAAATATTGGTGGCTAGGACCTCACATGAGAAAAAAAATTTGGTGGTCAGGCCCCCCCCACATTATAAAAAAATCGGTGGTCAGGGCCCCTTAAACGTCCATGCCTTCTGAAGTCAGCAGCTCTCAGAAAGACGGGGGCCCGGCTATCAAGTAAGTATGGCATGGCCGGCCCCCCTTACCCTCGGGGCCCCCTACAACTCTCCCCCCTGTCCCCCCCTGATGGCGACCCTGTCTACAATAAGTATGATCTTTCATGACTGAGAATATTCACAGCAAGCAAAATAAAACAACAAATATAGTGTAGGGGTTCTGGTTATCACCCTGAACCTTCCACCCTGAATTGCTTAAGCATTTGAACAGGCAGAACTTCCAAAGCATTTACTTTGTTAATTACTGGAACCCACACTTTCCCAGTCTTAGCAAACTTTGTAGCATTTTTTTTCTTTTCTGCCAGTACTCACATGCTTCAAAAATTCCATAGGAATGAACAGAAAGTGGGTGTTTTTCTGTGGTGAGCTCTGCCCTTAAGGGATTACTGTCTAATAAGTTCAGTCTGAATATGAAAAGGTAAGAAAATATTATTATTTATTAATCATACAAAGGAATTATTTTAATTAATAAATTAATTATTTAATAATATGGAAAAGGTTTGCACCAGACCAGTAATACATACCAACCAATCAGAAAGCTGTCTGATTTGTTCTTATTATTGACTGGTTGCTCTGGTTTTTGGTTTACTAGGCTAACTTATTATTATTGTTGTGAATATTGCATGTATAATAAGTTACTGATTGCAAGGCTAAAACACATTTGGTTCAACATTTAAAGGATATTTTATAATAAACTGAAGTTCCTAAACTGAAAAATGAATGTAGAGGAAGCAGTTCAATACAATTCTTGGTGTAACCATGGTTTAGACTTACAGTAAACAATAAGAAAATCTCACTGTAGGTTGCCTTATAATTATATGAACACAGATGCTCATGACATTTTTGTGAAATCTGTGTACCTCTTTCTATAACAAAATAATCTCTCGAGCTTTAAGATGAATGATGCACAATCTTGCGTTTTTTTTTTGTCTTCCATCGCAAAAGATAACCACACCATCTGGACTTTCCTAGAGGAGTGTATTACAAGCAAAACACATGCATTAAACATAATCATTCTGTCCTTGCTACAGACAGCTCTGAGGCTTTGTCCCTTTTCATACATTTCACTGTTTGCTGAGCCTGTTCTCTGTAATAGAAACCAATTATAGAATGGCAATGTTTCCTTCATTTAACTCCTATCTAGCTTCAATATTACTGAACTCACTAGAAGTTGTTCTTTACTTCAAAATACTGTATTATACAGTGGTAACAGTATTTTTAAATTGGAATTTTAATTAACATAACAGTTTTTTCGCAAAACAGAGCAATGTATATTTTATATAACTATATGTAACTTTGCTAATTACTACATGTTAAAAAACAGAATCAAGGGTGAGTGATGAAGGCTAAATAACTACAGGTACCCAAATAAGTGGATGTTACTGAGAAAAGCTAAAAAAGGTACTGTTGATCTGTGCCTGAGATCAAGTGAAACTTTGAAAAAGGAAAGGCTACATACAAATAAGCCATGTCTCTTACTTTGGATTTAGCAAGACTGCAGTAGAAGACCTTGGAATACTGTACCAGCCATGCATGGTTGTATCTGCATGATATAATCAGTGATGGGCAAATTTATTCGCAGGCATGAATTTGTGGCGAATTTCCACACTTCGGCACCTGGTAATTTTTTTGGGAAACTGTTACAAAAATTTACTGTGACAAAAAAAGTTGCACGCCTAAAAATTGTCGGGCATCAAAATTAGTTTGACGCCCATTGACTTTAATGCATGTGGACAAAAAAGTCATGCATTTAAAAATTGTTGCGCGTTTTTAAAAATTGTTGCGCATATACAAATTATTTTAACTCCCATTGACTTCAATGTTTTCACAAATTTTTCACCATTTTGTGAATTTTTTTGGAATTTCGCAAATTTTGCAGAAACGGTACAGATTTGCTCATCGCTAGATATATCTGGATGTTCATGATTAGGACTAGTCACTGTCGGACTGGAATGCCAGGGGCCCACCAGAAAGCCTTAGACCTTGGGCCCACCAGAAAACCTAAAACCGTGAGCCCGCCATTAAACTTTAGACAGTGGACCTTTCCAAACTATTATTCCTCCTCTACTCACTCAACCTCTTTATTCTCCTAGTCTTTTATATATAATTACAATATTCTCCCATTATTAAGCATTTTTCCCCATAAAGAAAGGGAATGATCATGAAATAAACCAAATGTTTAGAGAGAAGAGTGCCCACTAACACCTGGGCCCACTGGGAGTTTTCCTGGTATCCCAGTGGGCCAGTCCGACACTGGGACTAGTGCTCATGGAATCTGAATACCAAAAATGAGAATACTGACCTCTAATAAAATAAAATATGTCAGAAAGTGAAGAAGATTTTCCCGGTGACAGAAGATGATTGTTGTAGAGACTAATACGTATGTCTTCCATTAGAGAAAGAGAGATTGTTAAGGCATACCAATAATCAAGAAGCTACTATATAGAAGGGACAGAAAGTTAGGTTAATGTGTTTAAACAATGCATGAGAATCATAAAAGTATTTACCGTAGTTTGACCACTTTAATATACTCAAAGATATGGTACAATTGCACTCCTCTAAATATGTGAACTAAATACAGCCCAACATTTTATAACATCTAGGAAATTTATGCTTAAAAATTGCTTTTTTAGAAGTCACTTGAAATGCACAGAGCATATTTTCATACCAATATATCAGTCAGAGCACTTAGTTTTAAATACAACCTGCCTTCTGTTACAATACAGTCTGATAACATAAATCCCCTTATTGTGTTTGTTCTTGCTTACAAATTCACATGCACAAAATGAACCATGAATGCTAATACAAAGGCCAACCTGAATTACAAATATTTGTTATGACTACATGATTCTAGGCATAAAATGATAACCAATTCCTAAAATGTCAAATGAAATTGGCTTTGTTGTATCTTTGGACCCTCTATCCTTCCTAAGGGTTCTATCCTGTCCCTTCCAAAGCCCCAAATCCAGAAGTCAAATAACACCACAGCTAACCTTCTATAGACCATGGCTATTGGATTCCTTAGCTGAAACTCTCTACCCATAGAGCCAATGGCATCCTTACGTACTCTGTCTATTGTAGAACCCCATGCTGCTTTCCTACCTTACCTTGCATTAACTGAACCATGAAGATACCATGTTCTTATTTCCAGGCATTGTTCAGGCATTTTTCAGCCACTGTAGAGATACATGAGGTCCTACACTGTTTAGGTCATCCATAAATTCACTTCCCAATGTAATAAAATGACTGGACTGCCTGTCACCTGCTGTACCCATGGCAAACTACCTATGACGGCATATAAACTCTTCCACTAATCCAATCACAATGGCACATTGTAACTCTTCAGAGAGGTGACATCTGAAGAGTTTATATGCCGAGGACTTCCTACACCAGTCAGTTGAACTGAAGAAGCTGCTCGAATGTGTAGTGAAACGTCTTCAATGATTACTCAGCAAGTCCAGTTGTTTTAGAATTGAAATGGATCCCAGAGGACCACAGAAAATTCTAAATATAATGAATGCCTGCTGTTGACCCTGGGTCCTCATACATACACGCTATTTTAGTACTATGCTGAACATGTTAAATAGTGCATATAATTTAGTGTATCCCATGGGTAAACAACTGTCCCTCCAATGAGCACCCCAATATTATAAAGGTTTCACTATCTACAAGATCTCAATTCCTGCTAATTTTACACACTTCATCAAAGATTAGGAAAGTGACCTGTGTCTCAACAACAAAGTGCTAATGCTATGTATGAAATTACATTAGTGCAATCTCTAATTCATAAGTGAAAACCATAGCTCTGTGAACTTTCAAAGTGACCGAGCCCTTAATTATTATGTTCTCATTATGTTATTATGTTCTCATGCTGATGTTCATGAAAACTGCCTTGATTAAAATGTAGAAAAATAGAAATGTGGAAAATGGAAATTAAAAGATGGTGGAGATATCCCAGAGAAACTGCTATCTGACTTTGTTTATCTAATACTTAGGGATACCACAAAGAAGGAGAAGACAGGATCCAAGAGGATGTGGTCTCTATTTTTACCTTGCCTGTAACTGATTTTAAGAGGCTATGTTAAACTGCAAATCCCAAGGATTTTGGAAAGAAATTAGAGTTAGATAAAGAGATCAATGGGAAAGCCAATGAAAAACATTTGTCTTCACAATTGCTCTGATGTGCATTTCTTCAATGGTTTTTTAAAAGTCAAAAGTAAAAAAAAAACCCAGTGACTTGGCATCTATTTTAGACGTTGTCCTTTAAAAGTTCACTGTTATACGTGAAGTTGCAATTTTCACTAATGAATTACATATTGCACATATACTGTATGATTTGCACTAGCACATTGTGAGAATTGAGGCACAAGTTGTTGATGTATTACGTATGATTGTGTATAATTGGTAGCAATTGAGATGTTTTAGATGAAAACGTTATAATATTTTTTCAGTGTAACCACTGTAAGATAGTTGTCTATTTTCTTTCATTAGAATGATGTCTAGCTAACCAAGCATAACGTAGCCTTTTCGTGCAATGAATAATACATAATGAGTAATATATTTATCTATTTCTTCTTAGGCAGCAGAAAGATCCTCAAGTTCATCAGTAAGAATTCTATCAAGTTGGCCAACCTTCCAACAGAGTTAAATCTTCTTTGCCATTTTCCCATTACAGGCAAGGGGTATACATAAGTGGATTTCAACTTTTGCACACAAGTTGCTTTCAAATCTGCTCTAAATGGAATGGGTAACTCTTCCTATAGCTTCAGATATAGGAAGGATCATCATAATCATTATAGAAAATGAAGCATTGCATTTGTTCCCTGATGATGTTCCCCGTATCTTGCCGCCTAGGTGCCTTAGCCCTATACTCCCATTCTTAAAACATCTTGTGGCTTGAGTGCTTATGCCTGAACTTGCAGTTCCCTCTGCAGTACTTCACTTTAGATGGATTGAACAAGGAACCTACACACTTGTTTTCCCAAAGGGATTTATAAATTTTTTGTCACAACTGAGTTTTAAACATAGCTTTCTTTTGCTATTCTGCCATTGTGCCTAACATGTTTCCCCATATGAACTTTAAAAACAATTATGAAGTTTTGAAGTGCCTTTTCCCTAGTAATGCTCCACAGCCAAGGTACATGGTATAAATCTGTTCCTCTTTCTTTTTACACTCTTTCTTTCTTGTTTAAGTTCAATCTTTTTAGTGGAGATAACAAAATATGTTAACCCACCATTTACATCCCTTTTAATCTTAACCTCCTTACCACTCCCATGTGTTTCAACCAATAAGCCATCTTCCCCTTTGCTCCCAGTCATTCCATGCCCCTTTAACTGTAGCGATCCCAAGGTTTAAGAGTTTGAAACCTCTGAAACTCCACCATATATATTAAAATATTTAGCATCCACAGACATTTAGATCATGAAACATACAATTTTTTAAAATTTCTCTTTTATTTCTGTAGCACTATAATAAATTGAGTGGCACTGTCTCTATTATGAGCTTACTTTTAAATATATATATGCCACGTATGAGACCTTTTTCTCAGGTGCAAACCCCCTCAACGGTTTGAATTCAGGGTGTAGTGCAACTGTAACAATGTGTTTATGCACAAGAACTGGGTGCCAGTGGTTCTTTTATGCTTAAACAGGAACTGATTTTATCTATAGAACAATCTACATAGGAGTACATAGGACATATAGCATAAAGGATAGCAGTATACTCACAGCGATAGAACACAGCAGTAGATAAGCTTTCAGCCTGTACCCTAAGTGGAACCTAGGGGAAATTCTACCATCCCTAAGTCTATGCTCTTAGTCCCTACTTCTGGGTTATTAGTACCTGAGATCTTAATCCCTCTGACTCTCCTCGTTGGAGCCTTGAGCTGCACAACTATATAACCTTTCTATCACTCCTGATCTATGAAAGAGTATAGCTATCCACTTTACTAGGGCCTAAGTGCCTAGGTTTCACTATCCATTCCCTTCCTGTCTGCTTGGTAAGGGCTAAAGCCATGGGCCCAGACCACATGGTTACCTAGACCTTTATACTATAGCACAGTTCTATCTACAGTCAGTGAACAACAGGGGCTTATATAAGCAGAGCAATGACGCAAGTCCCCATTAGGACCCATTTAGGTGTCTAAAAACTTTAGGATGTGACTGGCAATATCATGTGAGGGTGTCTAAATTATCACATCCCTACATTTATTTTCAAGCAAAAAAAAAAAAAGAAATGCAAACATATCAGGTGAAATCCAGGGTAATTTTACAATTGAGAACCTATGCTTTTTTAATATAATGCTAACATGATATATTTTTATATCTGATAAATAAATAAACTTTGCCTGAGTGCTTTTTACCTACATTGAACGCTTCAATTATTAAATAAACTGATGAATTGTTGGTGAATCATAATGAACATATGCAATATACACCTGCTAGCTGCTTTAGGTTCTGTGATGGATTAACAAAAAAACAAATTAAAGCAAATTTAAGACTATGATTATATGCACAGGCGTAAGAATGCTGTAATAAAAATCCATGAGCTCAAGAAAGGATGTATGCCTGATTCCCATCTGCCTGTTGGTATTAGAGTATCACTGCTTAACATGTAATGTGTATCTGCAAGAAGGTCCATAAGGTGCAAGTCGGCCATTTAAATATTTATTATCAGTGATTCTGTGTAAATCCACCACAGAGCTATAGCTGCCAATAAAATCTACACTCCTTACCTGCCAATCAAGTGGATTGGAGAGAGATCACCAGCAATTTTTAAACATAATAAAATGTAACATTAACTATAAATGGAACTTTGTCCTTATTTAAGTTGTGGCATTACCTACGTATGTGTTAGTTTATTTAATTTTACAGATTTTAATTTGATGGTTTGAAATTCCCGACTTGCATATTAGAAAACACTGCTTTCCTATGTAAATAATGCATGTACACACCAATGTGAATGGGGACTTTACTAAAAAAATGAAAAAAGAATTGAATAAATACATTATTTACCAGGAAACTAAAACTTTTTTTTTTCTAGCGCCAGTGCTGCTTACGAAAGAACTTTATACAGGCAAGTAGTGATGGGCGAAATGACGATTTTGACGCCGGCGAAGTTGATGCCGGCACCCATTAAAGTCAATGGGTGTCCATTAATCTGCACCTATGAATTTTAGCTGCAAATGCGCAAATTTATTCACCGGCAGTGAAACGCGGAAATTCGCTGCGAATAAATTCGTCCATCACTACAGGCAAGGAAAATAGAAAAGGTTTGTACAGTGAAACATCAAGTCGTAGTGAACATTCCAATGCGATCCTTAAGTCTTTTTTTAGTAATGGTTGGAGCATTTTTTGGCAGCTCACAGTAATCGAAGAAAATGCATTGGGCTTAGTGACAACATTACTTTAAAATGCAATTTTCCTCCTGTGTTCCAGCTTCATGTGGGATTCATACTATCAAATATTAAAATACCCAGACCTTTCTGCAATAACAGTCTGCTTTATTAAATAACAGGAGATCAAGAAATGAAATTATAGCTAGAGATTTTTCCAACTGTGTTGACACAGAAAATGAGAACACAGAAATGAGTGAATACTTTAACCATTCAGGTGCTCTTTTATCACATTATTATTGTCATCGGTATATATTGAAAACAACATCATTGCCCGAGCTCTGATGTACCAGGACCTTCATCCCCTGATCCAGCCTGAGCAACACGAAGATAAATTATGTATTTATAAATTTCCTCTTGAAAATTTTATCACACTCAGAGCTTACCCTGGGGCCAAGGTTCCCCTGAAGACAAAATTATTCTGCCAACTCAGGGCCTACACTTCTTCCCATTGCTTAACCCACTGAACCACTCTTCTAGATAACAATTACAGTTCCATCCACACTATTGTGGGTTATTTACTAAACTCCGAATGCAAAAATCACGAAAAATTTTTTTGATAAGACATCTGAGTTTACGGGTGAAAAATCCGAAGAAAACCTTGAAAATCTGTTTTTTTCACGCAAAGCCAATTTTCAGGAAAATTTAATAATAAATAAGTGTAAAAAACCCAATCGGATTTGATCAGAGTTTGCAGCAGAAAATGTTGAGATAAAATCGGACTTTTGATAAATAACCCCCCTATGCAAACTCTGTGAAAGACATACTTATAAATAGTGATGGGCGAATTTGTGCTGTTCGCTTCGCTGAAAAATTTGCGAATTTCCCGCGAAATTCGCGAAACATCAAAAAATTCGCAAAACTGCGCTGGCATCTCATTTTTTGACACCGGCGCCCGTTTTTTTTAGGCCGACACCCGTTTTTTTACACCGGCGTCCGTTTTTTTGGATGCCGGCGACATTTTTTTTTGACGCCGGCAAACTTTCGTCTGTGAATTCGCTCCTGGCGAATAAATTCGTCCATCACTACTTATAGACTTTTTATTCTTATATGATATTGAAATGGCCTTTAGCAACTGATATTCTACTTTCATAAGTTACAGTTATCATACCTTTTACTATTAACCAAATGCTAATAATAAAGTTTGGATTATATGCTTTCACCGGATGGACTGTTTGCCTTCTAACAACCAATAACAAGGGTGTTCCATGGCTATAGCTACATTAAGGGGTAGGTTTGAAGTATGAAATTATAGCTCATTACAGAAAAACTCACCCACTTTCTATCGCTATGAGAATTGTAGAACGGTGAATGCTAATGTTCACTCATTGATAAACACGCTTCTAAAAATCCCATAGGAATGATTAGAAATCGGCTGAGTTTATGGTGAAATAAAACATTGTTTCCTCTAGTAAAAAAGGTCTGGCTCTGCTATTATGTAACTCTAAATTGTAGCCAAAATAAGTAAATCATAATACCCTATTATACTAGCATCATTTTTATTGGGAATTATAACACAATAGAAAGGCTTTGGAGGCAGACAATGAAATTTGTATCCAGCCTAACATATTGCCTGGTTGCTTGGACTTGTAGGTTACCTTATCGGAGAGTAACTGTACAAAAAATGATGTGATTCGCATCGGAGCTCACCCAGTGTTGCTGTGTCCTCCTGGCAGCAGCCTGTGTGAGAAGCCAGCCGCTTCACGCCGGTATTCAATGTAAGACACTCGGTATTCTCATCACATTCGGCGCTAGTCCAGGACACGGTATGTAGGCAACAGCATTGGTGAAATATATTAGGCTTTATTTCAACACACACATGAATGAGGGTTACAGCGGTGAGTATACAGGGCTGACTGACTTACTCGTTTCTTGCCGGATCTCCCGGCACTTCCTCAGAGTCCTTATAGGAGAGGTCTAATTTGGGGTGCTCCCTTAAATATATTTCTATTTTTAATTCAAGAAAAAATTGTAAAAGCAAATCTTTACTGTGAAAAGTCATTTTTGCAGTTCTACCTGCCCACTAACAGTAAAAGAGTCATTTTGAAAGGTTGTAATAAAAAGGAGACAATTTAAGTTTTGACAAATGTGAAAAGAGGTAGAATTATTTATATATTTATATACACAAGCTGCAATGTTTTTTTAGCATTGTTGGGCAGTACTGTAGAAATATGTGGCATGCTGGGGAAGGCATGTAGGTATCCTCATCCCACCCCCCAATCCACCTATTCATTTAAACATTTGCAAGTTGCTAAGGAGACCACCAGCACTGTGTTTTGTTTCTTCTGCCAGATTAAAAATCTTGCTTGAGGTGCACAGCACAAGAATGCCCCACTAGCAAATTCTAGGTAAATGAGCACTAAGAGATGCAATTTTGAGCCCCTTTGTGTGTGTAACGTTCAGTATCCCACAACCCAGAGTAAACCCCAATGTCCCGGGCTCGGCTCACGCTTTGGCCTATAACCGCCGCCTTTCACGTCGGGTGGAGCCCTCCGCTACTCGGATGCCGCCAGGACTTAATAGTGAGGAGACTGAGGGAAGAACTCTGGGCGAGCAAGGGAACTTAACGTAAAGGTTATCAAAGTCCAGGAACGGGCCGAGTCGAAACCAATCGGGAATGCAGTACAAAATCGGTAAGCAAAACAGTAATCGAGGTCACAGGCCAGGTCAGCAACTAACAGGGTCGAAGTACAGAACGGAATCCAAAGAGTGGTCAGGAACAAGCCAAAGGGTCAGGGCAGGCGGAAGTCAAACAGGAATCAGGAACAGCCAAAGGTCACAACAAGAATCACAGAATAATCGCTCCCAGGAACAGTATACAGAACCTACGTTGGGCAAAGCACAAAAGGACTGCTGGCCATTTAAAGATTTGAATTTGGCGCCATTGGACGCTGGCGAATCAGCGCCAGTGCCTGCGCAAACATGCCAGCGTGAGTGCCCCTTTAATTCCATAGGAGCCGGCGCCTGAGGCCTAGCCGCATCGGCGGCGGGGAAGAGAGACGGGCGTCCCCGCTGTCCCCTGGGTAAGTATCTTACAGTGTGCTTGAACTTGTATCTGTGGTTTTTGAAAATACCACCATTGGCTTATCCCTAGTACTGAACTTTTCCATAGTTTTGAAGAAAAAATCACAGGCGTCTTCTCTTTAAGGGAACAAAGTGCTTTCAAATATGACAACTCTAGATCATTTTGATTTTGTAATATAAGTTGTGAGTAAGGATATAAACCAGTGGTTGCTGTGATTGGGAACATTTACATTTTTTTTAACAATGCCATATGTCAGTGTGAAAAAAGATGGTATTGCTAAAATACTAGTAGAAGATCTATACAAGGCACTGTATTTATATTCTTTAATTAAAAGGCAAGCTGAGTTGGAAAATTAAAATGCAGAATAACCAAAAAGTTCATTGAGCCATTAAATGCTATTATTTGCTAAGCTTAAATTGTAAAATGTGAGATGTAAGCAACATTAGCCTCTGTTACTTCCCTCCTGTTGCTAGGAGGCTACAACTTGCTTAGAGCACGAATATGATCACAGACATGGCAAAATGTAAATTTTTTTGCTTTAACAAACTGATCATTCCACCACAGATTCTGCTGAAGAAAAGAATGATTTGGCAAGGGACTATCAAGCCATTCCAATATTTCAGATAGAAATAAGGATCAAATTGAATTTAGGGAAGACAAAGTAGATTGCAAACTCATTGGAAATTCAATAAGTGACAGATTATTTTATATAATTTTCTGTATGGGGCAATGGGATATATTTATCAAACAGTGATCAAAACAGATCGCCACAGTCCACTAGAGTGAAATTCCGCCACTCTTCATTAATTTCTATGGGATTCTGAAAGGCCTATTTATCAAAGGATGAATTTTCACTTTCACCCATTGATAAATAGGGGCAGATTTACAAAAAAGCGAAGGGGCTAAGGCTAGCGACTTTTTGCCAGCGTTGCCACCCGCAGGGACATTGTCAATTCACTAACAGGCGCAGGTGCCAATTTGCTAGCGGACGTGACCGACGCTAGCGGTCATTCGCACTATATCGCCAGGCGATTTCGCTGTGGCAAACGGATGTTACTCCGCAACTTCACTACAATTAGGATTTTACTTGGGGGCCGATTCACTAAATTCGAGTGAATTCGAGTGAAGGATTCGAATTTAAAAAACTTCGAATTTCGAAGTGTTTTTTGGGCTACTTCGACCATCGAATGGGCTACTTCGACCTTCGACTACGACTATCGAAGGATTCGAACTAAAAATCGTTCGACTATTCGACCATTCAATAGTCGAAGTACTGTCTCTTTAAAAAAAAATTCGACCCCCTAGTTCGGCAGTTAAAAGCTACCGAACTCAATGTTAGCCTATGGGGAAGGTTTTTTTCATCGAAGGATATTCATTCGATCGTTGAATTAAAATCCTTCAAATCGTTCGATTCGAAGGATTTAATCGTTCGATCGAATGAATAATCCTTCGATCGATCGATCGAATTTCCTGCGCTAAATCCTTCGAATTCGATATTCGAATTCGAAGGATTTCAATTCCTAGTCGAATATCGAGGGTTAATTAACCCTCGATATTCGACCATTGGTGAATCGGCCCCTCAATGTTACCTTTTTCGCCAGAGTTGCCTTTGCCACCAGACGAAGTGCTATAAAGCAGCTAGATCTTCCTCAATCTTCTGTCACTTAAATCATATCCTGTGTATTGAAAATGTATTAAAGTTCAAAAAATGCTGGCGACTTTTCCTTTTGTTAAGCGGGAATGGTTGCAAAAGTCCTGACTTACTTTTTTGGCTAAGCGGTTTTCTCCACACATTTTATAACATATGGAACATTAATTTTACAGTGGGCTCATGTGTAGGGCATTATATTAACTCTCTTGTCTTTATTAAGATTCACTGGACATGTGTAATATAAACCGGTAACTTCAAGCATTTGCACCAACATTTACAGTATAATAAAGACCTCCATACAATTGTAAATTTCCCGCCCTGTGCAAATTGGCCTAATTGAAAGATCAAGTTTCGCTAGGCACAAATTAACGCTAGCGCTATGAATTGCTCTCACAGCTGAAGTCATGCTACCAAAAAGTCACCAGCATTCGACGCTCAGGACAAAACTTCTCATTTTAGTGAATTAGCGAATACATTTCGTATTTGCGCCTGGTGAAGTGGTGCGATGGGTGCGAAGCTGACGCTGGCGAAAATCCGACTGTTAGTGAATCTGCCCCATACTCTTTTAAAAATCTCTTTGATATATATACCCCAATGAATATATAAATATCTTGTCAGAATTCCTTTTTATTTTAATTAGCTTAAATAGCATGGAGCAACAGTCTTTCATGGGCTTAGATCAACAGCAAGAACATTTAAACAGCATTAGGAAACATAATGCAGGGTCGGAAGTTTATTGTCCTAAAGCAAAGGGAAGATGTAATACAGGTTGTGATTTTTTTTAAAAAAATGCATAAATAAGAGTGCACTGTAATATTTTTCACTACACAGCTATTTCATTGCAAAACTTACTTGCATAGCACATTTTCAAGGCATGCTGGAGGTCTAACTAATTTCTTTCACCAACGCAGCAAACCAAAGAAATCTGATGATTTCTGTATTTTATTCTACCTGTAGTAGACTGATAATGGCATATGATTCATTTGTTTCTATGGGTAAGTCTAGCTGTGCAAAACAGATATTGTATACAATCACGCACCAATCACAATCTCTCTGGTCAAATATCTTTGTTGTGTCATTTTAATTTGTGTAAACATACCTCCTTACCTTAAAGTTGTTACATTTTAAGTAGTATAACTATATTTATGAAATAAACAAAACCTAAGCTTAAATCATATGGGAACCAACTAATCAAATATTAAAACTTTGGCTAGCAGAGAAAACATGAGCATCCACAAACACCCATGCAAACACAGGGAGAAGATACAACTCTGTGTAGATGGTGCGCTGGCATTAATTGACCCAAGACTCCATTTCTAGTACAAATCACTCTTGGTACTGCTGAAAACAACATATGAATTGCAACTTCACAGTTAATTTTTGTGGGATTAGAGTTCAGTGCTGCATGATTACTATATGAATGGAAACGGATATATTACCAGATTAAATATTTGCTATGCTAAAAATTTAAACATGATTATTATAGCATCTAAATGCGAAGACATGGGGCAGATTTACTAAAGGGCGAATTGTCGCCAGAGACCGCTTCACACACTTTGCGCCACTTTGCCAAGTGCAAATTCGTTACCACTACACTAATTCACTAAAATGTGAAGTTGCTTCCTGGGCGCCAAACGATGGCGACTTTTTGCTAGCGATACTTCTTCAGTGCAAGCATTTCATACGAAGATTCGCTAGCGTTTGTTTATGCCTAGTGAAAAGTCGCTAGTGATCTTATGTTTAGGTCAGTTTGAATAGGGTGGGTACATTAAAGTCATATGGACGTCTTTATTAGAGATGTTGGTGCAAATGCTTGAAATGGCCACTTTTTATTACAAATGTCCAAGGAACCTTAATAAAGACAAAAGAGATCATATAATGCCCTAGACATGAGCCCACTGTAAAATTAATGTTCCATGGCACTCAAATTTCTGGGGAAAAATATTAACCCAAAAAAGTTTAACTTAGGACTTATGCTGGCAATCCCGCCTAAAAAAAGGAAAGGTCGCCAGCCTTTTTTCAACTTAAATGCATTTTCAGCACACAGGATATGATGTAAGTGACGTAAGATTGAGGAAGATCTAGCTTCATTTTAGCAGTCTGCACTGCAACGGCCATTCGCCGGAGTGAAAAGTCACCTGGTGATAGAGTGCGAATAAACGTTATCAACGGTCTTTTTCGCTAGCGAATTGTCATCTGCACCTGTTAGTGAATTGGCGATGTCCCTGCGGATGTAATTTCAGGCGAAAAGTCTCTAGCGTTAGCCACATCGCCCATTAGTAAATCTGCCCTATGGAGAGATGAGTAATGCATGAGTTATGCATCTAATAAAATTATATTTAAATATACATTAAACCAGGAGATCATAAAGCGAATGGCCTTTGAATCTGTATATCTGAAACATAAAACACTTAAATGTCACAGAATTAGTGCAATATGTAGGGGTTTGCATCTGTCAGATGCTACGCACTTTGCTAACAATTCTATTCTTTAAAAGCATTTCTTGTTTATTTCTTTATAGTCTACCATCTCTGTTGGAAATGTACTTTCAACTTTTTTAATGCAGGTTCTGTCATTCAACTCTATGAGGAGCCATTCCCTTGCTACTTTAATGACCTCTAAGACAAAATCTGGCAGCTCTTCCCTCGAGCTCCTGTGCCACCTGCTTGTTTCTCTTTCAGCAACACAAGACACCTAAATCCTACAGATTTGCATTACTTTTCTGCTCACCTAATTAAAATGCCTAATGTGACTGCAAAAAATTGAGTTCTTTACCTATTGATATGTCACAATGTCAGGCTCCTCAGGGCTTTGTGAATAGAATGATAAAAAGGGCTATGTCTAACACTGTGCTTCTATTATTCGTTTCTTCTATAAAAAGGAGCATAAATGCCGTAGGATAAAAAAGTCTACTTAAAAAAAATCTTATAATACCACAATGCTGTTTATTTTATTCTTCTTTGGTACATGGTTATTGCAGGTATAAATTACAACATACACAATTCTAGAGGTCATGTATTCTGTTTCATTTTAATTAAGGTAATATCTGCAATTAATTGGAATTTAAGGAACATATTCACTAAGGTTGCATCAGGTTTATATAGACAAATACAAGAGTCCTCTGCACTCAACCTCAATTATCAATATATTTAAGACAGAGACATTTTGTGCATACTGCTACTGAAAAATGCCTTACCCTTTAAAAAAAACAGGGATTGTTTGTCCATATATTGCAATATATTTAAGCTGACCAACTATGTCAAAGTCATCCCATATCTGGCCAGTCCTATGCTCAATTTTATCTGATTCATTAAGAATTCTATTGCATCATTATACATTTTACAAAGGGACTAAGTTTTACCTGCAACTTACTAGCTGCTTTCAAAGTAAAACTCCCAAACTTGGCTGCCCTTTTATTAGACACCAGTGGGATCACCTGACTATAGCTGGGAAGGGTGGGAGCTACAACATGGAGTTGGTCACTGCTCCTGTATAACTATAACAAACAAGGGAAAGTTGTGCTCACCACTAATTTTTAAAACCATTAGGCAGAGTTGCAATGAGGGTGTGACCACAAAATACATATAGTCAACTACAAGAGTCCTCTGCACTCAACCCATTATCAATATATTTAAGACAGACATTTTGTGCATACTGCTACAGACATTTGTTGTATCAGGTTTAGTAACCTATAGAAATCAGGGGGCAGGTTTATCAAGAGTCAAATTTAGGGGCATATTTATTAAGGGTCGAATTGAAAAAACTTCAAAATTCGAATTCAAAAAGACCGAAATTAAGTCAAAGTTTTTTTTTGGTCGAATAGGTCTGTTTTTTTTCTCAATTCCTAAGAAAAAGATATTTTATTTATGCAGAAAAAGTTTATAATAAATATGCCATTTTTTTTACTTTGTGATGCCTGTTGATCAGATGGTGATGAATGATGTATCGGGTCACTGTTTTTTATACAGCATGATAAATTGGACCCAACACATTAGAAGTTCCATTAAAATCCTTGAAACTATAATGATTAATCTTTGTTATTACACACATATGAGCTATCCCAAATAATTCTCTCACCGTCATCACCGACCCAGATGGAAACATTTTTTTAGACTAGATATAACATAAAAGGGTAACATATTTAGATCCATTTAATCAGGGGCACACCGGCCATGAGGCAAGTTGAGAACATTGCCTCAGACGGCATTGCCCTGCAAGTTACTATGGGTGGCAAAAAGCAGCTCCTGGTAACTTTAAGAGCCACATTTCTTTTTTAAACTGGAAATTCAGCTTTTCTAGTGCAAGAGATCACAATTGTACCCCAAGGGGCAGATTTATCAAAGGTCGAGGTGAATTTTCGAACTTCAAGTTTTTAAAAATATTTGAATTTTTAAATTTATCAGGTACTCGCCCTTTAAGAATTCAAATTTGACTATTCACCACTTTAAACCTGCCGAATTGCTGTTTAAGCCTATGGGGGACGTCCTGGAATCAATTTGGAGTTGTTTGGTGGCATCCTGAAAATCGATTCAATTCGATTCGAATTCGATTGGAGTTGGTGGGTCGATCCCATTCAACCGAATTGAAAAAATGTAATTTTTTTTAACTCGAAAATTGAGTTTATGAGAGTTTAATCCCATCAACTCTAAATTCCACCCTTGATAAATCTGCCCCTTATATCAGTGCTCTTCTGTCTGCACCCGGAATCATTGCGTTGGCACGGTGCAGGAAAACTGAGCAGTAGTGATGGGCGAATTTGTCCTGTTCGTGAATCGCCCGCACAAATTTGCTGGCGAAAATTCCCTGGCGCATTTTGGCCAGCGAATGTGCCCCGGCGTACAAAAAAATTGGACGCTGGCGTCAAAAACGAGACGCCGGCGCCGTTTCAAGAATTTTTCGCCGTTTCCCGAATTTCGCTGGAAATTCACTAATTTATCGGCGAAATTCTGCGCAAATTGGCCCATCACTATATAAGCAGTAAATAAGTACACTGTTACCTGGCTGCAGTTACAGCAGGAAACGCTAATAACGCCACATTGCTATATTATTGCTCTCCTCTAAAGAAGGCAACAATGTTGCGACCTTTAGTGCCAATGTATTGACGTACATTTAAAGATGGTTATTCATTATAGGTTGAGTTGTTTTTTTCCAGAAAAAAAAATTCTAGCGAAAAAAATTAATTTTTTTAAAAAAAAACTCAGATTTTTCGAGATTTTTACTACTTTAAAGCTCATAATAGCTCAAATCTGAAAAGACTTCTTTCAAAACCTGTCGAGGTCATGTAGATGTCAATGGCAGAGGTCTATTAAATCATTTAAATATGTTTGTAACCTTCATGAGTTTTTTTTGGTGGGGTTCGCTCATACACTTGAGTGATTCGAGGTTTTTTTTTTTTTGCCAGTATTTGAGTTTTTCACCCTGAATTGACTGTTTTTTAACGTTTCAGTTATTTTATAAATTACAAAACATTTGAGTTGTGAGTTTATTCGAGGTATAATGACCCTCATAAACCCGACCTTTGATAAATAACTTCCTTAAACTACTATTTTGTTTATTTCTTGCTGCTGGATACACGTTTAAAGACTTCAATGATGTACTAACACAGCATAACATGCTGAATAATATGTATATGCTTGTACTATGACTTCTGACTATAAGATGATTTTTATGTTCTGGATTTATTTCATTTACTGGATTGGATACAGTTTTGTTGTTTTTATTTCACATTTCATTTCACTTTTTGAATCCTATGTAATTATGTAATTTCCATACCTTCCCTCCACTATATTATTAAATTATATATCAATGGTGCTTAGTGATGTCATTGTCACATAACTCATTGAAACGTGTGTAGTATAATACATAAAGTACCCCCTGTTGCAAAATATATATATTATATTAGAAGTCAACTCGGAGGTCCATTACCTGTATAAAAACACTTGGCCTTCAGCCTTGTGCTTTTATAATAGGGGGTATTTTATTCTCTTCTCTTTACATTTTAAGAAGGAATTCTTTAGCCAACTGTCTACTCATACTTGTAACTTCTTGCATATGAGTCCCATCAGTTAACTTTTTCTAAGGTCACTTCCTCTGGCCATGGTATTTAAAAGTCTCATCTGAATCTAAGAAAGAGTAAAAGTTAATTACTAATTTAATTGCGGAACACACCTTTTCAGCAGCTATCTATACATAAAGGACTAATAAAGGTGTTTTCTAATTAAAATAGAGTCTTTACTAGGCTAAATCTGACCTACATTCAGTCTGAGTATGTTAATGGAACAGCATTACTTAGAAACAAAAATATCACATATGTGAGATGGAGGATACAATGGATAGTAAATGCAGTCGAGGTCCTGTCCCTAGTCAAAATATTTTATATCAAATCTGGGCTACTGTCTTAATATAATAATGTATTCTAATTTATTTGATTACTCAGTATTACTCAACTGCAGTCTAATTTTGGTTTATGTCATTCGCATGAAGTCCAGACATTGAAAGCTGTGAAGCCATCTGTGCCTAAAAGTGATGAGCGAATAGATTCGCCAGGCATGGATTTGCGGCAAATTTGCGTGGCTAATAAAAGGGCAACCAAGTTTGGGAGTTTTACTTTGAAAGCAGCAAGTAAGTTGCAGGTAAAACGTAGTCCCTGTGTAAAATGTATAATGAAGCAATAGAATTCTCAATGAATCAGATGCAATTTGAGTGTAGGACTGGCGAGATATAGGATGATTTTGCGGTAGTTGGCCAGCTTAAATATATTGCAATATATGGACAAACAATCCCTGTTTTGTTTAAGGGGTAAGGCATTTTTTAGTAGTTGTATGCACAAAATGTCTCTGTCTTAAATATATTGATAACTTGTAAAGCAACAGCAAAGGAGATGGTTTGAAAGGTTGACTTGCAAGACCCCAGTCAAAAAAGGTATGTTGTTGTTACATTGGAAATTTTAGTGCTCTATTTTATGTAAACAAAGTAATAACGGGATGACATTGATCTCAGTGGATTCTTTCATCTCGCATTCTGATTGTGAATGTTTTCTCATATTTTTAGATGAGTCTGTTGGAACGCAAACCATTGTGTTTGCTTCTGGTTCATTATCACAACAAAGCAAAGGTTCAAGGCAACGTGTTTACATTTAAAACTATGTTTGCAAAAGCTTGTGTTAGCTATTTCTTTTGCAGAAAGGTACAGTAGAAAAACGTGTTTATTTTTCTCCAGAAGAGCTAATGATACCATTGGTTTCACAATAGCATTTGGCTTCCCACTAATAGAGAAATCTTTGCCGTGCACTCTGTGTCATCAACAATACAGAAAAATACTTTCAGCTTTGGATTTAAGCTGGTGTTCTCTGACACTTCGGGAAAGTGAATTCTACAGAGATCTATGTCAAGTTGAGGAATGCATATTTAGATCTCTGACAATGTTGCCCTAAACTCGCCATTCATACAATTTCTGCACAAAGACTCAAAACCCTGTAAAAGACAAGAGTGAGCTGTCACATAAAATGTCATTCTTATATGGTGCTTTTTCATGGTTCCAAAACATTCACCCTGTTTTTATGAACTAAAAGAATCCTGCAACAACTTCTCTATTGGCTGGGCTCATACCGGCACAATATGCAATAAATTAAGACTGTAGCCGTTAATTGCTATAGCAACTGCTTAAATCCTATGGTGCGAAAGTGAAATGACATTTAATTAATTTAACAAAATTACATTGTTATAAAATTCCATTTTCCCTTCATATTCATTAAGCTGTATGTACCGCCAGGTCTGAGGGGGTTATTTATCAAGGTCCAAATTCATCTCAGTATTTCTAATACCCAACTCCAAGCAATTTCGAATTCCCGATTGGACCTTATTTATGAAGAAAAAACCCAGAAAAAATAGGGTCGGGCAAGACTCCAAAAACTTCAGAGCTTTCCCCGAAAACTATGAACCAGGTTTTTTGTGACAAAACCCCGAAATCATCGTATATCGATACGGACATCAGCGCAGACACCGGGACCTTCCCCATTGACTTTTACAGGACCTCGAGAGCTTCTGAGATTTTAGACGATCAGACTTTAATAAATCTCGAAAAATATGTAGTTTTTGTAGTAAAACTACAAATTATTTGAGGTTCGGATATTCAGCGCTTGATAAATAACCCCCTGAAAGTGAAAGATACAATGTGAGAGTTGTGGGCAGACAAGGGAACCGGAATGTGGGACTGGAGTAACAGGGTAAGAGCTAGGAGTAATTGAAGAACGGGCCCTGGGTCAAACCAATCAGTCAATGCAGTACAAGATCAGGATCCGGAAGACTAGTCAGTAACAGGCAAAGGTTGGTACAGGCAGTAATACAGCAGTGGTCAGGGACAGGCATAGGTCAAGAACAGGAAAACCAGACAATTCTTACACCCATTAGATCAAGTAAATATCTGCTTATACTTTATCTTATGTGTTTGCTCTCCATGGGGAATATTATAAAAGTTTAAGTAACATTTTCTTTTTGCAAAATTAAGATTTGCTATTCTGAATGTTCATCATATTCTTCCATAGACAGTCACTCCATATGCGCATAGCACATTTCTAAGCACTGAAAGTGGTGTATTTACAATAGGGAAACATCCTTTTATTACATATTCTGTGCACCTGCACAATCTTTTTTTTTCTTTTTTCTGGCAGATGAGGCAATAAGAGTCAGCAAAAACTTTATTACATATGCGCAAAGGATAAATAGTTTGTGCTAAGGAAAATTGTACCTCAAATGCATCAAACGACAAAAAGCATCAAACCTAGTAGTCTTTTATATTTGAAAATATAAAGTATTTGGGATACAAGATATTTATGCTAAACAATGGACACCAACATGTATATATATATTTACAGGTTCAGGAGACTGCAATGTGTGTATGACTAGATTTTTCTCATTCTAGTAGCTGTTAGCAGTAAAAAAGAACGATCCCGTAGACTATTCTATATTTACATTAATAATGGAAAATTGTGCTCCAGGGCCACGTCAGACACATTGGTTGCATTTATAATATTAAATGGGACAAAACAATGGAAAAGCACATTGCAATTGTTTGCTGTATTTTGTGTGCCTTGTAGGGATGTAGCGAACAGTTCGCCGGCGAACTAGTTCGCGCGAACTTCGACTGTTCGCGTCCGCCGAATGTTCGCGAACGTCGCGCGACGTTCGCCAATACGAGTTCGCTTTCGATTCGAACAAAAATCGTTCGACCATTCGACCATTCGATTCCTTCGACCGCTAAAATCGAAGGATTTTCGTTCGAATCGAACGATCTAAGCCATTGGATCGAATGAAATCATTCGATCGAATGGCTTCGATCGTTCGAGTCGAACGAAAATGCTTCGATCGAACGATTAAAATCCTTCGTTCGTTCGAATCGAACGATTTTCGGATGTTCGAAGTTCGCGAACTGTTCGCATTTTTTGCCGGTGTTCGCGAACGGCGTTCGCGAACACATCGGCGGCGGTTCGCTACATCCCTAGTGCCTTGTACTTACACCTCTTACTATGTAAATCTGTGGGCTCTAAAGCCTCTGTAAACCTTCTCCACTGTACTTGCAAGCTAGTAGATGGCCCAAATATAATTAAGCATTTTAAATTTTGCCTTTCTTACACTGTAAACAAGCAGAAGTAGGGAGGACATACTAGGGCACATTTATGACTGTAAGTGCAGTGGACAACTTTTCCCCACTGACAATTGCAAGTGAACCACTTATATTAAAGGTACTTAAATCACACTTCCATATATTTGCATTCACCATCACTCAGTCCTTTATGCCTTCTAATTCTATTCTCTGTGTACTTTCTCTTTGGCCTACGAACATCCAGAGGCAGGATCAAGACTGATGTGACCAGACCATGTTTGGGAGACTGACTCCTTCAGGGCTAGTTGGTGCTAGCAGATGTTGTGAGTTTACTCTAGTATAAAAGATAGTTAAGCTAGTGAGAAAGGACACTCTGATGTCCCGAAGGGAATTGTTAGATTGGGGTAAATCCCCTGAGGCGATTATGCACCAGGTAAGGAAATTAAGCATTTATAAGTAGGTTAAAGGAGAATCTACGGGGGAAGCTTTGGCCCTGAATGTTAGGTCACTGTAGAGGATTGGGGTGGAGCTTTACAATGACAGAAGGCCCCTGGATAGCTAACGAAACTCTGTAAATCCCCTACATGACAGTGGTCCTGGAGGTTTCAGGACTCAGGAGATAAACACTGTGGTGCAGATTTACTAAAGGGCGAAGTGACTAACGCTCGGGCGAAGATTCGTCAGCGTTACCATTTTCAGGGACTTTGCAGATTTACGGGCGCAGGCGTCACTTCACTAGCGAAGTGAGATAGGAGATGGTGATTCGTACAGGCGAATTTTCGCTCTGGCGAATGGACATTACTCCTCAAATTCTCTAAGATGTGGATTTTACTGAACGTTACCTCTTTTACCCGACTTGCCTTAACCAGCTCATACCAGGCGAAGTGCACTGGAATTCATAGATCTGGCATCTTTTCCTGTTTTTCAGAGTGATAGCCTGCAAAAGACCTATTTTTTGGGTAACCGGGTTCCCCCATACATTTTCTAACTTATGGAACATTAACTATACAGTGGGCTCATGTGTAGGGCATTATAACAACTCTTTATTAAGGTTCCCTGGATATGTTTAAAGTAATGTATTTGCTGCAACATATCCGTCCATTCAACTTTAAATTTCCCGCAACTTTGCATTTTAGTAAATTAGCGTTGCCTGAGCGAATTTTCATCTGACGAAGTATTGTGCATTGTGTAACTATACTCTTGAGCTGGTAACCAGTGCCCCAATCTGTAAACTTGCTTCCCTGCAACAAGGTCTCAATAAACTATATATGCACCAATACCTATACTAACTAACTGTAGATCTAAAGTTTCCAAATGCCTTGAATATTATTCTTGTTCAAGAAGACATCTAAGGTAGTGATGAGTGGAATTTTTGGCATTTTTGGTTTCACTGCAAAGATGATGTCACATGTCAAAAAAATTGTCACCCATAGACTTCGATGCATTCCGAAAAATTTCGGTAAACTTTAGTCGAAACAGAATCTACCCAGATTCCACAGGGTGAAGACAGATTTTGCTTGTGTACATGCCACATGGGAGTGGCTACTAACTTGGGGCAGGTAGCGCTACCTGGGGACATAAAAGCTCATGGGGAAAAGGGATAAAAGGGAACTGTGCTAATTGGCATTTTCCACCCAGAGTGATGTGGGGGACTGTGGCATTGAAAGACTGTGTCAAGGATTGGATAGTCTACACAGGATCCCCAGTGCAGAGTTATACTGTTGCATTGCATTACTGTTATTCTCTTTATTATTATAAAAGGTTATATTTGGTTTATTGCAAGCTGTGCATTTCGTTTTCCTAGTGGAACTACTCCTGAGATGTGCTCCTTTGTGCCCAGTATCTTTCATAGTGATAGAGGAATTCAGGGCCCTTATATGTATATGTAACAGATAAATAAATAAGGAACAATCTGAATATTACATGAACTTTTGTATCATGCATATTTACTTTGCAAAATATTTTATTTCTGCAATTGAAATATTTGTCTTGTGGTTTTCTTTGTAGCAAAATCTCAGTTTCTGTGACAAGTGACAAGATTTAGCTTTTTAAAGGGAAACTAAAGTCTAAAATAGAATAATGCTAGAAATGCTGTTTTTTGTGTATTAAACATAAACCTGAACTTACTGCACCACAAGCCAAATAAAATAAATCATTCTTGGATTCAAAGATGCCTGTAGGGGGTCATCATCTTGTAACTTTGTTAAACCATCTTTGTAAGACCAACACCATGCACATGCTCAGTGTGGTCTGGGCCACTATTGGGAGGCTTAGCTTAGAGATTGTCATAAATTATCAGAACAGCACAAGTCAAATAATATCTGCCATAGAAGCTGATACAGCAAGATTGATTAATAATCAGACTCTGCAGACAGCACTGTGTCCTGTGTTGTCATGTAGATTTTATAGTTTTTGTATTGTTTAAAGGAATTGTTCAGTGTAAAAATAAAAACTGGGTAAAAAGGCTGTGCAAAATAAAAAATGTTTCTAATATAGTTAGTTAGGCAAAAATGTAATGTTTAAAGGCTGGAGTGATTTGATGTATAACATGTCAGAATACTACTTCCTGCTTTTCAGCTCTCTTGGTTTACACTGACTGGTTACCCTGGTTACCAGGCAGGAACCAATCAGAGACTTGAGGGGGTGCCACATGGGTCATATCTGTTGCTTTTGAATGTGAGCTGAATGCTGAGGATCAATTGCAAACTCACTGAACAGAAATGTACCATGTGGCCCCCCTTCAAGTTTCTGACTAACTCAGAGTTAGAGAGCTGAAAAGCAGGAAGTTGGATTCTGGCTGTTTTATTAGACATCCAGTCACTCCAGCCTTTATATATTAGATTTTTGGCTAACTAGCTATATTAGAAACATTTTTTATTTAGCACAGCCTATCTACTTACACAGTTTTTATTTTCACACTGAACTATTCCTTTAATATAAACTTTCTCCAATTCTGCAGAACCAGTGGCTGCAGCAAAATCTGGCTCCATGATCTTTCCCTGCAGTTGGAGTTGGAAACATTAAAGAGGATATAAAGGCAAAAATAAAATCCCATTTTTACTTTATTAACTGAAAAAGAAACATATCCCTAATATACTTCAATTAAAAAGTATGTACAGTTTTTAGAAGAAACCTGACTCTATGCAGTGAAATTCCCCCTTCCCTTGACTTGCTGTTACTGCTGCAGATACAAATCACTACACAGTCGTCGGCTGCTCTACAGGGCTGGGATGTCCCTCCACCCTGCTGTTTGAAAGTATGATCCTTTCCCTGCAGAGCAGTTAGGGATTGTCTGAAGTTTCCTATCTGCAGCAGTCAGAGCAAGTAAATGAAGGGGGAATTTCACTGCATACAGTTAGGTTTCTTATAAAAACTGTAGACATTTTTTAAAATAGTTTTCTTTTTCATTAAAGAAAGTAAAAATTGGATTTTATTTTTTTGCCTTTACATCCCCTTTAAGTCCTGCTGCTATTCAGTCGAATGTAATCTAAAAATAATATTGCTCAATCTCATCAGTTGCAGGTAGTTACATTCATCCAGTGACTTGTGGATAGTCAGTACAGAGGATCAGTTTGTACTGAACATGCCTGCATGCACGTCTTTACAGAGATCAGTGTTCACAGTTCTTGCACGGCCAACATTAATCTCCAGTGGAAAATGTGTGACTCACTCACACGTCAGTGCATTGTATTGGCTGAGTTCTTTCTTGGTAAAAGGAAGAAAAACAGGAAAAGGTCTTCAAGATATTTTTTTGCTAGCTAATATGATTATGTAATGTTAGGTATGATGCTCACTTTTCAAAATAAAAATACACTCATTCCAAGTGGGATTAGTAAACTATTTCTATTTTTTTGAAATATGCATAGTGTAGAGTTCTAAAGAAGCTGTTGGTGGCTGTAATTAAACAAGGCTGTGTATATATATGTATATAGTGTGGCAGCTGCTGGGTTTCAAAAAGATTGGGTTCCAGCTCATTGTACTGCCTCAGACAAACTGCTCTGATGAGATGCCACAGTGTGCTGAATAGGTGAATACTTTGTGTTTCTACGTCAGGGTCAGGATAGCAGACTTGTGGGAGGGAAAAGGGGAAAGGGAAACTGTGTGTTTAGTTAACCTCCGGACAGGAGTAGGATTTAATTTGGTGTTTTATTTTGTTTTGTGCAAGCCCTAAAGAGGGGTAGCCTGTTGTTTGATATACAATCTGCAATAAAAGGAAAAGCTGCACCTTCTGTTGCAAGACCCGCTGTCTGGTTCCTTCACTGGGACCTAAGCATGGGACCTATTATCCAGAATGCTCAGGACCTGGGGCTTTCTGGATAATTGATCTTTCCACAATTTGGATCTTCATACCTTGTCTACTAAAAAATCATGTAAACATTAAATAAACCCAATAGGCTGATTTTGCTCCCAATAACGATTAATTATATCTTAGTTTGGATCAAGTACAATATACTGTACTTATTATTACAGAGAAAAAGGAAATCATTTTTAAAAATGTGGATTATTTAGATAAAATGGAGTTTATGGGAGACAGCCTTTCCTTAATTTGGATCTTTATGGATACTGGATCAGATTCTTGTATATATGTGTAATATATATATCCTTATATAGGCCCGCGATGAGGGGCGAAATATTGGATGCATTCTGATAATATAATATTACACAAGAGCTAGAGTGCAGGTACAGCTTGCTATTATATACATATATATATATATATATATATATCCATAAATGTGAAAAAAAAACCTACATACAAAGAATTTGACGTTATAATAAATTTGCCATTATATGTGCACTGGGATAGGGGGCATACTAGTTTCATCCATTCGTATTGCTCTTGAATTTAACTGTTGCTTGCCATTCATGCACACTGAAATGCTTGGCTGTAATTTGTAATGTCCTGCATGCAGGTGTATTTATTTACTATTGTTTATACAAAGGAGGTGATTTTTAGACAGAAACACAAGTAGTTCTACGTTTGTCAAACAATAATATCAAACATAGGACTTGGAAAAGTTTTGCACATAGGCATGAATAAATCCATTAGAATGTTTATTGTAGGGTAAGCGATTGCATTTTTTCTAGATTATGGGGGCCGAATACGAATTGAACTAATATCACAGTCGATCAAATTCAAATCGAAGTTTTAGATTTTTCAAAGTCCACCAATTGACTACAAATAGGTTCTATGAGGCTAAAACAGCAATTCAGCAGGTGAGGTGGCGAATGGTCGAAGTCGAATTTTTAAAGAGACAGTACATGATAAATTTCGATATTTGAATTTTCTGATTTTTTTCAAATTCTCATTGAATTTGGACTAGTCCCTAGTTAATGTCTTCAATTCATTGCAAGTAAGTCTCCTAAAATACAATGTAGATTATAGATTCAGAAAACTGAACCACTCTCAGTTTTATAGGTGACATAAACCCTCAGGTTAAATGTAATTAAATTAAATAAATGTGCTCTTCTAAATGCGTATGCAGTTTCTTTCAAATTTTTTTGGCTCTACTCAATCAAGCCAGTGGTTGAAGCAGAATATGGTACATACAGGTTGATTCAAAATGATTTAGAGCAGTGATCCCCAACCAGTAGCTCGTGAGCAACATGTTGCTCTCCAACCCCTTGGATGTTGCTCCCAGTGGCCTCAAAGCAGGTGCTTATTTTTGAATTCCAGGCTTGGAGGCAAGTTTTAATTGCATAAAAACCAGATGTACTGCCAGACAGAGCCTCAATGTAGGTTGACAATCCACATAGGGGCTACCAAATGGCCAATGGCAGCCCAAGAACATTTCTCATGCATGTGTTGCTCCCCAACTCCTTTAATTCTGAATGTTGCTGTCACGGCCGGCACCCGATACAAATGCCAAGCACCCTGGTCTCGGCTTCACCAGTAGTGTGACCACCGTTGGGCTTCGGGAGGAGCCCTCAGCTTACTTGGGTGCCACCTGGACTTAACGAGGGGTGCAAGGCGAGATGTTCTGGCTGGCGAAGGGGCACGGCAGTTAGCAGAGTCTTTTGGGCCGAAGGTCACGGTACAAATGGAGCAGGCAAGAGAATCGTCAGACAGGCACGGTCGAGGCAGGCAGATATCAAGAATCATCAGGCAGGCTAGGGTCAAACCGGGTTGTCAATCAAGGGGTTAAGCAGGAAGAGTTGTCATAGGCAGGCGAGGTCAGGATACAGAATGCAGAATAGTCAGGAACAGGCTGGGTCAAACACGGGTAATCAAACAGACTAGATTCAGAACAGATCAAACGCACAAGGCTCAGGAACCACTAGAAACAAGTTCTATCACGGGCACTGGCTGGGAGTATGAAGGGGCCTTAAATACTTTCAAATTTCACAACAAAACGTGCGCCAATGCGCGTTGGCGTAATCGCGCCAGCGCGCCTGTACCTTTAAGAGGCGCGCATGCCCTAGAGATCAAGATGGCGCTTGATCCACCGCCACAGAACCACGCGGCGGGCGTCCCCGCCAATGACGTGGCGGGCGACCCTGCCGCACAGGTAATATTATTACATTAACTCCCCCTCTAGGGGGGCCACTGGATCCCCAGGCTTCTCAGGAAATTTTCGATGGAATTTCTTTCTGAGTTGATCAGCCTTGATGTCATCGACTGAGACCCAGGAGTTCTCCTCTGGGCCAAAGCCCTTCCACTTAATAAGATACTGGAGCTTACCCCGTACCAAACAAGAATCAAGGAACTCCTGGATCTCAAATTCAGGCTGACCTTCGACTAACACTGGGGGAGGAACAGGAATATGATGAACTTGAGTAGCTGGTTTTAGGAGAGAGACATGAAAAGAATTAGATATTTTAAACTCTGCAGGTAATTGGAGACGAACAGAAGAGGAATTGATTATTTCAGTTATTGGGTATGGACCAATGAACCTGGGCCCCAGTTTGAGAGAGGGGACCTTCAACTTAATATTTTTGGTAGATAGCCAAACAAATCTCCCACCTTGTATTGAGGAGCCTCTCTACGAGATCAATCTGCAGCTTTCTTTTGAGCAGAGGAAGCTGCAGAAAGAGAATGATGAACTTGGGACCAAACTTTAGAAAAATGATTGACAGAGGAATTAGCAGAGGGTACAGAGGAATCTAAACCAGAAAAAGAAAATGCTTTTGGATGTAGCCCATTTACAATAAAGAAAGGAGACTCCCCAGAAGAGGAGTGAGTGGCATTATTGTAGGCAAACTCAGCCCAGGGCAACAATTCAGCCCAAGAGGACTGGTTATCAGATACATAACACCTAAGATATTGCTCCAGGGATTGATTCATTCTTTCAGTTTGTCCGTTGGTTTGGGGATGGTAAGCAGTTGAGAAGGATAAATCAATGCCAATTAAAGAGCAGAAAGCTCTCCAAAACTTCGAGACAAACTGAACACCTCTGTCAGACACAATGTTAACAGGAAACCCATGTATCCTGAAAATATGAGAGATAAACAGATCGGCTAAGGTTTTGGCAGAAGGGAGGTGTGGAAGGGAAACAAAATGGCTCATTTTACTAAACCTATCCACCACCACCCAAATTACAGTTTTACCCTGAGAGGGAGGCAGATCTACATTAAAATCCATCGAACGATGGGACCATGGCCTCTCAGGGATTGGTAACTGATTTAACAGACCTTGTGACAATTGATGAGAGGATTTAGACCTTTGACAAATTGGACAAGAATTTACGAAAACCTTAGCATCCTGTTTAAAAGAAGGCCACCACACATGATGGGCTAACAAAGAAATAGTTTTGGCAATGCCAGGATGCCCAGCCATTTTGGAGTTATGAACCTCTTCAAGAACTTGTTCCCTCAGCTCCTCAGGCACAAACATTCTCCCAGCGGGAGTGTCTGCTGGAGCAGAAGATTGGACAGGGGACAACAAGGTGGAGAGGTCAGAATCCAATGCGGCTACAATCAACTCCCTAGGAATGATGGGGATGCACTCACTAGAGTCAGAGGAGGTAGATTCAAAACTCCTAGAGAGTGCATCAGCTTTGGTGTTTTTAGATCCAGGCCTATATGTTAAAGAAAAGTTAAACCTGGTGAAGAACAATGCCCATCTAGCTTGCCTAGGGTTTAGCCGTGTTGCAGATTCTATGTAAAGCAGGTTTTTATGGTCTGTATATACTATTACCATATGTTCAGCACCTTCAAGTAGATGCCGCCATTCCTCAAAGGCCCGCTTGATAGCCAACAATTCCCTGTTCCCAATATCATAGTTTGCCTCTGCAGGCGAAAACTTCCTAGAGAAAAAGGCGCAGGGATGTAACTTGTTGGTTATCGGGTGCCTTTGGGAAAGGACTGCCCCAGCACACACTTCAGAGGCATCTACCTCCACAATAAATGGTATGGCAGTATCTGGATGCTGCAAAATAGGGGCAGAACTGAACTCTTTTTTGAGGCGTTTGAAAGCTTGAACTGCTTCTGGGGGCCAAATACTAGGGTCAGCACCCTTTTTGGTCAAGTTGGTGATTGGAGCAACTACCAGGGAAAAATTCTTGATGAATTGGCGGTAATAATTTGCAAAACCGAGGAATCTTGCTCGTAAAGAAAGGGATTGGGTCCATTCCAGGACAGCTCACACCTTCCCTGGATCCATCTCAAGACCCCTGTTAGAAATGTTAAACCCCAAAAACTGAACAGAGGTCACCTCAAAAGTACACTTCTCAAGTTTTGCATACAGATTATTTTCTCTAAGTCTACGCAAGACCTCACAGACATGATTCCTGTGTTCACCCAGATTAGAAGAGAAAATAAGAATGTCATCAAGATAGACCACTACGAATATCCCCAGCAGGTCCCGAAAGATGTCATTGACAAATGGAACACTGCGGGGGCGTTACAAAGACCAAATATTCGTAGTGGCCATCCCTGGTGTCGAACGCTGTTTTCCACTCATCCCCTTCCCTGATACGAATGAGGTTATAAGCCCCCCTAAGATCAAGTTTAGTATAAATCTTAGCATACTTGATCTGATCAAACAACTCAGAGATCAAGGGAAGAGGATAGCGATTCTTAATGGTGATCTTATTGAGACCCCTATAATCAATACAGGGATGAAGACCCCCATCTTTTTTCCCCACAAAGAAAAACCCAGCCCCAGCAGGGGAACAGGAAGGCCAAATGAAGCCTCTTTCCAGGTTTTCCCGAATATATTCTTTCATAGCCTGGGCTTCTGGCAATGAAAGAGGGTAGGTTCTCCCACGAGGGGGTGTAGACCCTGGGGTTAGATCAATTGGGCAATCGTATGGCCGATGTGGGGGTAAGGTTTCAGCAGCCTTTTAGAAAACATCCTCAAATACAGCATAAGCTGCAGGTAACCCTTCTAGAGAGGTAGTAGCTACTACCTGAGGAATACAGATCCCCTCACACTCTGAACCCCATTGAACTACCCTCTTTGAAACCCAATCAATTAGAGGGTTATGCCTCTGGAGCCAGGGTAACCCCAAGATGAGAGGAGAAGTAGCACCCTCAATGAGGTATAGTGCTATCTCCTCACCATGCAGATGATTCACAGTCATAGAAAGAAAAATAGTTTTCTTAGACACTATACCCGACCCTAAGGGTCTTTTGTCTACTGCCCAAATTTTAAGGGGGGAACTTAGAGGAACCAATGGAATGTTATGTTTGGCTGCAAATGCAACTTCCAAAAAGTTCCCCTCTGCCCCAGAATCCACGAAAGCGGACACCCTGACAGAGCCCGTAGGCCAGGTTAGTTTGACTGGTAACAAAACCTTAGAAGCAGATTGGGGAGAGGAAATTCCTGCACTCAAATGGAGCTCCCCATCTCCATTTAGGCTTCGGAGTTTCCCCTGCCTCTTAGAGCATTGGTTTAGAAAATGTCCCTTTTCACCACAATACATGCAAAGACCCAAGGAATGCCTGCGTGCCTTCTTCTCAGGAGACAGATGGGATATGCCTAATTGCATAGGCTCCTCCTGAGGCAAAGGCACAGAGGGGTTAGAAGATCTTACATTGGTTACCACATTCGATCTTAGATTAGTAACCCCAGAGAAGTTTGTACTTCTCTCACCCCTTCTCTCCCTTTGCCTTCTATCTACCTGGATAGCGAGGGACATGAGATCATCCAGGTTAGAAGGTAAGGGATAATTAACCAGACTATCCTTTACAGAGTCTGATAACCCCAAATTGGATAGAGCCAAATCGATCCACCCAGTTTCTACTGCCCACCGGCGGAATTTGGTGCAGTACACCTCCGCATCCCTTTTCCCTTGGCGCAATTTACGAATCGCAGAATCGGCAGAGGATGCACGATCCGGGTCATCGTAAAGAATTGCCATGTTGTTAAAGAAAGTATCAAGGGAATAACGAGCAGGGTCAGAAGAAGGCAGCCTTAGGGCCCAAATTTGGGGGTCACCCGAAAGCAGGGTCATGACGAATCTTACTTTCTCCTCACCTGATTGGAAAGAGTGAGGAAAGAAACTAAGGTACAACTTGCATGCCTCTTTAAAGACAAAAAACTTGGTGCGATCCCCACTGAACTTTTCAGGGAACACAATTTTAGGTTCATGGTGTTTGGTTGAACCCACAGGAGGAGGGAAAGGAGCAGAAACAGGAACAGATTGCTGCTGGGAAGCTTGCGTAGTCTCCAGCTGTCGGGTTAGGTTGTGGAAACCCTGCAGGAGATAATTTTGCTTCTGTTCATGGTCCTCCAAGCACTGTAACAGGGTGGTTTGAAACGCTTCGGTGGAAGTTGGATGAGCAGCAGCAGCAGCTTCATTGTGACTTTTGTCGTCCATGGCCCGTGATAATGTCACGGCCGGCACCCGATACCAGAACAAATGCCAAGCACCCTGGTCTCGGCTTCACCAGTAGTGTGACCACCATTGGGCTTCGGGAGGAGCCCTCAGCTTGCCACCTGGACTTAACGAGGGGTGCAAGGCGAGATGTTCTGGCTGGCGAAGGGGCACGGCAGTTAGCAGAGTCTTTTGGGCCGAAGGTCACGGTACAAATGGAGCAGGCAAGAGAATCGTCAGACAGGCAGGGTCGAGGCAGGTAGATATCAAGAATCGCCAGGCAGGCTAGGGTCAAACCGGGTTGTCAATCAAGGGGTTAAGCAGGAAGAGTTGTAGGCAGGCGGGGTCAGGATACAGAATGCAGAATAGTCAGGAACAGACTGGCTCAAACATAGGTAATCAAACAGACTAGATTCAGAACAGATCAAACGCACAAGGCTCAGGAACCACTAGAAACAAGTTCTATTACGGGCACTGGCTGGGAGTATGAATGGGCCTTAAATACTTTCAAATTTCGCGCCAAAACGTGTGCCAATGCGCGCTGGCGTACTCGCGCCAGCGCGCCTGTACCTTTAAGAGGCGCGCACCCTAGAGATCAAGATGGCGCTGGATCCGGAGCCACAGAACCACGCGGCGGGCGTCCCCGCCGATGGCGTGGCGGGCGACCCCGCCGCACAGGTAATATTATTACAGTTGCTCACGGGTTCAAAAAGGTTGGGGTTCCCTGATTTAGAGAGATGAGTTCAGCCTAGCCAGGCGTCTATTTTTTTTTTCTAAGACTCTTTATCATCTGGTATGGTACCTATGGACAGGGCCGCCATCAGGGGGGGACAGGGGGGGACAAGTGTACCGGGCCCGGGCATGAAGGGGGGCCCGGCAGCGCTGCATTTTTTGAAGATCCGGGCCCCCCTTACGAGCGCCCGAGCCGTACGTCTTGCCTCTGTGCTGCCGAATGCGGAAGTGCCGAAAAGCCGAAGCCGATGCGCCGAAAAGACCCGAAGTCACGGAAAAAGCCGAAGTCACGAAGCGCCAAAAAGACCCGAAGTCACGAAAACAGCCGAAGCCGAAGTCCTGAAGCAGCGCAAAGACCCGAAGTCACGAAAACAGCCGAAGTCCTGAAGCAGTGAAAAGACCCGAAGTCACGAAAGGAGGTGAAGTTGAAGTACTGAAGCCGTGAGTTCAATTCTACTGAACACCAGTTTGTGTATTTTTTTTTTTTTTTAATCTCCTGGCCACCAATGTATTATTTTAATATTCTATAGGCCCCTGCAACCAATCTTTTTTTTTAAAACATGTTTTTTTGGGGCCCCAATTTTTTTTTTAACTCGTAAGGGGCCCCTTGCCACCGTTGTTTTTTTAAAAAAAAAAAATAATAATTTTCTTTTTGGTGGCCCTAAATTTTTTTAACTTGTAAGGGGGCCCCTGCCGCCAATTTTTTTTTTTTTTTTTCAAAAAAATTTTTTTTTTTTTCAAATTTTTTTTTGGGGCCCCAATTTGTTTTTAACTTATAAGGGGGCCCCTGCCGCCAATGTTTTTTTTTTTTTCAAAAAAAATTTTTTTTTTTTTTTTAATTTTTTTTTTGGGGCCCCAATTAGTTTTTCACTTGTAAGGGGGCCCCTGCCGCCAATGTTTTTTTTTTTGTTTCAAAAAAAATTTTTTTTTTTTTAAATTTTTTTTTGGGGCCCCAATTTGTTTTTAACTTATAAGGGGGCCCCTGATGCCAATGTTTTTTTTTTTTTTTTCAAAAAAATTTTTTTTTTTTTTTTAATTTTTTTTTGGGGCCCCAATTTGTTTTTAACTTGTAAGGGGGCCCCTGCCACCAGTTTTTTTTTTTTTCAAATTTTTTTTTGGGGCCCCAATTTGTTTTTAACTTATAAGGGGGCCCCTGCCACCAATGTTTGTTTATTTTTTAGTTTTTTTTACATTTTTTTTGTTGGGGCCCCAAGTTTTTTTTAACTTATAAGGGGGCCCCTGCCACCAATGTATTTTTAAAAAAAAAAAAAATTAATTTTTTTTTTTTGGGGCCCCAATTTTTTATAAGGGGGCCCTGACCATCAATAGCTTTTTACAACTTGTGTGGGGGGGGGTTACTTCTTTAGCGCTGATGTCTGTGTGGTCTTTTAACTGCGATGTGGAGTGGGCGGGAAATGGGGTGGAGCTTGGTCGTCAGTGTGGGCGGGGCCCAGGGGGGCCCCAAAAATTTTGTTGTACGGGGCCCCGTGATTTCTAATGGCGGCCCTGCCTATGGATTGAAGAAAAGGTAAAGTATTCTGATATTTTAAAAGGGATTATAATTTCAGACTAGCAATCATAGGCCTGTACATTTGTGGTGGGCAAGTTATTTGAAGGATTGAAGTGATTATATACAAAATTATGTTCTCGAGAAAGACATTATATGCAGTAATCACCATGGCTGTATGAAGAATAGGTCCTGTCAGACAAATAAGTAGCATAAATAAGCGGGTAAGTGATATGGAAAGACTGGCCAAGTTGGAGTTTTGTACGCTAGAGAAGAGGCACTATAACTATGTATAAATGTATAAGGGGGCCATATAATATACTTCTAATGCTTTATTACCAGCAGGTGCTTCCATCAGACACAAGGGCTCCGCTCTGCTGATGTGCCTGCACTCAACCTGAAGCTGCACTTTTCAATGCAATTCAACAGAGCTGTGGCATCGAGCAGATCTACTTCTCTCAGCCTGCACAAAAACCTGCAAGCTGAGCGAACGCTCCGAATGCAGGAGAATGCCCCAGTAATTACACAGGATCAGAAGGACCCTCTGGCCTATACAGTATATCAGGTCACTTGAAAATAACATTATGGGGCACAGGGGCACATGGTCGAATATCGAAGGTTAATTAACCCTCGATATTCGACCATCGAAGTTAAATCCTTCGACTTCGAATATTGAAGTCGAAGGATTTACTGCAATTCGTTCGATCGAACGATCAAAGGAAAAATCATTTTAATCCATTGTTTTAATCCATTGATCGAACGATTTTCATTCGATCAGAATTTGCTAGGAAAGGGTACCTTCCCCATAGGCTAACATTTGTGCTTTTAGGTGGCGAAGTAGGTAGTCAAAGTTTTTTTTAAAGAGACAGTACTTCGACTATTGAATGGCCGAATAGTCGACCGATTTTTAGTTCGAATTGTTCGATTCAAAGTCGAAGTCAGAGTTGAAGGTCGAAGTAGCCAATTCGATGGTCGAAGTAGCCAAAAAAATACTTCGAAATTTTTCATTCTAATCCTTCACTCGAGCTAAGTAAATATGCCCCTGTAAGTGCACAGTTCCTAACACCGCTTGTTAAAACATTTCAATAAGGACAATTTATTTTCAGCAGCCTTTCAAATGTAATACTTTGTTTTTTCAGAAAGGAAGATGCAGTTTTATGGGCATTTGTTATTTAGTCCTGAACACACAAGCTCTGTTCTTTAGTTTTTTAGGATATATTGTTGAAAAAATGTAGAAAAGACTAATCTGTCTATACCACTTGTTGCATGTCAAAATTATTCTGACGCAGGTTGACTCTAATTCATTTTGCAATTTTTTCCGCCGTTTCGCAATTTTTTGGGCAAAACGGGACAGATTTGCCCGTCACTATTTTCTATATATGAAGAATTAGAAGTGAACAATAGACTGGAATGATGTGTTAATGACAATGCCTTGACATACTTTCAGATAATTATCTTTTTAAATGTTTTCGGGTAAGACTGGAATTGTGGAATGAAAGAACCAAAGGTAATCTTCTATACAATCTGTGTTTGTTTATCATTGAAGCAGATTGCTTACTGAATCTTAAGCTTAAATGAGCCTTAAAGTTTGAAAGGTGTTTTTTTCTATTAGTTTGATCTAGAGCCAGATCTAATGTTAGTTGTTTTATTAACAGTAATGTTAAGATAAGCATATTACTATTAATTACATTCCATTTTGGCAGTTCTGTGCTGGCAGGACCATACTATACTCCAAGAAACCATCTTTTGGTTCTTTTTGGGGTAGTTGAAAGTATTTTTTACCACCTTATTCTCCCATCCACTAAATTTAGATTATAGACGTATGGATTTCATTTCTATATTGTTGAACAATGAAATTTGCCGAGATATTGTCCTAAATAATGTGTTTTATAAAACAATAAAGGTGTTATAAGAAAAAATATAATCCACACTCATTAACATGCATTCTTGCTACTGTTGAAGATAAGCACTTTTAAGTATCTGAATATGGAGGTCTAAATGTCACATTTTCCAAAGGTTTATAACAAGTGCTTGGTGCTGATAAACATTCCTTTTTTCCCATGTCAGAATACTCCAGAAAATGGAATGTATTGCTTACTGAATTTCATTGGATAGCAAATTTACAATAACATACTTCAAAGTTGAATCTAGATTAAAATGTGAACATTTTTCTGTTTAGATGTGTTGTTGTGCTACATTTCTGCTGAAATCAAGTAACACTGAGCTCTTTTTAGTGACATAATGCCCCTAACTTGTTACTTACCCTTCTGCGCAGGTCCAGTCCAGGGAGTTCACAGACGACATCTTCTTCCACGCAATCTTCTTCCTGCTTCTTCCTTCCTTTAAGACCTTAGGTAGGGGTCCCAGTTAAGGGGCAGATTTATTAAAGGGCGACATGGCTAACGCTAGCAATTATTCCCCAGAAATCTCATCCGCAGGGACATCGCCAATTCACTTACAGGTGCAGATGGCAATTCGCTAGAGTAAGAGATAATTGCTAGCGTTCGTTCGCACTCTTTCGCCAAGCGACTTTTTCGCTCAGGCGAATGGTCGTTGCTCTGCAAATTCACTAAAGTGTGGATTTTACTGAACTTTACCTCTTTCGCCAGAGTTGATTTTGCCACTTCAGACCAGGCGAA
Organism: Xenopus petersii; assembly: GCA_038501925.1. Lineage (NCBI taxonomy): Eukaryota > Metazoa > Chordata > Amphibia > Anura > Pipidae > Xenopus > Xenopus petersii. The sequence continues at coordinate 143,421,779 of CM076674.1, forward strand.
CTGCTAAAATGAAGCTTCATCTTCCTCAATCTTATGTAACTTACATCTTATCCTGTCTGCCGAAAATGCATTAAAGTTGAAAAAACTTTTTTTAAGCAGAATTGCCTGCAAAAGTCCTAAGTTAAACTTTTTTGGGTTAACATTTTTCCCCAGACATCTGAGGGCCATGGAACATTCATTTTACAGTGGGCTCATATCTATGGAATTAGAGGATCTCTTCTGTCTTTATTAAGGTTCCTTGGACATTTGTAATAAAAAGTGGCCACTTCATTTGCACCAACATCTCTAATAAAGACGTCCATACAACTTTAGTGTACCCACCCTATTCAAGTTGGCCTAAGCGTAAGATCACTAGAGACTTTTCATTATCGGCATAAACAAACGCTAGCGAATCTTCGCTCTGAAATGCTTGCACTGAAGAAGTATCGCTATTGAAAAGTCACCAGCGTTCGGTGCCCAGGACGCAACTTTGCATTTTAGTGAATTAGCGTAGTGGTAACAAATTTGTGCCTGGTAAAGTGGGGCGAAGTGACCGATGGCGGCAATTCGCCCTTTAGTAAATCTGCCCCTGGAGTAATTCTGCTACTGAGCATTAGAACAAAACTGGCCCATAGCTAAAGAAAAGATACACGCGGCCTTGTTGGTCTTATCATCTGGCCATTATGCAACCAAAACTTCTCTTAGTTGCTTCTACATGTAGTGGCCCAAATTTCACCAAACCTACCGAGGTTCAATGTTAGCCTATTATCATCGAATAAAATCCTTAGATCGGTTGATTAAAATCCTTCATTGAACCGTTGAAAAAATCATTGAACAATTTTTATCTTTGCACTAAAATCCTTCAAATTCGATATTCGAATTCAAAGGATTCTACTTTAACCCTCGAAATTCGACCCTTGATAAATCTGCCCCTTATACTACACTTAGGGGCTGATTCACTAACTTCGAGTGAAGGATTCGAAGTAAAAAAAACGTCGAATTTCGAATTGTTTTTTGGGATACTTTGACCATCTAATGGGCTACTACGACCTTCGACTACGACTACGACTTCGAAACGAACTATTCGAATTAAAAATCGTTCAACTATTCGACCATTTGATAGTCGAAGTACTGTCTCTTTAAGAAAAAACTTCGACCCCCTAGTTCGCCATCTAAAAGCTACCGAACTCAATGTTAGCCTATGGGGAAGGTCCCCATAGGCTTTCCTAAGTTTTTTTGATCGAAGGATATTCCTTTGATCGTTGGATTAAAATGCTTCGAATCGTTAGATTTGAAGCATTTTAATCCAACGATCGAAGGAATATTCCTTTGATCGTTCGATCGCACTATTTGAGCTAAAATCCCAGTCGAATATCGAGGGTTGATTAACCCTCGATATTCGACCCTTTGTGAATCGGCCCTTTAATGATTGAATTCAGTAGATTAATAGCAACCAAAGCAGATGAACATTACTGTAGCGTGGTCTTCAGAAAATTAATATTGATTTAAAATAACATTTGTCCAATGAGTGGGCTTAGATTTTTATATTCCATGCACAATTATCTGGCACGAACTTTACAACTGCCGGTCTTTGTTGTTTGCAGCTCTTTTAAAATATACTGGTTAACAGTAAAGTCACAAATAAAATATCTTCAGATTGAGTTAAATATTCTAAGGCTTTGGCTGGATTCAGCAAAGGGAGATTGCAAGATTACAGTTAAAATGAAAAAAATGCCACCTGTATTGGATTGTATCAAAAGTTAATTAAATCCTGAACTCTTTAGAACATCTTCAAAATATATTCTTTTGTATGAAATACTGCTCTTTGCTGCCTTGTGTTGTGACCAAGCATTTCTAATGTCCAAGTTATACGAGGTAATAGAAACATTAATTGTAAAGCAAGTGGTTTAAAAAGGAACTTTTTTTTTTTTTACCAAAGAAATAAGTTGCAATGTACACTGTGTTTAATAAGGAAGAACATTAACATTAATAAAAATCTGTTGAAAATGTGTTAAGATCATTTAATTAAAAATATATCATTGTTTCATTATGAAATATTAAGACAGCATTGTTTTATTTTGACCCTTTCTAATCTGGAATTAGATTATGAGCCCAGTTGCTTGAGTGTGCAGTGCCCACAGCGGCTGCCACCTTGAGGGCCCGCCACCCCAGCTATAGAGGCCCTACATAGTCAAAAACACCTCCCCAACCCGTACCTCCCTGCTTTACCCACCTCCCCACCTGTTACCTCCAAGCGACTGCATGTTGCTGCTTGCACTTAATGCAACTGTATCTCATGGCCAGGAAAACAGCAGGTCTGGGTTGGCGGGGCCCACAGGGTTTTCTAGTAATGCCCTGCAGACTCAGTCCAAAGCTGGCCTGCTGTCTGTATCTCATACTTACAGATAAGGTAAAATCCATTATATAGCAGCGTTTCATAAGGCTCATTTTTAACTGCCTTCACCTTAGGGTTGGCACCTGTCCAGTTTTGACCCATTTTTTGGGGGGAGGGCTGCCTGGGTCAAAACTGCCTTTCCTCATTTTAAAATTGGAATTTGGAATGCATCATGTACTGTCTCTTTAAAAATTTGACTTCAACCATTCACCACCTTAAACCTGCTGAATTGCTGTTTTAGCCTATGGGGACCTCCTAGAACCCATTTGTAGTCAATTGGTGGACTTTGAGAAATCAAAGTTTATTCCTGGAAAAATGTTGAATCAAATTCAATTGAATGCGCTATTACTTGATTCCTATGATTCAAATTTTCAGAATTTTTTCGTGAAAAGGTTTTTAAATTGCTCGAATTTTTCATGAAAACTATTTTTTCATTAAGTTTCTGATTTCAAGATTTTTTCGTGAACTTTCCGATTTCCCGATTTTTCGCGAATTTTTCGCTGAAGCGAAATTCGCCCATCACAAGAGATAAAAAAAAAGATAAGGGATGCTCTTTAGTCCCTCCAGTGGATGGACTAAGTGCAATTCTAAGGGGGTTATTTAATAAAAGGCACTCAATTTGTCTAGGAGTAGTAATCCATAGCAACCAATCAGCAGGTAGATTTTACTGGTCACCTATTTAAAAGCAAAAAATCTTATAGGTTGCTATGGGCTACTGTTCCTGGGCAAACTTAGTGCATTTTATTACATTTGGGGGTAAATCTGTTTCAAAACAAAAACATTTGGGAGCCAGATAATGTTTGCACAACAACAGTATCCAGAGAGGATATGTATTTAGGTTTATTTTAGATGCAAAATTTTTGGAAAGCCCTTTGATTACAACTTTTTCTATGATGTGTTTCAAAAGATGTAACACTGCTTACAACAATTACGTGAAAACACATATAAATATATCGGAAGAAGTGCAAGTCCTCCAGACTAGAACTTGCTATGGGGATTCATGCACAACTTACAGGTAGAACATCAACTCTGAATACAGTTTCATTTTACAAAACAGCACGACTGCAATGGAATCGACATTTGCAAAGATTTCCCTGTATGTAGCATGTTGTTTTGCCTATACTCCTTCTGTCACAGTTTGTCCTTTCCCTGTGTCTAATGGGCTGTGAATAAATCACCATACAACTGGCTATAGACCAGCTCTGCACAAAAGAATATTATAAAGAAAGGTTTAAGCTGACAGTGTTACACTTCAGAACAGAAAAATTATAATGTTTTATCATATTAATTAGTAAAGGTATAGGAGCCGTTATGCAAAACCCCGTTATCCAGAAAGCTCTGACTTACAGAAAGGACGTCTCCCATGGACTGTAGTTTATCCACATAATCCACGTTTTTAAAAATTATTTATTTTTTCTCTGTAATGATAAAACAGTACCTTGTACTTGATCCAAACTAAGATATAGTTAATCCTTATTGGAAGCAAAAAACAGCCTATTGGGTTTTTTAATGTTTACATGATTTTCTAGTAGACTAAAGGTATGAAGATCCAAATTAAGAAAAGGAAAACCACAGGTCAAAGCATTCTGTATAATGGGTCCCATACCTGTAATAGTATTAGTAATAGATAAGAGAGGAACACAGAGGAAGTAACCCTAAGCACAATAACTCGGGCGACTAATCTCCCCGAATCTGTCTGTGTGCCCTGAGCCTAAAGATGTACAGAGCATTTCCGAATAAATGAATTGAGCTGTGTGAATAAAAAATATGACAGCTCTTACATGCAGACTTCCAAGCTGAAAAAACCAAGTATAAATACAGTACAGGTATGAGATCCCTTATCCAGAAACAACCAACTTACAGAAAGGCCATCTCCTATAGACTCAATTTCAAGCAAATAATTCTTATTGATGGTAACTAAGTTGTGTGAATCCATATTGATAGCAAAATAATCCAACTGGTTTTATTTAGGGGCTGATTTACTAAAACTCGAATTAATCTCAATTTTTTTATAAAAAAAAAAGTTGACCAACCTCCCTTCCATGAATTGAACTCATTTATCAATAAATGTTCTCAAAAAAAAACGGAGAGACAAAACCAAGCATCAATTTGTATCTTATGAAATGAAATCCAAAAACTGGATTTTATGGTATTTTCGCTGCAAAAATTCGACATTTTCGGATTATCGGATGAAAACCCTGATTTTTTTTGGATTATCCAGCACACATCACTAAGTCAATAAACAACTTCAGGGACACCTGCCATTGACTTCTTCTTGACCATGACAGGTTTGAGATGGCGTATATTCGGATTCTGATTTTTAGCTTGGATATGGTGATCAAATTTTATGGAAATATTTCTTATCCAGAAACCCCAAGTCCCAAGGAGCAAACTTGATTAAGCAACTATGTATATTTTCTGATTTTTGAAAGAGATGAGTATTATTAAATAGAGCTACTGTATATGGTGATTTTTTAATCTTGCAGTTACAGAACATATTACCTTATAGCAAATATTTGGCATACATTGAAATAATGTTTTTAAGCATCAGTGTGCCACTTTACTGTTGCTATGAAATACAGTACTCTGCATATTTTAGGATACATTACAATGAGATTTAAGTGATCTTTGATATAGCCTCTAACGTTAAGCAAGAACTGTTTCATCTTCCCTCCACATCCCTCCTGTTGCTAATGTGTTTATTTCCCCTGGAACTTCCTCCTACTTTCAACTCCTTTGGTCAAACCAACCCTTAAATACTTCCTTTGATCCTTTTATGCATTTTTAATGTGTATTTCCTACCTTTCCGATTGAATTCAGATACCTTAAAATTAACTTTTTCTATCAGGTTTCTCTTATAACACTGACTGGCTGAATGGTATTCTTCATCTTATCTTAAGCCATTGCTGCAAGTAGTACTGGCATATAAATGGCATGCACACTACCAAGGACAATACTGGTTTATTTCTCTTGAAGGATTATTTAGGGATGTAAGTGCAAATTGCACAAATGGATGCAAAAAAGAGGCACACATTGACACTAAACAAAAGGTGTCTATACACTATACACTGACACAAGAATGCACTTTGTGTATTACTCTTTGTTGGTAATTGACCCTTCCTATATAAATCTCTGGGCCGCACAGGGCAGGAAGGCAGGCAGGGCTGGTAAAATTCATTGCCGGTAATTTTATAATCCCTCCTCTTTCATGAAGTTTTCTGCTGTGGCATTCACTTTTAGAACTCTTAAGCTTTTTAACCAGCTCTTACAACTCTCCTGGGTCTGCCCCTGTAATGCCACTACTGCCATCCCTCCAACACTGGCTGGTAAGTTTTGGCAGTAAAAGTGGCAACCATAGTTAAGAGCAGCAGAGTTCAGGCACGCATATAAAAATTGACGCGCATCAAAATAATTTTTGACGTCCATTGACTTCAATGCATTTCGTGAATTTATCGCCGTTTTCGCAGGACAAATTTGCCCATCACTACTCATGAGTTTTCAGCTACAACACCTTATTTTTTCCTGGATTTCCTGACTTACTATTGACCTGTAGTACTTCCAACCTTGCTTCTACTTTCTATGGAACCCACATGGATGTTCTACACGTAGGGGCAGATTTATCAAGGGTCGAAGTGAAAACTTACATTTTTAAATTAGAATTTCGAGGTGATTTTAGTGTACTTCGACTAGGGAATAGTCCAAATTCGAATTTGAACAAAATGCAAAAATTTGAATATTGAAATTGCTGTCTCTTTGGAGTCACTTGGTGGACTTTGAAAAATCGAAGTTTTTTTTTTTTGGAAAATACTTTGATCCGAATTTAAATCGAACGCTCGAATACAGCCTATTCACCCGAAGCTACATTTTTAAATTTTTTTAATAAATATCGGTTGGAATTTTTAAAAAAAAAACTCACATCACCTCAAAAATTCAACCCTTGATAAATTTGCCCCTTAAAAATTTATGAAAAATCTTGTAGGTCTCCTGCAGGACTCACATACATAACATAGAGTATGTGTAGGAATGTCTAAAAGATGAGTCAAATTGGTTTATTGATTTCATAGGCTAATTCAATATCTTTGAACAAAAATTATCATTATCAGTGTCTGATGTAATGTAACAAGGGGTTTGATATGCTGGGTTCCATAGAAGGCAATGGTCAATGTATTGTTTTAATGCTTTTTCCAATATCAATATTGATCTAATGCACTTTGCTCAAAGTTTTCCAACTGATTCTTAGTTAATCAATCAGAATGCTATTGATTTAGAACAAATTTGACGATATTTTCATTAGTAAATACCATCTTAATTATGGTTTGATAAAAATGTATTTATAAAGATTGTTGGTATATCTGTCTCTTTATTTCACACCAGAGTAGTTTCCTTACCCTAATTCCTTCAAGGAATGGTGATATCACAGGAGGAAACATAAGATGTTTAACATAGATTCTTAAACATGCCCCCTACACCTAGGCCAAATAGCAAAACGTTTGACTACGGTGTTTCGCAACCAGTGAATAAATTTGCGAATCTCCATTGAAAATTCACCAGTGAAAATTCGCCTGCGTCAATTTCTGATTTTTTAGTCAAAACCTTCAAATTTCACGATTTTTGAGTGAAACGTCCTATTTTCAAGATTTTTGAGTGAAAACCTTCAAATTTCACGATTTTTGTGTGAAATCCTTCAAATGTCACGATTTTTGAGTGAAACGTCTGATTTTCAAGATTGTTTAGTGAAAACCTTCAAATTTCACGATTTTTGAGTAAAATCCTTCAAATTTCACAATTTTTGAGTGGAATCCTTCTAATTTCACGATTTTTGTGTGAAAACGTCCGATTTGCACAATTATTTCGTGAAAATGTTAGAATTTCAAGATTTTTTTGGGAACTTTCAGATTTCGCCGTTTCGCAAATTTTGCAGGAAATTCACGAATTCGTCCATCACCATAAACGAACTGATAGACAAAATAATATAGATTTTTTTACAGTAAATGTAACTGATGACCATGATATAAGGCACCCATTATATGGGAGCAGTAAGAAACTGGCTTTCGCACACCCTTATCCAAATTAATTCAGTGTTATAGATGTTATAGATGGATACTGTAGATACACATTAATTATGATTCTCCTACCAGCCTTTGTAGAACCAGCACAGGGCTTTAAGCAGAACAACTGTAATTTAAGATCTATTTTTATGGCTGATCTACAATCTCTTAAATGAATATAAAAATCATGCAAAAGAAATTCATCCATTACCGTTCCTGCAAATATGCAAATATTGACCTTTTCTGTTTCCTTAAAAATATAGTTTAAAAAAAAAAATACATATTTTCCGTTCCCCCACTGTGCTATATGTCACATGTGATCATAAGATGACAAGATGCATAATTCACCACTGAGAGACATTTTCTTTTTTTTTTGCTTCTGTGATTTTCTTATATACTAAACCTATGGTGTTGCTGCAAAATAAGGATCATGACCTGTTTTGGGGTTAAATACTGCAGAGCTAGCACTGGCAGATGCTAATAAAACAATATGAGGTCTTGTGCTTGCAGCATTGGCTTTTTATAATTTTTATGACACTTACAGTCATAAAACTGTGCCTAATTGCATTATCACACATTTACTAATGGCACTCTGAGGACAATGACTACACCAAACCTACCATAAGCTCCGTAAGACAAGCTGCCAGAAGAAAACATAACTTTCTGAACCTTGCTTGCATCTATGGGACAATAAAAAGAGAATGTGTCTTTCAATGCACAGTGATTAAGTTTTCTCAAAACATGCAGGTTATAAAAATGTCCTTTTTAAATTTTGCTCCCTGCATCTGTGCCGCAATACCACAATCATTTACTGAGGGAAGAAAGGGGTTCATTTGATTTGCATGGATCATAACTAAGCAGTACGGTTATAGCATTTCATAGCAACCTGCAAACACACAAATTATTTATTGCATTACCACTTCAGACCTTCAAGTTAATGGCTAATTAACAGGTTTACATGCTCAGCTTTATTTTTTTATTGTTCCTTAAACTAGGCTATAACATTTTTGACCATGCAACAGCATATATCCAAGTACCATATTTATTATGCAGGAAAAAAAGTCTTCATTGCCAGCTCTGGAACACCTGCAAACCGCAAACACTTTGGGGATTATTTAGAAAGGCATGTAGATAACATTATTTGGTAAAAGCACCATTTACTGCGGAAGACTGTGCCGTGCTAGACAGGCAATAGATAGATAGATAGATAGATAGATAGATAGATAGATAGATAGATAGATAGATAGATAGATAGATAGATAGATAGATAGATAGATAGATAGATAGATAGATAGATATGATAGGAGTATATGGAGAGCACAATTTTGATTGCAGGTATGAATTTCAAATTTTTATAAATGCCCTACAATGAATAATATGGTCATTTTATGGTCTGTTTGTTATTTTAGCTGTTTTTACGAGTGCATTCATTCTTTCCCCACCCATCTGTCTTGGATAGAGTACTGTATAAGGCAGACTAAGCTCTATTCAAAGAGCTAAGCACATGTCTCTGTGCTCCAAAATAGAACATAGAGGCCTGCAACTGTTCTGCAACAGTAGACGGGCGTGTGCAAAGTCTGATTGCTAATTTTTGGCACTGATTGCTAATTTTTTTACACTGCCTTTTGTAAACGAATCGATCCTTAGAGAGGAAATGTAAGGTCAAGTTTCCTGTTTGCCCTGTTTAACTCAAGAAATAACAAAAAAAAATTGATTTTTCCTTGATTAAAGGATAGGCAAAAAGCATGTTTGGCACAAGCCCAACTCATTAACTGCATCATACCACCCATATGTCCCGTTTTTTGCAGTATAGTCCTGATTATGACCGATCAACCCGCAGTCCCGGATTGTTACTGAAATGTCCTGACTTTATCTTTGATCCCCTGCACTGAACAGCCAGAAAAAAGTACAACGTTTCTAACTTAATTGGCTTTTTGCAGAGAGCCCAGAAAATGGCAGGTGCACTTAAATACTTTTGTAACAATTTAAGAAAGCAAGTTTCTTGGGGAAACTGTGACTTGCAGCTTAAAGGGCAATTCACCTTCATTGGGAAAACTGTAATAACACATAAAACCACAAAAATGTGTTCAAACTTTCATAACTTTTAGGGGGGAGTGGCCACAAATGTGGGTGGTCAAATATGTCACTGATCTTCGCACACCAAGGGGCCCATTTGCTTAGCTCGAGTGAAGCAATAGAGGAAAAAAATGTCAAATGTTTTTTGGCTACTTCGACCATCGAATGGGCTACTTCGACCTCAAGCTTCGACTTCGAACTAAAATCATTCGACTATTCGACCATTCGATAGTCGAAGTACTGTCTCTTTAAGAAAAAACTTTGACCCCCTAGTTCGCCACCTAAAAGCTACCGAAGTCAATGTTAGCCTATGGGGAAGGTCCCCATAGGCTTTGCTAGCTTTTTTTGGTCAAACAAAAATCTTTGATCGATTTGATTCGATTTTTCATTCGATCGAACGAATAGTGCTAAATCCTTCGACTTCGATATTCGAAGTCGAAGGATTTAACTTCGACAGTCGAATATTGAGGGTTAATTAACTCTCGATATTCAACCTTAAGTAAATTTGCCCCCTAATCTTTTTATCCCCCTTTCTTTTTCCAAAAAGTTGAGAGGTATTCAAAACGCTTAGGACCTAGGGTTTTCTGGATAAGGTTTTTTTTCATAATTTAGATCTTATTTTATGTCTTCTAAAAATATATAAACATGAAATAAATCCTAAATAAACCAACCAGGATTGTTTTACTACCAATATGAATATATGCACCTTAGTTACCACTAAGAAGAATTTACTATCATATTATAGGCAAACAAATAAATAGTTTTAAAACATTAGAATTATTTGTTTAAAATGTAATCTACATGTATGTGTCAGGGGGCCTATTAACTCAATGGGAGAAGTCCAGACCTTGGAGGAAGCTTCGGGTAAAAGTCCAAGTTTGCAGTAATCAATAAGGGATCAGGAGTAATCGTAGTCAATTCCAGGCAAACGATCAATAGGCAGGTAGATGAGTATCAAAATCAAAATTCAGACAGGGTCAAAAGGTTCAGGAAAGAGACAGGAGGAATTTTAGAAGCACCCAGGAAACACAAAAGGAAATCCTATAATTGGGCATTGAACCTGTGACCTCAGCATCTTTTTATTACAAAACTTTGTGCCGGATGGGTGACATCATTGCGCTGGCGACGAGACAACGTCGCCGCTACCTACGTGGCAGCCATGGATGCCTCCATCTTGGGAGCATCGCCGATGGAGACATGAGCGCCATCAGACGCTACAGACACCATGGGAGTTGGGCATCTGGAAATCTGTTTTCTGCATAAGAGATCCACTAACTGTGCTGGGATCAACTTTTGCTGAGAGACTGTAAGGGACTGATTCGTTAAGTCACAACTTTTCCAGATTAGGCTTTTTGACTTCAAAAATCTGAATCCAAAAAGGAAAAGGATACGACTTTTTCATGATTATGCGACAAAACTGCTACAATTCCGAATACGAAAATACTCCAGTTAAATCCTGTTGAAAACAAGTAGAAGCGAATGACAGATGTCCCTTTTACAACTGGAAGATCTTTCTTTGATTCGTGTTTTTAGAGGTGTTTTTGACGATGACTTCAAAAAGTCGTAGTTATTTTGCGTCAACTCAAAAAAGTTATGGTTTTTGCAACGTTTCTGAGACTTGTTCGTAATTTTTCAGCTTGAATTATTAAATAAATGTCATGCCATTTGTGCTTTTAGAGAAAGCGAGTTTCGTCTTGGTTTCAAAAACTTCTAAAACCACAAAATAAGATTGTTGATAAATAGGCCTCTACATGTTGGAAATTATCTGAAAACATTGTGTATTTGTTGCTTTTACTTTATTCCAGTGATTCAAAAAGGTTTCCTGCTATCAGTGATACACAAACATATTTGCCAGAGCTAAAAATTTTGAGAGGAAAGTAATAAAATGGTGTTTGACCCAGGTCTTGTAACCCTTAACAACTAACAATTAAAGCAATTTTGTATCTGAAATAGCATTGCCTCCATAAATTCTGTACTGTACTAACAGCTAGTACTTTTTAATAGTGTAATCCGTATTCCTAATCATTATTGCATTGTAAAAATAGATGTTTTTTTCTACAGCAGTGGATAAACATAAATAAGTGCATACTTTTCTGTGTCTAGATGTTTTTTTATCCAAAAGGAAATAAAGCAAGATAAAAAATACTGCCGGAGTAATTTATTTGATTTACATCGCTATGGAGTGAGTATTACAGTTTAATAACAATGCTATTTTTACATAAAGTCATTATGTGCAGAGTTAAATGAGCAATTACTACTAAGAAAATTACAGAAAGGTTAAGAATATTCTTGCTAAAAACATTTTTTCAGAAAATGCCTTTTGCTACTTTATATATTTATTTATAGAAACGTGAATAAAGCATTTTGTCTCCCCCTCCTTAAAAAAATGTATATTAATATTTAAAACTTGATGAAATGTGTATCTCTGATGGTTTTTGTGTCATTTACAGATCAGTCCATTTCCTAAGACGCTAGTTTTGGCTGGGGGATTTAAGCTGCATAGCTGCTCTGTCCTTAGGATATCTTTTGGTGATGAGATTGAGTCGAGGAAATGAAAAGTGACATTTTATGTTGAGTGCTGTTATGACTATGTCATTCCAATTTTCAAACAGATTGCGTTGGCAAAAAATAAATGCCTCTATTGAAAAGCTCAAAACGGATGAAAGATGAATGGTGATCTGATTGCTGGTCATTGAGGATGCTACAGGATGCCCAGTCCTGGAGTCCTTGAGGCCTATTTAGTGATGTAACAATGCCGGCGCGCTCACCCGCAGAAAACCGACAATGAAAAAGATTATCTCATTCCTCTCGTTATTCATCTTTTAGCCATGGTATTTTGATAAATAATTCATGGAATTTCAGAGGCTTACAGTAGAGACATTTGCAAATTATTGCATAACGTCATTCTTTAAAAGGTAAAGCCCACACTAAACCTTTCCTTTTTTATTTGTAGTGTTTTAGGGCATAGGGCAAGAAAAGACATTTAGTTAATTTGCGAAGACAAGGGCAAAAGCTAAAATGGACACAAAAGTCCGAATTTGTCTCAATATGTTCTGAAAAAACTCAAAACAAATCCGCACAGGTTTTTTCGGCTTATTTAATAATACACTTTTTTGTGGGAAAAAAGATGAAAAATACGAATATTACGAATCTGATGGAATTTGCACCTGAAAACTCAGATTTTTTTGGATTTTTGCCCGAAAACTTCGGATTATGGCACGAAATCCAGCGCAGATCAAAAACTCTTTGGGATGTCTCCCAATGACTTATGTGCAACCTCGGCAGGTCTGAGATGCCGGATTTTCTGATTCGGATTTTTTCCATCCTCGGGGTATAATAAATTCTGAAAAAGTTGTGTTTTTTTCACCTAAAAATTCGGATTTTATACTAAAAAAAAATTATATTCAGGTTTTAGGCATTCAGAGTTTAGCAAATGACTCCCATAGTGGTCAGATCCAATGTGGTATAGCCAGCCCTGACCTCTATCTTGTCCCTACTTTTTGCCTTAGTTTTGCTGTAAACTCTGTAGTGTGTATCTTCCCTGCATTCCCTGTCCCACTGCAGAATGTTTTGGGCCCCATAAAGAGCATCAGTAAAGACCAGTGCAGACAGAGGTCTTCCAGTCTCATGAAGACAGGGTTTCTAGTTAACAAACTTTAAAAGGACTATTTACTAAAATCCGAATTTATATCATATTTTAAAAAAAACCATGACCAAACTCCCATGCCTGATTTTAGCTTATTTATTAATACAAAAACTCCATTTGATCATATCACGGAAAAACTCGATAAAATAGAACAAAAACCTGAATCGGTCTAATTTTTCAGCCTTTTTCCCAAGTTGCTCAAATTTTTTATTTTTTTTTGAATTGTACAATTTTTTTGAGTTTTTGTCTAAAAATCCTGAAAAAGTTGGATTTTCAGGCTGAACCCAGCGCAGACAACAAAAACTTTAAATTGAGATAGGTGCTTCTTCCATTGACATATCCAATACAACGACTGGATTTTCAAGTTCAGGCTTTTTGCAGCATCGGGGTATAATAAATCTTAAAAAATGCAAGATGTTAACATTCATATTTTAATAAATAATCCCCTTACAGTGGGTTGTGTTGACACATACAACTGACTTGCACTTTTGAATCAGACACTAAGGGGTATATTTATCAAGGTTCAAATTTCGATTTGAAAAAACTTCCAAATTCGAAATTTTGAAGTTTAATTTTTGGTTAAATAGGTCAGTTTTCCATCGAATAGGTCCGTATTCAGCCAAATTCGAATCACACGAATCGAAGGAATAACGCATTCAATCGAATTTGATTCAAAGTCTTTCCCAAACAAAAACTTAAATTTTTCAAAGTCCACCAATTGTCTCCAAATAGATTCTAGGAGGTCCCCAATAGACTAAAACAGCAATTCGGCATGTTTTAGATGGCGAATGCTTGAAGTCTAATTTTTAAAGAGACAGTACATGATAAATGTCGATATTCGAATTTTCAAATTCGAATCTAATTTAGACTATTCCCTAGTCGAAGTACACAAAAAATAGCTCGAAATTCTAATTCTTTTCATTCAAAATTCACCTCAACCTTTGATAAATCTGCCCCTATTATTATGCTGTGTAAAAAACAATAGGATAATAGATCACACATCAGGCAGCTTCACCGCATAAAACAACAGTGTAAAATATTTTCGCGTGTTTCTTAGAGTGACTTCTGCCAGAAGCAATGTAAAATAACGGCTGCAGCAAATTTCGTTTTACACAGCATAATAAAGATGCCCCTAATTCTGATGGTACATACCAAAAAAATACAGACAGATGTTATTTAGCAGGTTCCCAAAATGATGCTGGCATTCTTGGGAAAAAAAAAGCTGCACTGTGGATAAAACACATGGTGGTTTGTGTCTGAATATTGTATGAAAACGAATATCTTGTTACTGTGGAATTGTCAGTCAAAACAGAGAGAACAACATAGATGCTGTTTTACATAGGTGTGAACTACATAGAGATGCAATAGCTCTGAAGCCATCTACTTGAAGAGATAGAGTTGCACACTGAAAGAGTTGAAATAGTGCATGAAAAGCAAATGTACTACAAGGATGGCTTTTTTAAAATTAGGCTGTCCTGTAAAATAAGCTGATGCTACAGGGCTGATTATTATTAAATTCTGATGCTAGTTGCACTGGTTTCTGTGCTGTTGTGTAATAATTATCTGTATAAATTACTAACCAGCCTTATAGTGTGACATTTCTATACTATGTGTACTGTATATTGTGAGTGGGTCCCTAAGCTCAGTAAGTGACAGCAGCACAGAGCATGTGCAGTGAATCAGCAGAAAAGAAGATGGGGAGCTACTAGGGCATCTTTGGAGACGCAGATCTTTCCTCCTAAAGGGCTATGGTCGCCTTTGACTGGTACAGAAGCCCAAAACTTAATGTACAACATTTCTAGCCTACTTCTTTAGTTATTTAATTTTTTGGAAAATTCACACAGCAGAAACTGTTTTTATTTCCTTTACATGGGAGAAAAGCATTATTAAAAACACAAACTAGCCAACGCAGTGCTGAAACCTAACTAACACTGCTTTGCAATTCCCAAAAACCAACCCACAACCCTTGCTTTCCCCCTTTCCTCTGCACTGCTACTTACGCCACTGCACCAATCAGATTGCAGCACCGAGAAATATTAAAAATGGGCATCTTTAATTTTGTTTGTCTGGCTTGCAGCAGGTGACAGGTCCCATCAGGATTTTTCCTAACAATGTGGAAAAAGCAATTAAGGCTTTTTTGGTAAATATATTTTGGAAAAGTTTGCCCATACCTGTAGCTGCACTCCCTTTGACAGCAAAAAATGTAAAGATTTACACAAGTCTGTCCAGAATTGTGCCACTACATGTTCCTTTCACTGTTACATTGGAAATAGATTGTATTGTTTCGTATTGTATTGGAAATAGATTTCTACTGACGTAGCATTCACCATATATACAATTTATTTTAACTGGCTGATTGGGACAGGCAAAGATACAATATTGTTGTCTTATTATCTCTGAAATTTGGAGCTAATAGGTGTATAGACTCTTAACATCCATTGTGACTGGTAGCCCTTGGAGTCGCCTAATTACGAGGGCATATTCTGTACCAAAGGCTGGAGAAAGTAGTCAACATAGGTGGCAACAGATTGATATAGCAGGCCCACTGCTGATATACAGTAATTGGTCTACCTGGGGGTGAGGACAGGGATTTATGGACCTTAGGTAATGTATAAATGATGGGAGTACAGGGATATTCTGCAACCTACAGTATGTTGACAACTTTCTCCAGCCTTTGGTACAGAATATGCCCTCCTATACTCAGGACTCAAGCCATGTAATCAGGCGACTCCAAGGGCTACCAGTAATTCCTGAAAATTGCCTTTTAGTCACAATAGACGCTATACACCATAATACCATATGACAAAGGCATCCATGCCTGTAGAAAGGCCCTGCAGTCCTCACCACCAAGTCCAGTACCGACTAAATTCCTACTACATCTACTAGAATTGACACTGACAAAGAACTTTTTCAGATTTGAAAAATCCTATTATCTCCAAATTTCGGGAACAACGATGGGAAGTGGGCCGTATGCAAACCTCTTCATGCTAAATTTTGAGACTGCTTACATCATGCCATTGATAGGACATTCCATCCTTACATACTTTTGATACTTTGATGATCTGTTTCTAATATGGATTGACTCACAGGATGCCCTCCTCTCCTTCCACCAACATCTCAATGATCTGGATACCCCCATTAAATTGACCCTTAACTTTGATAAAACAAATATTGATTTGGACCTTTATTTGGACCTTAATATCTACATAATGAGTCACAAATTGGCACAAGGCTATTCAGAAAATAGGGTATAGAAGGGTTAGAAGCCTGAGGGATCTGTTCGTTTGTACGACTTCATTAACTAAAAACAAAGATCAAAATCAAAAGACCTGGGATGTTACAGATGCCCTGACTGTGTGACGTGCAGATGTCTTCTGGTTGGTCCGGACTTCCCCCATCCACACAAAGGCATGAGACTAAAGATACTTTACAGATTAAGTTGTAACTCATCCTTTGTAATTTATATTATCACTTGCCCATGTGGACTCTATTATGTGGGCAAAACTTGTACTACATTGAAAGAGAGAATCGGGAACCACAGGTCCACCATAAGTAAAGCTCTAAAGGAAGGGAAGGCACTCCAACCAGTGGCCAAACACTTTTTACTTAAAGGACACACTCTTCCCACATTCAGATGCATGGCTATAGACTTTCAGTCCCCCCCCCCTTGGATAGGGGGGGCAATAGAGACAAGCTCTCCTTAGGAAGGAATCGAGATGGATACACAGACTTGACACTGTAGCCCCCCTATTGCTTCATTATACATTTTACAAAGGGACTAAAGCTGGCCATAGACGCAAAGATCTGATTGTACGAATTGAGGATTCGTACGATTTTCGAACCGTGCGTGTCGAGTTCCGACATTTTTCGTCTGGCGGAGATCGGTCGTTTGGTCGATCGGACAGGTTAGAAAATTTCTGTCGGCTGCCGATAATATCTCTGCATGTATTGCCGATCGTACGATTTTCAGTGGGAGACTGTCACTAGCTTTGGTTGGACATAGATATCGTACGATTGCTGTCAGGGGCAGAACATTGCTGATCTGTTCTTTAACTAATCTGACTGGTAAGACTTTGATCTGAATGGTTAGTGGCGGGTCGGGAGATGGGAAAGTCCGATCGTATGATGATTCATACGATCGAATCTTTGCATCTATGGCCAGCTTAAGTTTTACCTGCAACTTACTAGCTGCTTTCAAAGTAAAACTCCCAAACTTGGCTGCCCTTTTATTAGACACCAGTGGGATCACCTGACTATAGTTGGGAAGGGTCGGAGCTACAACTCCCTTTGTAAAATGTATAATGAAGCAATAGAATTCTTAATGAATCAGATGAAAATTGAGCATAGGACTGGCCAGATATGGGATGACTTTGACGTAGTTGGCCAGCTTAAATATATTGCAATATATGGACAAACAATCCCTGTTTTGCTTAAAGGGTAAGGCATTTTTCATTAGCAGTATGCACAAAATGTCTCTGTCTTAAATATATTGATAATGGATTGAGTGCAGAGGACCTCTTGTATTTGTCTATATATATATATATATATATATATATATATATATATATAGAGGTTGGAAGGATCAGCACACTCCATTTTGCGGTGAAAAAAGTGTTTCTTTATTAAACACACATAACTCCAACGTTTTGGTTCCGCCTGGGAACCTTTAGGCGGAACCGAAACGTTGGAGTTATGTGTGTTTAATAAAGAAACACTTTTTTCACCGCAAAATGGAGTGTGCTGATCCTTCCAACCTCTATGTATGATTTATTGATCGTGCACCTCGAGTTCACAAGCTAAGGAGTGGGGACACCACAGTCAATTCTATATATATATATATATATATATATATATATATATATATATATATATATATAGAGAGAGAGCGATAGTGGGACGCACATCCATTCAAAAGGAAACTGTTTGGGTGCCAGTCGTAAAATAAATAGATATATCCCAGCAGATGACGGCACACCAGAAATGTAATAAAGTGCGAAAAAGGTTAAATTAAATCAGGTTTATTATGATCCAACGTTTCAGCTCCGTCTTGGTGCTTTCGTCAGGGAAGAAAAGCTCCAAGACGGAGCTGAAACGTTGGATCATAATAAACCTGATTTAATTTAACCTTTTTCGCACTTTATTACATTTCTGGTGTGCCGTCATCTGCTGGGATATATATATATATATATATATATATATATATATATATATATATATGGAATCAGTGTGTGTGTGTGTGATTTATTTATTTTTACCCTTTCAGTATATTAGAGAGCAACACAAATAATGAATGTAAATAATAAAGGATATAAAAATGTTGTTGCTATTATAACTTTCTCAGTTTACTCTCATTTGTTATTCTTTTAGTAAATAAAAAATAACCTAAGTTATGGTGTTCTTATGTTCTTGTTATTACTGTTGTAAAATATCAAGTATGAAACTGTATTATACAATTTGAACAAAAAACACATAAAAAAGAAAATGTAGTTCAGAAAGGTTTTTTATTTTTGTTTTTGCAAGAATAGACTGAATTTGTTCTCCTGGTATGGACTTGCAGTGAAATTAGCTTTTTTGCAATTTTGGTGAAAAGTTCCACAAATCTGCACCGGAATTTCAATACTTGTTTTGCTTTGCAGTGAAAAAAGTACATTGACTACAATGCTCTTGATTTAAGTAAGGAGTTTTCTAAATTTTTGTTTTGAAAGGTTTTTCCAGATTCATGGAACCAGAAGTTAAGGTGTCCTCCTGTAACCTGGAATAACCTTTCTAAACAAAACATATTGACATTTTCCCTGACATACTCTGGCAGCTCTGGTAACAGTTGGGCTCATTTACAACCACAAGTGTAGTTACAGTCCCTTAGTTGCATGTAAAACATAAAGGTACATGCGTAAAAATGCACTCCTTGTACTAGATATAGTTGTTCTGCTTGGTCCATCCAGCTTCTAGTTCTTCATCGAGCACTATTGTACCTGTTGAGGCAGAGAAACCCTGGAGCCTACCACCATCAACCCGCGCCAATGATAATGGCACACGTGTCAATCTCATGCTAAACACAGGAAATTGTGTCAACCGGACTTCTAAAATATTTGGTGCAATTGAATCCCTTTTGTGACAAAATGCAAGTGCAGTTGTATAATTGTGTCAATTCTTTTGCATTGGCTACATTTATGTCAGATGCAATGGCCCCTTGCAACCTCAATAATTCTATGGGAAAATGCTGCATTATGGTAGAGAACTGTGTTTTTAAACAATTCATTAGGAGCAATGGCACAACCAATTTTAGGTCTTTTTACTATGTTTACAGGTAATAAGATTCCATGCTTGTATTATATTTTTATTCTGACATTTTCTGTCATTATTTTCTACCTACCGATGGCATTGGTTGCATAACTAAGTTACCATTTAATGCAATAACCTCTATGATTAAACAGATTGTACCTAAATACTTATGGAGATAAATTAATGCATGTATCTGCTACTAGTTTGTAGCATCCCTTTGTCATGGTTGGCACCTTGAATTCAGAGCCGATGCTAAGCACCCTGTTCTCTGCTTTTGCTTCTGCCTTTAACAGCCGCCTTTCACCTCGGGAGGAGCCCTAGGCTAGTCAGATGCCACCAGGTCTTATTAAGAGAGGAGCAAAGCGAGGGATTCTGAACAAGCTAAGGGGCACAACTGTAAAGCAGAGTCTTTTGGGCAGAGGGTCATGGTACAAGGCGTAGACAGAATCTTAGTCAGATCAGGCCGGGTCGGGGGACGCAGAGTACAAAAGGCAGGCAAGGGTCAAACCAGGAGATCAATCAGCAGGAATACAGAATAAGCAAAGTCGGATATCAGGCAGGGGTCAGGATACAGATGTCATAATTGTTAAAAAGCCAGTCAGGGGTCACAACCGGAATCAGAAATATATTCTCAAAGCACAAACGCTCAAAAGCACCATGAATAAATCCTATAATGGGCAATGAGGAAAAGTACAATGGCCCTTTAAATACTTGAATTTTTGCGCTGTTGCGCGCTGTCGTGTTGACGCATGCGCCTATAGAAACAGCAGAGGCATGCCCCGCGCACCCTTAGTTGACCGGCGCAAGAGGAAGAGGACATACACGTTGCAGGCGTCCCCGCCGGGGGGAGGCGGGTGCTCCCTGCAGTCCCCCCACTAGACCACCACGGTATGTTACACCCTTCTCTTGAAATATTGTGTAATTGTACTAAAATCTGTTAAACAAATATAGTGGTTGCCTGACTTTTCTGGTTCAAGCCACCATGGGTTGTCTAATCCTTGGTTAGCTCTCCCTAGTTTACAATAAGTCATAACAATGTTACAGATATAGGAAAGCCTGGAATAGATCCAAGCAGATCATTTGCATTTTGAAGATGTGTGTCTGTGTAAAATGATGGTATGCATAATCAATGAGCAATAACTAGTGATGGGTCCCATTTTGCTTTGGCAAAAAAGTTGCGAAATGGCGAAAAATTCAATGGGCTCCAAAATAATTTTGATGTGCGACAATATTGACAAGAGTGCCAATTTTTATAAATGCGACTATTTTGTCCAAATGCATTAAAGTCATTGGGCGTCCAAATAATTTTGACACGCGTCAATTTTTATGCGCGTGCCAATTTTGCCACGTGACAATTTTCTTTTGTCTCTGCAAATTTTCACCGCAGTTTCATAAAAGCATTCGTGGGTGGCAAAACGTGGAGATTTGCCGCAAATCCATAACTGCTGAAAATATTCGCCCATCACTAGCAACAATGAAATTATGATTATAAGAACAAGACAGAGAATATACCCTACACATATTATGTACAAATCTTTATCTTTATAAATGCATATTCATATACTGTAACTGTAACATGGATGGAATCTAAACCATTATCTGATTTTATTATTCATAATTTTATTATTCATAACCAACTCTGACTGGTTGAAGGACTTTGCCAATCATTATCTTGCTTTAAAGAAAGGACTCATGCTTACTTGAAATAATATTTTTGTATATCAGTATTTTTTCATTCCTAGCATTCTTGATGTCAACAGCTTTCATTATATTTATCTGCAAACCTCAAAGAAAACTATCATTAAAACTGGCTACCTATAGGTAAGCACATACTGTATGTATTTGCTTGTGTGAACATGTTTTACTCGTTATAGTGTATATACTACCAGAAGTCATTATCAAATGGCAGAAGTCTTACAGTGATGTGAACCTCACAGGCCACTTCCTTGCTGTGACAAAAGACCTTCAGAAAAGTTAGAAATAAATAAATGTGTGGAAATGGGATGCTTGGTGAAAATAACATATCGGGCTTCTGTTTTTCATCTCACCAGGCTCACCGTCATCACTGGGCTGCTCTGAGGCATATTGCACAGAATGCTAGATGTGTTAAAGCATTTATCTTGCTCATTTTTACTGTACAGATATAATTTAAAGATCTAGAAAGTAAACTTTAAATCCTAAAGTCAAGTTATGGCACTGAATATGCTACAGATCCACTTTTGCAAAACCAAACAAATCTTTTATATTTTTGAGTATCCATATCCTGTTGTCATAATAGGGCTTCCTGGACAAGCCAAAGTGGAGGGAGGGAAGCTTTGACCGGGCTAGGCAGGCTATAGGCAGAGGCAGGACGCCCAGACCAACGGCCAGAGACTTCCCAGGCTGTTACGGGTGGTGAGTACACTGATTTGCCATTGTTACAGTCGCAGCGGGTAGGCTTAGTGCCAGCCGGTGTTGGTGGGGCGCAGGGATCATTGTTGGGTCTGTTTGAGGGGATTAGGGACATGGTTTCATCATGGGAGACCGGAAAAAAGGGAACGCCTCCCTTGGGCACGGTGCGAGAGGCAAGCCCCTCTAGGACGGAAGGCAGGCAGCAGTGATTTCTGGCAACCCCACGCCCACTGGGGGAACGGAACAACCCGGTACAGGGGTTAGGGTGGTGGAGCCCGCAGGGCAGCAGGCCGCTACGGTAGCTACAAGCGGTGTAACAGGTGCGGGGGTCCAACTCGCGGACACGGCCTTAGGCCAGTCATACTACTGCTGCGCGGGTCCCCTGGGTGTTCACCTTAAGCCCGAGGTGAAAGATAAGATTTGGAAAGGGGTGTTTATAGAGTTGTACTCGTTACTCCCTAGGGAAGATTTTATAGATGTGGATGAGGAAAAGGATAAAGAGAAAGCAAAAAAGCGTGAGGAGGAGGAAAAGAGGCGATATAGAAAGATCCGTAAAACATTTGGAACATTTGGCTAACGGCCTTTTGCATATATGCGGGGGTTCTGGGGGAAAAACAACCCCAATTGTGTTCATCCCTCTTCTGCTATGTGGATGAGATATGGTCGGCGAGCAGAGACTTTGGGGTATATGCATGGTGGAGGTACGATGAGCACTTTCGCCAATGGAAGGCTGCGCACCCCACCATGCGTTGGGATTATAAAGAAATAAATTTGTGGTTGAAGCTGATGGGCCCGCAAAAGGGCTCGCCCTTTCAGGGGGCGCCAGCGGGGCTCAGCCAGCCCGGCTCGCTGGCACACACCAGAGACGGGAAGCCGGTATGCTTTCAATTTAATGATGGACAGTGCCGGTGGCGGAACACATGTAGATTTAGGCACGAATGCTCCGGTTGTGGTGGGGGGCACCCCTTCGCCAGATGTTTTAAAAAAGGCAAGCCAGTCAACAAATCTGCAGACGGAAAAGGGGAGCACTCCTGTGAATCTAAGGGGGATGGAGCGATGGCTAATTCACCACTTATCTCACCCCAGAGGGGGATCAGTCAATGACGGCATTTGCCGGGATCAGGCAACAGTGCAATACACATCCTTCGACGAAGCCTTGGACTTGGTCAGGAGCGCTGGTAAGGGAGCGCTGCTGGCTAAGGCCGATGTGGAGTCTGCATTCCGGCTGCTGCTGGTGCACCCAGCCTGTCAACACCTGTTGGGCTGCAGGTTTGAGGAAAAATTTTATGTGGACCTTTGCCTGCCCATGGGGTGTTCCATCTCCTGCTCCTACTTTGAGGCATTTGCTCGGTTCATTGAGTGGGTGGTGAGGTTTGAGTCAAATTCCAAAGGAATCGTGCATTATCTGGACGATTTCTTGTGCGTTGGCCCAGCAGGGGCAGGGCAATGTCTTCATCTGCTGAGTACTCTCCAGTGGGAGGCCCAGGTGATGGGGGTTCCTTTAGCCCTGGAAAAAACAGAGGGCCCTACTACCTGCCTCAAATTTTTGGGTATCACTATAGATACGGTGAAGCTTGAGTGTAAGTTGCCTGAGGACAAATTAGGGGATTTGAAGGAAAGGGTGACTGAAGCAGCTAGTAGGAAAAAAGTAACCTTGAAAGAGATGCAGTCAGTAGTGGGCAAGCTGAACTTTGCATGCAGGATTCTCCCGATGGGGAGGGCCTTCAGCAGGCGCCTCTCCCTGAGCACATCGGGGGTAGCGAAGCCACATCATCACATCAGGGTTACTAGTGGAATGCGCGAAGATTTGAGAGTTTGGGGACAGTTCCTAGAATCCTTCAATGGACGGCAGTTCATTCAGGAGAAAGAAGTGGTGGCTGATTCTTTGCAGCTATACACGGATGCGTCGGGCAGTACAGGCTTTGGTGCGTACTGGGCTGGTAAGTGGTGTGCTGAACCTTGGCCTGCAAGGTGGGCGGATTGTGGCCTAGTAAAGAACGTAGCATTTTTAGAGCTGTTCCCGATCCTGGTGGCGGTAGAGTTGTGGGGCAAGGATTTTGCCAATCGAAAGGTGCTGTTTAATTCGGATAACATGGCAGTGGTATCTGCGATTAATAGCTTGTCGGCGTCTTTGTTGCCGGTCTTGACGTTGCTGCGGTGGCTGTTTGGAGCTGTTTGGAGCTTAACATCTGCTTTAAAGCGGCGCATGTGGAGGGTTACAGGAATGTGATAGCGGACTCTTTGTCTCGTTTCCAGTGGGACCGATTTCGGACAGTGGCACCTACAGCGGAGAACGTTGGCTGTCATTGCCCGACCTGGCTCTGGACCGTGGGAGAGAAATATTGGGGTCAGTGATTTCCAAGGCCCTTGCCCCAACGACGTGGCTGGCATATCGGAAGGTGTGGAGACTGTGGGAGGAGTTGGGCGTGGACATAGGCTCTGTTGTCCAGGAAGAAGTGCGTTTGGAAACTCTTCTATGGTTTCTTTGCAAGAGAATCTATCAGGGCTGTTCTGGGGCTACGGTGGGTAGGGATCTATCTGCCTTGTCATTTTTGTTTAAATTGCAAGGGGTGAGAGATTTGACGAAGCATTTCTTAGTTCAGTTGATTAGCAGGGGTATTCGGAGGAACGCCAGGGCTAAGGATGGGCGTCGACCCTTGTCTTACGAATTGTTGCAACGCATTTTTCAGACACTGCAAACGGTGTGTGCAACTGAGGAGGAAGTGCTGCTATTTAAAGTTGCATTTGCATTAGCGTTTTTCGGGGCTTTTCGGGTGGGGGAGCTAACCAGCGCTAGCAAAGCTCGCCCAGGTGGAATTATGGTGGGTGATGTCAAACCATTTGAGAATAGGGTGGAGATCTGGCTGAGGAAGTCGAAGACAGATCAACAAGGAAAAGGGGTGCTAGTTCCTTTGGAGGCGATCGGGGGGGAACTATGCCCTGTTCAACTAACAAGCCAATTTTTATTGAGTCGAGGGGATTCCCCTGGCCCCTTTCTGCGGCACGCAAATCATACCCCGCTTACTTGATATCAATTCTTTTTTATATTGCGGAAAACCTTGGGGGAGTTAGGACTTAATCCTATGGAATTTGGAACTCACTCTTTTCGGATAGGGGCCGCCACAGAGGCGGCTCGGCTAGGGCTGTCGAACAGTTCCATCAGGCTTATCGGCAGGTGGGAGTCTGCAAGTTTTAAGTCTTATGTGCGTTTGAATAAGCTGTGATGCGCAGTTATCCCCCCCTATCCCCATTTCTTTCTTCTTGTGGTTTCATTTCAGGTTCATCCAGAGTGTTAATTTGGATCGTGGGTGATTCCTACATTGCCAGGGCGTACCAGAGGCTGAAAAATCGCCGTCCAGGACCACTATTAGGTCTCCGCTCGGGGCAAGTAGTGATACAATGGATGGGGACTGGTGGCATGCACTGGGAACAGGTATTGCTCAAATTTTCAGGGCAGGTCAGGATCGCTACACCACCAGATATATTGGTGGTATATTGTAGAGGAAACAATCTGGGCCGAGTATCCCAGAGGGAGCTGATACGAGACATGCGTCGTGATGTGGAACAGATCCTGCAACTGGCGCCTAAGGTGAAAATTTTTTTCTCCGAAATGGTGGGCAGGGTTCAGTGGAGGTTTGCGCACAGTTGGGGAGCTATTGAGCACAGTCGCAAAGTCGTTAACAAGCAAACTGCTAGTGCCATTCGGAAGATGGGTGGTTTTGTAGTTCGTCATCAATGCATACCTGCTGGGGAACCAGTGTATTACTTAGAAGATGGTGTTCACTTGAGTGAGGTGGCTTTGGACATCTTTATAGTTGGGATCCAGGATGGAATTGAGAGGGCGTTCAGCGAGTGTGTGGTGGAGCCCGGCCAGCTCAAGAGATCAAGCGGCCCGGGCCGTGGCGGGGGAATGCTTGCCAGTGTGGGGTAATGGGGGGCTGTAGTACCCTATCTGGGTGGGTTAATGCCTCTCCGGGTAAGGGCCCCGGGTGGTAAGCTAAGTGAGGCCATCTGCTACTACTTGCCCATCCAAGGGCAGCGCCCTGGTGGCTGGCATGGCATTGGCTCGGTCACTCAGTGGAGTAACCTACGAGGCAAGCATTCCCGTGAGTTACTGTTATATTACAGTTATCTATGGTTATTTGCATTTATTAATGTTTAATAAAGCTGCGGCCTTTAAATTCCATCCTGGGTTTCAAGTGTCTTTATTCAGAATGTTGAGTAGTATGTGAATGGGGAAGATCGGTGGAACAAGGTAAGATGGTGGCCTTAACACTGCCCGGGTCATAGGGCTTCCTGGACAAGCCAAAGTGGAGGGAGGGAAGCTTTGACCGGGCTAGGCAGGCTATATGCAAATAAGGAGGTTAGGATTGGTG
Source organism: Xenopus petersii (assembly GCA_038501925.1). Classification (NCBI taxonomy): domain Eukaryota; kingdom Metazoa; phylum Chordata; class Amphibia; order Anura; family Pipidae; genus Xenopus; species Xenopus petersii. The sequence continues at coordinate 143,447,972 of CM076674.1, forward strand.
GTGAGGAATTGAGGAGGGCTTACCAGCAGGGTGTATCCAGGGGGATTTGGTTAGCAGCCATCATTCTGGAGCAGCGAACTGAAGCAGCATCCCGCCCTCCCGCCCCCTTTTTTGACTATGGAAGTATATTATCAAGTAACTCGTTAATTATTTAGCGAGAGGAATGGTGGGCGGGGGAATGCTTGCCAGTGTGGGGTAATGGGGGCTGTAGTACCCTATCTGTGGTGGGTTAATGCCTCTCCGGGTAAGGGCCCCGGGTGGTAAGCTAAGTGACGCCATCTGCTACTACTTGCCCATCCAAGGGCATCGCCCTGGTGGCCGGCATGGCATTGGCTCGGTCACTCAGTGGAGTAACCTATGAGGCAAGCATTCCCGTGAGTTACTGTTATATTACAGTTATCTATGATTATTTGCATTTATTAATGTTTAATAAAGCTGCGGCCTTTAAATTCCATCCTCGGTTTCAAGTGTCTTTATTCAGAATGTTGAGTAGTATGTGAATGGGGAAGATCGGTGGAACAAGGTAAGACGATGGCCTTAACACTGCCCGGGTCAAAAATAATGTTCTTTTTAAAAAAAAAAACAAAACAATATAATCATTTTAAAATTTAGAATCTTCAGAGATGTCCATATATTAGCACAATATATTATGATTAATGTTGAGTAAAGGTAACAATTACGGAACGCATTTTAGGACATCCTGCGGTGAAATATCCTTCCTTCCTGTGATGTTCTATGCCTTCTGAATGGCGCATCGGGTCTTTTTACTGTCACTCATCCTCCAAACCTGCAGTCACAACTCCGTCCTTTACCCTCCTTTCTCAAACGTCAGTCATGCTAACTCCGCCCTCTGCCCTCTTCTCAGGACTGAGGGCAGAGGGTGGAAGGCTGAGGGCGGAGTTAGCATCACTGACGGCTGAGAACGGAGGGTAGAGGACGGAGGTGTGACTGCAGGTTTGGACGATGAGTGATGGTAAAAGGACCCGATGCGCCATACAGAAGGCATCGGACATTGCAGGAAGGAAGGGTATTTCGCCACAGGATGTCCTAAAATGCATTCCGTAAACAATACATGAGCCGATAAAAGGTGCCAAGTCAGTCTCTCCACCTGTGGGCCTGCCCATCCAATATCTCGCCAAAAAATTATCAAATATCAATCAGGTAACTTTGAAAATCTCATTGGATGAGGGCCAGTCAGGTGTTTCATTGCTGTTCTTGTCCAACAATCCACTGTAGGCCCCAGTGCCAATGATCAGTCCAAATTTGCCCTGCATGCAGGTGGCCATATTGTACCAAAATTGGTTGCCAAATGATCGGCTCTTGTAGTGTATAAAAGAATTTGCATTTCTGGTTTTGCTTATACAGGTATGAGATCCATTTTCTGGAAGCATGTTATCCAGAAAGCAACGAATTATGGAAAGGCCATGTCCCATATACTGCATTTTATCCAAATACTCAAAAATTTTAAAAATAATTTCTCTGTAGTAATAATAATAATAATAATAATAATAATAATAATAAAACCGTACATTGCACTTGATCCCAACTAAGATAGAATTAATCCTTATTGGAAGCAAAACCAGCCTATTGGGTTTATTTAATGCTTACATGATTTTCGTATAGACTTAAGGTATGAAGATCCAAATTACGGAAAGATCTGTTTTCCAGAAAAATCAAGGTCCTGAGCATTCTGGATAACAGGCCCTATACCTGTATATCACTTGCTCTAGAAATACAGATGAAGCCTTCAGGAATTCACATTTTGTTGCACAGTGTCCAGACAACATATTTTAGTGCTAATTTCTGCCTCTAGATGGTGATAGTCCCAAGCCACTGTGTTCATTATGCTGTCTGCTGTGCTTTAGCTGTGTGCAACTGTAGGTAATAGGTGTACAGCACCTTTTATTAATGAAATTTCTTTTTTTAGTACATATGGCAAGACCTGGAAAACAGCAACATTTCAGGCCACAATGGGCCTTTTATCAAGCTTTGGCTGTGTGCTATATAGTAAATTGGTTTAGTTTTATACATTTTGCCCAGCCAATGCCACCCCATGACTAATTTTCTTGTATCAGAGAGGTTGTAGGGAATTCTACTATTGCACTCTGCACTAGAGGAGCCAAAATTCAGAATAAAAAATTGAGTTGAAGTTTCCAGGGGCAACATTTTCCACCGCTGGTAACTTCTGTAAAACTGTGGTGTTTATACAAATGGCCTGTAGATGTGACTGTGCTCAGACATACTGTGCATACTTCCTGGTAGCTCAATGTGAAAGTTACTGTTGTGTAATGGTTGCATGAGAGCCTGCTAATAACTCACTGTTATACTCTACTCATCCCCGGCTACCCAAAATATAACAAATTGATGACAAGATGGCTCTTCTACCTCTGCAGCAGCCTGCACCATTTCTTCCAAACCCTGGTGAGCCTACCATACCTTTTATTGCTTGGATTCGTATGTTTGAAAATTACATTATTGCTGCTGACCAAGGGGAGATTTCTGCTGCTAGAAAGCGTGCTTTACTTATTCACTGCCTGGAAGCAGAGGGACAGCGTATATTCTGTATATTACCATTAGCTGATGATACTTATGAAAGTGCTCTTACTGCTATAAAGAACTTTTTTGTGCCAAGAGTAAATGTGGTTGCTGAAAGATATAAATTCTGCCAAAGTGGACAATGTAATGGCGAATCCACTGAACAATTTGTAGCAGCTTTGAGAGAGCTGGTTGTTACCTGTTAGTTTTGGAAACTAACAGATGAAATGCTAAGAGACCAAATAGTGGAAAAAACAAACTCACCTCGTATTAGAGAGAGACTGCTCCTAGAGCAGGATTTAACCCTTGCAAAGGCTATTACAGTTGATAGCCAAATTGAAACAGCAGAGGCTAAAACTCTCAGTCAGGGAACTGCTGGGAATGTACAGATTGTGAATTCAGTACAGTGGCCTAATAATGCACAGTCACAGGCAAAATACAGTGCTAAGGAAAGGGATTCACCTATACTGCAAAATCGTGCATCAAATACAAATAGAAAATACTGCTTTCGCTGTGGTTCAACACAACACACTGCAAATCATGTTACATGTCCTGCAAAAGCTAAACGGTGCCCCAACTGCACAAAAGTAGGACATTTTTCTAAGATCTGCCATAGTTCTGCTTAAGATGTTGATGAAGATGAAGTCACTACTATAAATGTCACAGTTTTAAGTGTGGATAAAGCTGGTACATTTATTCCAGAGAGTTTATATGCACTGTCAGTGTCAGTACTGCTTCTGCTGACAAGGGACACTCCATTAACCTGATGCTTGATACAGGTTCAGCTGTTTATATACTACCAAATGATATTTTCTTGAAATACTTTGCAAAATATCCCCTTGTTGCACCTGCCCAGAAACCGGTCAGTTATTTAAAGGATCCAATCCCCATGCTTGGTTGCTTGCCAGTGACTGTACAATTTGAATCAAATACTGCAAAATGTGACTTTTACATTGTGAATAAGGGTACTGCTATACTTGGAAGGGATCTCTTTGCTGCATTAAACTTACAATTAGTTGACGGTCTCATTACTACAGCACCAGTGCCTGCCACACAGCCGGTGTCTAAAATTCCACCACTTCAGCCAGTACCATTTCCTGATTCAGCATGGGAAAAACTTGCTATTGATATTGTCGGTCCTTTTACAGATGCTCCTATAGACTGTAGATTTGCTATAACCTTGATAGACTATTACAGTAAATGGCCTGAAATTGCATTTGTTTCTCATATAACATCAGCTACAGTAATAACATTTCTGTCTACAGTCTTCAGCAGAGGAGGTAATCCAAAGGAGTTAATATCAGACAACGGACCACAGTTTGTCTCATATGAGTTTGAATCCTTTCTGAGAGAGAGGAATATTGTACATAGGAAATCTTCAGTGTATTACCCACAAGCAAATGCAGAAATCGAGCGATTCAACAGAAGTCTGAAAGAAGCACTACAGACAGCAAATCTTATTGGAAAATCTTGGAAAGTATTTACAACAGAGTTCCTACATAACTGCAGAGCAACACGCCATGCAACAACCCAATCATTTCCAGCTGAATTATTACATGTTGCTGACGTCAAACTTCCACAAAATACTGTGCCTACAAAATCATCTACTGCTGACATTGTGAAACGTCAACAAGTCAAATTCAAAGCTTATACTGACAGAAAACGTGGTGCCAGAGAAGTAAACTTTCAACCTGGATCTTTAGTCAGAATTAAGAAACCAGGAATACTGAAACAAGGACAATCTAAATTTACTACACTACTTGAAATGAGACATCAGTGAGGACCATACACATATGAACTGTCTTATGGACGCATATGGAATGCGTCTTGCTCCTGTTAGATATGACTAACCCCCATTATTTAAGTCAAATTGAGTAATTTATTGTTTTGCAAAACTGCCTGCAGGACTACAAGTACAGGTATGGGTCCATTATCTGGTAACCCATTATCGAGAAAGCTCAGAATTATGGGAAGGCCATCGCCATCTTAGCCAAATAATTTAAAAAAAATTAAAATGATTTTCTTTTTCTCTGTAATATTAAAACTGTACCTTGTTCTTGATCCCAATTAAGATATAATTAATGCTGATGAAGGGAGCAGCATTCCCTGATGATGGGTCACATGAGCTGAAGCTGCTCCAGGAATTCACCCAGGGAGCAGGAATAAGCTGGCCTTACAAGCCCCACACTGACTGCTGATATCAGTGAAAACTGTGGTTCCTCTAACTAACAGATCTGAAGGACAGCAGGAACTGAAAAGTACAGGTACACAGTGGAGGCTTACATACAGTATTGACTACATTTTCAGGACTCAAGATGAATACTAATAAGTATGCTTATTAATGGCCACATGCAATTTAACCTAATCCAGCAGCAGGTTTCCTGCACACCAGGGAAATGGCTATTTGCCTGATATGTGTTTTTGAAATCACACTTGTGAGAATTATTATAATGAATAAAAATGTTTTCATAATCTACATTATTGGCAAAACAATCCTATAGGGTTTATTTAATTTTTAAGTGATTTTTAGCAGACAATGTAGGGAGATCCAAGTTACAGAAAGACCCATTATGCAAAAAACTCAAACTGTTGTTTTATCTGATGCGGATGTCGTCAGGACAATCCAATATATATTGGTCTTGCTTCTCATTATCCTAAATGAGTAGTACATATTAAATATGTATAGTAAGTAGTGATGGACGAACAAATTTGCCTGGCACGAATTTGCGGCGAATTTCCGCGTTTCGACTACAGCAAATAAATTCGTGAATCTCCCCTGAAAATTTTCTGGTGAAAATTCACTGCGTCAATTTCCGGTTTTCACGATTTTTTTGTGAAAACCTTCAAATTTCACAATTTTTGAGTGAAATCATTAAAATTGCACGATTTTTGAGTGAAATCCTTAAAATTTCACAATTTTTGAGTGAAAACCGTCACATTTCACGTTTTTTGAGTGAAACGTCCGATTTTCAAAATTTTTTAGTGAAAACCTTCACATTTCAAGATTTTTTAGTGAAATCCTTCAAATTTCAAGATTTTTGAGTGGAATCCTTCTAATTTCACGATTTTTGTGTGAAAATGTCCGATTTGCACGATTTGTTTGTGAAAAAGTTTGAATTTCACGATTTTTCTGCAACTTTCCGATTTCAACATTTTTGGCGAAATTTTCGCGTTTTGCAGATTTTGCAAAGCTTTGATCAAGAGCTTTTTTTCTTTACACCCACAGGTCACCTGGATCTGAGGCAGACAACATCAGCAAACATTTTTGAGTTGGTTGAGAGGCGCTATGGGTTCACAAAACTATTATATTATATTTTCACAAAGGATACATTTTTGCTGCAGAGAGGAAAATCTTTCATATATTTGTTATATTTGTTTTCCATGAAGACGTTCACAAACATAAATACCTTTCTAAGATAGAGTGTACTTTTATTAGTTATATCCTGAAGGAGCGTGATAATGGAGCGTGATATTTTATCATATATTTCTTTGAGGTGAGCTTTTGCAAAAAGGCATATAAAACACAGTACAGTACTGTTCAATAGCAAAAGGTTAATATGTTTACGTATAAGTCTAAAACCTAATATATCATTCAGATTATGTCACACATGAACATCATGGCTGGAAGTTGGTGATAAACACTAGGCTAAACTTACATTTGCAGAGTAACAAGAAAATGATTATTTCTGTATTGCCAAAGGGGAATTTATATCACCTAAACAGCAGACATCGTTGTTTATTAACCTAAAATCATCAGTTTTAAAAGCTTTCTATAAACCCCAGTATTAAGAAAATAGAAGTCATTAATCACTGTCTAGGGAATCCAAGATAGAGGGGTCAGATATTAATTCATGCCATGCTGAGTAATAGTATTCACTCCTTGTGGGAACTATAATATACAACAGCAGGGTTCACCTCTGGCCGCCTGACTTTTTGCAGAAAACATTGCTAATCCCTTGGATAGTGAAGAGGTTTTTGTTTCCGATGTATTTTCCCCTGTGGTAAGTTATTTGTAGTGATAAGTGAATTTATTTGCCAGGCGTGGATTCACAGCGAAATTCCATACTTCGCCACCTGCAATTTTTCGAAACTTCAGCAAAAATTCACAAAAATTTGACACATCAAAAAGTCTTGCGTAAAATTCTTTACAGTGCCCATTGATAGAAAAGTCGCACAGACAAAATTGTTGCAGAGGCAAAAAAGTCGCCGTAAGAAAAAAGTGCCTATTGACTTTAATGCATTTGGAGTGAGAAAAAATGGTTGCGCGTAAAATAATTTTTGATGCCTATTGACTTCAGTGCATTTGAAAGTTTTCTGAATTTTTTTAGAGTTTCGCTAATTTTTCAGCAAAGCGAAATGGGACAGATTCACTCATCACTAGTTATTAGTGCTATGTATTCAGGAATAAGGCAAAGCATCAGACTGTCTAGGAGGCTACTGAGTATTGATGTTATTTGCTGCTCACTCCACAAGTGGAAAGAAATTAAATAGTTAAGAAATAATAGTGACAAATTCATACTTATTGCTTTAGAATTATTTAAATGTACATTGTTTGATTGGGTGAAGTATATCATGATTATTGTTAAGCGATACCAATCTGAAAATGTTTTTTAATACTTGCAGATTGCCGATTATTTGCCCAAAAAATTACACTTACAAAAATGGTAAATAAATAAATACAGGAATTGGACCTGTTATCCAGAATGCTCGGGACTTTTCTAGATAATGGATCTTTCTGTAAAGCTTCATGCCTTAAGTCTACTAGAAAATCATGTAAATGTTAAATAAACCCAAAAGGCTGGTTTTGCTTCCAATAAGGATTAATTATATTTTAGTTTCTATCAAGTACAATGCACTGTTTAATTATTACAGAGAAACAGGAAATAATTTTGAAAAAATTTAATTATTTGCTTAAAATGAAGTCTAAGGGAGATGACCTTCCCATAATTCATAATTGGAAGCTTGCTGGATAATGGATCCCATGCCTATATTGCATTGTGTATCTCTACATAGACTGACGGCTGAACATAAATCAGCTAAAGGGGGAGGAGAAAAGAGGTGGGATAAAGTAGAAAGGTATAACTCAAGAATGTGTAAAGATCTGGTCATCATCGTGAGACCATGATTATCTCGGAAAGATTGTACGAATTGTCCATCAAATAAAAAGACCAATTTGCCAGGAAAACAAATGGGAGCTGCCTGCTTGGCCCTGCAAACATAGATAGTTTGCACTGGGACCAATAAATATTTTTTAACCTGGCTGATCAACTTCCTGACGAAAAATCGTTCGAATCCCACTAACCGCACAATAATTTTGAAGAATTGGTCGGACTACCGATTTTCAAAATTTTTCGTTAAAATGTCAGAATTTCAGGATTTTCCCGCAAATTTTTCGGGAGAAAACGGGAGAATTTCGCCCATCACTAGTAATTGGGAGAACACAACAGCATTTGACATAATAGGAAACAACAGCTGAAGAGTAGAAAGATAAAAAAAATGGGTAAATAGAAGTACTGGTTGTGATTTAACTTGTGCAAAACACATCACATATCTAACTAAAAGTCACCACATGGTTATCCTTTCCGCCATATTCCCTTCCTTAAAAAACAGATGTTTAATTTTTCTCTCATTTTCACCTTCTCATGTTTATAGCAAAATATCAGTTCCTCTTCAATTTGTTGTTACTGTAAATGGTTCGGTTCGAAATTTTTAATGTTCTTATCGCGTTCCCTTATACACACATCCAGGGAAAAGAAGGAAGCACAATTCAGAAAATGTTTAGTGGGCTTTATTGTTCAAATACAATCAGTATCAGTACCACAGAACTTGGTATAATGTGAGACTTACACAAGATTTTTCGTTAAAATGTCCGAATTTCATGATTTTCCCGCAAATTTTTCGGGAGAAAACGGGAAAAATTCGCCCATCACTAGTAATTGGGAGAACACAACAGCATTTGACATAATAGGAAACAACAGCCGAAGAGTAGAAAGATAAAAAAAATGGGTAAATAAAAGAAGTACTGGTTGTGATTTAACTTGTGCAAAACACATCACATATCTAACTAAAAGTCACCACATGGTTATCCTTTCCGCCATATTCCCTTCCTTAAAAAACAGATGTTTAATTTTTCTCTCATTTTCACCTTCTCATGTTTATAGCAAAATATTAGTTCCTCTACAATTTGTTCTTAAATGGTTCGGTTCGAAATTTTTAATGTTCTTATCGCGTTCCCTTATACACACATCCAGGGAAAAGAAGGAAGCACAATTCAGAAAATGTTTAGTGGGCTTTATTGTTCAAATACAATCAGTAACAGTTCCACAGAACTTGGTATAATGTCTAATACTGCCTCAGTGGCCTTAAACATCATCTGATCTTCTACATGTTCTACATGGATTAATGTGCACCTGCCCTGGTGTGGGGCAGATTACCACACACAGCCTGGGTGCCAAATCTTCTTGACTTGGCTGTTACAGCAGACAAATGACCATTGTGATGAAAAAGCGTTTTTTTTTTTTACTTTCCAAATGTTATTAAGTAGGCCCCAAAGCATTATTGGTATGTCAAAAAATACATTTAGAGGCACAAGTGATTTGCACGGTTACCATGCAATTATTTATTTATTTGCTGTAACTGCGCTACTCTGAGAAAGGTCTGAGAATGTCAGAGTGCCTTTATGTTAAGCGCTGACAACTCGTATGAAGCTGAAAAATGAACGCTGTCACTGCCATAGGGGTCTGCAATGCATCAGAATAGATTGCATAGCCTTCATTTTTCCCAGTCTAAAGGTTACATTTGTAGAGAAAGGTGGCAACAGATCTCGATTTAAATAAACTCGAAGTAACACTTTCCTTTTATTTTATAACAACATTAAAGCCTGAGTGGATTTGCAGAAAACCTGCAATGGATATACAGTACTGTGCCTTGAGCAGGAAGAGAATGTTGTGTTGCTGTCTACAGACTTTATGTGTAAGTCTCACATGAGAAGGGAAGAGGGGGGGGGGAAGAAATGAAAGAGAAAAGCTTGGATCTGGATAAAAGGTTCTCCAAAATCATTTCTCCACCCCCCTCCTTGTTTTTTTTTATTTCAAATGGAAATTAGTCTGAAAGGAGCACTGTTTCCTTTCAATTCCTTTAGTTTCAGAAGTGAAAAGAGGTTTCCTTTAAACGGCATATTTTAAAAGCAAATGACGGTCGCATAGCAACGGCATTGGCCTTGCCACATTGGAAACACAAGAGGCCTGTAAAATGTGGTACTTTGAATTATGGCTCACAAAAAGCTAGCTGTGCTCACACAGTTAAATATAAAAAAGTTTTTTCTCATCATAATAAATATTTCCATTAAATCTTTGTACTTGAGGAATATTGAGTTAGATCCCATTTTACACTAAGAAACACAATATCCCACATTGCTGAATTCAAAAGCGGATCAACCTTTATACAGTGTTTATAGACATGTTCACAAGTCATTTTGAAGATGTCTATAAACATTTAAAGAGGCTGTTACACTTTTGCTCTTAGGGAGACTGTGATTACATGTGCACAACCATCATTAGAGTAATCAGTGGCAACAATACTGACCCCCAAAAGAGATGCCTATATATATATACAGTATACAGATAATTATTTTTTCTTTATGTTGAATCCCAGCCTGTGCAGGGGTATTTCTTGGCCATTGGGCTTATTAGCAAAGTATTCCATTCAAATTAAAGGGAATGGAATCTCAGCTCATTTGCAATACTCTAGAATTAATGGGATTTCAAAGAATCAATTATCACAGACCAGCTTATAACAGCATACCTTGCAATTAGCCTTAAACTGCCTTGGGCATCCTAACGCTGAGCTTTTTAGAATCAGACCAGCAATTAAGGAAATGGATAGGGCAATACTTCTCTTTATTGACTAGAAGAAACATGTGATATTGAAAACGTTTTTTACCAAAGGTTATCTTTCTACCCCTACGGAGTCCAGGGATAGACCCTATTTTAGAACTCCTAGTACGAAACAAAGGGACTGCATGTAGAGTAATCGTACCGAGATTTTTCTTACTATGACAATTGGTTATTTAGTCGAGAATATTTCTGTCAGCTAACAATAATATCTCTTCATGTATTGCCTATCTGACGATATCAGTGGGTGACTGTCACTACTATTTGTCAGACATAACTTTTGTACGATTGCTGTCTGCTAAAGTCCAGAACATTGTCTGATTTAATATGTTTACTATTTTATTTAATCTGAATGGTTAGTTGTAGATTGTTACATTGAAACAAATGATCTTTCGGCATATGAAAATCTGCATGTCTATGGCCAGCTTTAGCCCTCTGACTGAAACCAATGCCTAGGTCAGGAGACACTTAGGGTAGAACTACAGGGGCGACTTTGATGCGTTTCCGGCGGATTGAAATAAGGTAAGCTTAAAGGGATACGTCATCGGAAATTTTTTTTTCACAAAATGAATCAGTTAATAGTGCTGCTCCAGCAGAATTCTGCACTGAAATCCATTTCTTAAAAGAGCAAACAGATTTTTTTATATTCAATTTTGAAATCTGACATGGTGCTAGACATTTTGTCAATTTCCCAGCTGCCCCTGGTCATGTGACTTGTGCCTGCACTTTAGGAGAGAAATGCTTTCTGGCAGGCTGCTGTTTTTCCTTCTCAATGTAACTGAATGTGTCTCAGTGGGACATGGGTTTTTACTATTGAGTGTCGTTCTTAGATCTACCAGGCAGCTTTTATCTTGTGTTAGGGAGCTGTTATCTGGTTAACTTCCCATTGTTCTTTTGTTTGGCTGCTGGGGGGGAAAAGGGAGGTGGGTGATATCACTCCAACTTGCAGTACAGCAGTTAAGAGTGATTGAAGTTTATCAGAGCACAAGTCACATGACTTGGGGCAGCTGGGAAATTGACGATATGTCTAGCCCCATGTTAGATTTCAAAATTGAATATAAAAAAATCTGTTTGCTCTTTTGAGAAATGGATTTCAGTGCAGAATCTTGTCGGAGCAGCACTATTAACTGATTCATTTTTTTTCCCCATAACAGTATCCCTTTAAGGTAAGCTGGTGTAGTTCTACCCTTATCACAAGAATGCTACCATGCAGGGAAGTGCCAGTCTTTGAATACTATGACCAAAGGTAAATAGTTAGGACTACCATATGAGATTTATTTTGACATGGCTTAACAATTTTATCACCATAACTTTTTTAACTGAAACCCAATTTTTCAAAATACATGCACTTGCATAGAAACGGAATTACTTATGAAACAGGAGACCAGGGAATGTGCATTGATCAATCCCTTCTATTTTGTTTGCCTGAATTTGCCCAGATTTACTTAGCCTTGGAGTGCTCTCACAACTTTTTTTTGCAATTCACAGTGTTCCTCATATTCCTCAAACCAGCTGGATAAATGTGAAACATCACCTTGACCAGCCTGCTGTTAATATAGAATTATGGAGTATATATATATATAGAATATATAGATAGATAAAGAGTCCAAAGAGGTGCCAGTAACTGCCCAGGTGCTGGTAAACAAATAGTAATATATTGTAACAAAAAAACCGCACTCACAGGACTTCAAAAGAAAGCCGTAAAGGCTGTGATTTATTGATCCGAAACGTCGGATCAATAAATCACAGCCTTTGCGGCTTTCTTTTGAAGTCCTGTGAGTGTGTTTTTTTTGTTACAATATATATATATATATATATATATATATCAAAATGTTCTAAAGAACCAGCACTTCCATATAGAAAAAAATTTCTTTTATATCTGTTGCATCAATGTCCAACGTTTCGCTCCCTGTTAGGACCTTTCTTGAGAAAGGTCCTAACAGGGACCGAAACGTTGGACATTGATGCAACAGAAATAAGAAATAAAATAATTTTTTTTATATATGGGAGTGCTGGTTCTTTTGAACATTTTGATATATATATATCCCAACCATGCACCCCAGCTGGATAAGCTACAACAGTGTGCCTTGGAGTGCGGATACTCACTGGACCGTGATATATATATATATATATATATATATATATATATATATATATATATATATATATATATATATGGCTTAATTTACAAAGAGAAAGTCCATATGTAAAGTGCAAAAGTACCCTGTTCTACTTTACATAATTTCTTGTGGGTGAATTCCCTTGGGAATGGCTTTATGGACTTGTAGATTGGTGTGCAAAGATGAGAAAAAGGTGAGAAAATGGAATATATAATTTAATATAATAGAGGTGGGTAAAAAAAAAAGAGAGAAGATGGATGATAAGGGAAAGCATAAAAAGTATAAAGGGTCAAATCTTAGTGACAATCAGTATAGAAAATGAAAAGGGGAAAAGAGGTATGGTGTCGTTGAGATAGAAGAGCAGATAAAAATACAAAAGCGAGAGCAAAAAAAGAAAGGTCACAAGATGACAAGGCTAGGAGTAGAGAATGTGAAGGGGGAGACAATGAGAGGCTGTTAAAGAAAAAGAAATTGGGAAGCGAACGAAGATTGAAACTATAAAAGAGAAAGAGAAAATGACGATGGCAAAGAATTAATCATTTAAGAAAGGGGGTTAAGGATGAGGAGAAGACAAAAGCAGAATAAATAGCAAAGATGGAAAAATAGAAGGAATGTTTCCATTAGAAAGTAAAGCCCTGGAACAATAAGTGCAGGGGCTGCATGACAAGGTATCTGAATGACCTGCAGCCAGATTACATTGGTTTATATAATTACATAGTTAAATTGGGTAAAAAAAAGACCAAAGTTTATCAAGTTCAACCCTTCCAAATGAAATCCAGCGTCCATACATACACACGCACACCGACCCCTCCAGATACTCTCATAATATTTATATATAAACCAATATCTATACTAATTGTAGACGTCAACAACAGTGATATTATGCTTGTCCAAGAAATCATCCAAGCCCGTTTTAAAAGTATTAGCAAAATCAGCCAACACAATATCCGGCAGGGTGTCCTCACTGTGAACCACCTATGCTGCTTCAAATGAAAGTTCTGTTCTAGTCTAAAGGTGTCCCCTCGCAAGAGTCTGCCCCCAGCCTTGACAGCCCACCCTCATAATTTAAGTCTTCCATCCCTCTAACTACTTTAGTTGCATTCCTCTGCACTCGCTCCAACTTATATACATCTGTCTTAAAGGAGAAGGCAAGGTTAAAAGTAAGTAAGCCTTTTTAGAAAGGTCCACCTAAATATACCAGTAAACCCTCAAAGTAGTGCTGCTCTGAGTCCTCTTTCAAAAGAAACACTGCATTTCATTCCTTCTATTGTGTACACATGGGCTTCTGTATCAGACTTCCTGCCTTCATCTTAAACCTCCTTGCCTCGTGCATGAGCATGCTCAGTTTGATACTATTCCCCCCTCCGTCTCTACTGTAATCTGAGCCCAGAGCTATAAGCGAACAGGGAGAGACTCAGGCAGGAAATGATGTCACACCAAGCTAATACTGCAGCTGCTATCCTAAACAATCAGAGAGCTTCTAGAGCTTTTTACTCAGGTATGGTAAAAATTCTACAGAATAAATATAACATTCTAGTTTGCACTATTGCAGCTAATCTATTGGCAATAAAATGCCTCCGTAGCTTTCCTTTTCCTTTAAATACTGGAGCCCAAAACTGCACTGCATATGCCAGGTAAGGCCTTACCATGAATTAAGAGGCAACATTATGTTTTCATCCCTTGAGTTAATGCCATTTGTATGCAAGATAGTAGTTTATGTGCTTTAGTAGCCACATAATGGCACTGTCTTGAAGTAGCAAAAAGAATCCCAAGGCACACAGGATAATTGCAAGCAAGCTGCCTTGCATGTTTATTGCGAAGTGCAGCGTTTCGGGGTCACGCCCCCCTGCTTGAGAAAGGGGCGTGACCCCGAAACATAGCATTTCGCAATAAACACGCAAGGCAGCTTGCTTGCAATTATCCTGTGTGCCTTGGGATTCTTTTTGCTGGACTGTTTGGGAGGCGGCCGATCCTCTACCTTCGTGCACCAGGTGTCATTACTCTAATTTACTAAGGGTGTGCGAGAGCCATAGTTGAACTACCACTGTCTTGAAGTAGACAACTTGTTTTCTACAAAAATTCCCAGGTCCTTCTCAGTTAAGAAATCCCCCAACACACTACCATTTAGACTAGAGTATAACTTGCTTTAACATCATGTCTACCAAAGTGCATAGCCTTGCATTTAGTTCACCATTGAACCTCACTTTCTAGTTTGCTGCCCAATTTAAACACTCCTCCAACCTCTTTGCCTTTCTTCTCCCTAGCACAACAGACCCCCTTCTGTTGAAGTGCAATCTGTCACAGTTATATAGATTGTACCCCAATGAAAAATCCACCCAGGAACTCTAGGAACCCAGACCCTTCCTTTCTACACCCAGACTTTAGCCATATTTTAAGCTCCCTAAGCTCCCACTGTCTTTGTAAACTTGTATGTGGCACAGGCAAAAATTTTTGGAGATTGGCAAAATAAGATGCAGTTGTAACTGGGTGAGAAGCAATGAGTTAAGGCAGAGGAAAGCTGGGCTAGTGGTGAAGAAAGAAAGGATTTGATGTTGTGGAAAGAAGCAGTTCACTTCCTTATCTTCTGAGAAGGTAGAGACATCCCACCAGGTCCGGACTAAGAATTAAAATAGGCCCTGGCATTTCAGGTACATAGAGTCACACTTAGCCCACATAGAGGCCCAAACAGCCCCCACCAGCCCACTAAATACCGACTTTCTATGGGACCTTAAAGCAGCCCCTCTGGCATTTGCCAGAACCCACAGATTGCCAGTTCGGGCCTGCATCCCACCCTCCTCCCTTTTTTGCCACATGTCAGGAGTTTTCTTTATGTCCCCATATTATGTATTAATAACTGAATGTGGGTATTTTCTTGAATGCACTGTTATATTGTAGTTCTGTATCTTTGTACAATATAAATGGAAGAGTCATTGCATTAATTCATGTTAAATGTCAAATGCTCGATTGTTTCTGATGCACAGTGGTTGATTGATACAGACTCTACTACTGCTTGTGCTAGATGACAGCCTGCTTGGATTTCCTATCATTGAAACACTGCAGATTCAGGACCGGCAGCAGGACTGCTGAATTTCTCTTATATAGTGGGAGATGCAGATCCTGTCGGAAGCAGAGTTTGGGGCCATCCTCTCTGTGGGTAGAGGCAGACTAATACTCAGTGGTGAATAAAATGATACTGTAGTACTGATCTCAAATGGCAACTATAGAAGTGAAACTCAAGTCTTCATTGAGGAACAGCAGAGCATAGTAGCTGTCTCTTATGGAATTCTGCCTTTAGAATATTGCTTTAGGCCTATTTATTTTGATTTATTTTATTGTGAATAAATGCTGTAGACAATTTCTGGCTCCTCAGTTTCACTATGGTATGTAACAATGGTATTCATTGGGCTGGCTCAAGGTGAAGGGTCAATTAAGGAGACCCCTTGTCATGGCACAAATTGTCATGTACTTGCATGTATGACAGTGGAGTAGTGTAACATTGTTAACATAATCCTGCCCACAACATGGTATTATAATAATGGTGTGTGTGAAGGGAATTGTCATTTCTCCAAAAGGACTGTCTGTCTTAAAGGACACAAAGTCTTGTACATTGTGTATTAAAAATCTGTCTGGGTAATCTGCAGATACAAATTGCACTGTATTACTGGGTAGACATTTTATGCAGACCAATACATTGTCTGTCTTGCTTGTGTGAAGCGTCTGGTTCATTGCATATTTCACTTTAGTGTTCCCAGATTTCTCTTTCATAAGTTGGTGACCTTAATATATAGTATATTCATATTGTCTTTTTACTAGGTCAGAAAACTTTTGTCTTTATGCTATTGCAGTGTAACTTCTTCACAATATTTATGTTTTAGGTCTTTACATATTTATGCTGCTACAAAAAAACAACATCCAAAAAAAATATCAAATATTGATTCCTTTTGTAACTAGTATTTACTCAACAGAAAAAAATCATAATTCATTTTGGAGACATCTCTTGAAAACAAACCGCATGCTGCTGTGGCAAGACAATAAATATATGGAGGCCTGAAAATGCAAAGCAAAGATGCTTATGTGTTTGCTGCAGGTGTTCAGGAAGATTGGCTGAATGCTAAAAGCAGGACTAAGTTCCTGCATTAGCATCAAAACACCAGATGGAATAACAACCCAATTCATTACGCAAGTGTTGTTAAAACCCAATTACTTTAATGACATTAATTCCTGTAACCACTGGCAGGAAAGAAATGTGCTCAGTTTGTTGCTAAAACTTCAGGAAACGTGTCATGAACACAAATAGGCTCATGTTTTAATGAGTTAAGTACAATAAACTTTGCCGGTAGCTTATTTTATACTGGAAAGCCAAAAAAGTCTGTATGTTTATATTGAGTGACTGCCAAGAATAATAGCACTGATCTATTGTACATTGAAATAAATGGACCTGTTATAAGGAGAAGGGAAGCTCAGTAGTTAAGCAGGTTGGAAATATAAACTTATTTTTACATAGAGACAACTTCACATATTTTTATGATCCCTTTAAAATTGGCAGTTTTAAAATAGTCATGTTCTGATCTGTTGTGGTGCTCTGTGCAATATCTAGGGAGTAATGTAGTAAAGGTGGCCATAGACATTACAATTATGATCTTTCCTGAAAAAGATCTTTCCAAGAAAGATCGTTCATTTCAATACACTTGTAGTGCTGAATCGTCAGTTATACAGGTAGAAACAATAGAATTTTACCTGTATCTGGCAACTGTCAGATGAAGTTGCAGCGTTCATCCGTTACAACACGAATGTCAGATGCAGGCGCAGCGTGCAGCGTTTCTATCTGTCAGTCGTGTCGCATCGGATCGTTGGTGCAACACCATCCGACAATGCTATTACTTACCTTATTTCCGTCGCAAACGACGTGACACCTGCATATTTGCGCAGCGTGTCGGATCGCGCTGAAATCGCCTGTTGAGTTCCTCCCTTAGACAAGCTGTTTGTTGACAGTGTCTTGCGATCTACTGATCACTTGCTAAAGGTCTACTGTCAGATCCCTATCTACTTTTGGGCACCCCTGATCTACAACAACATATAGCACCAACTGCAGACTAAATGCAAAACCTTCTTTACAACAGTATTTCCAATAATAGTTCATTTGAACCTGCATGGCAGCACTCAATACACATGTACAACACCATACGCAGTAGTTAAATTATATTTAAATATACTGGAAAAACAATGAGTCATCAACCTTAACACCAACTGATTTGTCTGTTTTAAATGTGCATTCTTATTCAACATACAGTAATTTGCCCCGTGGAAGATGGGCCTTCAAACATAACCTTCTGCTTATCACTGGCATAGTGAAACAAAGTAGGAACCTACTTCCAAGGAATGAAACAATCACCGTATACAGGTATGGGACTGTCACGGCCGGCACCCGATACCAGAACAAAAGCCAAGCACCCTGGTCTCGGCTCGGCTTCACCAGTAGTGTGACCTCCGTTGGGCTTCGGGAGGAGCCCTCAGCTTACTTGGTTGCCACCTGGACTTAACGAGGGGTGCAAGGCGAGATGTTCTGGCTGGCGAAGGGGCAGAGTCTTTTGGGCCGAAGGTCACGATACAAATGGAGCAGGCAAGAGAATCGTCACACAGGCTGGGTCGAGGCAGGCAGATATCAAGAATCGTCAGGCAGGCAAGGGTCAAACCGGGTTGTCAATCAAGGGGTTAAGCAGGAAGAGTTGTCGTAGGCAGGCGAGGGTCAGGATACAGAATGCAGAATAGTCAGGAACAGGCTGGGTCAAACACGGGTAATCAAACAGACTAGATTCAGAACTGATCAAACGGCTCAGGAACCACAAGAAACAAGTTCTATCACGGGCATCAGTCAGCAGTCTGAATGGGCCTTTTATACTATGTGAATTCTTTGCGCGCTGACGTCACGTCAGTGCGCCTGCGCCTTTAAACATCACAGAGTCGCGCCGCGCACGCCCTAGAGATTCGGCGCCTGCGGCCTAACGTGCGCCCAGGCGATCCGGCGCCTGCGGCCTAACCGAACCCGCACGACGCGGCGGGCGTCCCCGCCGAGGGGGCGGCAGGCTTCCCTGCCGCCCCCCCACTAGATCACCAGGTATGTCTCTTACAGGGACCTATTATCCAAAATGCTCAGGACCTGGGGTTTTCTGGATAAGGGATATTTAGTTAATTTGGATTTTGATACATTAAGGGGTAGATTTATCAAAGGTGGAGTTGTGTTTATCAAAAACATTTTGACGGTAAGCTCCAGTCAAAAACTTGAGTTTTAGGGTTACAAAAAATTAGATTTTTTTGGGGGGCTTTGTAGAAAAAAATTCTCTAAAACTCAAAAAATGCAATATTTATTAAGTGTAAAAACTACAAAAAACTCTAATACAAAACATCTCCAAGCAAAGAAGTTGAGGTCCCATAGAAGTCAATGCCATTCAGACTTTTAGAGGTTTTCTGATTTTTTTTTTTTTTTTTGCTAGTGATTATCCAAAAAATTTACATTTTACAGGTTTTAGAGATAATCATATTTTGTTCTGCACTTTTTTCTGTTCATAGTTTTTATAGCTTTTAATAACTTTTATGATATTAGTGGAACTAGACAACTAGAGATTAATTGTGGTTTCAAAAAGCTCTAATACCACTAAAATTCGACCTTTAATACATGGGCCTCCCCATGTACCTAAAATGTATTTAAACATTAACTCCAATAGGATTGTTTTACCTCTACTAAGGATTAATTGTATCTTAGTTGGGATAAAGTAAAGATGCTGTTTTGTTATTACAGAGAAAAAGAAAACCAATTTTAAAAAATCTGAATTATTTGCTTAAAATGGAGTCTATGGGAAAATGCATTCCCATAATTTGGAGCTTTTTGGATAACAGGTTTCTGGATAATGGATCCCATATCTTTCTTAATATATGCAAAACTCTGGTATCATCACAATCTCTCTGCGCTTCTACAGTTTATTAGTATTGTGTTGATTTGGAAGTCGTTCAAAAAAAGCCTCAATTACTGAGGCTTAACATTACCCTATAAGTAAATCATAGTGTTTCCTGCACCTTGAGTAAGGTGGGATCTTGGGAGTTGGGATCTCACTTAGAGGCAAATTCGCCCATTTTGCATCACTTCGCCAGGCGGTAATTCCCTAAAATGCAAAGTTGCGTCCAGGCAAGCAGAACGAAGTTGCGCTAGCGTTGCTCATACAGTTCTCTGTTAATAGTTGTTAACACTGATTCCATACTTGATTCTATGGGGAAGATTCCCTAAAGGACAAAGTGACTAAAGCTAGTGGAAATTCACCAGCGTGACGTCATTTCGTAACTACGCCGATGCCCTAACAGGCGCAGGCGTCACTTTGCTAGTGAAGGAGATAGATGCTAGCGTTGCTTCACATTCTAATGCCAGGCGAATTTTCACTCTGGCAAACGGACGTAACTCCGCAAATTCAAAATTTTATAATGCCCTACACATGAGCCCAGTGTATAGTTTATGTGCCATATGTTAGGAAGAGGTAACGTTCAGTAAAATCCGCATCTTAGTGAATTTGCGGAGTTACGTCCATTTGCCTGAGCAAAAATTTGCCTGGCGTTAGAGTGCGAAGCAATGCTAGTGTCTATCTCCTTTGCTAGCGAAGTGACGCCTGCACCCGTTAGGGAATCGCATAGCTATGAAATGACGTCACTCTGTCGAATTTTCACTAGCGTTAGTCACTTCTCCTTTTAGGGAAACTGCCCCTTGTTTCTTCTAATTCAATTCCAACTATATCCAGTCTCACACATAATTATAAACTCATTGTACCCGGCAATATCCACCCATTGAACCTTGAATTCAGGAACAAAGCGTTATATTCTAGTTTGAAAAATAAAAATGTAGTCAGTATAAAACTACTGCTTATGACAGTTTACTTTTTAAATATGGAATACCAAGGACATTAAGATGATAACAAGTTAAAGTGATTATAAATTATTACTCTAAAACATTCCTAGCTCATATATAGAGATTTGTCATTGCACAAAATGTTATATTATAAGGTCAGTGTATCTCATTTTACATTTAAATATTTTAATAGTATTCTCTGTGCTTCATTTAATTCTTGGGAACATCGAGCAACATTGCAACATATAAAAAAAAAAAATCCAGAATACAAGATATTCATGAAAAGTGACTGTTAACAGAGCTCCATCTCTAATAACATGATGCTAGTTAGTAGTTTTATGTTAGTATTTTTTTATTTTCTAACTAGGAAGAATCCCATCTGGATTCCCGAGATATTCTTTTGAAAATGTGGGGTTGGAAAAAAGATCTAACGAATCGTACACATATTTTCTGTTCTTGTTTTCAAATTATCAGATGAAACCCAGTGCAGATCATGATATCTTCATTTGTAATTGTAAAAGGGACATCTCCCATTGACTTATACATGACCTTGACAGGTTTGAGGTGGCGACCATAAAAAAAATCAAGTTTAGTAAATAACCCGCTTGGTGTTATAGGCAAGTACATCCTTATATTTCCTCCTTAAACACCAAAAAAACATAACAGAGAACTTACTTGGTGGGAAAAAGTTTAAACCTGGGAAAATAAACAAGCCTTTGTCAACATTGATTAAAAATGTATTGGATATATAAAAGTCAGTACATTTTAAGTGGGAGCAGGAGCTTCAAATCAATCTTAGCAAATCCAAAAGATATTTACCTATCCGTGCACAAAAGTTCTGTAGCCTCAAAAATACAAGAGGCAAATTATAACCAAATTTCCCAATGGTATTACATACCTCCGAAACTTAGTAAGACGTTCAATACTGTGATAGATAAAGCTGGCGTTCCTTAGTACAAACAGGCACCTATAGACATATATGGTTTGAATGTCAAGGTATTCTTAAGTTTTGAAAAGATGTTATTGATCAGTGATGGGTGAATTTGGGGCGTTTCGCTTCGACTAAAAATATGCAAAAATCGCGAAACGGCGAAAAATTCACGAAATGGTGGCAGCGTCTCGTTTTTGATGCCAGCGTCCGTTTTTTTTTTTACGTTGGTGAATTTTCGCTGCGGTTTCACGAATTTATTCGACGGCGACGAATCACAGGAATTTGCCGCAAATTCGCGCCTGGCAAATAAATTCGCCCATCACTATTATTGATGTAATGTGTGAACTTACACTCCTACAACAGGATATTAATGTACCTGCCTAAAAGAAGAAATAACCCCCCCCAAACCAAAAGACCCCCTTAACTGCCTGCTCTAAATTCAATAAAAAAATTAACACATTTTTTTAAAAAAAAAGATCTGAATATATAAAAAGAAGAGAATAAAAAACAAAATGCAGAACGATGTGCTAATTTTTCAGACAATTACTAGCAAAAAAAAGTTGCAAATATATAAAATTATGAATGGCTAAAAAACCGCCCATTAGGATTAGCGCAATGCATTGACTTATATAGGACCTTGACTGCTTAATAAATCTCAATTATTTTGTGTTTTAAAGAAATAGAAAAAAAAACTATTTTTTTGAGAAAAAATAGGATTTGTAGAAATAAAAATGAAATTTGAATGTTAGTAAGTTCTGTATTCTGTCCTTATAAATCTGGGTCCTGTCTCATATCCTGCCCCCAGAGAAGTCAGAGAGATTTGCATTATTTATCATATGTTATATCTAATTAAACAAACCTTAATGGTTGTGAAGATTTGCCAAAATACAAACTGGTTTTAAGAAATACTGAAAGTGCTATTTCATATTAGAAATTACCTTTGCCAGTCTCTTTTGCTGTGTAAGTCCCCTGATTTGAACAAATTTGGGCTGGAAAATAATTAAAGTTCCAGTGGCATATGTTGAAATCAAGTATAATAACCTGAAAACTTTTATTTTATAAATATGTCCTGAGCTGGGGCCAGTTTATGCCTCCCACGGATACTGAAATTAAAAGTATCTCTACAATTATTAAAATCATTTGTTCTGCTCTAATTGCAATGCCCCCTGCATTATAAGAATAATCATAATCACTGCATGCGCAGTCTTTTTTTATATTGAAAAATGGCTGAATAGATTTAGCATCATAGTAAATGTAGATGTGGAGGCCTATTTATTGACGGTTGAATTTTAGTGGTTTTAAAGGTTTTTGAAACCACGACTAAACTCACTGGGGCTCATTTATTAACACAGAGCTAAAAAGAGTGCAGAGGCCTGAGTATTTAATAATGTAGTGCACAATACCGTAAAAGTGCAATATGTGCGCTAATGTAGACGCAGACAGGTGCGACGCGTGAAACTGCTTATCAGCTGTCGCAATGCTTATAATAAATTGTGGCACAGGAGGATACGGCAAAGGTAAGTATTAGGTGTGCGCATGTATGAACGCGCTGCTTTAATTAGTTACATTACATATTGCGCATATTACGTTCACTGTGCCGCATCTGCCTTTGTGTCTGTGCTAATATTTGTTTGGTTGCAAAGGTGTTTAGCTTACCTGGCACTCTTAAAGGAACCTTAGTCAATATAAACATGTTGGGGGAAAGGCGTGGCTAATCTGCACTTTACAGGGGTTGTTCACCTTTGAGTTAACAAACATCCCCACCAACAGCAGCCCCATTGTATTTGCCAGAACCCAGTTTAGTAGTATGGCCCTGCGCACACATATATAAAATTCTCTTTCAAGCAACATGAAACGCAAAAATGTGAATAAAATAGCGCAGCTGGGCAGGAATGCGT
This sequence comes from Xenopus petersii, assembly GCA_038501925.1. NCBI lineage: Eukaryota > Metazoa > Chordata > Amphibia > Anura > Pipidae > Xenopus > Xenopus petersii. Next base: position 143,471,236 of record CM076674.1, read on the forward strand.
ATTTTGAAGAGTGTTACTGTTACACCACGAAGAGGCAGTCGTAAAAATTGTGGTGCTTTTGCCCGGGTGCATACACAGATGCAAATCTGCGACGGCCGCAGTGCAAGCGCATTGTAGCCATGCCCCAGCCACGCCCCTCACAAACACGGCATAGTTTGCGACATAAATGCCCAACTTTTTGCGCAAAGCGCATAAACAAAACCATTGCAAAAGCTCCGTGTTATGCGCAATATCACGCAAATATATTAACGATCACGCTCGTGATGTCGCAGACAATCTTTTGCGCTCCGTTAATAAATGAGCCCCACTTTTCTATAAAACGACATACTTCATGACATTTATTAAAAGGTATGAATAAAAACAGTGGGAATGGAAAATAACACAGAACAATACGCTAAAAAATAGGAATAGCTCTAAAATCTCAAAAAGATCAAGCTTTTCAGACAATTCCAAGTGAAAACTCGGAATTCATTTAAAACAGTCCAATAGGATCAGGGCAGCTACATTGACAATTTTTAAGTTTTTTATTTAGAGGTTTTTGTGGGTTTTACACTTAGGGCGGTTTTATCAAGGGTTGAATTTCGAATTTGAAAAACTTTGAAATTCAAAAAGATCAACCGAAATTTATTTTAAAAAAATGTAAGGTTTTTTTTTTGCCGAATAGGTCCGTTTTCGATCGAATAAGTCAGTTTTCGGTCGAAACGTATGAATCGAAGTAAGAGCACATTCGATTAGAAGTTTTTCCACCTATTGACTCCAAATGGGTTCTAGGAGGTCCCCCATAGGCTAAAACAGCAGTTCGGCAGGTTTTAGATGATGAATGGTCGAAGTCGAATTTTTAAAGAGACAGTACATGATAAATTTCGATATTCAAAGTACACAAAAATGAGTTCAAAATTTAAAATTTTTTAATTCGAATTTGCACTTTGACCCTTGATAAATCTCCACCTTAATAAATCTTGAAGTTTTAGAGCTTTTTTGAAAAAATAAATAAGAAATTTTCAGAGATTTGCAGGAAAAAAACACAACTTGATTGTTAGTAATTGCACCACATAGAAATATAAAATCAGTGATGTGACATGAAGCCAAGGGAATAGGCTGATGTGAAGCTGGTAAATTATGTTATAAAAAAGATCATGTGAATATTACTTTTTAGGTCTTGGAGCTGTGCCTGGATCATTCTTGGATATGACAAATCTATCTATTTTATAGGGACATATGGGGCTCAGCAGAGTTCTGTTAATTCCTTAAAGCCTTTTAAGACCATTGTCATACAGGGAGACTAGCAGCTAAAGATGCCTAGAAATAGGTTTCATTCTTTTCTATAGCGAAAAATGACTATAATGACACCAAAGGAAACAATGAAGCCTATCTCAACTGAGCTATAAATTGCATCTTCTTATGTATCATAACCCTTAAGGAATAACATTTCCAAACTGGATTGTCTTATTTCTATCTCAGTGAGGTATGGTATATATCCCCAGAACAGCTTCTCATATGTTTAATTCCATGGTGAAATGTGTTCACCAATGGTCCTATCATACATCAGAAAGTTGAATCTAGATGTTTTAACAAAGATTAAAGCAGAAACCAGAAATGTCTCCAAATATAACACAGGACTTTACATGAATAAAATATAGTGGGGGATTTATTGTTTGGTATACACGTGTGTTAACACCAAACCAGATATTTTTGTGGATTTTATTCACCATTTTACAAATCATTATCAAAAATCATTTTCATTTTCAAGGAGCCTCAAATATTTTAATAAACATATAGCATTTCGCCAGCTTTTAATTGATTTTTTTTTCTGGCAATTGTTTTTTTTTTTTTTTTAAATTCTGACTATTCAAATATTTGTGGGTATATTTGTGTTTCTCTGCATTTTTCTCAAATCAAGAAAAACACCAACTTGGTTTTTGATAAATCAGCCTGTATTAGTTGAAATAGAAAGGGTTTTTTTTTTTTTGTTTTTTTTTTTTTTTTACTAAACTTCAATTTTTCAGGTCAAAGTTTTTTGAGCAAAACTCAAATTTTTAATGGGAAAAAAATTATTTTTTTTTAGATCTGGGGGGTTATTTAATAAAGGCTGGAAGCTAAAAACTGGAAAAATCCAGTTTTTTTACTATAAAATTCGATTTTTATAGTGAAATAAAACTTGAATTTTTCTAATTTTTAGCATTTGGACTTTATTAAATAACCCCCCAGATCTCGAAAGATTTTAGTTTTTTCACTCGAGATAAGTAAATGTGCCCCTTATTGTTGGATTAAAAGCAAGTATGCTCACTGACAGGAACATTCTGCTCACATGGATGGATATCATTCTAGAAACAAAACACATACAATCAATTCCTGTCTGTAATAGTTATATATGGGGACAGGAATGGGGAAAAAGACAAATAATAAGAGCATACAAATGACAGTCATGACAGCAGTTGAACAGATCTTGTCATAAAAAACTGATGGGCATATGTTTTTTTAAACCCATTGTATTAGATGTATATATATTGAGCATAAACTCAATAGGGTAGAGAAAAAGCATTGCTATTGTCAATAAACATAAAATCATGTTGTTTATAAAGCTGGACAAGATTGGGGTAATCATTGTGCAAACATAATTACAAATTTTATACAGATTGCGAATGTCCTTAAAAGCTGGTTCCTCTGCCCGCACTTCCAATTTGTGTTTTTACCAGGACTAATAAAGATTCTATGTTTTATTACAAGTTTGGTTTCCCCGGCATCCTGCTTCATTGGCGCCTCACACACAGTCAAGTTTTCTTCACATGTGAATCACCGCAGCCAGAGCGGATCTGTGGGAGGTGTCCTCATAGCAGGCTATTTGCCTTTATCCGATTGCGATTGTCCTTAAGAGCCTCTTAAATATTTGCAAATAGAGAAAATGTATGCATGCACTCCGCATTCAAGTTACACCACAACTTTGGTGGTGGAAAATATATTGCAAATTGCAAATTTATATTGGAAGATTTACTGCCAGCACTATATTCACGCACATTGAATACGCACAGTGCCATGCTCAAGCTAACACCTATTCGAATGCACAATGTGAGTTTCATTGTGTTTAGCAAAACAAAAAAGGAAAGCCGGGCACATTTCGACATTTAGGGTAAACCATGTGCAAAACAACTATATGCAAATACATATGTGCAGTGCAAACTTTATAAATGACCCCCAATGAGTCATGGAACAAATGACATCACTAAGCACTGATTATAATGGATAACATTACCAGGCACAGTTTACAGGATATTCATGGCTCTTGTGTATAATAAATACATAAACACATAATGTAGCAGTCTTGTAGTCGATTTATGTCCTTATGATCTCTGCCCAATTAACATTAACAATTAACACAGACTTGTCACATTCTGTCTAGACATTCATAATTCCAGATTGTTCCACCATACTTAAGTATAAATCAATGGAGGTCTATAGTGTAAATAGCAGACACTCAGAATAAGCAGCACACATATTACATTTAGGGGCTTATTTACTAAAACTAAATTTTTTATGGTCCTGCTTTTTGGGTCAAAAACTCAGATTTTTCACACAAAAAAAACTCACATTTGAGATTTATTATACCCCGATGCTGCAAAAGGCAGAATCCAAAAAGCTACCATCTCAAACCTGTCAAGGTCATGTATAAGTCAATGGCAGATGTACCAATCCCAATTTGAAAATATTGTGGTTTGCGCTGGGTTTAGCACAATAATATGAAAAGTTTGGGGTTTCCAGGCAATATCCAGAAAAAATAAAGCGATTCAGTAGTCTGAAAAAAAAACATACAATTTAGGTTTTCACTCAATTTTATTGAGTCTTTCTGCTAATCAGTGAATTTTAATGATAAATAAGGTAGATGGGAGTTGTCGAGCTTTCTTTATTTAAAAAAAAAAGATATAAAATCGGACTTTAGTAAACAACGCCCTAATCATTACAATAACGCATCTAAATCTATGCAAGTAGCATCTTTTTTGCCACATACCACATTTATTCCGTATATAAAGCATAACAAAAAACAAGTTAAGTCACAAAGTTCTGCAGTATATAACCTATATATACTGTATGTTGAGCTGCTGTTTGGAGGAGAAGCTTATCACTGTTGAGGAATATGATCAAGTAAGACAAGAATGTTTAAGCTACACAGAAAATTGTTTACAGACAGGTAAGTCTATTGGACACAAATACAGCTTTTTATACTACTATACTTATTATATCTCAAAATATGGTACAGAATTTACCCACATAATAAAAACCTCAAGGGAAAACAATGAAACTTACTACTGCACATTTGTACCAGTGATAGATTCTAAATATGCATTTGGGAGAATTCCATCCGCTTCTACATTCAGGTTAAGAATACAGTATATGGATAGCAACCAGAGCAATTTCTAGGCATCTTTGTTCAATTTATTCCCATAAATCAAATCTGTCTTCACCAATGAATTTTTCAAATTTCATCCATACCTGTTCCCACTCCTTTGAGCTATATATTCCAAAAAAAGAAGCAGGCCCGGACTGGCAATCTAGGGGTTCTGGCACCTTTTGGCTATAAGGTGCCATAGAAAGTCAGTATTTAGTGGGCTGGTGGAGGCTGTTTGGGCCTCTGCGTCGGCTGATTGGGCCTCTGTGTACCTGAAATGCCAGGGCCTATTTTCATTCTCAGTCCGGACCGGAAAAGAAGGTATCAAAATCCACAGTAGTATACAGTAGGCCATTCTGTAATCTCAATGGGATCTCTTATAGACCATATTGGTTATTCCTTCTGGAAACTCTGAGAAACTTGCAATAAAATGTTGACTTAAATCTAAAAGTAATATTTCCGTCAAAAAGGGCCAATACTGCCCCCTTGTCTGGTAATCAAACAAATGGGGACATATTGCCCTGAAAGGATAAAATAGCAGTACCCATTCTTCTTGAATTCAAACTAGGATGTGGGTGCTTGTCCATGTTTTTACCTAAATCCATTAAAGAATATCCCACAACTTAGGAAAAGATCTAAAAGAGGCAGTATACTGTACCCACTGTTGACATTATTTCAAGGGCTTGTGCTGAATACAACTGTTTCCTATCGTGTTAATTATGTAATATTATGGTTTTTTTAATCTGCTGCACTAAACAGGGAAACATCTGAAACTAAAACTAAACTAAAACAAAACTACATTCTGCTTCCTGGCTTCCTGATTTGTCTGGGGATAATCAATACAAATCAGCAGTCCACTGAAAAGTCTACTGAAATATAGAACCGGGTTGCACTGGGCCAGTGGGACATTGGGAAAAACCTGGTAGGCCCTGCTGGCCCAGACTCGGGGCCTGCCATCTCCTGTCTCCGCTCCCCTGATTTCCCTCTCCTGCCCCAGTCACAGCAAGGGGGGGGCCTTTTGTGGCAGCTTTGTGGCAGTTTTGTGGCAGTGGCAGAGGGCTGGAGGGGGGCCCCTGGGACAGCAGCCCCGGTGGGCTCTGTACCCCACAGTCTACACTGATATAGATGAACCTCCTAAAAATATGACTTGGTCTGTTCAAATGTCTTGCTACCTCTACATTTTTCTACTTTCCTTTTTGGGTTATTCATAAAGTGAAAAAGGCTTTCACTTCCATTTGCAGTGTTCAAATTCTTCCTGAGAACCCCCCCCCCCCAAGGCTCTATAATATAATTCAAATCATTCCTATCTGTGCCAATACATTTAACCTCATTCAGTTTTCTGACCCCATCACAGACTTTTTAACTAATTGTTTCCTGTATTTCTTACAGCAGGGAATAAATGCAACACAAGCAACACCTGGAAACAGGTCCAGATTTGTGGGAAGGCCACAAGGGTCTGGGCAGCAAGATTTTAGGGGCGCATGTCAACCTGCCCCATCCTAATCCTATTTTTTCTGAAGCACTGGAGGCTTCTAATACCCAGAACTCTGGAGGAAACCTGCATGCCTGCACATGAACGGGGGAAGGAGGTTGAGACAAGTGGTCAACCCAGCCTAGGGGTACCCACATTTTAAATCCAGGCCTGCCTGAAAAAGGTAGAAACAAGTTAATAATCTGTGCTCAATAAAGGGCAAAAGGCCCACTCACATGCAGGCCCATTGAGAAAAATCCTGGTATCAGTCAGAGGCTAGTCTGACACAAAATGGGGACCTAAAACCGATGCCAATGCACAGGTTACACAGTTATAGACAGAATAGGAGTGTGGGTGAATCTGAGAAGTGCAGTGACATCTAGGAGGTGCAAAATGGAAAATGAAAGTGATAGCCTTGCCTGTGGCATAGAGTTGGGGAATACAATATATGATTTTCAAATACATTTATAACAGGTATAGATATTTTAATTAAAAAAAAGAATTTGGGTTGCATGTTTAATATGAAATGGACTTTTATTATACAGCTTATATGTCTAGGTGACAGGTCGCCTATTCAGAGGGTTTTCTGATTTAAATGGTGGAAGGGAGGTTGTCTAGATCCTTCTGAAAAAGATACAGAGCAGTTATATATATAATATTTATTTTATATAAGTAGTTTTGCACGGTGACTGCCTATAGAACAAGGAAAGCAAGTACAATGGCTCATGTTTGTATTCTAAAAATATAGGACCCTATTTACTTGTTTAACATACCGCATTTTTTCTTCTGCGAATAAAGACACATTTTGGAGAACTACTATACATTTGAATAGATGCTAGACAACATACCTTCTTCCTTTTAATATTACTTTATTCAATGCGTAATGTAAGCTATTGACATACAGTACTTGTTCTGAATAACTTTGCTGTCTATGTGCAAGGTGCCCAGGTCAGAACTTGCTTATGTGAAACTTCAAGAGAACAGCAACCTTTTCAGTAGTGATAGTGTGTTTGGACTGATAAACTTACTGCAGAAACAAAATTGGCAAGGTACCCTTGGGCATGTACAGAGAGAAAATTACTTGATTACAAGAATGAGCTAACGTATGGATATATTGTCCTTAAAAGCTTTTTCATGTTTTCCAATATTGTACACAAACATTTCTAACGGAATAACATGACCAGTTTGTAGATCCAGTTTTTTGTATCTTCAGCATAAAATCTTATATATTTGTAAGTTTTCCTTCTGATATTAATATAAAGAGCAGTCCATTAGCATAACTTGCTGGAAGTCCTCCTTGAATAAGGCTATGCTTTACATTTGGAAATGTTCACCAGGGTTTCAGTAAGGCCTGTGGTCAAATTCTCTGTTAGAGGAAGTTACATTCAAAAGGAAAACAGCAAGAAGAAACAGTATATCGGTTCACTGATGACTTTGTGAAATGAGCTTTATTATGATTTTCCCAAAGTGGATTTTTGTGTTGAGGCTGCAAAGGATAGTTATGAGTAAACGTAATTTTAACATCATTATTTAGGGACAGAGCAGTATTCAGTATATTGCACTGAGGTAATTTTCTAACTTACCTATCAGCCCTAACACTGCTATAGAATGTTGCTTCATTATGCAATATTGAACTTCCCCCTTTTGCGTTTAGATACCAAATGAGGCCACTTCTTTAGTGGGGAAATAATTCTCTAAAAGTATTATATTGAGCTTAAACAATCATTGTCCTTATAATATCATAACTGTGCTCCAGAGTTTGCATGGCTAGGCACTTTTCCAAAGCTTGCAGCTGATACCTAGATATTAAAGGGATTATGTCATGGGAAAACATGTTTTTTCCCAAAATGCATTAGTTAATTGTGGTGCTGAAGCAGAATTCTGCACTGAAATCCGTCTGTTAAAAGAGCAAAGAGATTTTTTTATATTTCATTTTGAAATTTGGCATGGGCCTGGTATCAGTTCCCAGGTGCCCCCAACCATGTGCTCTGTTCAATTTAAAGGGGACCAGTCAACCAAAAAAATAATTCCAAATCCTATATTATCTTGTTAGTCAAGCAAAATTAACTTTAATTCCACTGTAAAACATGTTTTAAACTTGTTTCCTTCTGTCTGGGAATTAATAATTATAGCAAGCAGGCAGGAGCCATTTTGTGGACTCTGTTATTAAGGCAAGCCTTGCATCATCTTAAAATCTTGTTTGTGCACCAGAATGGGGGACCTGATGTCCATCCATATGCCCTGGTTATGCAATTAAATGGTGAAGAGAATGGGGGGAATATGAGGAGGGCAGTGACATCTAGAAAGTGCTGAATGGAAAGTGAAAGTAATTGACTGCCCTGCCTCTATGCCTAAGGCATAGAGGAGGGGCAGGCAATATTTGATTGACAGCGGAGATTTTTAAATGAGTTTACACAGCTACGAATGCTTAAATAAAAAAAATATTTGGGTTTTTATGTTTAATTTGAAAATTACTTTTATTATACAGCTTTTTATGTCTGGGTGACAGGTCCACTTTTCCACTAATTACCACTTCACTGCAAATTGGAGTGATATCATCCCCTCCCCCCCAATAGAACAATGGGCAGCTAACCAGTTAGAAGCTCCCTTACACCTCTTCTGAAGAATTCAGCTGCCTAAACTCATTGTGCCCCCATGTGGCTAATAGGTGGCTTCAGGCATTTTTCTGACAGCTAAAAATACACAATGGAAAGTTTTTTTTTATTGGTTAAAGAATACAATTTTAAATAGTAGAGTAAATTATTTGCAATGTAAACTTTATAATTTATAAATAAATAGTAAACTATGAAAAAAATCATGAGAATGCCTTTAAACATAAAAGGATCTAACCAGTTCAGCATTATGAGAACTGGTCTAGGTTTCTTTGGAAAACATATTAAGTAATATTCATTTCAGCAATCAGAAACTTTTCACTAATAATATTTTAAAATATTTGTGTAGGAATTCTCTATTCCATGTACTGCCCATAGAAAGTTAGGGACTCCTTAAGTAATTGTTGCTGGTGGGGTGCAAAGGCTAGCCTCAACCTCAAGTATGATGTCATGTATGATGTCAAGTATGAATTTCCGTGTTTCGCCACAGCCGAATAAATCAGTGTAACTGCCGCGAAAATATACTGGCGAAAAATCTGCCGCGCCAGAATAGTCGCATGCATAAACATTGTCGTGTGTCAAAATGATTCAGATGCCCATTGACTTTAATGCATTTGGGCAAAATATGCAATTGTCACAGGCGTCGAAATTGACGCGTATCAAAATAATTTGACGCCCATTGACTACAATGCATTTCGCAAATTTTATCCCGTTATGCGAATTTAGCAGGAAATTTGCGAATTTTTCAACAAAGCGAAATGGGACAAAGTCGCCCATCACTACTAGGCATCCAAAATCTCCAATGAGGATTGTTTGGGGAGTGGTGGGGGCTGCAAACAGTAGGAACCCAGTGTAGAGTGTGTATTTATTTTGTCTCTTTTAACCACAAAAAGATTTAATGACAAATGATAAAAAACAATTCTTCTTTATTCTGTTTCACATCATAATGCAAATCTACACTTAACAGCAACATTAATTCAGTATTGAAAGGGTTATATCCTCTTTACTTATACTTACAGCTCAGGCTGCTGCTACAGCATATCAATAATAAATGTTCTGTTCCATTATGAAAATAGGCTGCTATCATAAAACCTCCCCTATGCCTGGCTTCTGTTGCAATTAATAGAGCAAAGTGTAGGGCTTTACACAGTGTGAGGGCTTTCCAGCAAACAAATAGCTTTCTAAGGAGAATTTAATTATGTCAGAGTTTGGCTGGAGTATAGCAATTGTACAATCATATTAAAGATGCTGAAACATTGTCAGTCCGTAAGGTAAAAGCTTGAGGAAACTTTCACCAGAGCACTAAAATTAAATCTACTTTAAAAGGGATCTAAAGTCAAAAACTTGTTTTATCAGAAACATTTGCTCAATTCCAACAGGATGACACTTCACTAAGTTAACAGGAATGCACCAAAGCCTCTAAAAGGGGCATTTGAGGATCTCTCTTGTGAAAAACTTTTTCATTTAAAAATCACTATAGAAAATTAAATGGAAGTACACCTATGGGACCGGTTATCCAGAATGCTTGGGACCTGGGGTTTTCCAGATGATGGATCTTGACATAATTTGGATCTTCATACCATAAGTCTATTAGAAATCATGTGATTAAATAAAACCAATAAGCTGATTATTCTTCCAAAGTGGTTTCATTATATTTTAGTTTGGATCAAGTACACGGGTCTATTATATTATTACAGAGAAAAAATTTTAAACAAATGGATAAAAATTTAGTCTATGGGAGCAAAAATGTGTGAAACACATTGAAGTTAATGGGCGTCAAAAGAATTTTGACGCGCAAAATTTTTTTGTCGCGGCTGATTTTTCATCTGTGAATTTTCATCGCAGTTTCGTGAAAACATTTGCTGGCGGCAAAATGTTGACATTTTCCTCGGATCCATGCCTGGCGAATTTACTCGCCCATCACTAGTGCACAGGTATGGGATCTGTATTAATGTTCAGGACCTGGAGGTTTCCAGATAATGGGTATTTTCATACTTTGGATCTTTATACCTTGAGTCTATCAAAAAATAATTTAAACATTGAATAAACACAATAGGTTTGTTATGCCTCTAATAATGATAAAATTATATGTCTGTTTGGATCAAATACAGGTATGGGACCTGTTATCCAGAATGCTTGGGACCTGGGATTTTCCAGATAACAAATCTTTCTGTAATTTGGATCTTCACACCTTAAGTCTACTAGAAAATCATGTAAACATGAAATAAACCCAATAGGCTGATTTTGCTTCCAATAAGGATTAATTATATCTTAGTTTGGATCAAATAAAAGGCACTGTCTTTTTATTACAGAGAAAAAGGAAATCATGGAAATCATCTGCATTATTTGGATAAAATGGAGTCTATGGGAGACAGGCTTTCTGTAATTTGGAGCTTTCTGTATAACAGGTCTCCGGATAACAGATCCCATATCTGTACAAGGTGCTGTTTTATTATTACAGAGAAAAAGACAGCAATTTTTATAAATTTGAATTATTTGAATAAAATGGGAGACAACCTTCCTGTAATTCGGAGCTTTCTAGATAACGGATCCCATACTTGTACTTGTTTTTTTTTTTTTAATATTTTTTTTTTAAAAAAAATAGACAGTTAGATAGAGAGAGACCCCCAAAATGTGCATTGTATTTAGCAAAGGAACATACAGGGTGTCCTTAAAATACAAAGGATAAGGACAAAGGCACTGCCTTTATTTTTTATTGTATTTTGCTTGTGTACATCACCAATGTCACAGTATCTTGAATGGAATGTTGCATTTTTTCACCAATAAAACTGGGTTCTTTCAAACAACAATGAAGAACAAAGAACTGTGAAATCTTGATTTACATTAATGCACATTACATTTTGGGACATGCATCCAGACGGAAGCGCAACCTGACACTGTGTCCTAAACCGCAAGCAATGAAGGGGAATTAATAGGTCTTTGATTTCAAGATATTCATGTATTTCTTTTCTTGAGCATTTTCACATTATATGATAGAATGGATTATATACATTCAGATGTTGTTGTCAGACATAAGAATCCCCTGTGGGTTTTTCCACATTTTGTTATATAACAAGCAGGAATTTAAAATGATTTAAATGATTTACACCATATTGTTAACATTTTGAAGGTGCAATGGGACCCAAAAGTTAGTTCAGTTAGTTCAGTACTATAACGTGACATTCCTTGGTTGCATAAGTATTCATCCATTTGGCACAGTACATGGTGAAACCACCTCTGGTTGCAAGTACAGCTTCTTCTCAGTTGGATTGAGGTCTTGGCTGTGACTATGGCTTTCTAACATTCCGGTTCTTGGTTTTTCTAACCACTCCGGTGTCACTTTGGATGCTCTGGAAGGATTCTCACAACTCAATGCTACCATCACCATGCTTTAAGGGGGCAAGTTTTGGTTTCTACTACATGGGGAAGCAGATTTACATGGCAGAAATATTAATTGTGACAAAGTGCACATGACTGTCACAAATGGCACCCTATACTCAGAACAAACTTCAAGTTCCCAGTCTCGGTTCACTCTTCTGCCTATAGCAGCCGCCTTTGGCTTTGGGCGGAGCCCTCAGATGCCGCCAGGACTTAGTGTGAGACAAATTGGGAGAGAGTTCTGAGCGAGCAAAGAGACCAATTTATAGCAGATTGAAAACAGGAGGAAACACCAGTTAGCCAGGTACTATGGTTCAAGAGAAGGAAGGCAATGTTCAGTCAGCACGGTCAGTTACAGGCAAGGGTCAGTCCTGGCAGAATTCAAGCAGGATCAGATAACAGGCAAAAGTCAGTAACAGAAAACAATCCAGAAGCAGACTCAGGAACTATGGAACATAGATCTACAACGGGTACTGAATTATTGTAAAGAGTCATCACGTGCATTGCGTAACCACTGTTGAGCAGAATAAATTAATGTTCGTGGCACTCACAGACAAACTGTGGGTGTCTTACACTTTCTTAAGCATTAGCTTACAGTATTTAAAAAAAAAAACTTGGATCAGTGTTTTCTGGGTCGTGTTTTTTGTAGAAGAAAAGTCACACATAAGTGAAAATCTCAAATGTATAAATAAACTAGGTAAAAAATATAGTTCAAGACAATTCTCATTGACTTATCTGGAAACAGCTTTTACTTGCTGAGTTTTTGAAGTGCAACTTTTGAGGTATGAGGCCACTATTCATGGTTTTGAAGATATTTTTTGCATATATATGTGATAGGCAAATTTGTCCTGTTTTGCTTCTCCAAAAAAATTAGCGAATTTCCCAGCGAAAGATTCTTGAAAAACACACCACCGGCGACAATTTGACATGCATTAAAATCAATGGGCGCCAGCATCAGAATTGTTGGCGGCAACAAAAAACTTTGACCCGGGGAAATATTGCCGGTGAATTGTTGCAGCAATTTTGAGAATTTATTTGCCGGCGGCGAAACATGGAAATTCCTCGTCGAATTCGTGTCTGTCTAATAAATTTACCCTTCACTATTCTTAGCAAATTTTCAATGGGTCTTCGTTGTTTTGTACTTTTTTTTTACTTATTTGCCTTCCTCTTCTGATTCTTTCCAGCATCCAAATGGTAAAAAATAAAGTTTGAGACAATTCTCATTGACTTATCTGGAAACTCAAAAGCTTTTACTTGTTGAGTTTTTGATGTGCAACTTTTGAGGTATGAGGCCACTATTCATAGTTTTGAAGATATTTTTGCATATATATTAGCCACTTCTTTTGCAAAAACACAGGCTTGAATTTTGATAAATGTGCCTTATAGTGTCAGACCAGCAAATCCACTTTTGCTTTACCAAGTGCCTTTTGGTAAACTTCAAACAGACTTCTGATATAAAGAAGTGGCTTCCAACTCTCTAGTTTTTCATTAAAGCCCAGTTTTATGGTTGTCACAGGTAACATTTCTTTCTGTGGATTCCTAAAGCACCCTCAGAGTTTCAATTGGCCTGTTGTTTGCTTCTCTGATTAATTACCTGTTCAAAGTTCAGGTACTTCTCTAGAACTTTATGCTGGCCTTGTTTTGATATGCTCTTGGGGGCACATTTGCTAAGGGTCAAAGATCGAGGGTTAATAAACCCTCAAATTGGACCCTCAAAGTAAAATCCTTTGAATTCGAATATCGAATACTAGAAGTAAAAATCGTTAGATCGAACGATAAAATCCTTGGAATCGAACGATTCAAAGGATTTTAATCGATCGAAGGATTTTTCTTCTATCAAAAAAAGCTTAGAAAAGTGATGGGGAAGGTCCCCATAGGCTAACATTGTATCGCGGTAGGTTTAAACTGCCAATGTATTTAGTAATATTGAGACAGTACTTCGAATGGTCGAATAGTCGAACGATTTTTAGTTCGAATCGTTCGAATCGAAGTTGAAGGTCGTAGTAGCCTATTCGATGGTTGAAGTACCCAAAAAAATACTTTGAAATTCGAAGTTTTTTTCATTCGAATCTTTCACTCGAGCATAGTAAATTTGCCCCTTGGTCTTCTTGATGCTTCTTGATATCATATTTATAAAACTTTCTGCATTCCTAATATTCTATTTCATTTTTTTCAGTTCTTAAGGTATATAGAAGAAGAGTAATGAGGTTAAATAGCATTTCTCTTGCTTTTATTGAAAGGCTACATTGGTCTCTTCCTTGGCCTTTCCATTTCAGATATTT